>CM019149.1:200869907-201469907 GCA_009733165.1 Naja naja
ATATAAAGGAGGCAATTCAACACCACTGTTATCCTCCCCAGAAGTTTCAGTTTCAGTTTGATTAGACTTGTATGCAGCCTCCTCTCTCCCTGAGGACTCAGGGCAGCTCACAATATAATAAGTTACATTACAATAAGTTAATTAAAGTTAATTAAAAAATTAAATAATGTAATCACAAGCCCAATAATCTAATTCATAAAATTACATTAAAATTTCTTAAAAAGCCCACCTCCCCTCATTTCAGTCTAGGCCAGCCTGCTGAAACAGCCAGGTCTTCAGGTCGCGAGCGGAAGGAGCGGAGATCAGGGGCCAAACGAAGACCCAAGGGGATCTGGTTCCACAGGGTGCCCCCACAGAGAAGGCCCCACCCTGGGCACTGCCAGCCGACACTGTCTGGCTGACGGCACCCCAAGGAGGCCCTGCCAGTGGGAGGCGTGCAGGGCGCGTCGAATGTGATGCCGGCAGAAGGCGCTCCCGCGGTGGTTGACCAGGCCAATTAACAGCAATGGGTGTGGCACTCAGTCTTCAGTGTTGGCAGGAAATGCTGCATATGACATACACATAACCAATCTATACCTTCTCTATCTTTAAATGTGTCCACATCAGTGGTGGTATTCAGCTGGTTCGCACCGGATCGGGCGAACCAGTAGCAAGGCGTTAGTCGTGAACCGGTAGTAAGTTCTGGCTGGCCACGCCCCCAATCCGGTCGCCCTCCCGCCGGATGCTCGGTTCCCCCCTCCTGACATTCGCCTAAAGTATTTCTTTTTTTCCCCTCCCGACAATCAGCTGTGCATAGATCAGCTGTGCCGGGATTCCCCTTGCTAAGGCCCAGGAAGGCAAAAAATGGAGGAGGAGCTCAGCCCCCCCCTCCATTTTTTGCCTCCCAGAGCTCCAGAGGAGACTTGCGGAGCAAAAACACCCCCAGAGGCTCCTCTGAGGCTAGGAAGCTCCCAAAACGGAGCTTGGAGGGGTGCTGCATGGCCCTCCCATGCTCTGTTTTTTCTTCTTCTTGAGCCTCAGAGGAGCCTTAGGGGAGGAAAAACAACCCCCCCCCCAGAGGCTCCTCTGAGGCTAGGAAGCTCCCAAAAATGGGTGGGGGTGGCAAAAGCAAAAAAAAGCCACACCCACCCAGTCACATGGCCACGCCCACCAAGCCACACCCACAGAACTGGTAGCAAAAATTTTTGAATCCCACCACTGGTTCACATGGTCAACCTTTATGTGTATACCTGTTGGTAGCTATGGCACATGGATATAATATATATTTGTTAATATATTTGGATATAAGTATAGGATGAAGGTTTGTGGTGATAGATCTATTGGTTGGGAACATGAATGTAGAGATACTTTAATATGCAGGTGTATTTTTAGCCAATAAGCCACATACTTTGCAGCAAATATTACATAGATTATATGAGATAATATGGAGTATGGACTTGGAAAGTAATGCAATAAAGACCATGCTGTTTGTTTTTGACAGTGAAAAGGGAAATATTCTAAGTCATGTACAAAGAATTCAAAATCAGATCAAGTTGCTTAAATACTGTACCTTCGTAGCATGTTTATTAAAGAGAGGAAAATTAAAGAAGAATTTTTAATGAAGAAATGCTGATAGAAACTTAGTGGTAGTATATGATAATGTCACAAGGGATGCATGTTTGTCACCAGAAGCAAAAATGGGCTCTGTCCACTTTGATATACAGAAGGAAGAATTGAGTACATCAGGAAAAACTTAAGTGCAATATTGCTTAAAAGTATGTGAACCATTTTGAATCTTTTAGAATATTCAATATTTCTGTATAAATATGACCTAAAAGGTAATCTATTTCCATGCAAATTCTAAAACTAGGTAAAGAAAACCCAATTAAGTAAAGGAGTAAAAAACCTTATACTTGTTCATTTATTTATTGAGAAAAATGATCCAAAGCTACATATTTGCTTTCAGTAATTGGTGTTTATTCATTCTTTGTTAATTAATTTTTAAAAGTTTTTTTAGATTGATTGTTTTTGAGTGTGAAAGTTGAACTGCGTTCCCAAAGTCAAATGGGTGAGAGCAAAGCCTATGCTTTAAATTAATTTAATTTACATTTAATCGGACTACAAGAATCCTGATAGTCAGTAGATGGCAGCAGAGAGATAAAGTCTATTCTGCCATCTTGTTGTCACCTGGGTTTTTATGGCCCAGATCTAGTAGTCTTATGCTACAAAGTCTATCGCGCTACCTGGTGATTTTATAGACGTATGTTTTTCATCTTGACAATTCCTGTGACAATCCAGGGGTATTCCATAGTCATTCTTTTTAAAAAAATGTAAAAGATGTAAACGTATTTTCATTTTCTTTATTCCAATGTCATGTCTGATTCTTTCTATTTGCTTTATCCACTGTCTTCTCTCAACTTGGAAAAGTATAGACATTTTTTCTAACTAACAATTAATTTACTTAGTTTCTCCTCTTTTATTTAATTATTATCAATTTCAGTTTGGTGACTACTTGAAGGTTTTCTCCCAAGATTTTTCAGGGTACTTTGTTGTCATCCTAGGCAGCATATTGCTTGATTAATATAAAGGGCCACAAATATTCCTAACGTAACAATTTTCCACTTGAAATTGCTTTTTTCTTTGCAGGAAAAAGGCAGGAGAAACAATGGACAATAAGCAACAAGGAGAGATAGAGATTAGAAAAGGAAAACAATGCCCAAACAAGGAACAAAGAATTAAACAATCCTCTCATTTCTATTGATCTTGAAATGTTTTCAGCCCAGGAAGAGTACATCCAAATGAAATTTCTTATTTAATTTATCTCTTTAATCAAGGCTGATTATGAGCTCTCTATCAGAGACCATTAAGCCAGAGGAAGTAGAGAAGCAAAGCATCTATAATTATACTGCTTTCTCAATTGAGATACACATTCATTTTCAGTATTATACAGATTTGTTTCCTGTCTTGAAATTTCTATATGAAATACTCAAGGAAGAAATTATTCATTTAGGTGAGCTGCCTTTTCAGTGTAGGTGAAATGTCTTCTGTAAATTTCCTTCATAATTTTTCTAATTGGATTGTTTAATAATTAGTACTTCTTGTTTTACAGATAATGGACAGATAGCCTAAATTATCACTATCTTGTTTCCAATTATAAAACATTCTTATGTGAAATATTTTTGAGATGGGATACAGTCTTGAGGTAGATAAATTATACTCTCAATAATTGAGATTGCTGTTCAGTGTTTTTGTCATTCTTTTTAGTTTTTGTAGCTTACTTATGAAATACACAATAAATTAATAAACTTCATGGTATTTCCTGAGTGTTTTTTTACATCAGATATGAAGCAAAGCATTGTTGAATCCCTTTCTGTAATTCTCTGATCCTAAATCATTTCTGCACTTCTTTCAGGTTATATGACCAATGCTATTTTCTTGGTTTTATATGCTTGATTCCTCAGCAGGTTCTTGCAAATCAGTGGAATAGTGTACAGCTATGGGTAAATGCACCTTTGATCTTGAAACATCTTTTTCTCAACATTGCTATAAAAATGGGTTCCCATACCAGTAAGGTTTCTGGAAATTCTGGAAACCATTATGCCAACTGCAGTGAACTGCAAATTTCTTTGTTATCAGTAAAGAGACTTGCTTCCTTGCAGGATCTTGTGAAGGTTGTTGGATAGAAAAATGAGAAATTCTCCACCTTGACACCCATATTAGTTGTAAACTTTAAAAAATCAATTCTGGAATTCTTGTAACCCACATTTTTAATTTCAATTTATTTATTTATTTATTTATTTATTTATTTATTTATTTAATTATATATCCCCATCTCCAAGACTCGGGCTCACAGTTAAAACATACAAATACAATAAATAATTAAAAGAAATTAAATCACTATAAGGTCCAATAAAACCGAATTAAAATTAAAACTGTCCCATGCCCCGGTAAGGTAATCACAGCCCGACTTGGTCAAATAGCCAGGTCTTCAAATCATGGGCGGAAGGTGCGGAGGTCAGGGGCCAGGCGGAGGTCCAGAGGCAGTTGATTCCATAAGTTGGGGCCGCCACAGAGTAGGCTCGCCATCGGGGACCGCCAGCTGACATTGGCTTGCCGACAGGACCCCGAGGAGCCCCTGCCTGTGTGCCCGTGACAGGGCGGTTGGTCCCGATATCGGTAGGAGGCGCCCCTTAAATATTGTGGACCCATGTCGTGTAGGACTTTGAATGTTAAAGCCAAAACCTTGAACTCACCCGAGCGCAACCGGCAACCAATGCAAGCGCGCAGGAGGGGGTAATATGGGAGAATCGGGTAACTCCCATCACAACCACGATAAATCAATAAATCTTGTTTACACTGAGAATCTTGTTCAGAAAAGAATTACTTTCAGTTATAGATGGCTGCTAAAGAGCTTGATAATGGTTATGTAATCTAGAGCAGAGGCCTCAACCTTGGCAACTTTAAGGCTGGTGGACTTCAACTCCTAGAGTTCAAGTCCGCCAGACTTAAAGTTGCCATGGTTGGAGATCTCTGATCTAGAGAAAGCATCCTGGGAGAGGGAGTTCTCTTGATGGCAGGAAAATCTGTATTTATGGACTGCAGAAGTGAAAGGTTAACCTTTCAAGAAGTTCTAGTCTAGCAGGCTTCATGGCCCCTGGAAGATGGCAATCGTATGATGGGTAAACAGCTCATCATTATAGATTTTATGGCTGGGCAGATGATACTGTGAAAGATGGTCCTAGAATATCAGGCCTAAACCATTCAAAGTGACAACTAGCATCTTGAATTGCACCTAGAAATCAACCAGCAACCAATGCAGCTCTCTGAATATAGAGTTACAAAACGTTGCCCCACGCCAAGCACATGGCAACAGTCCAATTGAAAGGTGACTGAAGCAGGAGTGACAATGAGTAATTCTCCTACTCCAAGAAAGGTTGCTATTGGTTCAGAAGATGGAGCTGCAGAAAAGCCCTTGTGGCCACAGCTGCCACCTGCTCCTTAAGGAGGAGTTGTGAGTTGATTCTCAGAATTACATTGTTTTCCTTCCTGTAATTATAATTTGCCTCCATAGAAGAAAGAGGAACACAGGGATGTTACTTTTCCAGTAAGTGTGCCAATAATTAGTTAGGAGTTGCAAGTTAAAAGCCTTAGCAGATCATGAGGCTTGCAAGTTAAACCAAACATAATTCAGGTGATACTTATTTCAAGAATCCTAAGCCACTGAAAATCAAAGCACATATCATGCACAAGACATCTGAGGAGTCTCATGTATGTTTCTTGGTCATACTGGTGTGATGGAAACATGGTGAAGAGAACAGAATGCTCAAAAGAGACATGTCTTGCCCTTTAATCACTGTTAATTGCTATACAGACCAGAATGAGAACAATGGGTATTTGTACTAGTGGTTGGCTGTATGAATAAACCTCTTTGTAATAAATGCATGTCTGTCTGTGTGTGAGAGAGATGAGCCACAAGCTATGCTTATCAAGAAGACCTGTTTTGTGCAATTATACTTAGAGGCTCTTCCTCACTTTTTTTAATTATTATTGCTCAGTTTCTGATGAACACCTGAACTGCTCAAAGATGTATCAGTTATGGAGAGCAGATTTGTTTCCTTGACTTGTTCTGATGAGGTGAGGCATAAATATAACAAATTCTACACTGTAGAACAGTAGGACAGTAGACTGGATTAGTTTGGGATCCACAGAGCCACACCCTTTTAATATATGGGGAAAAACCACTTGTTACTATAGAAATAGTTGAGTGGGCATCCCAGTAGATTTGATTTGGCAAGTCTAGTTTAAATGAATTAAGCATACATGCCAAGAGCAGAACCAGTGCTTTTTCCCTGGGTAGCTGTGTTTGCACAACATGCTTAACTCAGTTGTGAACTAACCCATTCTCTGGGTTCACACAGGATGCCACAAAGAAGAAAATCAACAAAGATTAAAGTGAGTGATGTTTAGAATGGTGCGCAAATGAGGATTCCAAATCTTAAGTAATCCTATTAAATAGGTTCAAGGCAGCATGGATAGGGATATGTATCGTTTTCTATTGCTGTTTTATAATTCGCTATCATTTCTTTTAAGGTATAAAATGATGCCTTAGCTCAGAAATTTTCACTGTTTGAGGTGTCCTTGTTTCTGTCTAAGCTTGATTGTTTTCTTGCAGACATTTCATTACCCAAACTACAGTAGGTAGCATGATCAGTACCAGTAAGGAGTGGGGTTTGCTCTCATTTTATAATCTAGTCTAGTGACTTGTCATGGTAGGTGGAAGGGGTCTTGGATTGGTCTATTGGCTTGTTTGGCAGTTCCTTAACTGAGGTAATGTTTACTTGATTGTTGGTCTGATGTTAATCTTGGAGTTAATCTGTGCTCATGTGGGTGGTGATTGCTGGTGGGAAGTTCATTTGGTCTTTTGTTCCCTTTTGGCTCGTTGATTGTCTCTTTAGTATATAAATATTGTTTATGTCTATATGTCTATTGATGGCTAAATTGTCAGAGTGCCAAGCTTCTAGAAATTCCCTAGCATTTTTGGATTTGGCTTGGTCTAGGATAGTCACAATTTCCCAATTGAAACTATAGTTAAGTCTGTCTATATGTTATGAAATTAAAAGAGTTTTCATCATGTCTTCTGACTAGTTGGTGTTCATGGATGCATTCTAATGATACCTCTGCAAGAAAACATCCAAACTCAGAGAGCACTTATTTCAACCCTGAGCTACAAATATTCTTTTTTTATTAGACTCTCATTGTTTTTTTCTGGTGCTAAAATGATTTAATGTACTTTGTTTTTTTTTGGGGGTATTTCTTATCAGCAATATACTAAGCTCTAACTGTATAATTTTGGTAATTCCTTATCCACTTACTGATAATAATAAAAATGACTTATGGGTGATAATAATAATTACTGATAATAATAATAATTAGTATCAACTAAGAAAAAAAACAAGCCACAACAGCTGATTGTACTCAATACACTAAAGCAAAACCAAACCCATCACATTTCTTTGCAGTGTATGAAAAGGTGCTCTAAATGGATTTCTATGTAAAATAAGCCAAATGGTGGACTGTGGTATCTTTTTTTTTTTTGCTGTTTGCAGTTCTAAAAGACCTCTTTGGAATAATCATTATTCTCCTGCAAGGAAAGGTAGCCGACAATAATACTGTGGTCTGCCGTCTAACATTTCTTGCAGCTTGCCACTACACAAAAGGACCCTTCATTTAGGTAGGGCATCTAGTGTAATGTGTCTTGATGTGAATAGAAAGAGCAGATGGCAAGTGTCTGGCAATTTGTTAAACAGCGCAGCCTCTAAAGGAGTGGAACTGCAGCAAGTTGCAGAGCCAAGCTGCCTGAGTTGTGTTCTTGCTTCAAGTGGTTAAGCCAGCTGGATCCAGGGCTTCAAGACTGTACATGTAGCAGTTTCTACTTTAGTCTGAGATGACTTTAAAACACGGAACAACATCTCTTGGCTTTCCTGTGAAAGATCAGGATCCACACGGGGTCACTTTTTCTACTGGACCGTTGCCATTTAAAAAGGAAGAAAGAAAATAGTACTAAGAAGATTGTAGTGGAGGAGAAATTAAAGGAGAAAGACCAGTGGTGGGATTCAATTTTTTTTACTATCGGTTCTGTGGGCATGGCTTGGTGGGCTTGGCCTGGCTTGGTGGACATGGCTTGGTGGGCATGGCAGTGGAAGGATGCCGTAAAATCTCCATTCCCTCCCTACCCCACTAACCTGCTTTCCAGCTCAGTTTTCCTGTGCAGGGCAACAAAAGAAGACCCAGCCGATCAGCTGGAAGGCAGAGAATAGATGGTGGGGACAGTCAGGGGTGGTATTTGCTGGTTCTCTGAACTATTCAAAATTTACACTACCGGTTCTCCAGAACTGGTCACCTCTGAGAAAGACAAGGGAATACAGATAATGCATACTGCAAGAGGTTTTACAACACAGCTAACTGTTTTATATTTGAGACTTCTAACTAGCAATCTTCAGAGCTTCAATATTAGTTGCTGAAGGTGTTGGAAATGTTCTGTCTGAGAGCTGTAATTTTTCTTTTTTACAAAATTGCAGAGTTCCCTTTGAGGAGAGAATACCCACATGCAGCTTAAGATTCCTTGTGTGTCCAATCACACTTGGCCAATAAAGAATTCTATTCTGTCCTGTCCCTACTCCTTTCTATATATATGTCCCAAATGGAAGAAGATGAAAATATGAGACCAGTATTAAAAAGGCGGGTATGTTCAAGTTTTCAAAGAAAGAAAAAATTCAAAAAGTTGAAAAGTTTGAACTGTTCCTTTGTTTGTTCCTTTCCTTTATTTGCACAAAAGGTTGTGCATCTTCTAGACAGCTTGGTGTCCCCTAGTTGTGTTATGGAATTCAGTTTCCAGAATTTCTAGCCATCTGCATGGGAAATGTGAGGAGCTGACTTCTCAAGAGAACTGAAGTGCACTAGGTTGGAAAACGCTGTTCTTAGAAGAAGAAGAAGGGTGTTTAAAGGAGTGTTTTCCAACTTCTCTTAACAAATGTCTTGGCATACAGATGTTTTAGGATACCTTAGTCATGATCTTGGGGGCAAAAGTGGTCAGAACTGACATTTGCTAAGTACCAGTTGGCCGAGTTAGACTGCTGCAGGCATACTTGGCCAATCACACTTGAATAAAGAATTCTATTCTGTTCTGTTCTGTTCTATTCTATTCTATTCTATTCTATTCTATTCTATTCTATTCCTCTTCCCCTGTGACCAGGAGGAACTATTCTCCCTGGGATATTTTGGCTTGAGATGCATGAGAAACCAGATACTTGGTTTCCATGAAGGCATTAGCCAGTTCTGTGCCTGACCCACCCTTCACAAAGTGCCATTCAGACATTATACGGGCTCTTTCCATAAAAAGTACTCCGGTCTGGGAGTTCTGCTCCTAGTTGCTCTTGCCTTAGTGACTTTTTGATTGGATTATTGCAGTAAAAAAGGAGAGAGCAGGCTGCTGATGTGTGGAAACTGGGAAGGAAACGTATTGTTGGTTCTGCTCCAAGTGTGCATTAGTGGTTTTGTTTTTGCCAACAGGGTTTTCGCATGGCTACTTCCTGTTGTCTTTATTGCTTTGGGAGGGGGGGGCAGTGTTATTCTGCATACTCCATGAGATGCTTCTGGGTACAGCCGTGACTGCCAGCGCTGCCATTCCCTTGCATTATTTACTGTGCGACTACCGGGAATCTGGGGCGCAATTGACAGGAGTTCTGCCAATTTTCCCATTTAATTCAAGTGAGTGGGAGGCCTGTCTGACAGTCCACGGGAAGAAGGGAAACTTTTGCCCCAAAATAACCCAGTTGGTGGGTTGGTGAGGTAGAGGATGGCTCGAGAGGAAAGGAAACAAGAGCTCGCTCTCAGTGCATTGTGCAGACATTTTTTTCCTACTTCATCTATCGCTTTCCCTATTTCAAATCCCAACCCAGAAAAATAATACCGATACAGATCTCTGCAAAAATGAAGATACAAAAGGTGATCTGTGCTTTTGCTATTTTATTTTCCAAAGTGTCAATTAGTTTTATTTTATGACTTGCATTTCCTTTAATGCAAATAGTCCTCAACTTAAAGCTATTCATTTCGTGACTGCTTAAGTTGCAACGGCACCAGAGGTGGTATTCAGCAGGTTCTGACCAGTTCTGGAGAACCAGTAGCAGAAATTTTGAATAGTTTAGAGAACTGGCAGATACCACCTCTGACTGGCTCCGCCCCTATCTATTCTGTGCCTCCCAAGTCCCAGCTGATTGGCTGGGTCTTTTGTTGCCCTGCACAGGAGAACAGAGCTGGAAAGCAGGTTAGTGGGGTCGGGAAGGAAGGGGATTTTGCAGTATCCTTTCCCTGCCACCCACCTGTGGTCAGGTGATTAGCATTCAGGCACTGGTTGACTGGCATGTAGCTCTAACAGTTGCAGCATCCCAAGATTGTGTGATCACCTTTGGGACCTTCCCAAACAGCTACTGACAAGCAAAGTCAGTGGGGGAAGCCGGAATCCCTTAATGACCATATGATGCACTTAACAATTGCACTAATTTGCTTAACAACCATGGCAAAAGTCGTAAAATCGGGCATGACTCATTGAACAAGCAGCTTGCTTAGCAGTGAAAATTCTGGTCCCAATTCTGGCTCTAAACCAAGGACTACCTGTAGTACTTTCTCTTAGGATTTCATTTTGTTAATTTACAAGGTAAAATTAATTAGGGAATGAATATCCTTTCTAAAAGGGTATTCTCTTAGTTCATGCGAAATGTACACCCAATGGGATGAAAAACAATTGAAGTCGCAATAGATTTTTTTTTGCAAAGGTAAGAGGAAATCTTGTGTGTAGAAGCTGGTCAATTTCATGAATGGTTTTGAGAAATAGAGATAAAAAAATTTTCTCCCTCTTTCATGATCCTAAATTTCATTGAAACTTTGCAGACAAAAGAAACTGGTCCATCTAATGCAGGGATCCCCAAACTTGGCAACTTTAAGACTTGTGGACTTCAACTCCTAGAATTCTCCTGCCAGCACTGCTGGCTGGAGAATTCTGAGAGTTGAGGTCCATAAGTCTTAAAGTTGCCAAGTTTGGAGACCTCTGATCTAATGGTACCTTCTTCCTTTCTATATAACATGTGACCGGTTGTTACTGGCAGGAGATCTGTGGTGGATGGTCTGATGCAATCAGTTTCTTCTAATGTTAACTTTCACTTCAACTGATCTGAGGATTCTGGGAATTATAGGGATCATTAGATTAGGGAAAGCTGTCAGACCTGTTATTTCCTCCACAGGATGGTTCATAATATGTATTACTTCATATGTATGGGTTGGCTTCACCACCGTGGAGAGGTAATAAGAGATTATAAAATCCAGGCTGTCCATGGAATCTTGGGCAGAGTTGAATTTCAAATGTTGCCCAATAACTCTTGGAGTATCTGGGCTGGGCAATTGGCAGTATGTTGCGATGAACCAATATCAGACCCAGAAACTATGGATAATCTAGTAGTGGCTTCCAAGGCCAA
The DNA here is from genome assembly GCA_009733165.1 of Naja naja. Taxonomy (NCBI): domain Eukaryota; kingdom Metazoa; phylum Chordata; class Lepidosauria; order Squamata; family Elapidae; genus Naja; species Naja naja. The sequence continues at coordinate 200,880,914 of CM019149.1, forward strand.
ATTGGGGCCAGAGCAAGAACAAGGTGGAAACCAAAGAACAGATACTGTCAGATCTCCTTTTAAAATTTCCAGCGGAAATAAGAATTCTGAAATTCTATTCCTTTGTGGCCAAAAAGATGCAGTGATCAATCTAGGAGGAAAAAAAATCTTTCCTAGCACAGTCTTGGGCTCACCAGATGCATGAATTTCAAGACCCAGAATTCCTAACCAGTATAACTGAAATCCGTGCGCTTGGAGAATGCCCAGGTTGACGAGATGGAAAGTCTGAAGAAAGTTCACCAAAAAGGTTGTGTACAGTTCAGTAGTTTACTACAGGAAAGCACACAGAGATCTCCAAAGCAGGGGTCTCCAACCTTGGCAACTTTAAGACTTGTGGACTTAAACTCCCAGAATTCCTCTGGCTGAGGAATTCTGGGAGTTGAAGTCTTAAAGTTGCCAAGGTTGGAGACCCCTGCTCCAAAGTGTCTGACAAGAAGAACCTGACATTGCCTTAGTTTGAATAAAAATAAACACAAATAACGTATTTTTCACCCTAGCCAGTACAGTACTCCCAAAGGTGCTTTTTAGGAGGCAGCTGGACTTTTTGTTTTTCTTAGAAGTTTAGCTTCTCATCCAAGAAGCTTCTTCAGCTCTGATTGTGGTGGGGAATAGAAGGATTTATATTCCTTGCAGACAGCTGGTCATTTGCATTCTTTTTAGAGAGTCACGAGGCCACTTAACCTTTTATAACCAAGTGGGGTGTGTGTGTATGTGTGTGTACACACACGTACATATAATAGACACACACACATATACACACATTATACACACACACACACACATACATACATAATACAGTTGAGAAAGTCCAGAAATATTTCACAAGAAGAGTTCTCCACCCCTCTACTCGTTGCAGAATACCTTATGCCACCAGACTTGAAATTCTAGACCTAGAAAACCTAGAACTACGCCGCCTGCGGTCCGATCTAAGTATAGTACATCAAATTATATATTGCAATGTCCTACCTGTCAATGAATACTTCAGCTTCAACCATAACAATACAAGAGCACACAATAGATACAAACTCAAGGTAAACCGCACCAAACTTGATTGCAGGAAATACGACTTCAGCAACAGAGTGGTCAATGTCTGGAAAACCTCTACCTGACTCTGTGGTTTCTTCCTCAAACCCCAAAAACTTTAACCTTAGACTGTCTACTATTGACCTCACCCCTTTCCTAAGAGGTCTGTAGGGGGCATGCATAAGTGCACCAACGTGCCTACTGTCCCTGTCCTATTGTTTCTTTTTATTTTTCTTATATGTATCCATTTCATGTATTCATAGCTATGTTTATTCTTATACCTGTTACCTTATAATCGCTTGACAAAATAAAATATACATAAATAAATGACTGGGTCTTATTTTCAGGGAAACACGATATAACAAAGGATCTTACTTAACCCAATGACACTCCTTTAAGCAAAAAAGAGGTGCATTACTTCTTAAAGTCTCATTCATTTAAAGTCTGCTGTGCAGACTTTAAGAAAAACAGCCATATTGTGAATACCACGCAGTCTCTATACATTCTTTTAGCACTGACTTCATGTCTAGATATGAAATGGGATGTAGATCCATATCTGGGGCAAATAAGACAATGTTAGATGTGATTGGCTGTTTTCCATGTGAATATCCAGTCGACTTTGACGTGAAAAAAAAGTACAATTCTTGTTCTGTCCCATTTTCTTAATAAGGCAAGTTCTGTGTTTAAGGACATGCTCATTTCTATCTATCATAGGAAAATAGTGCTTATTTTTAATTAGATATTACTAATTCCTAACTTCTGCCTGGGTCATTCTGTTGTGTTATTCAAATGGCCCTTGTCTCTTTCTAAGTGTTTTGTAATTAGAATTGGAACTTCATCCCTGATATGTGATTAAAAGCTTTTCCATTTCTAGCTGGGCTTTGGGTCTGAATCAGCCTAGCAAGGGATTGCATTAATTTATCAGAAGGGAAAAGGCTATTTTAGAAATTTCAACATTCAAAGATGGTGCAATTGTTTTGCAACTAATACTTTTCTACTAACAGCTTAGTTTGAAAATGTCTGTAGTATAATTTGCCAACTCCTTCTTTGTGCATCCTTTATTTCACAATAAAGCAGTGGCTTCCTACTTCCCAAAATCCAGGCTGCACAAAAAGTGTACTGTATATTTGAAGACTGTTTTGGCAAATGATAGTTTTGACCAGGAGAGGGCATTTGTCAGCCAATGGAAATATTCTTCTGGCAATGTGAATCTTGCAGTAATTTCACTGCATTGCCTCTTAAGAGTGGTTACATCAGCAGGTTTTGCCATGAAGAAAAAAAATCCTACTCTGCTGGTTCTTCTGTGAAATCCCCAAGAGGTATTCCTGACCCTCTCCAAAGATGATGACTCTAATAGTATTTGTTGTAATCTATGTGATATATCAATATAAAAGGCTAAGAAAAGAAAATTGATCTGTTCTACCTGTACATTACACTGATTACCAGCATTTCACATTACTCACATCCCGGACATAAACTGTTTCAACTCCTTCCCTCAAAACAATGCTATAGAGCACTGCAAACCAGAACAACTAGACACAAGGACAGTTTTTTCCTGAAAGCCATCACTCTGCTAAACAAATAATTCCCTCAACACTGTCCAACTACTTACAAAGTCTGCACTACTATTACTATTAATCTTCTCATCACTCCTTATCACCCATCCCCTCCCACTTGTGACTGTATGACTGTAACTTTGTCGGTGGTACCCTTATGATTTATATGGACTGTTTCCTAGTATGTCTTGATTGCTTATTGTACCCTATGACTATCATTAAGTGTTGTACTGTATGGGTCTTGATTCTTGACGAATGTATGTTTTCTTTTATGCATACTGAGAGCATTTGCACCAAGACAAATTCCTTGTGTGTCCAATCACACTTGGCCAATAAAGAATTCTAATACTAATTCTAATCTGCATGTGCTACTGTCTTGTTTTCATGAATATCTCATTTTGTAAGCCCTCTACACACACACATCTTTTCTCTGCTACAGATATGTCTTGTTGAATGTTCTAACGTGTTACATTAGGGTTACAAGTAGTTGCTCGTTAAGAAAGGAAAGCAGTGAGAATGGTTTTCAGCAACAACTATTTTAAGGTAGAATCTCAATTCTGAAGAAATAGCCCTATGTTAGTATCAGACTGTCTGTACCAAAGCTGCTTTTTCACAAGGCAACTCGACTTTCTTGTTTTTTCTTTTGAAGATGTTTTGCTTCTCATCCAAGAAGCGTCTTCAGCTCTGGCAGCATAGTGGGGAATGGAAGGATTTATATGCTTTGCAGAAAGGTGGTAATTTGCCTCCTTTTTAGAGTGTTGTTGAAGCACTTTAGAGCAGGGGTATCAAACTCGCTTGTGTCATGCTGTCATCACATGATGTATCATGACTTTTCCCCCCTTTGCTAAAATGGAGGTGGGCATGGCCAGCGCATGATGCATCCGGCCTTGAAGCAAGTTGAAACACCTCTAAAAGGATGCAAATTACCAGCTGTCTGCAAGGAATATAAATCCTTCCTTTCCCTCTCCTGTCAGAACTGAAGAAGTTTCTTGGATGAGAAGCAAAACATCTTCAAAAGGAAAAAACAAGAAAGTCCAGTTGCCTTCTGAAAAAAAGCACCTTTGGGACAAGCATGACCTGAATGATTGAGAATCTCTACAGACTATCAGACTGTCTGCCTGTCCGCTGAAGTAGAGAATTGGCTTGTTGTCAGTGTTTAAAATACCTTGTTCTGAAGCCAAGCAAGCATCTCGTGAAAGAGTTCACAAGCAGAGGCTTGCTTCTTTTTAGGTTATGCAGTGCGCAAGTTAGATAATCTAGGGTCTGTTTATAAAAAGATCTAGAGTGTCAGTAAAGATTGGATTTGAGCTGCAAAAATCCAGAAGACCACTATGTGGCAACAAGCATTACATAAAACCCTTGCTTTTCATTGCTAATTATTTGGTGGCTGTTCTTGAGTTGTGCAGCTACATCTTGTGGTTATTTTCATCCGGCCAGGTTACGACAGCCATGATGCTATTTGCATATCCAACGTCCCTTATGTGGCATTTTGTCATTCACTGTCATGAGAAATCTCTGGGCATTTCAAAGAATATTAGGACAGATTTTGGCATGTCCATATAACTCATGCATAACAGTGGCTATGAGTAGAGGATCTTACTTCCGCCTCACCAGAATACTGTAGTCTGTACAAGATTTGTTGTGGTGGAACACTACTTCAGGGCAGTATTGTTCTCATTTTCCTCACAAAGGAATTTTTAACAAGTTTTTTAGGAGCACCAGTCTTACTCCTAACATGATCACAAAGTTTTGCCAGAAAGCATCACTATAATCCTTTAAAAAGAAGTTATAAAAGGAGCAAGTGTCTTCAAATTACAGATAAGGGATTAAAATTTGTACTGATTATTTTTCAGGAACAATGCACCATTTAATCTCCAAAGACTTCCTTCCTTCCTTTTACGATTTTTGAGGTCCATTAGCAGTCTATATTGTGTGCAAGCCAGCCTGCTGGCAAAGATTCAGAAATGCATTTTTGATTCTCTACTTCCTCATTTCTAGAGTTAGGTATTTGCTGAAGTGCAGATCTTAGCATTTTCTGGAGGCACTTGATACTCAAACCTGAGAATTTGGTAAAACTGTTCCAGCTATTTGTTCTCAGAATTATCAGAAAGGGAGGAGAGAGAGGAGGGAGGGAGAGAGAGAGAGAGAGAGAGAGAGAGAGAGAAACTGAAGAGTAATGGTATTGCTTCTTCCTGAATTTCAGTTAAATTTCCCTACTCAGATGTTTTGTAGATATGGCCAGGAGAGTTGGAAATGATGGGACATGCCTTAAAATGTATCTGGAGCATGCAGGACAGAGAAAGCTACAGTTAGGGGTGATTGTTTGCTCATGTTATTGAATTCATAACTGATATTTTATCCAGAGACTTCCTGCTTTGTTGTTTTAAGTCTTTTCAATCACTGAGCTGGACTCGAAAGAACGCGTAGAACTGCTTTTGGTCCACAATGAGAATACTTTAAACAATTAAAACAGTTTGGTTTTTTTAACTTATAAATTTACATATTATACTTATCATTTAATAATCTCATAGTCACGCTGAAATCAGAGATTGTATCAAATGGATGGCGACCAGAAGAGAATGATTGAACAATATTATTGGGGAGGGGTGTCTTCTGCTGTGCTATTTGTGGAAAAAATGAGCAATATTGGGCAGGGATTAGGTGATAAAGGAAGCATTTTGAAAACAGAAGGCTTGAATGAGGAGATAGATGATGCATGTGTTCTTTCAGAATGAGGATTACATCATACCTACCTAGAAGATAACTCTCCTAAATATGTTATTCTATGTCACACTTAAAACATTTGTTCAATACATACACACACACACACACACACACACACACACCCTATCTCAGATCTGGCCATTTTACAGCCTCCGAGCCACATCCTTTGGCTGTCCCTGTCCAGCTTACATGAGGTCAGTTAGAAATTAGAAATCAAATGTAAATAAGCGTACATCATGCACATAATACAACTGCATTGCTTTTATTTTGAAGGCAACTGCTTTTTTTCTCTTCCAATTTACATATGTGTGTGCATGCATGCCTACCTATGCATCATTACAGCCCTAGGATTCGGCCCCCCATTATAGTCGTAGTTTCTCATGTGTCACCTTGGGAAAATTAATTGCCCACCTCTGCCTTCTCTGAACACAGCCCTGCTTCAGAGAGAAAAAAGATGGAGAAAGAAGAATATAATGAACAAGAAAGTGGTTTAGTATTAGCGTGTGCCTCTCATAAAGAGAAAATCTGTTTAATAAAAGCCCTTAGAGAGACACTTGGGCTTCGGCTGCTGCCCTCAAGAAGGTTAATCAAACAACAGGGTAGGTCACTGATACCCTGAGGTCACAGGTAGGCATGCCAAGACTGCAAAATGAATTTATTCAGCTGATGGTGAGAAGGCAGCTAAAGCCACACCCCAGCAGATGAAGTTTCAACTTCCAAGTGATTTGTTTGCTTTGGACCTAGTGGCTGGAGGCACAGACCGAGAGGAGACATGTGTAGCCAATGGGCATGGCTGACTCATTTCTGTCAGGATTGTGGCTTCATTTGTTTTATTTTTTGAACCAACCCACATTTTTTTATTTCATGAGGGTGGCAGAATGCAACCTATGCAGGCGGTAGAAAGATTAAAGTGCTTGTGAGCTGAGATCCAGTCAGTGAAAGGTAAGCATCCTTGCCAGGTACTGTTTTTGTTACAATTCTGGAGATATATAGTCCCATCAGCCTCATGTTGGCTAATACAACTTGTGACCTGTCAGATTAGACCAGCAGTTGTATATGGCAGCTCTCCAGGAAAATGAGAAGTTTGGGTGGGGCGGTTCTACTCAGTGGTGGGATTCAAATTTTTTTACTACCGGTTCCATGGGCGTGGCTTGGTGGACATGGCAGGGGAAGGATACTGTAAAATCTCCAGTCAGAGGTGGTATTTGCCGGTTCTCCGAACTACTCAAAATTTCCGCTACCAGTTCTCCAGAACTGGTCAGAACCTGCTGAATATCACCTCTGCTTCTACTGCCTTACCCTGAGATGTCAAGGAATAAAACAGGTTGTTACACACTTAACAAGTTACAATAATGTGGCTGATAGGTATGGTGTGCTCACTGACTGGCAACATTGCATGAAAAAAACGTTACCCATTAGTAGCCAATAAAGATGCAGTTAGAGCAGGGATGTCAAACTCGCGCTGTCACGGCGGCCTCATGTGACATATCGGGACTTTTTCCCCCTTCGCTAAACCTGGCGTGGGCATGGCCAGCATGTGACACATCCGGCCCGCGGGCTATGAGTTTGACAGCCCTGAGTTAGAGGTATAAAAAGTGCCCTGCACAGACAGACAGATAGACCAATATGTCTATGCAGAGATTCACATAAAAATATGTATGTAGAAATCACTCTTTCTCTTCACTTGCCTGCTATTATTAATAACCCTGGCTTGATTGGTAACTTACCGTAATTAATAACTGTTCTACATGCAACAAGCATTTCTCCATGTTGCTGTCAGACTTTAGAGGGCAGCATTGCAGAATAGGTTTTATCTCTTGTTCCTCCAATTCAGGGGTCCCCAAACTTGGCAACTTTAAAAACTTGTGGACTTCAACTCCCATTCTGGGAGCCTTGGTGGTGCAGGCTGTTAAACACCTAGCACTTAGCTCCAGCTGCCTGCAATTAGTGCAGGCTCGAATCCCACCAGGCTCAAGGTTGACTCAGCCTTCCATCCTCTCAGGGTAGGTAAATTGAGGACCCAAGATTGTTGGGGGCTATAAGCTGACTTTGTAAAAATGCCGCTTGGGGGGGTGTCAAAAAGCCCTAGTAATAAGCAAGCATATACAATAGAATGAAGGCTATTGCTGAGCACATTGGATTGTGCTCCAAAGATTGTAAGCCGCCCTGAGTCTCTGGAGAAGGGCGGCATATAAATGTGAATTTAAAAAAAATGTCTTAAAGTTGCCAAGTTTGGAGACCTCTGCTCCAATTATTATGCTTTATGATGTGCTAAACATCTGTTTCGTTTGTGACTCTCACATTGGAGAACCAAAACCAAACTTTGATAATGAAGTAAATAAATAAGTAAATAATAATAAATAATCACATGGAATCAAGCTCAACTTAAGGGTACCTTTTCTTTTCTTGGTGCTTCATAGCTGAAAGTAATTGGTGAAACCTTAGATAGAAAGCATAATATGCAATAGTACAGCAATGCATTCTTACAGACTTTGGAGTGTAGACATCTACAAAAAAAATATGTGCTGAATTAATGAAGGGAACCGTGTCAACGTATCCTGGAGCCAACAAACTATAGTATGTCTTTAAAGGGAGATAATAATCTCTTCTTTTAATATCAGGAAATCTTGATTGCTGAGTTAGTTCTCTCTTTTTTAAATCTGTAAATAAATCACCTAGAGCATTTTCAATTATGATGCATAAAAAAGGATTTAAAAGGTTAGAATTTAGCTTGAAGCTCTGCTTTGTAGAGTACTTGACCTTTTCAAGCCCCGGTATGCTTGAGGAAGGAAGGAAGGAAGGAAGGAAGGAAGGAAGGAAGGAAGGAAGGAAGGAAGGAAGGAAGGAAGGAAGGAAGGAATAGCAAGATATAGCAAGGTATGTATTCTTACAGTACAGTATTGCCCCCTGCCCCCACCTCTCTGCCCACAGGATCTGGCAACAACCTTACATTCTTTGCAGTTTCCTGGTTTGTTTTATAGCATTATATGTTCCTCTATTCACACAAGGCAGTAATCTGTCATATGATTTGTTTGATTTTGATATTATACAGTGTTGAGCAATTCAGTTCTTTCTAATGCAGAGTTGCCTGAGGGTTGATTGGTACTGGCTGAATAAAAGAGATCTTCACATAAAATTGTCAAAATCTAAGCACAGATTAATATTTCATCAATGACTTTTCAATTCTAAAAGGTTCTGGGTTTCTTAGGGAGATCTTCCTCATGAATCATTCCCAGAGCGTCCTGTGCCAAGTTTTACATTAAGTAACCTTCCTAATGATTATATGATATATTTAGGAGATTCCAAGCAGTCAAGCTCCCCCTTAGGCTGTCTCAAATTTGTCTGGACTTCCACAGCATAGTTGGAAGATAACTGTAACTGTAGGACAAGAGCAGGGATCTCAAAGCTTGGCACCTAAGTCCCAGAATTCCTCAGCCAAGAGTATGGAAAATTCAAGAGTCTGAAGACTTCATGCTTGTACATTGTCTTTCTGCCTTGCAGATGTCATGGAATCCTCAGTATCGGAGTTCTAAATTCCGCCACGTTTATGGCAAGGCGGCCAGTAAGGAGAACTGCTATGACAACGTGCCCATCACCCACAGTGTCTATGACAACCAGTTTTGTGCTGTCAATCCTCGTTTTATTGCCGTGGTGACCGAATGTGCAGGTGGCGGCGCCTTTCTTGTTATACCAATCAGTCAAGTAGGTATCTCCAAGCCTCTCTTATATAACGGGCTTACTGATGTGGGTGTGAGTGGGGCGGATAAAGACATAGGAGGCCAAATGTTGATAAAGCCCAAAACAGTCACTCGTTTTCAGTGAGGGCTTTGTTTTTGCCCTGAATGGTCACTTGAAAAATTAGCAGTATTTTCTGCAATAACTCCATAAGTTGATGCACAAGCAGTGTTAGTCCTTGACTTACAACCATGGTTTAGTGACCGTCTGAAATTACAACGGCACTGAGAAATATGACTTATGACTTCTTTTTCACATGACCGTTGCATTGTTGCCATGGTCGCGGGATCAAAATTTAGATACTTGGCTTATATTTATGATGGTTTCAGTGTCCCGGGGTCATATGACAATCACCTTTTGCAACCTCCTCCCAAACCAAAGTCAAGGGGAAGGAGAAGCCACCTTCACTTTACAACGATGTTATTAACTTAATAACTGCAGTGATTCACTTAACTGTGGCATAAAAGGTCACAAAAGGGGGCAAAACTCACTTAACCGTCTTGCATAGCAACAGGAATTTTGGCCTCATTTGTGGTCATAAGTCAAGGACTACCTCTGTCCCTTTCCTTTCACCACACAAGCTCCTCATGCTTTGAATTATTCCTTTGTCTGCACCTCTTAAACCCAACGGATCTTCAGGTTCTGTCTAATTTGATGGGAGGTTGTACTTCCTGAGAATGCTCAGGAAGATAAATCTATCTCAGCATCTACTTCTGTCCTACTACCGCAGCACCATTGAGAGTGTCCTGACATACGGCATTCTTGTATGGTATGGGAGCAGCTCTGTAGCGGACAAAAATTCTCTACAGAGAATCATTAAAACTGCCCAGAATATCATCGGGCTCCAGCAACCAGCCCTGGACGCGATCTTCGCATTCGCTGTTTGAGGAAGCTGCACAACATTCTCAGAGACTCTTCTCATCCTGCTTACAATCTTTGTGAACTGTTGCCTTCTAGCAGAAGATACAGAACAATTAAAACTCGGACCACACATTTTCTGAACAGCTTTTATCCCAGAGCTATAATTGCAGTTAACAATGAACTTAAGGATCACCATCAGTGAGCTTTTGGACAGTATTACTTGGTCTGTTGTGTGGATGCTTGTGTGTTTTAGGGGGCTGGGAATTTTGGTGGGTGGGGACGTGTTTGGGGATTATCGTGTGTGTGCATGTTGGGTCTGGTCTCTGGGTGTTATGTGAATTTTGTTGTATGTATACTGTGTATATATATATGTACAATGACAATAAAGTATAAAGTAAAGTAAAGGTGCTTCAGGAGCAGAGATAGTATTCAGCAGGTTCTGATTAGTTCTGGAGAACCAGTAGCAGAAACTTTGTGTAGTTTAGAGAACCGGCAAATCCCACCTCTGACTGGCCCCGCCCCCATCTATTCTCTGCCTCCCAAGTCCCAGCTGATCAGCTGGGTCTTCTTTTGTTGCCCTGCACAGGAGAATGGAGCTGAAAAGCAGGTTAGTGGGGTGGGGAGGGAATGGGATTTTGCAGTATCCTTCCCCTGCCACGCCTACCAAGCCACGCCATGCCCATCAAGCCACACCCATAGAACCGGTAGTAAAAAAAATTGAATCCCACCACTCAGTGGTGTGATGTAATTTTTTTACTACCGGTTCTGTGGGCGTGGCTTGGTGGGTGTGGCAGGAGAAGGATACTGTAAAATCTCCAGTCAGAGGTGGGATTTGCTGGTTCTCCAAACTACTCAAAATTTACGCTACCGGTTCTCCAGAACTGGTCAGAACCTGCTGAATACCACCTCTGCCACCACTTTTCAGGACCTGGTGATATTTCAGCCTGGATGTAAAACCTACGAAATCTGGGAAAATCTATGACTGGGGTGAATAAAGTGCTGTTCCTATTATGGGTTACTTGTAATGTCGGTGCTATTAATCTCCTGGATTGCATGAAGTGCTGCAGTAGCTTAGTGTAATTTTGTTATAACAAATGCAAACTGATCTCCATTTACCTGAACCTATGGAGGCCAAAGAAGAGTAGGGGCAGGACTCCATAGTCCCATACATACATGGTCCAGTTGAAGAAAGGATAGTTGGGCTCAACTCAGCTCAAGAGTGAGAATCTTTATGGGCCCATTCTCAGGTTTCTTTAATGTTGGCGTGACCAACTGTTAATCCCTGATATATTTAATTCATATGTGCTCATGACACTGTTGTCTCAGGTTCAGTGTACAGCAGAGGCAGCTTAAAAATTGTCTTTAGCTGTTCCAGTATTCATAGTAGTCCTCGATTTACACCAATTCATTTACTGACTGTTCAAGATTCAACAGCACTATGTCCAGTTTTCTTATGACCAGTTTTCACACTTAGAAACATTGCATCCCCATGGTCACATGATCAGAATTCAGATGCTTGTCAACTGACTCATATTTATGACGGTCACAGTGTTCCAGGGTCATGTGATCACCTTTTGCGATCTTCCAACAAGCAAAGTCAATGGGGAAGACAGAGTCACTTAACAACTCTAGCAGCTCAACAACTCTTAGTAACTTGTTACTAACTTAACAACTGCAGTGATTCACTTAGCAACTCTGGCAAGACAGGTCATAAAGTGGGGCAAGACTCACTTAATAAATGTCTCACTTAGCAACAGAAATGTTGGGTCAATTGTGGTCGTAAGTCAAGGATTACCTGTATTATTTTTTTCTCGTTTCAAGTTTAAGTTCCTCATGTAAAGGATGAAATAAGAGAAAGGCAACAACATAAAGATATAGCAGAACAAAACTGTCCCTGGGACATGTTTGTTCAGCATTTAGGGAAACTTCACCTCACAGGTTTATTGTTATGGAGAAAATAGGAAGAGGAAAGAATATTACCTATGTTCACTGCCTTGAATTACTTATAAAGTGATAAAGGTGGGATAAAAATCTAATATATATAAATAAATAAATGTGAAACAACCTATATGTATTTTGCATAAATAACTCATAAAGGAATCATAATGGACTTTGCTAGATGGCAGTCTTGCATTATTAAATTAATTTGTTTTACAGTATACTAGTATTTCTCTCCCAGCCTCCTCTTGGGGAATGACTGCTTTAAAAACTGTTAACTGTAAGGAAGCTAGCTGTAAGATATCCAGATGCTGCTTTCTGCTCCTGCCCCATTCCCGCCATGTCCCTTCCTTTAATCTACCCTGTTACATCTGTATGTTGGCCTGGCTCTGCCACAGTTTGATAAAAGTCTTGTGCTCTGCTCCCTGTGTGTTATGTTCATTCTGAAGCTGGTATTTTTTTTTGCTTATTTCCTTACTTTATATATGCCCTACTTTTCTGCTTTGGCAAGCATTTAAGGTGGTGAACAAAACATGAAAACAAAACATACAAAGTTTTAAACGAAAAATAAAATTATCGACACCGGAAATCATTTTAAGCATCATTTTTAATTAGTTACACTAAACGTTTTATAACACTAAAATTACCTGATAAACACCTGGGAACCCAGATGCATCTTTGCAGATTTCTTAAGCACTGCAACAGTGGGGTCCAGATGTATATCCAAAAGAGTATATTTCATGACTTGGGTTCAAGACAAGAGAAGACTCTTTCCCATGTGCTATAAATAGAAGCTTCTCTTTGTAACAGGGGAGGCCTCGACCCTTAGATCTAGATCTAGAGTTGGACCAGCTATGTATCCCCTTATTCAGTGTTGTCGTACCCCTAAATGTTGTTAAAGTGAACCGAGAACTATCTATACAAGCACATGCATGCTAGGTAATGTTAAGATGAATTATGTATTAAAGAATAAAGCATTTGGTATTTTTAAAAAGGGGAGATAAATTAAAACTCAGCCTGCTTTTGAGCCAAGCAATCGAGACCACAAACATGCATGCTACAGAAAATTCAGCTTTATTAGCATTATTATTATGTACACAACAATGAGAAATCACAGCTGTTAGTTCTTCAGCTGGTGTTTGCCTTCATTGGCATCAAGTTCTTCCCAAGGATGTCATAATGTATCAGTTTGTATATGTATGGATCCAAGGAATGTGTCCTTTTTATAATTCATAGATGGAAATTTTAATAAATAATAATAACAACAACAACAACCTGACATAACAATAGTTCAAAAGAAAAAGGTTTGGTGCATTGACATTTCAATACCTGGTGATGCACGAATTGAAGACTAGCAGCAAGAAAAAATCACACAGTACTGGGACTTACAAATTGAAGTTGAGCGACTTTGGAAAAAGAAATCGTGTGTTATCCCAATTGTAATTGGAGCCCTTGGAGCAATACCTAAAGGGCTACCTTGCTATTTAGAAATTCTGAACTTACCAGACTTGAATACCCTGATTCTACAAAAAACCACACTACTTGGAACAGATTATATCCTCCAACACTACCTTAAGAGTTCATAGGTCCTTGGTTAGGACTTGAGCTGTTGAGCTACCAACCAGCCCCAAAGGCTGTGAATCTCACCAAAGATTAACCATAATAATAATAATATACAAAGACCTACAAATAAAAATAGAATGACTGTGGCAAAGGCAAGCAAGGGTAGTACCAATAGTAGTAGGCTCCTTGGGTGCAATTCCAAAAACAACTGGAGCAACACTTGAACGCCATCAGCATTGACAAATTCGCCATCAGTCAGTTGCAGAAGGCAGCTTTACTTGGAACAGCTTCCATCCTGCAATGATATTTGTAACACCATCAAACATCCAGATTTGCCTATCCCATGTCTGGTAAGGACGCGATAGGTAGACAAAAATGCCAAACCCACTCTGGATATCTGGCTGATTGCACGATGATGACCAATAATAAATATGATAAGTAAGCCTTTTCAGAGAACTTCTCATTGTAGAATTAAACTTTTCCATTTGCTTTTAGACAGGAAAACTTGACCCACATTATCCTCGCATCTGTGGGCACAAAGGAAATGTATTAGACATCAAATGGAACCCCTTTGATGACTTTGTAATAGCATCGTGTTCGGAAGATACCACAGTAAGTCAGAGTTACGAACCTTTGCCTGAGTCAGGCAGAATACCACTTAATTTCTTCACAAACACAATCAGGAGCACAATCTCTCAGGTGTCCTTTTCTTGTTTGTTATTACGATTAGTTATGTCTTTACAGCTAGATAGCACAGTCCACATCAGGGGTCCCCAGACTTGGCAACTTTAAGACCTGTGGACTTCAACTCCCAGAATTCTCCAGCCAGCACATGCTGGCTGGAGAATTCTGGGGGTTGAAGTCCACAAGTCTTAAAGTTGCCAAGTTTGGCGACCTCTGGTTTACATCATGCTCATGGATTTTTAACCACAGTTGTAAACAGTGGAGAACAAATGATCACTTAGCAGCATACCATGGACTCTATAAAAGTTTGGGTAGAATGACCAGTGAGTATTGTGACATTGCCATGTGAGCTCGGCCCCTGCACATGGGTGTGTGATGTCATGTGATGTCATGATGCATGTTCAAAAGGGACAAAACTTACATTGCAATTCATCATTTGCCCCCCCACAGATGCCCCATTATTTCTTTTAACTGTGAAAATGAATTGATGCAGAATCCATGTGCCAGATTCTGACATCTTAATGCTGCAGATGGTTAGCAGACTGAACAATGTCACACCTGCATCGCTTCTAATGTCATCCTTTTTCTAAGACCTTCCAAATAACATTCTAGTTTTGGATTTAGAAGTTTCGGAAATCAGATTCACAGGTGCCCTTGAGCAAGATTGATTGTGTACTCTATTTCAAGGGTGGGATTCCACCAGTTCAGACCGGTTCAGGCGAACCGGATGTTAAAGTTACATCTGGTTCACCGAACCGGTATTTCAACTGACCAAGTGTTTTATAGGATCCAAGCAAAATTTCCATGTGTTTTTCATAGTCATCTGCCTTGCTGTTCTCAAAGTGAAGATAAATTTATACACTTCCATGTGGTACCATTTTCATTGTTCTACCGTACTTTGTCGAGAAGTTACGAGGCATCAGGATCATTAGACACCTCCCTCCCTTGTAGGCAAATATACTTGCCTGTGTATAAATCTTTACCACCTGTTTTCTAATTCATCTAATCAAAATACGTACAATGAACACATTTTATCTTGAAGGTCGATAATTTCCCCAAATTTGTAGACCAGCGCCATGGCTCTTGAACGTTGCTGCGTTGAATGAGATAATCTGGGTTAATGGAGCCTTCTTGGATTGTGCTGCATTTTCTGTCTCATAGGTTAAGGTCTGGAATATCCCTCAGCATTTGCTAACCAAAAGCATCACAGATGCCCAGAAGGACCTTCTTGGCCATTCCAGAAGAGTGGGGCTTATCGAATGGCACCCAACTGCAAGTAACATCCTCTTCAGCACTGGTTATGATTACAAAGTGAGTTGAGATTTTAGGAGTATTCATTTCAACCCTGAAATACTGCTAGGCTTCTTCATGAGAAGAAAGAAACTTGGGTGATGGAGGAGAAGGATCCTCTATGCCACAGTGGAAGAATTCCATTCCAGTTATTTATTTCAATCTTCAGTTGATGATGAAGTGTAAATTGGCCAGGCAAAATGAATCCAGTCACTTTACATCTTGAATACTAAGTGCTTTTGGAGTCAGACAGCACCAGAATAGAATTAAATAATTAATAAATAGTTTACCTTACAAGATCTGTAAACTATATGAACTAAAAACTATAAGAGAAAAAGCAATTCCTTTGGTCATTTTTTTCCTTTAAAATCACATTGTTTGTGATCTATCATAGAAATTGACACTGTCTATATGCTGGTCTGTGACCATTATAAAGTTTTGATTTGATTTGGACATTGTGCAAATTACCTACACCACAGAATTACACTTTTGCTCCAATTATTTTAAGCAGGCCCTTTCTCTTCCTTTTCCACTCAGCCAAAGTGTCAGATCTTGGGCTTCTATTAGAGATCCATAGAGTGATTTGGGGCTGCATTGAAGGAGATAGTATTTGTTAGTGCATCACATTTGGGGCACAATTGTTGCATGGTTCTTTCATAGTCTGCTTGCTCAGTGGGTGGGTGGAAAGTTCAGAAAACGTTCTCTGATACTTGTACTTTTGTCACAGGTCATGATCTGGAACATTGATACCAAAGAACATACAATTCAGACACCAGTAAGGACAATCGGCTTTCATACCGATGTCATCCTCTCCATGTCGTTCAACACGGATGGCAGCCTCTTAGCCACAGTTTGCAGGGACAGGAAAATAAGGATCATTGACCCACGAGCAGGAACCATCTTTCGGGTATGTTGGTTGGGGAGAATGATTGGTGTGAACAGTAAGGCTGGTTCTAACTGTTCTGACCAAGGCTTCCGAGACCGTAATTACGCACATGCTTAGTTACAACAACTCTTGTTTTATTTCAACACTGGGAATTATGTTCATTCTCAGCCTGTAATGAGTCCCAAACAGTCCCTCGAGATAAGCACCCACCTTTCTCTCCTTTGAATTGCTGCCAACAAAAGAAGTGCCAAATGAACTAGAAAAAATCAACTGAAGTACAAAGTCCACACAGAGCTTCAAGGATTAATCCAAACAGAATGAACGACTTTGCTTCCTGCAAAGGTTTCTCTACCTTTGCCTATCCTTTATACCTTATGGGAGGGGCAATCACCTCCAAGCCTTACTCCCGAGTCGCCCCTTTTGTCTCAGCTGCTCTTTTCTTCTAGCAGCTCTGCGCACATACACATTGGGAACAGGCTCCCCTTCTTCCTCTGCCTCGCTGCTGCCAGACTCCAGAGGCTCCAGAGTCAGCACCCCACTCCCAGATGGTTCTGGCCTCATCTCTGCATCGGATGCAGGACCTTCCTCTGAGTCCTCTCCAGATTCCCGGACTGGTCCCTGTTCTTCCCCACTGTCCAATCCCGCTGCCGTCTGCACAGGCTGCTGGCAAACCACAACACTGACTAGGAAAGAGGCTGCTGTTTGTAGTTGGGATCTATGGGACGGTTTTAGGCAGAAGGTGAATTGCCTCTTCTTTCAAAGCAGCATTGATAGAGGCAATAAGCTATCTGGTTGCAAGGACTGGCTCTGAACCATGAACCAGATTTGCAATATTTAGAGAAATGCAGTCAGACAAACCCAAATGTACAGCCTTGTCATGTTCTAGAGATGGGAAAGACTTCTAAAAAAATAACTTGCTGAGAGTCCAGCATTTGAGATCAAATTCTTCCCTTGACTTATTTCGAACTACATTAGAGAAAAGGTACATGGAGTGCTCTAGCCTCATCTTAATTTCAAAAAATCTTTGCAGGTGATCCACTTGTTATTCGTTGGTATGGTTACTATTCTCTATTGCTAAGAAACAATAGTTATGCAGGTTAACAAGTCTTTCTATGTCCAATTTTGTTCTCCACTCACATAAATCTGTACCACCCAAGAAAAAAGCTCATCTGCTGGTCTTCTTATAAATGCTTTCCAAATGTTGCTAGATTTTCAGACCACAAAATATAATGGTAGCTTAATATTAATTTATTACATTTATATGCCACCTATCTCACCAAAAACATAACTCTTCTCAGAGGCAACTGGACTTCCTTGTTTTTTTTTCTTTTGAAGATGTTTTGCTTCTTCTCCAAGAAGCTTCTTCAGCTCTGACAGAATAGTGGGGAATGGAAGGATTTATATTCTTTGCAGACAGCTGGTTATTTGCATTCTTTTAGAGGGTCGTTGAAGCACTTCAAAAGAAGAAAAGTCCAACTAGCTCCTGAAAAAGCACCTTTGGGACAAAATGCACATAATGTTAAAAGTTTACTATTTTGAGGGTGCCACATTATTAGCTATCCAGGGCCGCATAAGCCCTTGGGCCACAGGTTGGAAATACCTACTTTTAATTAGCCTACTTTTTAATTGATCTGCAAGTATTTCTTAAAATACATTGCTGTGTCAACTAAATGAAACTATGCAATGTAGATGAACTCAGGTGATTGTGGAGAGATTTCTGAAGACTGAAGAATTAACGAAGGTAGGCAGATTTCCATGAAAGGAGAAATATTTGAGGTATTTAATTTCCTATAATTTAACATGCTATGCCTTCTTACAGGAAGCAAGCAGCAAATCTCACCGAGTGAATAAAGTTGTGTTTCTAGGAAACCTGAGAAGGCTGCTCACCACAGGGACATCCACGTGGAATAATAGGCAGATTGCCTTGTGGGATCAGGTGAGTTTCATGGTAAACCGCCATAAGATTCCTTCACAGATGTAGAGAATAAGGAAGATGATCTTGATGGAGGTGTACAAGCTTCATTGCCAAGGTGGCAAGGAGTAAAATGTGTTTTAATTCCAGAATGTCCAGAGGCAGCCCAGACAGTCACGTTCCTAACCCACTAAGGCAAGGGTCTTCACACTTGGCAAGTTTAAGACTTGTGGACTTCAACTCCCAGAATTCCTGAGCTAACATGACTGGAGAAGGAATTCTGGGAGTTGAAGTCCACAAGTCTTAAAGCTGTCAACTTTGAAGACCCCTGCACTAAAGTATAAGGCACGGGGATCAAACTCAATTGCATCACAGGCCGGATCATGATATATTGCAACATTTTTTGCCTTTGTGGAGCCAAGATGGCCCTGGCCTCCATATCCGGCATGTGGGCTGCCAGTTTAACAGGCCTGCTATAAGGGAAAGAGGTACAGCTCAGTTATACTTGCAAGATCCTATTATAACAGCCAATCAAAGTAGTTTTAGTCTACTTGAGAAACTAATTTCTTGGTCTGGAGCTGGGACTGACAACCAAAGACGATTTCAGGCATTCTTTTAGCTGTTCGGATGTGACGGTAGCAAAGCTTTGGAAGGATAAAGAGGATTTCCTTGTGTCAACCTCATCTACACCCTAAACGGGTGTAACTCTGGGATGAATATGCCACTCCCTTCAGATGTATTTCTTATGGAGGCTTCTCTCAGCCTGCTTTTATGTCAGAGGAAATTTATGCTGAGCCTTGGTGGCGCAGTGGTTAGAATGCAGTACTGCAGGCTACTTCTGCTGACTGCTGGCTGCCTGCAATTTGGCAATTCGAATCTCACCAGGCTCAAGGTTGACTCAGCCTTCCATCCTTCCGAGATCAATAAAATGAGGGTCCAGACTGTTGGGGGCAATATGCTGATTCTGCAAACCGCTTAGAGAGGGCTGTAAAGCACTGTGAAGCAGTATATAAGTCTCAGCACTATTGCTGTTGCTTATGAACAAGCATTCAAAGATAAAACTGTATCCCAGGTCCAAAGTGGTTCAGGCTAGGAAAAGCTTTACCGTTTGGTTGGCCTAATCAATCCATTTTTATTATGGTCAGGGCCAGCATCACAAATAAAAGCATTAAAAACAATAATTAAAAAAATGATAATGAAGAAGAGACAAAATAATACCTTACAATTAATGGTGGATTATCAGTGGGTAGTTAGAGTCTGCCTAATTTTGCATACGATATAACAAAAATTTGACCAGGTTCAAAGAAACTACAGATAATCCTCAACTTACAGCCACATTTGAGCCCAAATTCTCTGTGGTGAAGCGAGACATTTGTTCAGTGAGTTTTGCCCCAACATTTTACAACATTTCTTGCCACCATTGTTAAGTGAATCACTTACAGTTGATTAAGTTAGTAACCTGGTTGTTAAGTGAATCTGGATTTCCCACTGATTTTGCTGGTCAGAAGGTCACAAAAACTGATCACATGACCCTGGGACACTGAAACTCTCATAAATATGAACCAGTTGCCAAGCATCTGAATTCTGGCCACATGAGCATGGGGGCCCTGCAAAAGTCATAACTCTGAAAAAGGGTCATTTTTTTTCAGTGCTGTTGTAACTTTGAACCAGTGGTGGGATTCAAAAAATGTTACTACCGGTTCTGTGGGTGTGGCTTGATGGGCGTGGTGTGGTGTGGGCGTGGCTTGGTGGGTGTGGCAGGGGAAGGATGCCGTAAAATCCCCATTCCCTCCCCACCCCACTAACCTGTTTTCCAGCTCCGTTCTCCTGTGCAGGGCAACAAAAGAAGACCCAGCCAATCAGCTGGGACTCGGGAGGCAGAGAATAGATGGGGGTGGGGCCAGTCAGAGGTGGTGTTTGCCGGTTCTCCGAACTACTCAAAATTTCCGCTACCGGTTCTCCAGAACTGGTCAGAACCTGCTGAATATCACCTCTGCTTTGAACAGTCAGTAAACAAACTGTTGTAAGTTGAGGACTTCATGCTGATCTGATAAAGTTGTTGTACATAAAAGAGATCAGCATTTCCTGGGTATTTTAGTAGGTGAGGTGTTTTAAAGTGAGTCCATGAGTCCTTATAGAAAATAACAGTATAGCAAGGCATGAGCTGTAGTTTCAATGGTCCCTTGTCCATAGGGGCACAGTTTCAGCTCATATGGTATTTTTTGTATCAGTCCTACAAAACTGTAGTGTGCTAAGGTTAATGCCCTTCAGATTTTGGGGACATTATACAATGTATTGTAAGTATCTTGCTGCTTTAAAAGGAGAAGCTGGTTGCCTAAACCTGTCCTTAGTTCTGATGTTTCCTTTACTTTGGTCAGAATTTGGGTTAGACTGGAAAGTTGTTGCAGTTCAAATTAAAATAGAGAACTCAAGAGCTCTGTTTTGAAAATGATCTGTATCACTTCACTTGCTGGAGAGATCTAGAACAGCTGCATTCTGAATCCTTTAGTTTAATCCATGCTTCTGCCTCTTATATCACAGCTTCTGAAGCAGTTGGTTCCGTTGCTAGCTCACATTTATACCCAGGTCTTCTTTCTGGGTCACAATGGGGCCTTTAATAGACAAATATTAAACATTTCCACATAACTCTCTATAGAAGCTGAAAATGTGTCATTCTTCTCATGTAGAACATATGCCCTAATAAATTTCCAAATAAACCTGTGTCAGTCCAACAGTATAGTTTGCACTTAATTGATTTCTGTGCTCGGTGTCTGCTTGAATTTGAGAATTCTTACAGCAAATGCATATTGATCAGAACACTATCGGTAATCCTGGAACATTTCCAAAATAGCTAATTGCTCTGGGATTGCCTTTCAGATGTTCAATTCAAATATGCTTATTTTTTTTCCTAGATTCAGCTCTTGGGTAAGGGAATCACAGAGTTTTATGTATTTCCAGCAGAAGCTGGAAATGCACAGCAGTGGTAGAATTCAAAAAATTTTACTACTGGTTCTCTGGGCATAGCTTGGTGGGTGTGGTGTGGCTCAGTGAGCGTGGCAGGGGAAGGATACTGCAAAATCTCCATTCCCATGATGGTATTGAAAGATAAAGAAGAAATAGAGTACTATAAGACATGGAATGTTTGGTATGGGTGGTTAGAAAGAAGATGCAAAGGCATCAAAAGACAGTAAATGTGAGAAGATGTTAATTAACGCTATATATGTATATATATGTTAATAAGGTTATAAGTTAGATTGAGAAATAAAAGTATAAGTGAATGGAATGGAGAAGTAATAGTTATTTGTTAATTGGTGTGAACATCGTTACAGAATCGTTGTAAAGAGTGGAAATTGTTTTTAAATGTTGAATAAATAAATTTTCAACAAAAAAAAAATCTCCATTCCCACCCCACTCCAGAGGAAGGATACTGCGAAATCTCCAGTCCCTCCCCACTCCTGGGGGGAGGTTACTGCAAAATCCCATTCCCTCCCACCCTCTAACCTGCTTTCCAGTTCCATTCTCCTGTGCAAGGCAACAAAAGAAGACCCAGCTGATCAGCTGGGACTCGAAAGACAGAGAATAGATGGAGGCGGGGCCAGTCAGAGGTGGTGTTTGCTGGTTCTCTGAACTACTCAAAATTTCTGTTACCGGTTCTCCAGAACTGGTCAGAACCTGCTGAATACCACCTCTGATGCACAGCACTATTAGATCACCCCTGTAATACCACCAAGATCAGCCAGAAGTTCATAGTCCTTAATTTAGTCCCTTAAACCAGGGTTGCCAACCTTTTGGACCTCAGGGACCACCAAACTCATAATTTTAAATCCCAGGGACCACTAACCGGTTCTGCGGGCATAGCCTACTTTGTGGGTGTGACTTGGTGGTCATGTGACTGGGTGGGCATGGCTTGTATGTAAATATTATAAATATTTATATAAATATTGAATTTTTTTATTAAAAAAAGAGCAACTTTTACCCAAAATCAGGCAAAGCAGGCAGGCAGATTGAGTTGCTCACAAAATCATTCAGTGATCTATCTATCTGCCATCAGCTACCTGAGTCTGTCACATAAAATTTGCTTGCCGTGAGTCTGCACTGAATAATAGAACCTTCAGTCCTAAGGGCAGTTCGGCTGTGCTTAAAAGCAGAGCCGAAGATCTAAAGACTAACTAGAAAGCAAGAAATCCAACCATTTCCTGCTTCCTAGCTAATCTCCCGGCACAGCAGAACAGCTGATGGTTGGAAAAATAGCAATTTAGCAGGCAAGTTTGCCGGGTAAGGAGTGAGTGGGCGGTGAGGGTTCCCGCAGGCCATGTGGGCGGCGCAGCCTTGTGTTTCCATGCAGCTTGGATTAATTGCTTTGGGGGTGTGCTCTGGGGATGAGATTTATCTGCGGCCCACCAAAATTTTCTTGCGGCCCACCAGTTGGCAACTGCTGCCTTCAACTGTAGAGACATGAAGGAAAGTGAAGGTTCTGCTCAACATATAATCATAGGGTAGAAGGCCCATTCACTGGTAGAGGCACATCTTTTACAGTGCCAGGAGGAAGCCAAGCCTGCAGAATGCCTTAAGATTTCACCTTTACACACTCCTGTCATATTTATGTCCTAATGTTGCACTTGTCTTTGTGCTGCCTGGAATGATATTGGTGCTTCAGTTGTATTTTTTTTCCAAGTTCAGATAGGCTGAGTTCTCTTTGTGATGGGAAAATCTGCTTTGCATTATTCCTGGCAGTGAGGACTGCTTTGGATTCTTCCCACCTCCCCACCCACCCCACTTCAAACAGGACTTCAGCGCAGAAAACCTACAGCACCATTTCTTGGACCTGTATGTAAAAGCTGATTGATTAGTTTGTTTGGAGCTCCTACCTGCAACCTGAAGCCTTGTGTTTTTTTGTAGCACTAATTCAAATGTATCACTGCAGTGAGAATAGGGTCCATTTGATGTTATTTGGACGGGTGAGAAGGTATGCTCATTATTTGTGTTCTCTGATTTTTCTGGATACAGTGAAAACCTTATAGCAGTAATTTCTGTTTCCATCACCTGTATATACAGGATGATCTTTCTGTGCCTTTACACGAGGAAGATGTGGATGGATCATCAGGCCTCCTGTTTCCTTTCTATGATACAGACACCTTTATGTTGTATGTGTTAAGCAAGGTGAGTTCTTAGCCACAGACCAAGTGGAAATAATTGGCTGTGACAAGAAGTTGCGTAGTTGCAAATCAACACGATTGGTGCTGTGATTAGTACAGTAATTTTTACAGCGCAATATTTCTCAACACTGGCAATTTTAAACGGTGTGGACTTCAACTCCCAGAATTCCCACTGATATATGGCCTGCTAGCTCCCTTCCAACAAAAAATCTTGTTTTCTAAGTCCACCTGGCTGAAGACAGGAGGTGCTACTCAGATGTTGTGCTTCTTGTCCAATATTCTTGCCTAGAGAGCAGTTGGAGGTCCTCCCGGTCCGAATCCGATCAAGCCCAGTTGAGGTCCTTTTCGAGGACCTACCTGGGAGCGATGAGAGTGGCGAAGAGATCTTACTTTGCCACTCTCGTCGCATCCGCAGATAATCGCCCAGCCACCCTGTTCCGGGTCGCCCGCTCCCTCCTTAATCGGGAGGTGGGGGTGGACCCTTTGCAGGGAATAGCCGAGGAGTTTGGTCAACATCTGCTGGAAAAGATCGCTCAGATCCGGACCGGGTTGGACACCAACTGGCTTGAGTCGGACGTGGAGTCAACGGTGAGTCTTGTCGATGTCATCTGGGATGAGTTTGACCCTGTATCCTCAGATACGGTGGACAGGATTATGCGGCGGTTGTGTGCCTCCACATGTTTATTGGACCCATGTCCCTCCTGGTTAGTTTATGCTGCCCATGAGGAGACATGTGGCTGGCTCCAGGCAGTTACCAACGCTTCACTGCGGGAGGGGTTTTTCCCTGCCACCTTGAAAGAGGCGGTGGTGAGACCCCTTCTTAAGAAGCCTGCTTTGGACCCAGCCAATTTAAACAACTTCCGTCCAGTCTCCAACCTTCGCTTCTTAGTGAAGGTTGTTGAGAGCGTGGTGGCACAACAGCTTCCGGCTTTCCTGGAAGAAACCAAGTACCTAGATCCGTTTCAATCGGGCTTCAGGCCTGGTTATAGCACAGAGACGGCATTGGTCGCGCTGATGGATGATCTCTGGAGGGCTCGGGACAGGGGATATTCCTCTGTCCTAGTCCTATTAGACCTCTCAGCGGCTTTCGATACCATCGACTATGGTATCTTATTGCGGCGTCTTTGGGAGTTGGGAGTGGGAGGCACCGTTTTACGGTGGTTCTCCTCCTTCCTCTCGCAGTCAGTGTTGACGGGGGGGCAGAGATCGACCCCGAGGACCCTCACTTGTGGGGCTCCCCAGGGTCGGTGCTTTCTCCCCTCCTGTTCAACATCTACATGAAGCCGCTGGGTGAGATCATCCATGGTTTCGGGGTGAGGTATCATCAATATGCTGATGATACCCAGCTTTACATCTCCACCCCGGACCACCTCAGTGATGCCCTCCCTGTGCCTGGAGGCGGTGCGGATCTGGATGGGGAGGAATAGGCTCCAGCTCAACCCAGACAAGACTGAGTGGCTGTGCATACCAGCATCTCGGGTTCAAGAAATTCCATCTCTGACCATAGGGGGAGAGGTGTTGCCCCCTGTGGATAAGGCGCGCAACTTAGGTGTCCTCCTGGACGGGCGGCTCAGTATGGAGGAGCAGGTAGGAGCCGTCGCCAGGGGGGCTTTTGCCCAGGTTCGCCTGGTACACCAGTTGCGCCCCTACTTGGACCGAGATTCCCTGCGCACGGTCACTCATGCGCTCGTTGCCTCCCGTCTTGACTACTGCAATGCTCTCTACCTGGGGCTGCCCTTGAGGACTATACGGAGGCTTCAACTGGTACAGAATGCAGCCACGGGCGGTGATGGGAGCGGCCCAATTCTCCCATGTGACACCCCTCCTGCGCGATCTTCATTGGTTGCTGGTTGCCCTCTGTATAAGATTCAAGGTGCTATAAACCTATAAAGCCCTGCATGGTTCGGGTCCGGGGTACTTGCAGGAGCACCTCCTACCAGCATCAAGGTCCGATCACCCGGTACGGTCCCATAGGCGGGGCCTCCTGGGGGTGCTGTTGGCCAGACAATGTCGGTTGGCGGTCCCCCAGGGGAGGGCCTTCTCTGTGGGGGTGCCCACCCTTTGGAATCAGCTACCTCTAGAGCTGCGTTTGGCCCCGGACCTGTGCTCCTTCTGCCGTGATCTCAAGACTTGGCTGTTTGTACAGGCTGGCCTGGACTGAGCAGGGTTGGGAATTTTAATTTAAGGGTATTTTATTGATTTTATAATTGGATTACAGAATTTGATACAGTTGTATTTATTGTTTATATATTTGTGTAAGCTGCCCTGAGTCCCCTCGAGATGGGGCATATAAATCAATAATAAAATAAAATATAATATAATATAATATAATATAATAATATAATATAATATAATATAATAAATATAATATAATATAATATAATATAATATAATATAATATAATATAATATAATATAATATAATATAATATAATATAAAATAAAATATAAAATAAAATAATAAATATATTGCAATTTTTCTGGTTCCCCACCCTCCCCTCCCTTTTTACTGGCAGAATTTAGGGTGTTGATGTGTTTTGCTGTGTTAGTTGCAGATCCAAGATATATAGGAAACTTACATTGATGGTAGTCTGCAAGTCTGATTGCACTCATTATAACTCTCAAGGAAAGTTGGGGATTGTTATACGGTCTTTGCTGATCTAGAATATGGCCTTGGCATATGCCCTATTTCTCACCTAATCTAGCTAGGCTTGTTAGGTGAGTAGGCAGACAGCCATTGGGATGTAAATGTTCCAACTCTGAAATCCTTTACCTAGTGGGTCATTTAAGTGTGGCCTCCCTGGTGAATCTGTGAGGTGGTTAAGATTTAAGATCAGAATAACAGAGTTGGAAGGGACCTTGGAGGTCTTCTAGTCCAACCCTCTGGTCAAGCAGGAGACCTATACCATTCCAGAGAAGTGGCTGTCCAGTCTCTTCTTAAAAGCCTCCAGTGATGGAGCACACACAGATTCTGAAGGCAAGCCATTCCACTGGTTAATTGTTCTCACTGTTAGGAAATTTCTCCTTAATTTTAGATTGCTTCTCTCCTGGTTTAGTTTCCATCCATTATTTCTTGCCTTGCCTAACAAGATCATCCAGATTAGGTGGAAATGAAACCTCCCTGGAGGGCATATAAGGGAATCTCCTTGCTCCTACTGAAGAAGCTACTTGGATAAGTATTATTATTATTATTATTTATTAGACTTGTATGCTGCCCTCTCTCCCTAAGGACTCAGGGTGGCTAACAATATAAAACTCATACAAATTTACAATAAAAAGAAATCAAACCAATATAAGCCTAAAATTAAAATTCAATTAAAATTTAAAACCCTCTAAAACAAACCCACCCCTCCCCTTGGCTAGTCCAGACTGGCCTGTTCAAAAAGCCAGGTCTTAAGGTCACAGCGGAAGGAGCGGAGATGGGGGGCCAGACGAAGGCTCAAGGGGAGTTGCTTCCACAGGGTGGGCACTCCCACAGAGAAGGCCCTACCCCTGGGCACCGCCAACCAGCAATGTCTGGCCGACAGTACCCCAAGGAGGCCCTGTCTGTGTGAGCGTACAGGGCGATTGGAGTGTTATGCCGACAGGAGACGCTCCCGCAAGTACCCCGGACCCAAGCCATGTAGGAGTTTATAAGTTGTTACCAACACCTTGAATCTCACCCGGAAGGCAACCGGCAACCAATGCAGGTCACGCAGGAGGGGTGTAATGTGGGAGTGTAAGTAGTGAAACAAGAAAAAGAAAAGAAGTCTAATTGCCAGGACTCAATTTCCAGACCAGGAGCCACATGTTATTCTAAACTGCCAAAAATAATTTAATCAAGTCCACCTCTGAGTATAATCCTGAAGTTCCCAGATCCATGCTCAAGCTGCTCCCCTGGAAAGAATTAAATATTTCATTTAATAGGGAGAGGAAGTGGGTATACATTGAATTTCTATCTCTTACAATTATCTTTAGGGAGATGGGAACATCAGGTACTATGAGATAAATGTGGAGAAGCCATACCTACATTACCTGACAGAATATCGTTCTCCTTTCCCTCAGAAAGGAATTGGTAAGTTTGCAGCAGCTTCACTGCAGTTTGTATGCTGGGGAACTGGGACAGGGTGTCTGTGAACAACTGATGCATTGAGGGAGGGGGCAGCTGGTCACAGGCAGATAATAAACATCCAGCCTATTTTCCCTTGCTTCACTTTTGTCGTGGGCTGCACAGCATTGGCTCACGACATTCGTTTTTCTGTGCCTTTATCTCTCAGACTATTGATTAAACCAGCCTTCCCCAACCTGGCATTCTCCCAATATGTTGAATTACGGTTCAGATTATCCTCACCATTGACCTTGACTGTGTTGGCAGGAGGTGATGGAAATTCTAGATGAGCACATCTGGAAGGACCAGATAGTGGAAGGTTGAATGAAAACCTTTGCCAAGAGAATTTTGACAACTGTTTTTTCCCAGGGCTTCCAACTCTTCTAAGGAGTTTTCATCTAGTCTATTCGAAAGCACAAGAGCAAGAAACTCTTAGAAGACTAATGGTGGATATCTGCCAGTCCCCGGATAGAAGGAGGGTGGATAGTCCCAAGCTTACAACTATAGAAGTTATTACAATTATGGGTGCATCAGTTTTCCACAGGCTCTGCCTTCTTACACCATGAGACTGAAAGAGGAATGAATTGAAGTGGCTGGAATGTAAGAGACAGGGAGGTTTTTAACTTGTTACCTAGCAACTCTAGACAAGTTCAGAAAAGGAAGAATCATTTTACGGTAGTTACATTTTTTAAAAAAATTAAATTACAAATGGAAGTAATTTGTTCTCTTTAAGAAAATTGGCTAGGCCCGGGGGTGTAGTGCTGGTCATGGGGGAAGATTTCAGCTTTCTCTGTTTCCTTCCTCCATGACTGTATCCTGTTCTGCAGAGGAGAAGAGCAGCAGTTGGATTTCCCAAACCCATCTTTTGGCGGAATGTCATATGAGCTAGTCATAACTTTTTTTTTTTTTGCTGTCAGGTGTGATGCCCAAGAGGGGCCTCGATGTCTGTGCCTGCGAGATCTTCCGGTTTTATAAACTGATTCCGGTCAAAAGCCTGATTGAACCCATTTCTATGATTGTACCCCGACGGGTGAGTGGATATCTCTTCTTTGGCAATATGCCAGTGGTGGTATACAACCGGTTCGCACTGGTTTGGGCAAACTGGTAGCAAGGATTTGGAGTGGGTTGCCGAACTGGTAGTAACTTCTAGCTGGCCACGCCCCTGACCAGTCGCCTCCCCCCCCTGCCCAGTCAGTCCTTATCACGCATGAGCAACATTGCGTGCATCCCGACATCGCTGACTGCGTTCTTCCCTGCCCAGTCACTCCTTAAGGTATTTATTTCTTTTTTTTCCCCCTCTCCCAACAATCAGCTGTTCCTATGATCAGCTGTGCCAGAATTCCCCTCGCTGTCTTACTGCTTCGCCCAGGAGGCTTCCCTGAGGCCTAGAAGGCAAAAAATGGAGCGTGGGAGGGTGCTGCCTTCCTGAGCCCCAGGGAAGCTTTCTGGGAGCAAAAACACCCCCCCCCAGGAGGCTTCCCTGAGGCCCAGAAGGCCCCAAAACAGAGTGCAGGGGGGTGCTGTGAGCCCCCCCACTTGCTCAGTTTTTTTCCTTTCTGAGCCCCAAGGAAGCCTTCTGGGAGCAACCCCCCAGGAGGCTTGTCTGAGGCCTAGAAGGCCCCAAAAATGGGGGGAGGGGTGCTGCAAAAAAAAGGCATGCCCACCCAGTCACATGGCCATGCTCACTTAGCCACGCCCACCTAGCCACGCCCACAGAACCATTAGTAAAAAAAAATTGAATCCCACCACTGCAATATACCATGAAGGGCCTTCAATTTGAGGATACTGTAGTTCCCCAGATAAGGAAATGGGACTCTACTCTCTACTCTCAGCTCCAACACTGGAAGTTTTGAAAAAGATGTTGGATAACCATTTGTCTGAAGTGGTGTAGGGTTTCCTGCCTAAGTAGGGGGTTGGACCAGGGGTGGGATTCAAAATTTTTAACAACCAGTTCTGTGGGCGTGGCTTAGGTGGTGGACGTGGCTTGGTGGTCATGTTATTGGCTGGGCGTGGCCAACTCAATATCACTCACATCGAGGCATGCATCTCCTCGCCTGGCCTCTCATGACTGTGGGGATGCCACAACAGTTGTAAGTGTGAAAAATGGTCATAAGTCACTTTTTCAGTGCATTGTAACTTTGAATGGTCACTTCACACAAGCAAAGGAGGGGAAAAAAACTCCAGAGATGTTCCTGAGACAGGAAGTCTAGTCCTGCCAAGAATGTAATAAGGGTTAACGGAGAGGCAGTTTCTGTAAGCAAACCAGAATGTTTCCTTCCTGCCATCCTTACAGGATTAGGCCAGTAATTTCTTCTAACAACCGGTTCTCCGAACTGCTTAGAATGTTAACAACCAGTTCTAGCGAATAGGTGTGAACTGCTAGAATCCCACCCCTGCCTTCATCGACTAGAAGACCTCCAAGGTCCCTTCCAACTCTATTATTGTACTCCGTTCTAGTCATGTTTTCCTTTGCAGTCTGAATCGTACCAAGAGGACATCTATCCAATGACAGCTGGAGTCCAGCCGTCATTGACAGCACAAGAGTGGCTGAATGGCAGTAATAAAGGTTCGTGATACAATTGCTTGAACTGTCCAAAACAAAAGATTTTGCTCATTTATCCATCTGCATCACATTACATTAAAGGCAGATCTACAGTAAGACTGGAGGCCCACAGGTATACACAATAGCAATATTATAATCTGGATCGCAGTGTTTAGAATTCTCATAATAAACTGACAGTGTTCTTCAGCAATTAAAGCAATGACGTAGAAGCTGTTTCTCTATATCTCTGTTCTAAGGTATCACTCCTAATGGTTTACGGTAGTTATTTGCTGGAGAGGTGTGCATGTGAAGGATCCACACCATTTATTCAGCCGTAAAACAAAACAATCATGCTTGTTTTTCACTCTTGGGAATTGTATGCCAATTGCCAGCTAATTTGTGGTATGGTGGAAAGAGTACAGTACTTTGACCCATGATCTCAAGTAACTAGTTTAAATCTAGGTTGTTCTGAACATAAAATGAGTTCCAAATATCTTGGAAGAAGAACTACATTCAATACTTGTGTAATAGGTATGGAGTAGAATTCTTCCTTCAGATCTTTTGACAATGGCTCACCTCCTCTTCTTGTGTTAGTGCAGCATTTGCTTTCCTGGTATTGTTATATAGTAGAAAGGTATCAACTCCAGTCAGTTTGATTGTGGGTGAGGCCTATTGCTGTATTTCACCTTGGCCTTGCTCTGTACCAAAACCAAGGTAATGCAATATTCTGAAATTTAAATTAATGAGTGTGAATTGAGGGAATCAACTTGCTCTGAATCAAAACTGTAATGCTTTGGTGTTGCATACATTGTCCTAGCACACTAATCTAAATGCCCTTCTTGGAATGAATGAAATTTTCCTTTTTTTCCCTTGCATTTAGTGGCTTGGTTCTGAGCGTCTTTCAGTACTAGTTTTTTATTATTATTATTTATATTTATATGCCACCCTTCTCCGGAGACTCAGGGCGGCTTACAATTTTTGGAGCGCAACCCAATGCGCTCAGCAATAGCCTTCATTCCATTGTATATGCCTGCTTTATTACTAAGCGGCATTTTTACAAAGTCAGCTTATTGCCCCCAACAATCTTGGGTCCTCAATTTACCTACCCCGGGAGGATGGAAGGCTGAGTCAACCTTGAGCCTGGTGGGATTCGAGCCTGCACTAATTGCAGGCAGCTGGAACTTAAGTGCTAGGCATTTAGCAGCCTGCACCACCAAGGCTCTTCTTCTAGTTGCTATTGCTGCTCTTTGCTTTGGACAAAATTATTCTTTTTTGTGGCCTACAGATCCTCTCTTGATGTCTTTGAGACCAGGCTCTGTGATCTTGAATTCTTTACCACCATTTCTTGAGAAGGAGATTGCCATGGAAGCAACCAAGCCTGTCCCATGCCGGGACAGAGTGACTGTTATCACCGAAAAGTTGAATGAAATCCAAGAGAAATGGGGCACCAGGAAGACCGAGGAAAGACAACAGCAAAACAGACTAATGAAGTTATCTAATGGCGTTGATACCTACGAATGTCCTCCCCCTAAAACAGAAAATGAGGTACAGTGGTGTGACCAGGAAAAAGTTACATTAGGGAGTAAATGGGATAAAATAGAAAAAAATAGCTTCTTTCTCAGGAAGTGCAAGCAAGGTAGGAAACAAGGGCATGCCTCACTGGATTTAATAGTGACATAGAATTATTTCTTAGAAGCATAACTCTTTGTGCTCAGTTCACCGATTCTGTTATTGCTGTGACCTCTCACTTGAATAGAGGACAGGATAAAACACATTCTACTCTGTTCTTCCTCTCAAATTCAACTATCTGATATTAGATGAGGAATGAATGGGAAGTATAAAGGATATTCTGCTGCAAGAGTAGCTGATAGGTAAATTGGATCCTAAACCCACTGCCTGTTTTTCATATTGGAATATGAGTGAAGGAATTGATATATTTATTATAATTTCCAATATTATTTAGCATGATCTGCACATTTAATTTTTTTTTTAAATAGCACTCTCTTGTGTAAGCATCCCATTTTCATACTGGAATAGTTCATATTTGTTTCTAGATTTAGAGTGATGCAGTGGTCTAGACATGGAGCTCTTGTCTCACAATCAGGAGGCTGTGAGTTTGATCCTAGGTGGAGGCAGGTATTTCTCTCTCTGGGCACACTGAGATATATCTGCAGAACAAAACTCCATATTGGTGACAGGAAGGGCATCTGGCCATTAAAACACTCTGCTAGTTCCATTCAGTTGTCCAGACTCCACCCTGCAGGGGATGATGGGGTCGTTAAATGATGATGATATTTGTTGTCTAAATTTCCATCAGTCATTTTCCTTGACTCTGTAGTTTCAGGTAGACCTCAGATGATTTGATGTATGATTGCACAAATGACATATGAAGTCTTTACTTTCCAGCTTCTGCAGATGTTTTATCGACAGCAAGAAGAAATTCGGCGGCTCCGTGAAGTGCTGATTCAGCGGGATATTCAGATCAAACAGTTACAGCTTGAAATCAAAAACCGTCATGTGGATTCTCATCGATTTTGACAGGCTACCATTTGGAGTCTCAGAACTGATGTTGCCAGAAATCACTACATTTTGGAGATTATAAATTAGAAGGAGAATTTCAGATTTATTGGCCTACCTTGAGTGCCCATATCCTGCAAGCTGGAAGTTACTGGGGGAGTTTTGTGGTGCTCTATTTATCGGACTCGTTCTTTGCAGGAAAGTCCATGTTTCAAAGTAGTCCCATAATAACTCAGTTGGAGATGTTTCAAAGAGGAAGGCAGACCTGCCTGGGTGTGAACATCCTTTCAGTCCCCAGTAGGCAACTGAACTTGGAAATACAGTAGCTTGGACTTTCAGGCTGTTTAGCATTCAACTCTTTCACATGGTGATGAACCAAATAGTTCAACCAAATAGTTCAGGATTCTATTTGTTCTGCATTCTTGGATGGATCAGAATGATGTTGCACTGAATTAGTTTTGTTTCCTGTAGCCAGGGAGAGTTTATGTGGGAATCAAAACCATCACCTTCTCTTAGTCTTGTGAGTCATCTTCTTCTAAAATTATATGTATGCCTAAGAAGTAAGGACCAAAGAAATGGGTGTCATTAATTTAAACAGGAAGTCAGAAATAGATGCTGCTGAGAGCCAAGCTTTGGAAATGAATGCTCTTTATTGAGATGGAGAAAATGAGACCACTGCTGCTGAAGTGGTCTTATCAGAGCCAGAGTGGAGGGCTTCTGTAGCCCAAGTCAATGTGTCTTCCATCTCAACCCATAATCTCTGAGGATCACTTCATGCCTTAAATCAACTAGGAGTTTTAATTACTAATGCTCTCAAGATGGCTTCCTTCCAATTGTCTGAAGCTGAATTTTCTACACACCGGTTCTTTCCTCCTTTATTACTCTGCATGTTGTACCAGATCTTATAGGTATGTTGCAGTTCAGTGTCCAGAAGTGTGAAGAAACTTTTACCTAATTCTGATAAACCTCTATCGTCCTGTTTATCAGAAACAAAATTTCCACAACTCTCAAATCACAATACTTTTTTTCACTTTTTATTTTCTGTTTTGATGCCTGTGACTAATATTTCACCTGATGTTTCATATTTGTTTCCTTGCTGATTTCTATGATAGACTATGCAAAAGCACTGCCACCAACAATTAAAATTGTAATATATAACTACTTTTATAGTTTGGGTTAAGACATTTGTGCAAGGTTTAAGAAAATTCCAAAAAATAGAAATTAATTTCATTTCATTTCATTTTTTTTGGATTTATATGCCGCCCCATCTCCCAAAGGACTCGGGGTGGCTCACATAAAAAGTATAACATACAAATAGTAAAAAAGTATTAAACCCAATCCAAATAAACGATAAAATCCCACATTAAAATACCCAATTAAAAACCCCAATCCCCCTCAATCCAGGTTGGCCTGCAAAAACAGCCAAGTCTTTAGATCGCGGCAGAAGGAACGCAGGCCAGGGGCCAACCGTAACCCCAGGGGCAGCTGGTTCCACAGGGTGGGAGCTCCCACAGAGAAGGCCCTTTCCCTGGGGGCCACCAACCGACATTGTCTGGCCGACGGCACCCCAAGGAGGCCCTGCCGGTGGGAGCGCACCGGGCAATTGGAGCTCGATGGTGGCAGAAAACGCTCCTGCAAGTAATAAGTGATAAGTTAGAATTAATAATATAGAAGACTGAGCTGTAATCAAACTGAGGAATATTGTTTAAACATTTAATACAGAAATACCACTGTTCACCCACCCTCTGTACTGCTTCTGTTTTATGATTTAGCCTATAACCATGATGGCGAACCTATGGCACGTGTACCACAGGTGGCATGGAGAGCCATTTGTGCGGGCACGCAAGCCCCAGGCAAACTTACCTCACTGCGCATGTGCACGTCTCCCGGCTTATTTTCAGCCTGTTTGAGGCCTTCAGAAGTGACGAAACGGGCCTATTTTTCAGCCTCCAAAGGCTGCAGAGGCTTCCCTCAAGACTCTGGCAGACCGAAAAGGGCCTCAAACGGGCCAAAAATCAGCTGGGAAGCGCAGTGCAGGTAAAGGGGGGCGGCGGAGATCGCGCACACATGCACAGGGGGCAGGAGGGGCGGAATGCCTTCTGGGTGCTGGTATGCAAGCAAGCAAGCGCACACAATTTTTGGCACAGGAGCCCCAAAAGGTTAGCCACCACTGGCCTATAAAACTTAACATTTTTTTCTCTTAACTTCTATTTTACCCTCTTTCTCCTTCAAGACCAAAGTTAGTTAGTTAGTTAGTTAGTTAGTTAGTTAGTTAGTTAGTTAGTTAGTTTACTTTATTTTCATTGCACCTCAAACAACGAAATCAAACACCATCTTCAGTGCACATCATGACCATGAAAATAAACACAAACACACATCCTTCACACTCCATACATTGAATTGAAAACCCCTGATACCACACCAACACTGCACTATACAGTATAATTCAACAGAGCTACTGCCCTGGGATAGAAGTTTTTTTTAGCCTATTTATCCTTGTTTTTATTATTCTGTTAAATTATTTATTTTAATCCATCATTAAATTGTAACATTCTCTAGTGCAGGGGTCCCTGGCACCTGTCCTCAGCATGCCAGAAACCGGGCTGCACAAACAAGCGAAGTATCATCCGCGAGATGCAGGCAGCACACGAAACCACGCCCCCTCTGGTCCACAGAAAAATCTATCTCCACAGAACTGGCCCCTAGTGCCCAAAAGGTTGGGAGCTGCTGGTCTAGTGGGTTGATAAAATTGCCCAAGCGTATCTTTCTCTTTCGCATATTTTTTTCCTATACTATTTCCCCTCACTTCCGTACCGCTGTTTTGAGCAGGTACCCATCTCATAGCCGATATGTACATACAAGTAGTTCCCCAACTTAGAACTTCATTTATTGACCACTGAAAGTTAAAACAGCACTGAAAAAATGGACTTCTGATCATTTTTCACACCACCATTGCAGGGCCCCAATGTCACGTGATCAAAATTCAGGCGCTTGGCAACTGGTATGAATGACCGTTGCAATGTCCCAGTGACATGCAGTCACCTTTTGCGACCTTCTGATAAGCAAAGTCAATGGGGAAGCCAGTTTAAACTTTAACAACTGTAATGATTCATTTAACCATCATGACAAGAAAGATGATAAGAAATTGTGGGCTCTTATTGTGGTTGTTAAGTGGAAGAATTCCTGTGTAGCAGACGCTGCATTTCTTTTCTGAATTGTACTATTCAGATCTCATGTGACTGGGTAGGGGAGACTCTCAATTCAATTCAACTCTGCAAAAATGACCTTCTTATATACAAACCAGCTATGTTCTGGCTCAGCTTTTTCTTTGTCCAATTTAATAAACTGCCATTCAGTGGATTTTGGGTGCAACAGACCAAATTTGTGTTTGGATTTCAAACGTGAAAGAACCGACAAGTCCATTATTCCTGTAGGCTGTTGGGACTACTGACATAGGTAGTGATATAAGTAGTTTACATCATGTGCACAAGATAAATTATGTCAGTTTGGATTGAATGAACACCCCAGTCACGATTTTAGGTTAAAGTTAATATGTATGGGGAAGAAAATTCAGCACTGTAGATCCCTGAGATATCAGATGCTGTTATCCAACGTTACAGTTCGTGTTGCTTAAATATGCTTTTAAAGAAGTATTCACAATGGTACAAAAGACATAATGGAACTTCTATACTTACGAAGCTTTATGCATATAAAATGAATTGGCCTCTGTAATAATTCCAGTAATTGGCATCAAGTGCTCATGGGATTTTAATTAGTACCCTTAAAAAACCTGGTATATTTGCATAGGTTACAGTTGGGATCAAGATATTAAAACAATTCCAATTATTTAGGAGATTAGCCAGATGGATTATAATATGTCTTGAAATTATAACTTGGGGCATAATTGTAGAGTCAGAGAGATGATCTTGGGGAAAAGAGGCAAGAACAGTTATCTAAGCAAAGAGGGATATAACATGGGGAAGTAAAATGCAGAGTTGCAAGATTCTACTACTATAGGCTAATTGCAAAAAGAGTATTAGCTGCAACCTTTTTGTCAGTTTCCTGATTTGGGCTACCTTGTAGGGATAACAATAATAGAATTACTATTTTCTGTAGCTAATCTCGGATATATGGTAAGATACATCTCCACTTTGTATTTTTGGAAAATTGGACAGATTGTAGATTAAACAACCAATTGATACAAGTCCATCTTTTCTTATTAATACATTATGAGCTGATAGATGTTTGGGATGCAACATTTTGTTGCAAAAGTAGAAATGCAGCCAGTTAGGGAAACAAAATGTTTGGATTAAGGAGGACGATAGCTTGCAATTTGGGAATTTGTCTCTTTTATCTTGTTTACAGGCAAATAAATTATTTAAAGTATTTGTCAGCTTAAGATAAAGGGAAAGGGTTTAAATTGCATTTCTAAAGTGTGCTTTTTGATTTTTTTTGCATATTTTTATGTTATTGCTTTGATCAATGTTAGCCATTTATCAAAGGGATTGAAAAATTCCAAATCTACTTGAAAAATGTATATATGTACTGCTTTTTGTTCTGTTTACCAAGAAACTTGTATAAAACAAATTAGCACTTGAAAGTTATTTTTAAAAATTACTCTTGTTTTTAAAAACACTTTTGAAATAGTACATGCAGACCAAAATTTTAGCCATGTATGCTTTCTGAGGCAGAGGGAAAGAAAAGAAAAATCTATATACAGTGATGACAAACTGATTATGCTTTATTAAATAGCGCCTAACTATATTTAAAGATATATGGGTGGTGGTATTTTTTTTCTATTACAGTGATTTAAAAGCAAGGAAACTTAAAATGCCATTGGGGACATATCCCCATATGAAAGAATGACAAGGCTTGTACTTAATAAATACAAGGAATGATTTTGGAAAAGCTAAGCATTGTTAATACTTATACCAACCATGTAACTATGGAAAATCCTGTTACGTCTACAAAAGCATTTACTATTGCTTAATCACACATGCCATAAAGGATACCTCAACAGTTTTAATCCATATATGTCTCTTTTTTCCTTAAAGCTGAAATTCAAACAAATGGCTTTTTAGTAAGGCTGGAATTAGAAACTTCCCTTACAACAAAACTGCTGATAAGCAGGATTGCAAAAACTATTTAAAGAAACTTTAGAAATACATCCTCTGATATTTCATTTAACAGATTCCAGAATTCACCTTTTGATCAGAAAAACATTACCAACCAAGTGCTACTACTGAATGTATTATTTCTATCAAATATTGAAACATGTGCATTAAGCCAGAATCCTTTACACATGGCAGCAAATTCCTGTGGGTACAATTACAGCTACTATTATC
Source organism: Naja naja (assembly GCA_009733165.1). Lineage (NCBI taxonomy): Eukaryota > Metazoa > Chordata > Lepidosauria > Squamata > Elapidae > Naja > Naja naja. The sequence continues at coordinate 200,918,771 of CM019149.1, forward strand.
CTATATGCATAGGATTATAGTATTAGTATAGCTATTTGAAATACGTACGCAAAATAGCTAAAAATACGGCTACAAACAATAATATCTGAATAAGTAACACATCTAGATTGAAAACTCTGTGAACACCTAAAATCTTCCAAGTCTGGTACTGGTCATTCACAACCTGGAAGCACATTAACTTCAAAAGTCAGTTTTCTAAATTTACTTACATTGTAAATTGTACAATCTGTGAAGCTGGGGAAAAAAGATGAAGCAGGGCTTCCTGGGTTATTTACTTGCATAGCAAAATAAATTACCTAACAGATTCTGTTTTATTTCACAAATGCAGAATATTCACAACCCTGTCTACTAAAGTTTAAGCAAAAACAAAAAAAGGCACATATTCAATCCTCTCTGAATATAATAACTGCGAGATTAGTTTATCAAATAACGTTTATTTAATTCAAGTTCTTAAAAATACTTTTTTCTGTTGTTGCATAAAACATCCTAATGTAAAAAATATCCAACGGCTTAGAAAAGGAAAAAGAAGGCAGGGAAAGCAAAGCATGAAGAGCAGTCCCCAAAACTTTAGGACTCTATTTACAAAGCCTTGTTGCACAGAGAGTAAAAAGGGAAGTACAGTCAGTGGGTGGTGTGGAGCCCCTATAGCCAGGACTGGCCCATCACGCTTGTTCTTCTTGCTAGGGCAGCAATGGGAAGAGATGAAGGCCTGGGAACTCCAAGAGGATAAGTGAAGGTGCTAGCCCAAGAAGGCTAGGTGTGTAACCACCTGGAGAAATCAGCTGCAGGGTACATGGAATGTCACAGGAATAGCCGACTCTTTGGCTTTTTTTGAGTGCTGCGCTTGGAGGGGGAGAACTACAGGTGCGTCACACGTGCTCCTCAAGTCACAGATCATCCAAGGGGTACCCCAAGAAATACTGAACAGTCCTTTGGAGACACAGAAGACTTCAGTCATCATCTTCCTCCCCTTCGTCATCTGTTTCTCTTTTTCGCTTTTCACCTTTCCTGTTCTCTTCTTCATCTGCAGAACAAGGGAGAAATTTTTCCATAATGACTATTCCAAGAACATACAGTACATTCAGTTGAATTATCTAATAAGCCTATTACAGGCTCCATAAGGAAGAAGTTTTAGAAACCTCCCAAAATTATTTACTATTGACCATGCTGACCGGATGAAGTAACCATTTTAATTAAAAATACCTGAAAAATATCTCATGTCTACATATAGAAAAGCAGCTAATGGTACACATTTTTTTATGCAGTCGCCCAGGAATGACTGCTTCTGGAATCCAGCAGGGATGGTCACAATGGCAATCCGGTGACCCAGTTCACTACAACATTGTCATTGTAAGCTGGGCAGTTCACAATTATGACCACAGAGATGTTGCAACAGGCAGAATTTTTGGGACTGAGTATAGGTCTAGGTTTTTTTTTCTCAAAACCTCCATAATGATCCCCAAACAAATGGAAATAGGGTGCATTCCAGTACTGAATGGCCAACAAAACATTATTATCATCTTCCAAACTTGCACTGTTATTTCACTGGTACTTTTACCAATACTTTGATTTTACGTTCCTGAAAGTTTCTAAAATAAAAAGACTGGCATCAAAATTTACACATACCTTCTTCCTTTTCTTCATCTTCTTCTTCATCATCATCATCATCTTCATCTTCTTCACTGTCATGGACAACCTTTTCCTCCTAAAAATAATAATAGGTTTGCCTTAGAAAGTGCCGCATTTTTCAGCGTATAAGACGCTCCGAAGTATAAGATGCACCTAGCTTTTGGGGAGGAAAATAAGAAAAAAAATCTGCCTCTGCCTCCCAGCAATTTGCCTCTGCAGCAAACAGCAAACAGCCTGTTTCAGCTTCAGCACAGCCTGATTAGCACAAGCAGCTGACTGTCGGTTGGATCGGCCTCCCGATCAGCTGTTTCAGGATGCAGGGATTGCCATAGCTGCCTCCGCGCGCCCCATTTTTGGCCTCCGCATCCCATTTTCAACCTCCGCACGCCCTGTTTTCAGCCTCTGTGCACCCCATTTTGGGCCCATTCCAGGTGGCGGGGTGCTGGCTTGCTCTCCCTATAAAAACCCTATAAAGCTCTACATGGGGTAGGCCTGGTTACTTGGAAGCACCTGAATCCCACAGCATCTGCCTGGTGGATTTGATCCTGCAGGCCAGCATGCTCCAGGTTCCACTGATCCACCTATCAGGGCCTCAGAAGAGCACCTTCTATAGCAGTGCTTGTTCTCTCTAACAAGACCCCCCTCAAAATACAGATGATCCCCACTCTACTGTTGTTTTAGAAGAGCTGAGAAGATGTGGCTCTTCATCCAGGCACTTGGTAAGGGAGATCCTTGCCATCCAACTTTTATGTTTCACTGATTTTCATTTGTTTGACTGTTGTAAGCGGCTCAAAATCATTTGGGGCGTGATGGTATGCTTGTAGTAGTACTAGTAGTACTAGACGTAATAAAAAAATAGCTACTCTTCTTGTAATTTGATAAATAAGCATAAAACTTTACTGCGGAGTAAAGAGAAAACAATATTTTAAACCAACCTCTCCACTAACTTCATCTTCTTCATCTTGTCCCCCTTCATACCCAAAGAAACCATAAAATGAATCCTCGTCTTCGTCCTCATCCTCATATATGTCGTCGTCGTCGTCGTCATCTTCTGAGAAAGATAGAAGAGTTTTAGATATATCAAATAGGGAACCTGTCATAAAATCACAATACTAATTTCAAAGGATTTCCTTTTAGATATTATTCTACAAACAACTGCTAAAAAGAGCACACATTGGTATCGACTAATGTTTCATAAATTATATCCAGACTTGCAATTTATAAATTAAGCAGTATGAAAGACAGTATGAGTTTAAATTGTCAGTCTAAGAGAGGTTGGGTAATAATTTGCAATCTGTTACAACATTTTGCTATATTACTACAGATTCCTTAACCTAGTATGATCTGGATCCCCAATGTTATCCCTTTGAGTGTCCATGTATCCCTACAAATTTCACTAGGCATCCCCCAGGCTCCATGCCCCCAATGGTAATTTTATTTAAACCATCTTCTGCCCACCTATTCAGAAAACAGCAAATTGAGTTACAACCATGCAATCAGGTAAAGGCGATAAAAGGGAACATTACATTCCAGTTTTTCTTCTGTAAAATTGGTGTGTTCTGTGATCGATCATATAAACCATAATAGTTATTCTATGCTTTAAAACTGATCTTTCTCAGCTGACATAAATATTTTTGATTCAAATACAGTGGATACAAAAAAAATCTACACGGACAAATGCCAGGTTTTTTTGAAAGTATCATAACAAGATAAATCACTTCCAATTTTTTCCCACTTTTAGTGTAGCATAGCATAGCATAACATAATTCAATTGAAAAACAAACTGAAATCTTTTAGGGGAAAAATAACTAAATATATTAATAACATGGTTACAATAAATGTACACACCCTTTTATATGCAGGGATGTGGCTGTGTTTACAATTAACCAATCACATTCAAACTGATGGTAAATACACAGTATACACCTGCAGTAAAGTGACTCTGATCAAGCCCATATAAAGTTCAGCTGTTCTACCAAGATTTTTCTGACATTTACTCAGTTGCCTCTGACAGCAATAACCATAGTCTGCAAAAGAGCTTCCAAAGCATCAAAGGGATCTCATTGTTGGAAAGTATCAGTCAGGAAAAAGGTACAAAAAATCTCCAAGCATTTGATATGTCATGGAACATCATGAAGACAGTCATCAACAAGTTGAGAAAATATGGCACAGCAGTAACATTAGCTAGAACTAGATGTCCCTCCAAAATGATGAAAAAACAAGAAGAAAACTGATCCTAGAGGCTGCATCAACATTAAAGGATCTGCAGAAATTTTTGAAAGTATTGATTGTGTACTGCATGTGCTGACAATACCATGTATTTTTATAAGTTTGGTCTGTGAGGTGGGGTGGCAAGACCAAAGCTTTTTCTTAAAAAGAAAAACATCCAATCCTAGCTATATTTTACAAAAGCCTACATCAAGTCTGACAAAAGCATATGGGAAAATGTGTTATGATCTGATAAGAACAAGGTTGAACTTTTTGGCCATAATTCCAAAAAGTATGTTTGGCACAAAAACAATACTGTGTTGTCACCAAAAATATACTACACCAACAGTGAGGCATAGTGATGGTGGCATTATGCTTTGGGCTACTTTTCTTCAGCTGGAACTGGGGCTTTAGTCAAGATGGAGGGAATTATGAACAGTTCCAAATATCAGACAATTTTGGCAGAAAATCTTTAGGCCTTTGCTGAAGATGAAGAGGAATTTCACCTTTCAACACAACAACTCAAAGCATAAGTCTAAATCAACAAAAGAATGGATTCACTAGAAGATAAACGTTTTGGAATAGCCCATCTAGAGCACCGACCTGAATCCAATTGAGTCTGTGGAGAGTCTGTGGAGAGACTCTTGCACATGCACATGCAAGAGTCCCTCATTATGACAAATTTTGAGCGCTTTTGCAAGGAAGAGTAGGCAAAGGTTCCCAAGGCAAGATGTGCCATGCTGATAGGCTCTTATCCCAAAAGACTGAATGCTGTCATAAAATCAAAAGGTGCTTTAACAAAGTATAATTTTAAGGGTATATAGTTATACAACCACATTATTGTACATCTTTACTGTTGTTTCCCCCCTAAAAGATTTCACTTTGCTTTTTAATTGAATTGTACAGCTTATGTGTTATATTAAAGGTGGAAAAATCCGAAGTGCTTTATCTTGGTCTGATATTTTACATTTCAAAAATATGGTATTTTAACAGTTTTGTAGACTTTTTATAGCCATCATATGGTGCAGAAAACATTTCAAATTTGGTAAATTAGTTTAATGCAGTGCTCCAAATGACTCAAATCTCATATTTACGTTAGGCAGACCTTGGTCATAGCCAAGAATTAACCTTTTCCAATCCACAATTAATATGATTAAGCTCACCTTCCTCATCTTCCTCATCAAAACCATCTACTTCAGCATCTGAGTCAGAAGCCTCTTTATCTTCCTGATCAAATCCATCCAGATATGTGAGTTGTGGAAGAAGTGTGAAGACACACTCTCGGTAGTCATTTAGATTTGTTACTTCACAGTTGAACAGGTCAAGGCTCTTCAGAGAGTCCAACTTTTTCTGAATTAAAAATATGGTTTTGTTAGTTTTAAGCTAACATTAGCATTAATATATTGACATCATACACAAACCTGACAAGGTATGCTCATAATTTCAGTTTGGATCAGGAGGGGGAATGAGATAAACAAAGCCATGTACTGAGCTAATACAGTATATCTTTCATGACATTCCAAATTAAATATGATTTCACAATGTAATTAACCTAACATCCCTGAAAAACAAGCCTTGAATTTTGAACTTACCATATACATTTCTCACTTAGTCAATATCATAATAGGAAGTTATTACATTTACTATTAAAACATTTTTAAAGAAATCCCCCTTAATCAGTGTGAATTAATCTAAAGCTATTTCAGTTCATTTCAAGATCCCTTTCTGGTTTTTGTGTGAAAAGAAAAACAAGATCTAGTGATGCCATCTCCTTGACATTCTACTTTTTTTTGTTAATTTAGAGTCCCTTCTTCCCTGTCCATGAGACACTTCTTTCTATCTCACACTGAACTCTTGTATTCTAGGTTGGATAATAGCAAAAGCAGACTGTGTACAAATATGACTTCCTCCTATTTTAATACATTACTCCATATTAGTTAATATTTTAGGATGATTTGTAACAATAAGTTATTGTTGTCTGGCATTACAACTGACCTAAGCAGCTTTTATATTCTGATTTTTTGTGAGGTAGAAAAACAATTTAAGAATTATAATCTACCAGACAAAAAGTGCCATCTCATCAGAAAGAAATCACATGTATTGACATGAAAACATAATAATCTTGAATAGAAATAATTAAACTGTCCTGCACAAACATTTCAATGCTGTCTTCGATTTAAGATGAACTAGCATCTTCTTATGCCTACTAGAAAGCATAAACCTTTCCAAGATATTAGCTACTGAAATGGGGTTAAGCTCAAAATGCTTAAAGTTATGTACAAAATGTAACACATGTAATTTGGACACATTCAGTGTGAGTTCAACATCTACCACTGGTATTAGTATTGTTAACTCCACTTAGACGTATGATAACCTTTTCATGACATACCAATGGTTCCAAAGTATCAATATCCTTCAGTTTATTTCCACTGAGATTTAAATGCGTGAGGTTAGGAAGTTTTTCTGCTAATACATCAAGGCCTCCAGAAATTCTGTTCTCACTGAGTTCAAGCTGCAATGAGAAAAGAGATACACAGGAGAAATGGCACATTAGCAATAATGCAATTAGAATTCAAGAAGTCTAAAGATGCAGTATAAATAACATTGGTGGCCAAGCAGTCTTCATTATCAAGTACTAACAAAAAGCAGACTAATAAAGAGATGTTTAAATAGTTCGGCTATTTAGCTAGAATGCACTTCTGCCAGGAATTACATCTTGTTAATTTACATTATAAGAAATACAACCATACAGTGTTGCCAAACAAGAACCAGTCTATCACCCAAATCAAGATACCCAGGCCTGCATGGTCAGTTTTCTAGATGGATTTCTTCAGTGGAATCCCAAGAACTGAAACTTGGTGAAAATTGTCTTTTGGATATTCGTTGTTTCCTTACAGAATTGCAGCAACCTGAATATTGCCTGGAAACAAGTCTATGTTTTAAAATACCTTTCCCCGAAATAAGACCTGGTCTTATTTTCTTTTGGGTCCCGAAACCAGGTCTTATTTTCGGGGGACATCTTACCCACTTACTTTAGGACCACTGCAGCCAGGCCTCCCATGCCCTGACACCTGTCGTGCCATTGCCCAACTTCTTCTGCAGTCACTTGTGGCCAGACACGGTGTGGCACTGGCGCAATGCACCATGTGGCATCCGGCCGTGAGCAGTCGCAGAAATCAAGCAACGGTGCAACAGGTGTCAGGGTATGGGAGGCCTGGCTTTGGCGGTCCTAAGGTAAGTGGGTATGGGACGCATGGAACAGCTCCTCTCCCACCCCAGCTTGATTTTTATGCATGTGCCTTGCCTCGTACAACCAGTGGGTGGGGCTTAACTAGGGCTTATTTTTGGGATAGGGCTTATATTAAGTGCAGGTGTGAAAATCAAGCTAGGGCTTGTTTTTAGGGTAGGTCATATTTTGGGGAAACACATTAATTAGGGTAAGTCTAAGTAATATCTTTTAAAGATTTTTAAGGTTTCGAATTTGCAGTGTCATGTCTTATTAGCAGTTGCACTAAGACAGATCTAACATCCTTGTTTTCTATTAGGTAATAGAATTGTAGCACTTTAACTGCCTCTTCCCCTGCAGCATTAAACAACTGAATTACTATTTCACCTGAACTTTGTCCTTTCCTGTTTAGAGCTGAATAATCACATTGGTGATGTTATATTACCTGCCTTTTCTCAAGGAACTCAGGATTGCTTATATGGGCTCCCTCTACTTTATCCCGACAACAGACTATGAGTAAGTTGGGCTGAGAGTGACAATTCTCGTATCTCATTTTCTAAAGCAGTCAATTACTGAACATATTCTTTCTCTACAAATGTTTGTCACTCTATAATTTTGTTTGTCAAGGATTTCAGTATGATTTTTCCATCTTCCTTTAAGTTCAATTGCTTTCTCAAACAAACAAAATTGTTCCTTTGATCAAAAAGCAACACAAAATATCATAAAATGAAAGAGATGCAAAAGAATTACAACAATATATGAAATATTAACATAATTATATTTTTAGATCAAACCTAAATTTTTATGAGTAAAATCAAGTCATAGGGATATGAAAGGCAATGAGTGAAAAATACTCCATAAAATAATGCAAAGCAATTGTTAAACATGTGTAACCCAAGTAGAAATTCAGCATCAACTGAACTTTGCTCTAAAGAAACAATTATTACAACCAAAGACCAAGCAGATAAAATGTAATATTTCAGTAATATACAGTATAAAATGAATCTCTAAAGGATGCACCAACACAATCTAGCTTTAGATTGCTATACACATAGATATCTTGTTATTATTGTCCAGTCTTCCTATTTTAGCTGTGCTTTTTTCCTGTAGTCTTGCTGAACTTCTTACAATACAAATATTTCTTTCTCTTTGATTTCTTCCATAACTTGATACTCTTTACTGAGATATATTTCTTTACCATACCTTGAAGTTGGTGTTTGGTTTCTGTATGTCCTTCAGGCTTTAATCCATGTTTTTTTCTTATTCTGAAAGCCATTTCAATCTTTTTCCTTTTACATTTTCATAACATTTTTGCTTTTCATTCTCATTTATCTCTTTCAAGAGTTTCCAAGTAGAAATATGCCAAATTTGTTGATACAATTTTCACAGCAATTTTATGTTCCTAGATATTATGAGTTTTGTGCACCTTACTCTTTGGGTTTTCTTTTGCTTCAGTGTACTAAATCAGATCCTTATATATTGCATGTCCTCTAGCTGAATGACACACCTATTTCATTTTAATGTTAACCTCTTTAATTCATAGTTTGAATCACACAGCCTCCAGGCACTTGGGCAGAACCTTGACAGCCTAACTTGGCTGACCTGGCTGCCTGGAGTGCATTTTTCCATCTTCTGGTTACTATTATGCAGGCAAGTTGACTTCCATGTTTGTACATCCAGGAGTTAGAACATAGTTTTATTATTTGACATTGGTATTGCCAATAAACAATTTTTCTCCACAGAATTATATTAATCTCCTTAGAATAGAACAAGAGATGGAAGGGCCTTTGGAGGTCTTCTAGTCCAACCCCCTGCTTAGGCAGGAAACCCTATACCATTTCAGACAAATGATTGTCCAATCTCATCTTAAAAACTTCCAGTGTTGGAGCATTTACATCATTTACATCTTCTGGAGGTAAGGTGTTCCACTGATTCAATTGTTCTAATTGTCATGAAATTTCTCCTTAGTTCTAGGTCGTGTCATCATTTGTCTTAAAAGTTTCAGACATGTCAAAAAGGGTTTCTGGCATAATGCAGAGGTTGCTTGCCATTGACTTCTTCCAATATTTTATTTTGTAGTTTGTTGCCTCTCTCTCTCTCTTCCTCCCCCCTCCAAATCTAAAGCGAGCACTGGCAATCAGGGTTGCCAGCCATCAAGATACAATCAAAGGACTCATGCACTGATATAATTACCATAGCAATGGAGTGTGGGGTGAAGGAACCATATACAAAACTAATTGCTTCAAACTGAAAATATATTCTTTAATGTTGTGTCCATTTTCTTGTAGAAAACACTATATTGGTCATGTTTTACAGCAACAAACAAGTCCACTGAGAGTGTTTCCCACTGAAGCAACCATTCACAGGTATAATGCTGGAAAATTAGGGCATCCATCTGGGTGCTGAGTGACTCCATTAAATAGATAATACATTAACTTCCATGAGAAATATCTAGCTAAAGGTGCATGAATAGGAAGAGCACCTTTTGTTTGTTGATACACTGAACAAGCTGAACAAAAATGTTAAATGTAAATAACATGTTAAATGTTAAGTAACAAAATGTTCTAATGAAACTAAACCAGCTAGCAGTACCTCAACACAGTTACAATTGTGTTGTAAGTTTCCTAATGGACAGGAAGCAGCGGGTGAAGCTAGGCTGTTACAATTCATACCTGTACAATTAGCACAGGGCACCCCAAGGCTGTGTGCTTTCTCTACTTCTCTTCTCCCTATATACCAATGACTGCATCTCAAATGATCCATCTGTTAAAATACTGAAGTTTGTTGATGACACAACAGTGATTGGTCTCATTCGAGACAACGATGAATCTGCAGACTGGAGGTTATACAACTTGTCTCGTGGTGTAACCGGAACAAACTGGAGCTGAACACACTCAAAACCGTAGAAATAGTGATAAGTCTTTAGGAGAAGCCCTCCCATACTACCACCTCTTATAATACTAGACAACACAGTATCAACAGTAGAGACCTTCAAATTTCTAGGTTCTATCATATCACAAGACCTAAAATGAGCACCTAACATCAAAAATGTCATCAAAAAAGCACAACAAAGAATGTTCTTTCTGCGCCAACTCAGAAAGCTCAAACTGCCCAAGGAGCTGCTGATAAGTTCTACAGAGGAATTATTGAGTCTGTCATCTGCACCTCTATAACTGTCTGGTTTGGTTCTGCAACCCAACAAGACAGACACAGACTTCAGAGAGTAATTAGGACTGCAGAAAAAACAATTGCTATCAACCTGCCTCCAATCGATGACCTGTATAGTTTACGAGTCAAAGAGGGCTGTAAAAATATTTACAGACCCCTTACATCCTGGTCATAAACATTTCAACTCCTACCCTCAAACGATGCTATAGAGCACAGCACACCAGAACAACTAGACACAAGGACAGTTTTTTCCTGAACTCCCCTAAACAAATATTACCCTCAACATTGTCCAACTATTTACAAAGTCTGCATTACTATTACTATTATCTTCTCATCACTCCTTATCACCCATCCCCTCCCACTTGTGACTGTATGACTGTAACTTTGTTGCTTGTATCCTTACAATTTATATTGACTGTTTCCTAGTATGATTTGATTGCTTATTGTACCCTAAGTGTTGATCTTATGATTCTTGACTCTTGATGAATGTATCTTTTCTTTTATGTACACTGAGAGCCTATGCACCAAGACAAATTCCTTGTGTGTCCAATCACACTTGGCCAATAAAAGAATTCTATGTTATGTTGCACAATGCAGCCAATAGTCAACATGGGGTGAAAGTGTATCCCAAACAGATGCAGACATACAGCCATAATCATACATTGTAGCATATTATATTGGAACATCTAGCTCCAGGATCCATTCAGGAAAACAATTCCTCCCCCATCACAACAAAATAAGCTAATCTGAAATATGACTATCCTGAATTTACTGAGCTAGATATTATTTGATGAGTTGCAAAGATCTATTAGCTTCACTTCATTGTCAGTTTGAGGATGACAAAATAATCAATTCCAATTTGCATGGTACTTGATCATACTTTTGAGCAAAACTTCATACACCAATGTAGAACTGGAAAGGATAAACAATAAATACTGCAAGGCTTGAATTCTATGGCATGCGCCATAGCTATCAAAGTTGAGACTAAGACTCTGTAGTGTAGGATTTCCATCTGTGGAGAGCAGCTGCCAGTGGGAACTGAAGCAGCGATCCTGGAGATTATATGCTAAAAATCAAAGATGATACTTGGGAGTATTTCTGAAAAGTTTTTTGTAAAAATAAAAGGGGAGACAGCAGTTTTGAGAAAAGTTGTTCCCTGATGTTGCACATTAGCTTATAGCAACTGCAATGCTAGAGAAGGGCAATTTAATTCCAACTATGGGTCTTCCTTGCAGCAGAGACACTGCTATTGACTAGCATGATTGCCACTCTCATGCAGTGTTTTGGATTTTGACTTTCTCCATAGCATTAGCTGTACTCTAGAAGAAAAATACTTCTGTGATGAGCAGGAGATCTTCCATTATGTTCTGAATCTCAAGAGACACCAATGGTCCTGATCAGATATAGCAGTGGAGAGCAGTAACTCCTTTTAATGTGGTCAGCCACTTAGGCACCTGTGTTATATTCAGCGCTGTTCATCTGCTGCTTGGAGATTTGGGAGGCCTCTGCTAAGAAAACGGAAGCAACGTCTCATTTATCATCTAGCATATACAATAGAAAATAGGTCATCTTTTCATGAAGAAAAATCTGATATTAGCCATTATAAGCTTGTAAATTGCCATTCTAAACAATAACTTTGTTGTCAATTTAAAAAAAGAAAAGTATTCAATTTGTGTTCTCCTTTATCAATAAGGGCCATAAGACACTTGGCACTAGATTTTTTTAGGTGCAACCTCAACTACCAATGATTTGAAGGTCAAATGCCAGAAAAAAGCTATTATCTCTTTTAATGCAACAGCTTTTTGTTCGGAGGAATAGAGGCTGATGTTTGCCATGTTTTTTTTACTGATTTCAACAAAGCCAGAATATTAGCAATATTTCTGGTATATAAACATCTGAAGACAAAAGAATACAAGCTATCTATTCAGATGGGATCTACTTTAACTATGGATCAAGAGCCACACACAACCTGATCAACTGTTCAGGATGTATTTGACTTTCTTCAGAGATCCCACTGACTGATCTCCAACCATGGGATCCAGATAAGAGGGTGGATCTTTCTGATCAGAAGAGTAAACCTGTTGATCAGATGGCAAGTCATCAGAAGTCACTACTTTAGCACTCAGAAGAAATAAGTCTTGTGTAATTATGGTTGCAGTCTCTTTCAGTACAGATTTGTTACCTTGCTTGGTAGGGTGAAGACCATGCCTTGGCAATGGGAGGCTGCCAGAGGTGGTATTCAGCAGGTTCTGACCAGTTCTGGAGAACTGGTAGCGGAAATTTTGAGTAGTTCAGATAACCGGCAAATACCATTTCTGACTGGAGATTTACAGTATCCTTCCCCAGCGACGCCCACCAAGCCACACCCACAGAACCGGTTGTAAAAAATTTTGAATCCCACCATTGGAGGCTGCCCCAGATGTTGGTTCTGAAGACTCTGAGATTCTCTGTTGGATCAAGTGGCCTAGAGTATACGCAGGATTAAAGGATACCCAAGAAGAATTCTTGGGAAAAATTGCAACTTCTTTAAGGAGCTACAGACAGATACTAAGTATGCACTTAAGTACACTCTGAAGCACCTTTTAATTTTTAATTCTGAATTGCTACTCTTATTTGGGAGATATAGGGCACAGAGTACCTTGTATTCTAAGATATACTGATTAAGCATCTTAATGTACTTCTTCCATACTCTTAGCTGCTAATTTTATTATATGCCTAATAGATTTAACAACAACTATAATCACAGGCATTTTCATCTGTTCATTTATAAACACTGTACCTTTTAGGAAATGTCATCAAAAGTTTGCCAGTTCATGTTTTTATTAATTGAAAGCATTAAATGCTTGGCTCCTCCCCCATTACCATTTTAATTTCTAAATGGCAAGACACAGAGACTATAAGGTACTTGTAATGTTTCATCCTCCAAATCTACAACAGGGTACAGATCTTGTTGCTAGCAACAGGTGTAAGAGTAACCATTACTGCTATGGACAAAATGGTGTTTTAGAGCAGAGGTCTCCAACCTTGGCAACTTTAAGCCTGGCGGACTTCAACTCCCAGAATTCCCCAGCCAGCTTTGCTTTAGAGAATGAATATATTATCTTTCTGCTGTGAGTTGTAATTCTGTTCTATGTGTCCAGTCATCTGCTCTAAGGCATCTTCTTTGCCATTGAATATAGATTTTTTTAGCCTTAATAACCATTTATTTTTTTATCTTCCTAGCAACCCATCTCCCAAACACACAAATAAATGCATAGCTTAATAGCTGCTTTCCTAGAATGGCTCCTTTCACACATGTTCATTACTCCAGCATTTTTCTTATCACTTTCTCCTCAAACTTAATTATACTGTGTTCCAGAGAATTTCAAAGCTTTGAAGATCAATTAACATTTTACAATTGGAACCAGGATCCAAAAAAGATAAATGAGATAAAATATAGCGGCTGGAACTATTTTTTAAGCTTTTATGTTGCTTCAACCATAGCAAGTTCTATGTACCATACACTCCAATTCAACGAACAGGTTAAAAAAAACCAGTAACACAATGTAGCAGAAACCTATTCCAAGTCTTTCTGTGCTAAGGAATAATCATATCAACTATATGATTATTCATACTACAAGGATTCAAATCATTCATACTACAAGGAGGATTCAAACTTTAAAGTCTTCCTGGGAAAGCCAAGTTTTAATATGATTAGCACTGATCTAATTCTGCAGGGAAGATTGTTACACAGAAAGGCAGTAAGAGAAAAGGGCCACCTTCATGATGGTTGATACTGTAGTAACTCTCATTTAGACTGTGAACCCAAAGGGAATCCTACCATCCAGATCTTACTAGACAATCAGGTAGTGCTGGGAGCTGTTAGTCCCAAAAGGTTTAGTAGAAGAATTATTATAAAATAATAATTAGGAATACAAGGGAGATTTTTTCCCCTTTCCAAACTGAGTTGCATGTTATTAAGTTGGAGTCAACTCTTAATGGCCATATAGGCAGACCTTTTTCATGATATTCTGCCCTTCAATAAAATAACAGACAAGATCATTACCTTTTTCAATTTGGGGAGTTTAGGGAGATTTGAGACAGAGAACAGTCCAACATTTATTAGGCTGAGAAGCTCCAAGTTCACAAACTCTTCTGTGAGTCCCTCTATTTCACCACCAGTTGATCTGCAGTTATCAAGAACAAGCTCTTTAACCTGAAACACATACACACAATGAAGTTATTATTTCTTTTGTTGTATTTTTATAACTATTAATATCAGGAATTCTATGCATGATTCGTAATTAAAACTTTATAAACAGTAAAATGGAATGCAAAGCAACATATAAAGCAATATAATAGATGTGAGCAAACCAAGAGCACCACCAATGTTAATCAATAATAAAGAGGATGTCTTAGATATAGAAGTCAGCTGAGTGACTTTGGGCCAGTCACTCTGTCTCAGCCCAACATACCTCACAAGGTGGTTGTTGTGGGGAAAGTATGAGAAGTGTGTTGGTTATGTCTGTTACATGTAAAAATAATAAAGGTGGATACAAATAAATTTTAAAAATTCCATAATGAAGCAACACACAAACTTCACTGTGTTCCATAGCCAGGACACCATTACAAGTGGATTTTTTTTTTTTTGCAATCATCCAACTTCACTAGATGAAGGCACTCGGAGGTCCTTGGGTGAAGGTGTTGGAATTCTGTTAAGTAAATACAGGACATGCTCTTTCGGATATGCTGCATCAAAGCCATCTACATCTTTATGTATATTAATACCCATCACTTTCAATTAGACCTGAAAGGACAGTATAGATGGCAAACCTGACCTCCATCTGAAGACTTGTTGTTCCAACCTTGAATGAGTTATTTAATTTTATTTGGCTTGTTTACTTGTTTAATTCTGTTTTACTGTAAATTTTCTCTGTTTTATGTTGCCTGAGTCCTTAGGGAATAGCATACAAGTCGAATAAATAAATAAATAAATAAAATAAATAAAGTAACAGTATAATGTAATTGCATAAGTCAATTAGTAATCTACTGTATCTTGTTTTTAATTAAATGGAGTTCTTACAGTTTTCAAAGGCAGATCCCAGTATGGCGTATTATAATACTGTAATAATACAAATAGGAGGTTACTAGAGCATGAATAACTACTGCAAAGCTATTTGTGTCCAATTATGTCATAGTGGCTTTATCAGCCAAAGTTGATAAAAAGTGTTGTTGAGCATCCATTGAGCCTCTAGTGAAAATGATGGGTCCAAAAGTTTCTCCTATTTCTTAGAGCAGAACTGACAATCTACAACTCTTGAGCTTCCCTTTTTAGCTGTCTTGAGTACAACTGCTAAAAACTTGTCTTTGACATGAAAAATAGACAATAAGCCCTAAAATGACTTAAGTCAGGGCCCCCCAATCCCCAGTCTGCAACCTGAACCCAAGCCACACAAGCAGTGGGCATGCAAAGCTCCATTTGTGCTTGTGGCGGGTGCGCATGTGAAGCCTCCCCCCCACCCCGCTGCTGCCAGTCCTCGGAGCTGGAGAGATTGGAGAGCACTGATTTAAACCAAACACATTAATAAAAATATGCTCAATCATATCATACTAGTAAGTACTACTGTACTTTGCCACCTCTACTAACAGTCCATTTCCAAGCTCAATTCAAGGTGTTGATATTAACATACAAAGAACTGAATGCTTAAAACAGTTTATTTGAAAGGGCGTCTCCTATTTTGCCTACCAGGAAAGAGGCTTAAAAATCTTCCACATGACCCAAAAAACTAAAAATATAAACCAGTCCCACCAATTAGTATAATTACATTGACTACTATAGCCCTTCTCCCAAACATTAAATATGATCTTAGCCACCAAAGGTTCCCCCCCCCTTGCTTAATAGGAAAACAAAATAAGATGAACATTTAATTGGACAACTATTCAATGAGAATTTTAAATGTCCTAATGACACAGAGCTATGGCGCTAGAGCAGCAGATAAATGAAACCAATAGTTACCTTTTAATTATCTAAAGCAGTTTCTTTCTTTGAGATCACATCTCAGTATGAGATGTGCAACAAAGATAAGCAACAGACATTATAAGAATAATTTGCAACAGGCTCTATCAGTCCATTTTGACTCATGTCTAAAAAGATGGCTAAGGGCATTCCTTCACTGGTT
Source organism: Naja naja (assembly GCA_009733165.1). Lineage (NCBI taxonomy): Eukaryota > Metazoa > Chordata > Lepidosauria > Squamata > Elapidae > Naja > Naja naja. The sequence goes on from CM019149.1 coordinate 200,935,160, forward strand.
TGGCTAGCATGATGATGTGGAATCTGTGGGCATTTTAGATTTAACATCAGTATTATAATAAGACACTAACTTCTCTAAAAGTCTGCATAAGCTATGTTACAATGTTTGTTATATGAAACATATAAAACAGTTTGTGTTGATGACTGAATATAACAATGAAGGCTTTGGCAGTTACGCTTATAAATTCAGAGAATCAAAACATTTCCCAAGTCCTATGGGAAAAGTACCTAAAAGTACTGATATCGAACACTTATAGTTCTGGTTATAGTTCTGGGAATATGGTTTGGGGATAAACATTATCCTGACATAATAAGCTGAGACAAAATCTTCAGGAAAAGACAGAAGAATCCAGCATGTCAGTGATAAGGAAATCTTTATACCTGCACTACTGTTACTGTAAGAAAACAATATGCTCTAACAAAAACCTTGTAAAAATAAGCCAAGGTGTAGATTTGATTAGAATTATGTAATTTACTTGTGAAAGTTAGAAATTTGATGAAGATAATGAAGGATGGAAATCTGATTTTAGGCAGAATTTGGAGCTTTTCCAATCAGCATAGCTCTCCCACTCTCTGCCTCACTCCAACAACTGCATCTGATTGCTAAAATTAGATTTATTTTTTAAAAATTCTGTCTCTGTGCTTGTTCATATTTTCACTTTCAACAAACATAATTTAAGTTTAAAAAATATAAATTTGGGGATTCTCTTAATGGAAATAAATCTCTACTGGCCCTCTACTAATTTACCTCAGTGTATCTCCCCTGTAAAAATAATATTATTCGTCTTTAACTAGTTTGGGAATTTTGTACAGTACTAGCATACCTACCTAATTTGAATTAGATAAAAATCTGCCCTTCTACAAGCAAGTCATTTCAATTAGGCTCACGGAGCATGAACATTAATTGACTCTATCTGCCTCAAATGCATAAAATTCTATTTGCATGAGCCTGTGACATCCCCCAGTACATTTTTGGGAAATGTATGCAAAATGATAGAACTTCATTTTGCAGCTGAGTTTATTGTTGGCTCTCATGTGTGTAAACACCCCACACCCACCCACACAAACTGATGATAATTAATGTAGATTAAAAATGGAACAACAAAATATGTCCAAAATTTGCTATCTTTTACTCCTACCAGTATTTTAAAACATATTGTCTATATATAATAGAGGACTGACTGCCTGTTATCATTATATGCTTCGTATTTATTTTAGCATGTAAGAACAGCCAATTCATGTTCCTTTTTCTAGTCAAGTAATTTTATGAAATTAAAACAAGACTGCCTGCATGTTCTGAGTAAACTTTTAAAGCATACCAAACAGAGGCCAAATTCAGTGCTAAGGAAGCAATTACCGGTAATACAACTATGCATTTTTCAAACTGTTAAATCAGCACAGATTATACAGTAGACTCATAGTGTTTCCAAACAAGGTATTTTCAAAGTTTGCAATATAATAATGCATTTTGAACTAAATTGTTATAAAAATTATCAGTGTAAGAAAAGGAATAGTTTGCCCTTTTTCTAGAAACTATATAAATATCTACTGATCTTTATGATCAACTTCTACAAAAAGTTTTTAAATACATGTGAGTCATATCGAATTGTTATTTTTTCCATATTTACAAATGATTGAGCAATGTTTGTATAAACATTAACAAAATATTATCTGTACCACTTTTAAGAATATTGCACTACACTTTAAAACAATATGGCAAATTCACTAAATATAAATATTCTCATATTTAAAAAGCCATCCGCTTTTTTTAAGGGCCCTAAGAGGAATATGGTAGTGGCTGAATTAACAAAACCCTCAGCAACATTTAGTTTAATAGATATATATTCCAGCTTAATTTTGAACAATTCAAGATGGTACAGATAGTGTTCTCTCTTCCTATTACAGCGTTAAAGAAAATCATCATGGTTAAGTTAACCACAGGCAAGTATATTATGTTAAAGAATACTATTCATCTCTTCAAAGTATCCATACATGAAGCAAAAAATCAAGATCAAAGGTGACTTTGAATAATCTTATTTCATTCCAAGTTTAAAGAGAATAATCCTTCTCTACAGGCTCTTTTGAGCAGACTTGAAACTACCTTGGGCTGACAGATGCATAAGAATGGAGTAACAGACAGGACAATTTTAAGATACTTGCCAGAAATGGCCTCCAACTTTAGCTGAAGCCAAAACTCAGCAGATACAAACTTAAGAATACTGTATAGTACAATTATGTACCTGTTTTATTTTCTGGGATACCATGCTGGTTTTTGTTAATATTTTTAGGCAGACAAATATTTTATTAGGATACCAGAGATGAGACACATCGACAACTTATAGTTCCTGCCTTAAAATAAACAAGTGAAATGTGTAGGGTTTTTTTCCCCTGGCATCAGAGTACACATGAAGTCTGTTGAAAAATATAAAGGTTTAAAAAAAGAAGCAACAGCATGGCTTAAAGTTCAGATATGTCAGGAAACCACAGGCAGATTAAAAAACAGAAAAACCTTTGATTTATCTTTTAACTATGTATGGTAAGATATTTATATTCAATAGGAATCTTTATTTAAAAATAATCTTAATCTAACGACTTCAGAGCACGAACACACTTTTCTGGTCCAATCGTCCTGGTAAGAAACCCATTAAAGACTTTAGTATCGTCCCCTTTACTGCTTTTTTAAAAATTAGGCTGCAAAACATTTTTGTTATATTTCGCACCACATAAGCCCTTCATGGCCACCTTGAGCGTGTCGCCACTCGAAACGCATCATCACAAATCTTTCAAATTCTGCCACGGAGGCCATCAGAATTGGCCGAAAAGCACCTTCCCTTTAACGATGGGTTAAAAAGAGAGAAGTTTTTGGCGGGAACACGGTTTTGGTGGGGAGAGCAGAATAAAGAGGGCGCGCGCGTCCTGCTCTCTGCAGTTGCGGCCCGTTTAAAGGGGAGGACGCGAGGCAGAAGCGAAGGCCCGAGCGCGCGCTCGTGCACGGCCAGCGGCAAAACAGGCGCGGCGCCGGGAAAGAGCGCGCGCCCCTTCTTCCACACGACGGTTGCCCGTTTAAGAGGGGGGGGAACGCGCGCCAGAGACTAAGCGGTTGCTGCGCGCACGCGGGGCACCCTGTCGCTCCTCCGCAGCGGCAGCCCACGCTCGCGGGGACCGACGCAGCAACAGCGGAAACATGGCGGCCACGGAGTCCTTTCTCGAGTCCGTCAGACGTTGGTTTTGACCCCGCAGCCGTAGCTGCGGCATTCCCTGGCAGCGGCCGCCCTCCACTGCTCTTTTAAGGCCACCACCACCCCGCCCTCCGCGCTTTAAATTTAAAAAAACAGCCCGCTTTCCTCGGGCCGGTGTGCGCGTGTACGGATGGCGAGAGAACAAGCTGTGTTGAAAAGGGAGGACGTCCCCGGCTGTTTCCCATTTTCCCGCCCAGGCTGGCTTACATCCGGCGGAGTCAGGTTTCGTAACTCCAAGTGGATCCGTTTCTTCATGTCCATGACGGCGGCGGGACGATCGGGACGGGCCCGAGTTCAGGCCCTGCGCTTACTGTGCCGAGTCAACTCGCAGGGAAGCGGCGGAGGGGGAGTTGCAGGCAGGAGGAGGGCGGGAGCGCTGGGCGCCTCCTTCGCTGCGACTGCAGTTAAATTGGCAACGGGACCCTTGGCTGGAGTGAGCCGAAGCAAAGCGCCGGAGTGACCGCCAGGAGGCGCAGCGGAGGCATAGAAGAAGCTGCCCGGAACTTCCTCGTCCAAACCACACCCTTCTCTCCTTGGTGACAGTAGCCGTAGTCTCAGCCGCTGCAGTCTTTCGACGGTGGCGCCGTATTTCTACAAGGAATGGCTGTTCGAACGCTTTTCCGATTAATTTTTCCCCTCCCCGCAGGAGATTTCCCATCCCGAGTTTCTTTTGACCAAGCACAACGGAAGAGTTAGGCTCTCAAAATGTCTGCAATACAAGCCCAAATGCTGCAAATAACGCCAAATGTATCCAGGAGTGCTGTTTCTTTCCTACCTGGAAAATTAAGAACGGAGTTTACATCGGACGTTTCTCTGAATGTGCTGTGTTTATCTTCGACATACGAGCCCTATTCGTGTATGAAGTGCAGGGCTGATTTTATACGTTGCACAAAGTTCTACTAATAGCCCCAATTATAGTTTGTTTGATTAAAAAATAGCAATCCTAAACACATCAGAATGTAGCCTAAAAAATGGAAATCGGTAGTTTTGAGTAGCTGGCACGAACACATTCTTCAAAACCTAGTCGAAGAATGTTTCTATCTTTTCATAAGTTTTGTATTGGCCATTGTTTTCTCTTGCAATCATTTGTTTCCGCATAGCTTTGGTCTTTTTTCCCCTTCACAAGTACAGAGATAATATTGATTGTGAGTAGTAGATTCATTCAATTATTAAAGCAGGAGAAAAGGGAGTGGGGAATGTTCCTATAAGTTTACTGAAATTTGACAGCATAGCTTCCTACCATTTTGAGATAGGATCCAGCTGAAAATTATACCAGGCATAATAAATTTAAAATAAATCCCCTCTATTATATTCATATTTCATGTACTGCACAATTTGAAAATATTCCTGTTTTCTTCATTAAAAGACAAGCATTCATCAGAACTTGTCATTTTAAATCTGACCAGGTAGCAATTTCATAATAGTAATTTATTATTTATTATTCACCTGGTTGATTGATGAGTACAAGCGGTTTTTTGTCATACTTGGTAGTCTTATTATGCCTCCTGGATTTCTGGAATTTAGAGATAACTGATGGGTAACGAGGATGTTTATTTTTAATCTTACTAATTAAATCCCATGTTTATAACTAGACTTCTCATACCTTAAATATTTTGATTGTATAGACATGAACTCATTCAGAGTTTGTGATTTGCAAATTTAATAATTAAGTGAACATTGTGACCTTATTAATGATGCAAGGTTCATTGAAATACCGTATTTTCTTCTTTTACCAGATCATTAAAAATGTACGTTATTTGTTAATAACTGTGTAACATACACAAATCAGTTAATGGTGTTTTCCTCAATATGGAGATCACTGATGCTTTTTGGCAGCTGCAACTAAATACACAGTTTGCATTTGCACAGCACTGTAAGCCATAAACTAATAATCATGTTTTAGACATATGTTGTGTGAACCTGGCCAATGTAGTACTGTAGGTTTATGAATCAGTAAATGGTATGAACCCAAAACATGAAATTGAATAAATAATTATTCAAGTAACAATTATGACTCCAAGCATATGTCCTCCTAGTGAATGTCTGACAGGGAGAAGACCCAGACCCAAAAGGTAGTCCAACAACTGTACTAAAAGTGAAAAGCCAGTTTGAACAATATTTAAAATTACTTACAGAAGGACAATAGCCAAGGGCATGTGCATGTGCGTGGGCAAGTTGTTTCAAAAGACAAGACTACCACAATGATAGTCTACTTTGGAATGCTGACCATCCCCTTCCTCAATGGTTATACAGGACAGGCAGATTATATTTGGGGGACATGATTCCTAAGAATGTACCTTGGATTAAATAATGAAATAGCAGAAAATATATCATTCACATAATTTTTCTTCCTTGAAAACCACCTAATTTATCCTTTAGGCTTTTCCAATGCCTATTTTTGAAACAAACTAACTGTTAAATGTTTGCCTTATTTTTTTGCCTGTTGATCTCATGACTGAGATCTAGCGAGATCTGGCCCTTCTGTTGTTTGCTGTTTTTTAAATTGTTTTTACATTTTTTATAATGTAATTCTTTGTGGTTTTTTGCTGTGAGCCGCCCGGAGTCCTTTGGGAGTTGGGCGACATATAAGCTTAATTAAATAAATAAATAAATAATACAAATTCTACTTTCAGGATGAATACAGATCAGATGTGACTCCACAGATTTGCAAATTGTGTTCAGACTTGCATCTTTAAAAAACCATATACTATATAAAGTGTACTATTAATCACACATCTTGGAGTATTTACAGTACTCCATTTATATGATGTCACAACACTTGTTTCAACAGCAGGTGATGCTCGTGTTATATAATTATATGTTCTTGTTATAAAGGGAATGGCTGAATGTTATACTAATAAGAAAATGGTTCATTTTGACTAGCTTGTGCCAGTTATATTTTATTAACAATAATTAAAATAAATTATTTACATGGCCACAAATAAATCATTTTTAAAAAAACTTATTTATTTAAAATATTGGAATGGCAACCTATATTATATATAATAACTCTGCATGGCTAATAACCAATATACAGAGAACAAAATTCAAAAAATGAAAAAACGATCGTGCCCTCAAGCATTACACAGGTAGTCTTTGACTTACAAACGTTCATTTAGGGACTGTTCAAAGTTGCAACAACACTGAAAAAAAATGATTTATAACTATTTTCACACTTGTAACCATTGGAGTATCCCCATAGTCACATGATCAAAAATTGGACTCTTGGCAACTGGTTTATGTCCTGGGGTCATGTGATCACTTTTTGTGAACTGACAACAAAGTCAATGGGGAAGCCATATTCACTTAACAATCATGTTACTAAACTGCAGTGATTCACTTAACAACTGTGGCAAAAAAGGTTATAAAATGGGGCAAAGCTCACTTAACAAATGTCTCACTTAGCCATGTAAATTTTGGGTTCAATTGTGATTGTAAATTGACTACCTGTAACCCAATAAGAACCCATAAATCATCTAATGCCTGAGGGAAAAGCCAGCTTTCTAGAAAAGTAGGATTCCTCTGCACATGAAGGGGGTGGGGGGAGATAGTTCCACAAAGTAAGCACAGCTATGGAAAAGCTTTCTAGTCCCAACAGAAGGCAACATTTAAGGGGATCTGAAGCGAGTGCATCCAATGCAACCCAGTGGAGGAAGAGATCCTGAAGATAACCTATAGTGATGTAGTATATAGAGCTTTAAAGTTGATAACAAGACATTGAGTTGTATCCAGAAATAAACAAGAAGTCCATGCAGCAGCAGCGCAGCATGGGCAAACTGCAATGCACTGTATACCACTGCATTCTGCACTAGTTGAATGCAGTTGCTGAATGATCTTCAAAGGCATCACCATGTAGAGTGTGTTGCAGCAGTCCAATGGGGAGTGACCAGGGCATGAGTGACCATTCCTGGTGAAATTGAGTGTAATTGGGGCACAAAGTAAACCCACACAAAAGCCTTCTGGGCCATAGCTGCCACCTGTTACTTGAGCAGAAGCTGTGAGTCCAAGAGGACCTCCACATTTTACAGCAATTCTATATGAAAGAGTGCTATCTCATCCAGAGTTAGGTAGTAACTCTTCAGATCCAGAGACCCTGGAAACCCAGAGTTACACTGTCTTGCTAGGGTTGTGTCCCATCTAATTCCTTCCCATTCAGACCCTTACAGCCTCCAGGTACTGGGTATGCACATAAATTGGCATCACCTGTCTGGCCTGGAACAGAGAGGCACCATACATGATATGTCATCAGCCTTTTGGTGATTCTCTATCTCAAGCCATGGAATGAATAAGAGGGACAGAAACTATTATGTCATCAGCCCATTGATGATACTTGACTTCAAACTATGGAATGAATTCACCAATTTATGTAGATGGTAAACATAAAGGATGAGAAAACTGAGCTCTGAGGTACCCAACATGAAGGATGTAGAGCTTGATTTCCCCACCACCACCACCACAGACTGGAACTGTCCATGGAAGAAAGAGAACTACTATAAAGTAAAATGCTCCACTCCCATCCCCCCAAACCAGTTCAAAAGGATATGGCTAAGAACCAAGAGAGCTAAGATGATACATCACCATCATCCCGAATCCTCCAGAGATCACAAGCATATTCAACACTGAACTTAGGGATCACCTTTTCCCAATCTGCTTGTTCCAAGTTATTTAGCAATAGCAATACCACTTAGACTTATATACCACTTCACAGTGCTTTACAGCCCTCTCTAAGCGGTTTACAAAAGTCAGAATATTGCCCCCAACAATCTGGACCCTCATTTTACTGACCTCGGAAGGATGGAACTGCCAAATTGCAGGCAACCGGCATCAGCAGAAGTAGCCTGCAGTACTGCATTCTAATCACTGCGCTACCACAGCTCATTATGCAGATGCATAAAATCTTAGGCTTTCCTGTTTCTCTTATGAGAATCAGATGGTCTAAAAATGCAACTATGTTTACCTGTATGTGATTAGAAGAACTCAGAATGATCATTTCCATTATTTCTCTTTATCACTGCTCAGTCCTTAGTTGACCTGGAAAATCTTCATTAAACTTATAAATTGAGAAAATGATGCATATAATTTGGTAGCTGCTGCATCTAATTAGAGGTTTCTTACCATAGTCTGTAAATATCCTTCAAGACTGGCTGTGTTTGCATAACATTCTGAACTATAATATATTATGTGTGGTTACATGTGTTTTGATTTCAGTCAATGTATAATATAAACTTACTTAGAAGGGCCAAGATTAAATTAACCACAAATATTTTGTAAATTGCTATTATTAAAAAATTGGATACAACAATCTTGTGTTTTTGCACTATTTGGCCTTGTTCATAAACTAGGAAACATTATCTAATTTAGCCTGTCATTTTCAATATTTTGCTGGGTCATACTTATAATGTACTTATCAGTTTTCAACAGGCTTTAAGAACTCACCAGTTCTTGCTCTACATTTTAAAAAGAGTTTTGTGCAGGTTATTTGGAAAGCTTTAGGAAGTATAGTATATATCTTTCTGTTATTTCAATGCTGAATTTTATATTTTTAATTTTAAGAGGTACCAACAGGCTATATATGCATTTTATACTTATCCATGGTTCAGCTAAAACATTGTTTATTTTCTGGGTTCCTTTAACAACACTGGAACAAAGACTAATCACAATTAGTTTATGTGAATTTAGCTGCAAATAGTTAAACATTTTAAAACTTGATAAATTTAGCATAATAGGAAGTTGTTCTAGCATTGACTAAGAAAGATTTAAACCCACTGAATAGTTAATGGATAGCTGGGTTCACATAAAATGTATATCTCAACTATCCATATGTCTGTTCTGCAAACCTCGAAATATTTCAGATTAGGAATGAGATCATTCTGGCATTAAAATAATCAGGTTATTATTAGTCAAAGCGCTTTCATTAGATCTGACATTATTGCAAATCCTAGACCCAGATAGGTTAGCAGCCTTAGCCTGCCTAGTCTATTCGCCAAGAAAATGAGATGAAGATGCAGAATCTGAAAATTCAAAGTATTATCATTACCAAATTTTTACCAACACTTATAGCTTAAGAAGACATTTCCCAACAAATGGACTGCAGCACCCATACTACATTCACTGGGGCTTACCTAAATGATGAAAAGGGTCATTCACATAATGAAGGCTTTCTAGCATTGTGTTTCAAGGGCTCTTGGAATACTGAAAAGTTGAAGGAAAAAGGCAGGGATTCTTGTTCTCCATTATGGCATCCCTTAACCTACTTAATGTGATGGTATAGTGAGCCACAACCTAGCAAACAAATTTATCCTAATGTATTGTATGGATCTTTCACAAGAATGATATGGAATTGGAGTAAAGATTTCCCATGCAAATGTCAATTTCAGGTAAAGAGTCCACAATGTAGCTTAATAATTGCATTTTCCCCAAATGTTTTCTAAAACTACTGTTTTGATGGTTAATGTCTGGATATTAGAGTAAACTATGTCTTATTAAACATATCTCAGCTGGGTTCACATACCATACATAAACAGCAGTTCACAATGCTGTTTATAAACAGTTGCTATATTTATTTTATGTTTATATTATGATCACAGTGACTTGGTTCTCATATTGGTTCTCAATATGTCATAAGACATATTGTAATATGTCTTATGTAGCTAGAGTAAGAGAGTAAATCTTACTGTGAGATGTGTAGGGAGAAAATGTATGTTAATGTATGAGAGATTCTAAATCAGGAGTGTCAAACTCGCAGCCCAAGGGCTGGATATGTCATGCGCTGGCCAGGCTCAGCCGGGTTTAGCGAAAGGGGAAAAAGTCACAATATGTCACATGACAATGTGAGTTTGACATCCCTGTTCTAAATGAAAATCATGGCTAAAAGTATCTGATTTGAAGCATATATTCCATATCTGCCATATATATATGGGGGGGTTGGATTAGTTATCTGTCTTTTCTCTTAGCTAGTCTGCTTTTCTGTGAAATACATTTTGCATTACAGTTTTACAAAAATGTCCCCAGCACTTTTCTCAAAATGTAAAACAGGTCTGTAAAATGTGTTTGCCTGCCCTCAAAGATGGGAGATTCCTATGGGATGAGTTCCTTCACTCCCAAGGCAACCCTTTTTTTCAAAAACAATACTAAGTTTATAGTTTTCATATAGAAAAAAATAAGAAAATACTGTGTAGATAATTTCTTTATAACGGGGAAATATTACTGCTGAACTGTACGATAGATTTCTATCCTTATCTTAAATAACTTGAAAAGTTATGAAATCCTAGCCTCCCAGCTGATAAGTTTATAAAAGTTTATAGCAACAATAGTAAGCAATAGGTCAGTGTTATACTCTAACACTTATTCCAAAGCTAATGTACAATATAGTGTTTAAATCACTTAGGCAACCCAAAAAACCCACAACAGTTCAGCCTTTTGATGTACAGTATGACCAAATGAAGTACTTAAGTTGAATGACTCAATTCTAGGAGCTATCTTTCAAAGAACTACTCTAGTGTTAGCAGCAGATATTTCTTGACTTTTCATAACATTGACACATAACTTCTGAACTGTATCAGTTAAAATGATAAACATAGTTTGTGGCTTAGAAGAAAATTTTGAGTTCTCCATCCCTTCTATTAAAAATACTAATCTACCTACTTTCTTGCCAGCAATAATAAGAATAAATTAGAAAAGCAAACAGTATTGAAACAGCAAGCATGATTGAACTGGTTATTGGTACTTCAAATAATTTCAGTACAATTCTTCATATTTAGCTTGGGCTAATAAATTGTATTGAACAGAACTGCCGTTTTTTACATCTTCTCAACTATGCGAACATTTTGATGTTTCCATGGATTTAATTGTTCTATAATTGATCTGGTTTATTGATGGCATTGTTTCTGTGTTGATAGTGTCATGTTAGTTCCTTAATTGTATTATTTTATCTTTCTACTTCAAATGTACACCACTTTGAGGATCTATGCTGACAGGAATCAATGGTACTGTCTGTAGGCAAAGCAGGATATAACTGTAATAGCAGTGTTTGTATTTCTGCTCTATTCATACACAAAGTGCAGTGTGATAGGGTGGAGAAGATATTAAATTGATCAAATAAATTTGTGACAGAAATTAGACACAACCGTCTTCTGCTTTTTTCATTAATCATACAGATATATAGTTGCTGCTGTTGCAACTACTTAGTCTCCCAGCAGTCTGACAAATCTGTTTTTATCATTTCAGTCTGGTAAGTAAATGCTTATATGGCAGAAACTTTTCTATGTTTTTTTTAATCCACATAAAAATGGGAAAGAGAAAGATTCTACCCTGGTCATCTCTCTGATGTGGTCAACCAAAGTTTATTAAATAAGCAACCATTGGGATTTTATGAAATGTTATTAAACCATAAACTGTTTTCAAATTTCACATGTTACGTCTTAGCTTGATAGCAACTATGTATGAGAAATACATGTCATTTCTTTAGAAATCAAAGAGAAAAACCGATCACTTGTCCCAGAGGTTGGTTACAACCAAAATAATATAAAAGGCCTGTAGTATTTAAAAATTAATTTTAAAAACTTTACTTTCTTTGTTTTATTATCTGTGTGTGAATAAGTACTCCCAGTTTAGAACAGCACTGAGAGGGGGGAGGAAAAGGGAGGAGCCGGAAGTAGAGAGAGGAAAGGAGAGAGGGAAATGGAGGGCAGGAGAGGAGCAGGAAAGAGGGAAGGAGAGGAAGTAGAGAAGAGGAGAGGGGAGAGGAGAAGGGGAAAAGGGAGAAGGAAGGAGAGGAAATTACAGAGGGAAAAGGAGTGAGATAAATATACAGAATGTTAGGGTATAAGTGTGAAAATAAAGGTTATAACTATGACGCACAACAGCATGCAGTTAAAAGAGACTATAAATGTATGATTAAGAGAATACTGGTTATAACCAGGGTGTATAACACTGTATATTTAAAAAGGACAGGATACAGCCAGTACACGGTCGTTGCAGGACTGAAAATGTGATGTACTACAAAGAAAAATGTACAATAAAATATTTTTTTTTTTTAAAAGCACTGAATGCTTCTGATGAAAACTTGTGCCATAATAAACTTGCTGATCTTGAAATTATTGAAGATTTTTGTTGTTGTTCAAGTAAATGTAATGCGGGGAACTGCATCTGGTGCCATAATAGAGTTAAGGATTCCTTCTCGATTAATAGAAGCCTGCAGTTTTTTGCTATGAGTGCCTTGCCTCTGCATATCACAAAAAAGCAGGAGGTGCATTTAGTTCCTTTCACCTCCACCCTTCTCTCTTGTCACTTTTAGTCTGCCCCACCTTTCCAGAGCAGCAAAATAATCTCATTTAAGCCCCAGGGAGGTGTCCAAAGGACAAGGGAAAAGGAACTCCCAATATTAAAAGGTAATACATATCAAACATTTTACAGCAGTACATTTCAAGAATATGGTTTAAGAAGAGGGGTAAAAGAAAGTGGAAATTAAGAAATGCTAGTATTTCTAACATAACCTAGAGATTTTGGACATCACATTTCAGTTATTTGTAGTATTAACAGCAAAGTTTGATATGAAAGTATATATAATATATACAAAGTTTGATGTGAAAAACTAAAGGAATTTTTCTATTGCGCGGTCTTCTTCAAAATAAATTGCTACACTGTAAATGTGCCAAATGCTTCTGTTTATTTATTTAGGGTATGTTTTTAGAATTGTACTAATCATTCCCTACAAAATTAATATACATTAAAAAAAACTCAGGATTATTTTCTCATCTAGATTTATTGATCTCCTTTATTGGCATATTCTCGGAGAATGGAAAACATAGGACAAGGGATCTTTAAGCAAAGTGCATGCAAATATATATACACATAGAACTGAACAGATTTTTTTCCAGAGAAGAATTCTTATTGCGTCTAAATGCTGCTTGCAATTTTATCTCAGAAATTGTTCTTTCCAAAGCTGTTTGAGGAGGTAATTATTTCTAAATGGTGGGGTAAGGATGTTTTCCCAGGAATTTCCAAATGCGCACTGTTTGAAAAATGACACATTTCTTTGATAGAATAATTATTTCATGTGAGGAAAAAGTGTTTGGAAATTGATATGTCAGGCTTTTAGCATCAATATAAACACCTTTGCAACTTGATAAGAAAAAATAGTATTAACATAGCTATGTCCATGGCAGATAAGATGTGTAGGGCGGGTAATCTTTTTTCCCCCTTTTGGAAACTATTTTTGCACTAAACCATTAGGTGTGTTACATGATCCTACGGTGGAGCTCAGCTCCTTTTTCTATATAAATATTAAAATAAACTGTTACAGATGGCAAGTTTAGAAAAGGATCATTCATACTCTGAAACACCACAGCAGCCAGAGGCTACACCTGAAGAGTATGCAGTTGCAGGTAATGCAAATTGTTTTGGGAAAGGGATTGGTTTTTTGGGAGACAAGTTTGCATTTTTTTTCCAAGAATTACCTGGTCTCTGATCCTTGCCCATGATAAACCTCTGTTCTTATTTTGCTTTCGTTGCGTAAACAATGGGAGGCTCTTCTGCAAATATTGTTTGTGTGCATAGCTCCTTTAGGCTTCCAATAGGTAAAACAGAATCAAAATATAGCAGAAGGTTATCCTCTCTACTTTTAAGCAGCTTTAGACTTGGACTGGGATGATCAGTTTGGATCTGGATCTTTAAGCTCACTGGGTGATCTTAAAAAACTCCTCACCTAATTTATCTTGCAAGGTTGCAAATGTAGAATGAGGAAGTACAGGATATAAATATGAATCAAGAGAACGTGGATTTGTTCAAACAGCTTCCATATAAAATGTTCCATCTGTCTTTATCCTCAAAACTCTGGAGAGTAACCCAATCTTGGCAATACCTAACAAATGTATGTATGCTTATAACATTGTTTGCTACGTGATGCAAATGAAAGAAACCCAGGGCATTTGCAAAGGAAAATCAGAGACCAAGAGAAATACTGAAGTATATCTACAGTAGAGCTAGCCACCAATTAGGGAACAGATGCAAGCATTTTATTTCAAGTGTCAGGAAAGATGTGCTAATTATTACTTTATTGCCTTGATTTTATTGTCAGGGAAACAAAGAAGCATTGATGGGATTTTCTGCCTCAGATACAAAAATAATTTGATCCTATGTTGGGTGCCATCATGTGTACCTTAACTTAGGCTTTGGGTGCTATTTATGTTCTGCCTCAGGCAGCCAAATGTCTTAGACCCACTGCTAATTCTCCCCACACTTGCCATAAACTGCCATGAATAATAAAAGGAAAAGCAGAGACAAATGTGAAAAATGGACAGATAAATACCACGACTACATTAGACTTGTTTTCAGCCCGGGAGTGGGAACATGGGATAATATGGCTGGGAAAAGGAATTGGCATGAGAAAACAACAGAAAGAAAATTTAAAAACTCTTTCTGCTAGTCGGATGTCCTCCTGCATCTCCACCATACGTGTCCATTATCCTCATATTAGCCTTATAAAGATAGAAATCCTATGGTTGAACTCTAGCTTAAACTCAGAACAACCATTTATAGATACACAATCACAAATTGTACAGTCCTTTTTATTTCTGTTGTAATATTGAACAAAGACATAAGAGCAGATGATGTTGCAATAGAATTGCTAGGTTAGGCAACTGTGGTCCTTCCTGTGAGAGAACAGTTTAACAAACCAATCTTTCTGTTTTATGTTCCTCTTTAAGGGAAGAGAAATACAGTATTATTTAGCTTTTTTTGCTTCATTGTACCAGTTGGACATTAATACAAAGCAAAAACTATAGAAAATAATAAAGTGTAATGATGAAATGATGAGAGACTATTGGTGCACTAGGTAGTAGCCAAATGGTATAGAGTGAAAAATCTCTTTATATTGCAAGATCCTTGGCACTTTTCTTACCTTCAAAGACTGGGGGATAGATTCATTTCATGCATAGAGAGACTTCACTTGCTGCTGAAGTGGACACTATGCATAATATTTCACATTTGGATTGAAAATAAACTTTTGTGATTTGCATGATTTCAAACCACAGAGAAGCATCAAGTGGCAGGTGTTAGTAAATATGCTGATGCAAGGGTTTTTTTCCATTGTTTTACAGTACAATCCATTTAAGGTGGATATCCTTTTAATACATATTTGAATACCATAGAATATAAATAAATGAACTTGGAGGTGTCACTGAAAAGACTCACTGCTGTAGCAGATGTGCTTCTAACCATAAGAGTGGAAATAATTTATGTCATGGGTATAGACCTCCTCTTGATAATCTCATATTATAATAGCATTATGAACAGATTCTAATGAAGGAGAATCAAGTAGAAATTTCCTAAACTTTGGGGAAACCATTACCCGAGAAAAACATTTAAAAATATTTATGATCAAGATGCACTTATCTTACATGTGTTGTGCATCTGTGTCAAAGGCGAATGAAATGTAGATTCTGTCACAGCTAGAAAATTAAGTTATCACATTTTATAGCTTTCATATCTTAATGATTATGAAATATCATCCTATAATGGCTATAGAAAGAGGTCTTTGTAGATTGTTTTCCCCCCCAAAAAGGAAAAAAGGGGCATTTCCCATTGTGATATTGGTCAAGCTGAATGTTACTCAGATAAATGTTGATACCACATGGAATCTGACATGCCCAAATCAACAGGCCGTACTATAAGCTTTCTTAAGGTTGTTCTGTATATGTTATCTCCAACAACAAAAAATGTTTCTAAGTTCAGAATTCATCATCAAGTAAAGTTCTACCCCATGTTCTCATTCACTGTTTGGACAAAAATGTCTGATGCCATTTCTCTAATCTGGACAAGATGACTCTTTCTGCTCTCATTTGGAGTTGCAATAGGTGGGTCAAAAGAGACTTGTTTTTAATGAAATGAATTGTACTGCCTGCAGTAGCAGGTTACATTACAGTGTAAGTGTAGCTAAATAGACAAACATGAACATAGGCTGTGTACAATTATATGAAGTTACTCTACACAGAGAATGAAGTTTTAGTATTTTTTAAAAATAAAATTTTATTTTTTGAAAACAGACATAGACAAACAAACACATAAAGAACATAAAACATATTTTTTTGAGAACAGTGTGTTCCCGGGTTATCACTTCTCCATACAGACATAGATTTAATTACATATTCATCTTATGTATTCTAATCCATATCTTATATCCATTTTCACAATTTTTTTCCATAGCTTTTCCATTTCTCTACTTTCTACAATCTTATTTGTAATTATTCCATTCTGTTCTAGTTTCAATTATATTTCTTTTTCTAGTTTTCCATATCTTTCCATTTAATATTTTAACACTTTCATCTGTCCTGTTTACAATTTCATACTCTTTTTCCTTATACATATTTTGGCCTGTAATTGCTAAAGCTGGAGTTATAACACCTTTATATCTTTTAGAAGTTTTAGTATTTTTAAAAGCTTTGGCTGCATAATTGCTTACTCAATTTTGCATACTAAAATAATATTTTAACACACTGAAGTGGTTTTAACAAGGAAGTAAAATAATAACTTTAATTCTGATTGTGACTTACCATGATGTTACTATTTCTCTGGCTTCTCTCAGCAGATTTTTTTTTTTAATGGAGACAAAAAGTGAGCACATATGATAAATCCTTCAGCCATTATGGAAATATTTAATTGGAATAATGTTCACTTTGTTTTCATGTAGCCAATTAATTACTTACGGTTTTCGGAATTCCTCTCCTTAACCATCATGCAAATATTCATTGTAGGCATTTAATGTTCTAAACATAACAAAGAACCCAATATATTCTGTAGTAGTTGCTGAAATGGTTCTGTCGTTGCTTTATTCAGCATCTATTCCTGCAATATCTATTTAGATTTCTTAACAGCGTAATCTCTTAGCATAATTCATGCGACTCTTGTTACCTCTTGCAGATGTTGGCATTTCACACCGTTTGAGAGACCGAGAACTTCTCAGAAAAAGAAGAGTAGAAGCAAAAGAAAAAGACACTCAACAGTGGGTTCTGGGGTAAATTAGGATGGTGACGGAGTGATGTTTATTTTAGAGCTAAATCAATCTGTTACGTGTTTGTTTGCACAAAGCTTTTAAAAGGATACTTTGTGTCTAAATAATGACACTGACATTACTTTTGCTCTCATAAAAAACAAATTAGTCACATGAAAGTTTAACCAACATTGGTACAATAGATTTCTCTTCTAAGAAAAATAAGAAATCTTTTTTTGCTTTTCCTCATATAGAGCTCTCTTCTAGTACACCTTACAGAGCTGCCCTTCTTCTTTGCCAGTATTTCATTCCAACTCAAATATTTAAGTTTTTGCTTATTCCATTCCTAGGTAACATGACACCCCCCATTTGTATCCTTGAATCTTTTGCCCATCTCATTCTCTCACTGACACATATGTATTCACACAAATGGTTGGAATTTAGATGATTCTAAAAATGCATCTGTTTTACTTAGCTGCACAGCAACACCTACTGAATCTACTCTATGCCCAGGAAACAGAATTATGCAGTTATTACCCTATGCCAATAGAACAGATTTGCAACATTTAATTTAAAATAACATTTTGCAATATTTAATATTTGGCATCATTCATTCTGCCTCTTATAAAGGTACGAGCAAGGAGTTCTAGTACATGCAAAAAAATCCCCTTTGATCATGGAGAATTCTGTTCAGCTATCTGTTTTGGCTTCTGAAATTTCAGTAGACACATTTTTGTGTCATAAAGGGTAAAACCTTGTGTTAGTGTCTGTGTATTTGTGTTTGTGTTTGTGTGTATCTCCACATATCAAAGCATGTTAAGTTGCATCTATACGTAATGTCAGGTGGTGGTTTTTTTGCCATTGTACTACGTCCTTGGAAGATAAGGCTTTGAAATGGTGTATCAACCAGGTTTGAATTTTTTCACAGCTTTTCATTGTTGCTGCTGCTATTGTTATAAGATCAATCCTTTCCACCCACACTGCATTTACTAAGTTTATTTTTTGACCCCATGTTTACGTAATAGCCACATAAAGCAGGACTGTCAAACTTGCAACCTGCAGGCCGGATGCACCACACGTTGCCCACGCCCAGAAGGGGGAAACAGTCCTGACATAAAGGAATCCCAGCAAGGAATGGAACTGTTGGGAGAACTATGTGAGATAGGCAGCCATATAAGCCTTTTGAGAAAGAAAGGAAGAAACCAATACATTTTGGGGAGAAATAGATTGAAGGTAAAAGTCAGAGACATCACTACCTTTCTTCGTTGCCCAAGCCTTCCTCTGCTACTTGGGTATGATTATGGCTTTGAGTCCTGCAGGATGTTGAATCACTGACCCGGGTCACATTCAAATCTCTCTTGAATTGAATGGAACAAGTGCTGAATAAATAATCTTAACAATCAAGCTGAGAATTTTAATGTGATTCAAGAAGCGAGTTAATTGTTTAGTAAAAAGGCCCTTCGAAGCAATCGGTTGGGTCCTAGAATTTATAAAATGATTCTTATGCGTACATTCGCCTAGGGAGCAAAAGAGACACAAGCGAGCACGGAAAGGAAGAGCAACTGGAAGGGGCCGGGGCCGGCATCAGGCTCCACAACCAGAACCACAACCAGAATTGCAGTCAGAGGAAGCTGAGAGTCATGAAACACAGGTGATCGCAGTGGAGGAGAAAGCTGAAGTCACTCACGGACTCCATGAAGAATGCTCCGTCCCTCTGGTGGTAACGGAAGGGCTGTATTCCCAAGAGGAAATAACTCCATCTGTTTTCAGATGTGGTGAGTTCTGTAACTAGCAGCCTTTGAAAATAAAAGCCCTTTTAGTGAGAAGCGTCCTATTTAACCTGAAAGAAATTTGGTCTGGGTGATAAATAAGCTGTCTGAAATAATTTTTGGAGAACATCTTCCCTGTCCCTTTCCAATGGTTCTTCAGTTGGATCAGATAAGGGTCTAGTACAAATGGGTCCAACCTTGGCAACTTTAAGACTTGTGGCCTTCAATTCCCAGAATTCCATGCTGGTTGGGAATTCTGGGAGTTGAAGGCCACAAGTCTTAAAGTTGCCAAGGTTGGACACCCCTGTACTAGTAGCTATCTCAATTTTATTACACAGAAAATAAAGTAGAAGTGCAGTGGTCCTTTTTGGATTATTGAACAGTAGGGCCCTTAGATATAATAAGAGCAATGCTGTCTTATCTGATCTGCAAAAATTCTGATGACCAAAGAGCAGATATCTTTTGCAATGCTTATTTGATAGCCCTAGTTTAGAGGGCTATCAAAGTTTAGAGTTTTGCCGGGACTGTTATATTTTAACTTAGCCAGCTTCTCATTTCTTCTATCATTATAGTGCCTCCTGCTCTCCTTTAGTAATTTTTTGCCAAAAGGACAACTGCAATAATATCAGGGCCAAAGGATAGATTAATATTTCTTTAACTGATTAGTTCATTCATTCTGTTTGCACAGTCACCCACCTCACTTCAATGATTCTGGGAAGCTCTCAACAATTAAAACAGTGCTCCAAACAAAAATCACATTAATAAAAAAACCCTATGAACATGCAAACTGTCAATAAGACTGGATTAAAAATAGAAAAATAATCCCAATCAGTGGCAGAATCCAGTCAGGGCCCCGGCTTTCTGAACAGCCACTGCAGAGATCTCCCCTGGCACTTGATCTCCAAGTATGGTGGCAAAGCCATATTTTCAAAGCCTTGCTAAAGGCCAAAAAGGCTGGGGATAATCTAGGTTCCAGAGAAATGACGTTGTAAATGGCAGAACAGACTCTTTTTAGATCCCATTAGATGACACTCCTTCGTAGACGGAACTGGCAACATGCCACTCCTGCGGGATCTGATGAAATAGGTAGATGTAACCAGGGAGAGGTGATCCCTCAAGTATCATGGTCGCATGCCATACAATGCTATGGTATATATTTTTAATCCTTTGCTTGGGATATTTATATTTAAACTAGGAAAGTGATATGGGATATTTCTCCCCACTGGCATTCAGAACCTTCCACAAGTACTATTGAAATATAGAGTAAATGTATCATAGATCCGATGATAAGTCTCTTGCATCATATGTAGTCTGGCCATTTGTGTGTAAGCTCACTTAAAAAAGTAGAAAATGCTTTTAATGGAAGTAGTAAACTCTAGATCTTTCCCAGAGAGTTAATGATGAATCTTAGGAAATAAAATAGATGTACGGGTGGTCCTCAACTTATAACTGCAATTATGACCAGAAATTCTGTCATAAGTTGCTACAGTCAAAAGTCAAGATGCTTCCAGGCGAGTTGACTGGAAGTAATTTTCTGGCCCTTTTTGCAAACGTCATTAAGCAAATGTTGCACTCATTAAGCTGCTTTTTTTTGCAGAAAAAAGGCTAAAATGCAAGAAATTGGGGGGAAAAACATTGTGAATCAGGGTCATGTAACTGTAGAACGTTGCAACCAGTTGTAAAACTGACTCACCTGACAGATGGTCACACGTGTGTTATGTGTTTGTTGCAACCATTTATGATGGCCACCAAGGGTGCTTTATGGGATGTAAAGCACCTGTTGGATGGCTGTCATAATGTTGTAAAATGACCCAATCAAAATATAATTGGCACTGAATTTTAAAATAAGATTACTTATTAGAAAAAGAAGTCTATACTCTGCCCTGTAGCTGTAAACTAGGCTACTGCTTTTCAGGTTGAGGGGGAATCTGTGTTAAAGTAAATACAGCTTTCAGTTCAGTTGGCTTCTCTTTGTGGGATGGCCGGGGGTGTCTCCTCTCGTGTCTTTCCGTAAGTGTCTTCTGCCGGCACTGGGAAAATGTAATTCTGTAATTCAGTGAGATTGAGGTGGTTCTGCCATCAAAGGCTCTTATTGATTAACTACCACAGTCCAGCTTTAATGGACAGAAATATTAAAAAGACAATTTTAATACCTATTGCAATTTATTTTTCATCACTGCAGTCCTTTTTGTGCCTGTAGACTTTTACTTTATATTAAGATTTGAATGTAACTTTTTGTTGTACTGAAAAATCTCTAAGAGGATTACAGGGAAGTAATCACAAATACAATGATTTTTTTTTTAATTACATTTATATGCCACCCTTCTCCGGAGACTCAGGGCGGCTTACAATTTTTTGGGATGCAACCCAGTGTGCTCAGCAATAGCCTTCCTTCCATTGTATATGCCTGCTTATTACTAAGCGGCATTTTTACAAAGTCAGCTAATTGCCCCCAACAATCTTGGGTCCTCACTTTACCTACCCCGAGAGGATGGGCTGAGTCAACCTTGAGCCTGGTGGGATTCGAGCCTACAGCAGTTGTAGGCAGCTGGAACTTAAGTGCAGGCAATTAACAGCCTGAGCTACCAAGGCTCTTGTGAGAGTCCATAAAATATTTAAAGTAGCTGTGTCCTAGGTAGCAGAGAAATAGCATCTGGCTGATAGGTCATCTAATTTTTACCTCACAAACACTCTAGAATTAAAACTAGAAATTTTTCTAACACTATTATTATGAAAACAATATTTTTCACAACAATAGTGTTTGAAGGGCAGCTAGTTTTAATTCTTCTTTGCTTCTGTTACTATGTATATGTCATCATTAATAAAAAATATTTGAAGACATCATTGACTGTATAAACAATTAGGGATTTGATGCTTTACTCCTTTTTGCTTAGATAGTGCTTGATCTTGGTTAGAGCTTGATAGTGCTTAGATCTTGGTTATAGTTATTACTCATAGACATCAGCATTATTTAGACTAAACCAATAGAAATATTTGTATGTGATACCTTCTTACTCTGCCCCCTAGCTCACCAACCAGGACTAGAGGAGACACCAAGACCAGAAGGATCAGAGGAGCCTCAGTCTTTGGAAAATGATCACTTGGAGCAAGATTTATTTGGCTTTTAATTGAAAAGTTGCTTGTGGATAATAATTATTCCTATTCAATGTGGAAAAGTTGTTAGACTTACATGGTAGCTGTCATTCTTGTGTGAGCAATAAAAAAAAATCTGGTAGCCTTTGTTGTAATTTTCCTGCCATTTCTTCTTTTCGAAATACCCAGTGACTGTGTCTTCCTTTGGAGGATGCAGGACAAGGGATTTTATATTTTGTATTTTTTTTTAATGTTGGGTTTACTGACCTATGTTCAAATGAAATAGCTTCTTCATCTAAGTATTTTTAACATGCCTTAGCCTGGAATGATCATTATCTTCAACTATGATGATGGAGGACAATGGTACCTATCACCCAAGACATTGTGTAGCTCCAGGCTGGAAAAAGTTGGAATGGAGGCAAGCGGAATTCCTCTGCCAGATCACTTCTTCACATCAGAACTGTTTAGGGGGAGACGTTTTACATCCATCTACAGGTGCTTTGTCTGCATATAAGTAATGTGTTAAACAGGAAAGAACGAAGATGAATAATATAGAGAAACAAGCAAAGACAGATACCTCCCCAACATTTTTTTCTCCTTATGTTCCTTATTTGTAGTCATTAGGGAAGTGAATGTTTGTGCTACACCATTGTGTACTGCAGATGGGACCTACATGACTGAATGTACCTTTGTTTTTTTAATCCCTTCCCAGAATTAACCAGGAAACAATAAATCAATTATTCTGCCTCATTCATGCAAGTTTTTAGGCCCATCTCAGAAGCAACGTCTCCAATTTATATACTTCTGTCATTTCCCGCAATTATTATTTTCAAATAAGGGGAAAAAGTCAAACAACTCTAGGAGGTCTTTAGATTGATAACATTTGGAATTCTCTATTTAGAACAATCTAGGTATTAGAACAATGGGTTTTAGCCCTATAGTCTTCTTTTTCCTTTTATATATAGACATGGTGTGTTTGAGACCATGCATGTGGAGCCTGTAACAGGAACTGAGTGAGTAGTCCATGTGTACATGTACAGAGTAATATAATTACACACATCTCCTACTTTGCTGATTTCACCTGATAAGAATAAAAAGAAATATAGGCTAGTGAAACTCCTTACACTATTGGCATTTTTACTTCACAATTCTTAGAAGCAGCTTGAAGGCAATCCGTGGTCAGAGTTTGGAACAGATGGATCTGGAGATTTGGAAATATTTAAAATAATTAAGAAGTCAATTTATTGCGGAATTTCTTGTATGAGTATGTTTGGTTTCTGTATACCCTTCAGAGACTGTGGTAGTGAATGGTTTAGGAAACTAATAAATGAATATATATTTTACAAATTTGAAATATTTTGCATATTTCTATGATCCATAATTGTCTTTGTGGCAAGAACAAGTGCAGAAAACTGCTGCCTGAACCTGAGCAACTGGAAGTCCTACAACAATCATCTATCTTGCTCTTCTCAATGCATCCCTACTCCCTACAAAAGGAGTTGAAGAAAGAAAGAAAAGCCCAGGAGCTTAGTAGATTTGTCCGCTAATGAAGCAAATATGGAAACAAATTCCTGCAAATTTTACTTACGTTCTTTCCACTATTGAAAGGAAGCTGTTAAATTATTAAACCAGCATTAACCTTGCAGGACCTGAACCTCAGGAGCCAGGAAGAAGAATGAGACAAGAGTTCCATCCAATGGTGACATGGAGTTACAGCAACTTAACTGTAAGGTTAAGGCTGACTTAATACCTGCCCTTGCTGAGGTTTCAATTAAACCATGTCTGAACTGAGAATAGCTTTTCCTTGCTGCTGATATCATGGAGAATAGAAATTGAGGGTCCCTTTCAAGCTAGCACAGATTATACAAAGAATGACCTAAATAGTACCGATTTTGATGTTTTACTGCAAAGAAGAGCAAATTGCAAATTTCTACATTTTTAAATTACTGCTCTTGGAACCCCAAATTCAATCGACTGATGCAAGGGGCAAAAGAGTTGCAGAAGTCAGGCATCCACATAGCAAATTTAAGGAGCATTCTACCTTAGAGCACAGAGCGGAAATCGAGATGATGCTTCCATTACTAAAATTGACTCTGGTGTTCCTTCCTTCCTTTCTTTAAAATTTCAGCAGCCTAATTTGCAGAAGGAAAAAGCCTTTTGTTAATTGGGTGGGATTTGAAAACCTTTACAGATCTATTATCAATCACCCCAAATTTCAGCAAGTCTGAGTCTGCTTTCTATCTGCCTCTGCTTTGGTTCATTCGGGTTTTTTTGTTCATTTTTATTTTAGAGCAATTGTTTTCCAATTGTTCTGGGGAATGTGCAGGAATGTTCCTCTGGACTAGAAAAAGCAGAAACACCCTGCTAAGAACAACTTTTCCCCCACCACTGTTTTTCAACTGCAATGAAAGTCATTGTTCAGGGACTTCTTAGTTCGTGTGATAAAAAGTTTGGCCCAACAGGACTGCTCATCTTTCTGTATAGATGGAATCCATGCATCAGAGCATTCTCCAGATCACCTCTCATGTATGTGTTTTTTAAGAGAAAAGTCAGTGCTTGCATAATGAGCTCTGACAAAAAATGGATTGCTTCCCTAAGATTCAAACCTCATCAAAAGACCTTTTCAATGTTTTACACATTATAAAATGAATGAAATACAATATAATCAACTGCAGTCTAAATTTCCAGGTGGAATTCTTTCTTGAACTGCCTTTAAAATAACTAAAATAGTTTGCTGATTTGCATGCCACAGGGAAACAAACGGCAGATTTTTTTTGTTATAGAAAACTTAAAATACTAGAGACAAAATACACAATAGATGAAGAATGTAAACTGCAACTGTTCTTCCATCTTGCAGAGCAAGGAATAAAATTCAATCCTTTTTCCTATGCCGTTTGGCTGTAAAATTTATACCTGCATAGTAGTAATTTCAATACAAATCAATTCACCTGGTACTAATTAAAAATTAAAAATAGAGCTGTGGGAGTAGCAACATATTTAATTTACTTTCCATCTTGATCCACACATAAGGCTTGAACAAAGGCCACCTCACTTAGTAGATAACTATCATTTTGTCTTGGGTTCTTTCTGTCTTTTCCAGGTAGAGGCATGGCTGAAAATACTGAGAAGAAGAATGGTCCAAAGAATGGAACAAGAAGTATTTGAATACAAGATACAAGAAGTATTTGGATACAAGAGCATTCAAGGTTGCTTAGGACATGCAGTTTGTTGGTACATAATCTGATAGTATTTTAACAAAAAGAAAGTTTTCAAATTTTTTATATAAAACAGAATTCCAGAACTTCTTTGTACACCTATGCACAAAGCCAGAAATTCAATAGAATAAAGGGTTATCAATTGGTATGTGGTTGAAGGAAAGTATCTTCATCTCAACTGCATAGAACTAACTGGGAATAAATTCAAGCAATTCCCACTCCTTCTCCTTTTACCAAATTGTTTCTACACTGAACATAGAATTAACATATGAAAAGCAAGTGCTATCCAAATTACTTGTGACAGCCATTAACTTCAAAAAAAATTAGACACATTATACAGATAACATTTCTATGGTTTTTACTAAATGAAATCCATTTTCATAAATGCTTTACCTTAGAAAAGCTATACAGATGCTGGGAACAAACTATAGCAAGGATACACTGAATTTCATGCCCTTGTAAGTATCCACAGGAATCTAATTAGCCACTGTTTCTTAAAGAATGCTGGATTATGACACTCTTGGTCTAACCCAGTAAGTCAAGTTTATCATCCTGAAGGAATGGTTGTCCATACCAAATGACTCAAATTCTGCATGTGAATCATATGAATGTTATGGTCCAAAATTCATTTCAAAACTATAGGTGCACGTCTATGGACATTGAATTTTAAACGTTTCATGCATTAAGAACTTATACATAGAACATTAAGGAAAAGCTCATTAGAATTTTTTAATTTAATGAAGCTTAAGATTTCTTGCAGCTTTTACATTTGTGTAAATATTCAAATGTTTGCTTATTTATTTAATCTGTTATTACCCTGAATTTGTAAAAGATTCTTTGTCATTTATAATAAGTTAGTCTCTCTGTTCCTGAAGTCTGAAATGGTCCAGCCATAACAATGTTGTACTATGTGATTTATATGGACGTGCAGTATTAGTCTTGTTTGGATTTTGAACAGCTATCAGCTAATAGGAGTCCTGATCCCTATGGTTCTTATTAAAAAGCTAGTTTTTTGATCCAGGATTGCAGGACGATAACCTACAGAATTTTACCGATTTTACTTTTAACGATAAGATACAAGTAATAGATTATATGGGTTTAGCCATTCATTTTATGACTTTTCCTTGCATTTCTGCATCAACTGCCAATATAACAATATCAAAATCTTGATTGCTATGACAGATAAGTAAAGCAGGATGAGCAAAAGATCTCAAAAACAAAAAACCTTGTTAAAAAGCATCATTTTGAAAAAAATAGAATTGCCCTTTTGGGTGAATCATTTGGTTACTGTGTTATTCTTAACTAATCAGAAAACATACAGTAACTTTTATGTTTTGAATACAGTATGTATTTCTCAGTAGCAACCATTGAAGCTGAGTTTTAAAAGCAGGGAACTTACCAAATATGGACAAATGTCTTCTTTCTAGGGGATGAATTTGAAATTTTCTTACACTTTATGTATAAGCAATTCGCAAATGTACTCCTATCTGATTATATAGCTGATTGTACAGCTGCTAAGCATACATTTCTACAACCAACAAAAATGAAAAGAAATCTGACTTGAGTCAATGAACAATAAGTACACTGAAGTGTGGAGGCAGGTTCCTTTCTCTGCTGCAACACAAGCTATCTAACTGAAAATAACCAGCTACAAATCAGAACTTTCCCAAAAAAATCAGTTTCAAAGGTTATTTATTGCATTTCCAAAGCCAGCAGAAAGCATTCAAACAGAAGGGTGAATCATTGACTCCATATTTATTTCTCCAGAAGAACTTGTGAGCCACTGAAAACTTGACATTGAGGGGTATTAAGCATACACCTACTAGTTATTCATAATATTGCTAATAATTGGGCTAGGTAAAAAAAAGGAAAAGAAAAAGCTTACTACCTACTGAGGCTATTGCTACAACAGGTTATTTTGTAAAGAGGGAGCTCACAAAAGAAAAAGCGGAGGAAAGTTAACAGGAATGGGAAAGCACACAAAAAGGTCCAACATGTTGCAATTGCCTTTGGTTTTAATAGGTGGTGCGTTTCATAGCTCACAGCACAGAAGGACCCCTTGTGTCTTCTCAACACCCCCACCGATGCAGCAGAGTCACTAGCTTCATACTGTATAGTAGTGCATTCGCTTCACAAAGTTAAATCTTTACACCAGCCCTGTATTGTGGACACCTCCATTGTCCTGTTCCTCTTACAGACTTAAATAATGGCGCCGATTGGCATATCGATGTGCAGTCGCGCCGAATGAACACCACAAACCTCCTGCCAGTGCAGGGTAACATGCTCATGATGGTGATCTAAGCCCAAGGGGAAGGTAATGCAACCGGAGATCTCCCCCTCCCCCTGCCCTGCCCTGCTCTCTTTTTCCCCTCGAGTTCCTCCTTGGCTTCAGATGGCCGAAACGAACCTTTCCATGTTACTGGGGTAAGTGGTGTGGCGCAAGTAGGCTCCGGGGCTGCTGAGCTGCCCACTGGCATTGTACCCATGAGCCAAAGAGCTGTAGGAGCTAGGGGACATCCTGCCATAGAAATCCATGGTGTCATTAGTGATGGGGGGTGAGGTAGGCACTCCTAGACGGGCAGAAGCCCCAAAGAGGTTACTGTTGCTACTCTGGGAGTAAGAGCCTTGGTTAACCTGGAGCTGCTGAGCACTGGGGATGGCGTAAGAGTAAGGCATGGTGTTGTGGGGCCTGCCTAGGCCAGAGGCTGCGGTACAGGCTTGGTTGGAGTAAGCTGCGGATGCAGCAAAGGAACAGGCATTGCTAGGAGAGGAGTTTATGTCCACGCTATGCTGCTGCACCAGCTCCGGGCTCGGCTGGGCTATGAGGGGCCCCAGGCTGAAGAGGGGCGGCTGGGAAGGGTAGCAGAGAGCAGCAGGAGGGGCGTAGGCCGAGCTCAGCGAAGGCCCGACGGGCTGGGCCGGCGCCTCGTGCATGTAGGCCGGATAAGTGGAAAGGTCGCTGCGCTTGAAGCGCTTCCTGCGGCGCAAGAAGCTGCCGCTCTCGAACATGTCGCGGGCGTGGGGGTCGAGGGCCCAGTAGCTGCCTTTGCCCGGCCGGCCGGGCTCTCGGGGCACCTTAACGAAGCAGTCGTTGAGCGTGAGGTTGTGGCGGATGCTGTTCTGCCACTTCCGAGGCCCGTCGCGGTAGAAGGGGAAGCGTTCGGTGATGAAGCGGTAGATGCCGCCCAGGGTCAAGCGGCGCTCCGGAGAGTGCGCGATGGCCATGGCGATGAGCGCGATGTAGCTGTACGGGGGTTTCCCGCGCTGGACCGGCCGTTTCCTGCGGCGTCCGATAGGCCGTGAACCTCCCATCGCCCCCACGTCTTCTTCCGACGGCTCCGGCTCCAGGGCCTCTCCCGGGCCTGCCGGCTCCATCTTCACCAGCGCGGGAAGCCTGGAGGCGGCTTCGGCGTCGGCGTCGGGCCGGCTGACCGCACAACCCGTCGGCTGAGGGCTTTCGGCCGTCATCTCAGGCTGTGCCTCCGCCTCCGACGGCGATGCAGGTTGCAGGCAATCAACGGGCAACTTTGAGGACTGGGGTGCGCCAGCCTCGCTGTCCCTGGCTGACGTCCGAAGGAGTATCTTCAAAGCACCCTCGGCCTCGCTCAGGATCTCGGGATCTACGAGCGCGAGTGCCGGTGGGGCTGCGAAGAGAGCAGCTGCGGCGTCCTCTGCGTTTGGGCTTGAGAACTTCTGGAAGAAATCTAGGGCGAGGATGACCCCCCCAAGACGTTCAACCTCCTGGGCAGCCTGGCAGACCTAAACCGAAGCCGACCTTCGAGCACCGGCATGGCAACGCGCCTTTAGACCATCCATGGCTTGTCGGCTCGAGCGAAGCGTCTAGGGCGACTGGATTCGGGAGGGGAGAAGCGGTCCCGAAATACCTGCCGGGTTCTGGCGATGGAGAGAAGCGACGGGACGACCCGGCGGGAAACAACCTGCGATGACGCCGCTGCTCCGGGGCTGGAGGTTGGAGGCGCTACGGGGAACGCTTGTAGGGAGACCTGAGATCCCCGCTTCTTTTCAACCGCCTCTGGAAGAGCTGCGGGCGCACCTTGCCCACCTGGCAGGAGGCGAGTTACCCGCTGGAGCTGCTTGCGCTCTCTCTGCAGCTGAGCAGCCGTGGCCAGCAATCCCTTCCAGCAGTCGTGCCTTAAAGAGACGGGTGGAGACAAGCTTGTCCGGGCAGCCTCTCCAGAGAATGCCGGGGGCGCAGCAAACCCCACAGGGCTTTGCTAAGAGGGTTTGTGGAGGGAGGGGCCTGGCCCAGGGCGGGCAGGAACCGGGAGGGGTTATGCCGTCGGGAAGTGGAGCGGGCGAGCCCGGCTGCCAAGTTTTCCCCGCCTTAGAAGAGCCCAGCCGAGAGACGCCTCAAGTTAGTGACAGCCACCCGTGGGCGTCCAGGGCAAAACCTGGTGAAAGGAGCTCTGCGGGGCGTGCTTCGGGCGGGTCGAGGGTCATGGGAGTGGGACGCTGCCCTCTCAAGCAGCGGGACATTGAGGGGACAATTTCCCTGCATGCTGCAGCAAAAAAAGCCCATTGAGTGGCCCATCTTGTGGATTGTGTGTTGTCCCTGGGGGTTGGGGTGGATGGTGGTATTTTTTATATATTTTATTTATTTATTTTATACTGTATTTTAATGCCTTTTATACTGTATGATACTGTATTTTAATGCCTTTTATACTGTATTTTAATGCCTTTTATATTGTATTTTATACTGTATTTTAATGCCTTTATACTGTATTTTATACTGTATTTTAATGCCTTTTATGCTGTATTTTATACTGCATTTTTACTGCCTTTTATACTGTATTTTTACTGCCTGTAAGCCACCCAGAGTCACTGTGAGCGAATGGGTGGCCATATAAATTTCCCCAATAAATACATTTCCCAAATAAAATAAGGTTCCTTTTGCACTGGAAGCAGCCAGGAGGCTGAGATGGTTAGCCCCTACGATGCATGCGTGCTCCTGTCCGTCTACAGAATTCCATGCCACCCTTGTTGCTTTGGGGGCTTGGTTCAGAAGACGCCGCCATAGCAAATGGGGAGGATGGTGGCCCCCTTTCGCTAGTGGAGGGATCTCAGATTCCTAGCACAGCAAATCACAGCAGGGAAACTAGAAAAGCTGCCTGTTCTCTGTATTTCTCTGTGAAATACATCTTGAGTCTGCTCAGGCAGGATTATAAGCAAATTAGTGTGCAGTGATATATGAGACCTTAGGCCAACAGCCTTGCAGCGACTTAACTAAAATATTCAGCCACCCTGAATTTAGTGGAACTGACCCCTGAATAGACACCCTTCCTGTTGCACTCTTCTTTTTGGTTGCTGAGCAGCCCTTCTATTCTCCTGCAACTCTTGATCAGGCCTTCCACAACTGGTTGCTTTAACCAACTCGGTCTCAGTTGCTGAGATCAGCTGCAAGGATAGCTGCAAGGGTGTATATGTTTGCCGTTTCAAGAGAAACCAAAAGGGATCAGGGCATAGGTAAGCAAGTATTTCTCTCTTTCTCACCTGTTGGAGGAATGGGAACTTCTCCTTTCTGGTTCTGTACTCAGTTTCCCTACCGTTTTCAGGGATTGGCTGCCTGATTTGGTGTGTGGGACCGCAGAATTTGTCCAATGCACAAGAATCTTTTTATGTAAGGTTTAGTTTCAATTAAAGGAAAGCTGATGAATAGTGGAGTTGCCAGCATCTTCCCTG
This sequence comes from Naja naja, assembly GCA_009733165.1. Lineage (NCBI taxonomy): Eukaryota > Metazoa > Chordata > Lepidosauria > Squamata > Elapidae > Naja > Naja naja. Next base: position 200,966,162 of record CM019149.1, read on the forward strand.
TAGAAAGACAATGATGAATTAAAATAATAATAATAATAACAATTATTATGACATAGTTTCAATTTGTAAAATCCCAAATGGTGCAAAGGAAGAAGACGCACACACCTTTCTCCCAACTGTTTTAATAGGAGATTTTTTTTTTATTCATATTTATATGCCGCCCTTCTCCGGAGACTCAGGGCGGCTTACAATTTTTGGGATACAACCCAATGCGCTCAGCAATAGCCCTCATTCCATTGTATATGCCTGCTTATTACTAAGTGGCATTTTTACAAAGTCAACTTATTGCCCCCAACAATCTTGGGTCTTCAATTTACCTACCCCGAGAGGATGGAAGGCTGAGTCAACCTTGAGCCTGGTGGGATTCGAGCCTGCAATAATTGCAGGCAGCTGGAATTAAGTGCTAGGCGTTTAACAGCCTGCACCACCAAGGCTCTTTGGTGTGTGTAGGGGGGGATACAATCCAGTGAAATTGATTGTACACATAAAAGAAAGTATACCTTACCATCTTTTACCACAACATCCATTGTCATGTGCAGTTTTGAAAGCAGGTGAGAGAAGAACTGTAAAAAAGAGTTCATTTATGAAATTTGAAAACAGGAATTTCCCATTTTATAAGCAGATGAGGCCAACAGTCCCATGGTGAGGACAGGAGCTGCTCTGTTCAAACCTTGGCTTTCTAGAAGAAGCTGTCCCATCACCTAATTGAAAAGAATTGTACAAATATTTATGTTTCTTTGCAACCATAGCATCCAAAGCAGGTTACAAGAATAGCAAAACCACATATGACTGCACGGTTCAGAGCAATCAAACCACATGTTCAGTAAACTCCAATAAAAAGCATTTCAATGTGAATGTTGGAAATACAAACTCTGATTGTGCCTTACTCCTTTCGGTAAATAAACTGCATAAGTTCCCACTTTCTCTCAAGTCCTGTTTAAATAGGATTCCACTGGGCTAGGATGTGAAAGGGTGAATTGGAACCCTCTCATTCCAAACCATCAGAACAGCATGTGAACCCAACTAGAATGAGCAAATTGACCAAAAGACCTAAAATCCTCTGGTGCCTAAGAGGCTGAGGTGTGAATCAGATAAACCCCTGATTTATCTTGCAAAGTTATTATAAGGATTCCTGGATTAATGTGCAGGTAAAGTATACTGAATGGTGTAAGCTCATTTGATGGCTTAAATTTGAATAGACCTGTATAAATGGCAGAATTGTAATACTCCTGTGTAAATATATGTTCTTTAAAATGGTTAAAAGGCAATGCTCCTTGCCTGGTTGAAAGCTGCTAATGCAAAGATAATGAAATACAATATAAACAAGCCCAACAATGCATCAAAAAACACAACAAGAATAACAAGTTAGTAGATAAAGCAATCAAAAAGAACTGCAATAAAAACATAAGGAGATCAGTAAGAGCAATACATTTACAATGAAGCAAAGCCACCGTGTTTAATTTGCAATGCAAACAGCAATTTTTTTTCCAACCTCTGTGCTGTGCAAATACCTTTCATCATCCCTATGCAGCAGGCCATTATACTAAATGGTGAAGATGAATTTGTGTGAATTTGTTTTTTTTAATTACGTGGGCACAGCTATGTACTTTACGTAGCAATCATGCAAAAAGCTTCATTGCCATTGAATCCCAATAACCAGAATGAGAGCCTACAATTTGCGGTGACATTCAGCAGGAATTTAAACAGAGTTCTCTCCAATCCTTATCTCACACTTGAATAAGTACATTCGCTATTAATTAAATTAGTTCTTCGTATTAGGCATAGTGTGCTAACAATAGCAATTGGTGACATTCTCTTTTTTTTAGCAGGTATTCTCATTTCATGATTGATGATTCCCTAAGAAGCCACAGATCACAGATTTATTACAGATGTAATAGTGAATGTGTTAGGGTTGCAATGCAAAATCACAATGATCTATAAGAAAACTAATAGGCCAGAAAGGAACTTCTTTCACTGGGCCAGAATGTCTGATTTTTCTAAGCAATCTGCTTAGGAGTTTTCCAGAATTTTCTTGCTTTTTCGGATCCTTAATTGTCAATTTCAGTGGGATTTGCTTCAAGTGCACAACATTGCCAATGATCAGCTGATTTACTGACTTCTATGCCACCTACTTGCAAGTAGACAGGCACCAGTTTCAGTATTACAGTAGTCTTGAACAGCAAATCTTAAGTATTTTAATATGTTTCATGTGAATTAATTCAATATATAAGTAGCCTTTTACTGGGATAATCTGAGTTTTAACTAATTAATTATTATTAACCTTCAACTAGTTTTAAATCAGAGATAATGTAACTAACCCAAGAATTAGTTCATTCTGATTCTGGGCCCATCAACTACATCAACTTTTGGGTAGGTATAGCCAGGTAAGATAGAAAGAAGTTAACACACAGGCTCTGAGGAAGGAGAAGCCTGCATCATTTAAAAAAATAAGAGACACATTTTGCTGATTATTTAGGGTGGGTGAGTATAGTGTTCATTGGATAAAAATCATGGCACAAAATAGAAGTCTGGCAATTGGATAAATGTCAGATTTACTCCGCTTAAAGCAGACTTTATCAAACAGTGCTTCATAAATCCAGATTTTCTTCCGGTTCGTGGTGAATTTCATCTATACAGTCCTGGGTAGAAGCCCATCTACCTTAAGGTCTCTGTTGGATCTATTGGATTGAAGCTATTCATAAAGAGAGCTCTTCAGAAGCTCACGAACGCACGTGACTTGATTGGTACTTTATTCCAGATTCTAATACGGTATTCCAATATTCAGGGAAAACAATTATCTGGTTCTTGCCGATTTTAACAGGACATTCTGGAAGGGTCGGGCCACTGAAAGTCAGTGTCCCACTTTCTACGGAGAATCATCGGGCGCGTGGAAGTCCACAGTTGCAACCCGACAAACGTATTTAGGAGAGCGGGATCGCCCCAGCTCGCGAGTGGGCAAAGTGGGGCCATCGTTCTGTAAAGTGGGTTTTGCAGACAGCAAAATCTTTTTTTTTTTTTGAGTTGCATCGAGCTCTTCCAGTGTATACTCCGCGGGAAGTATTTAATCGCTCCAACCTGAAAACCAAACTCCTCCGTCGGCTTTTTTTTTAAATCCTTCCCCCGCCCGTTCTTTGGCCTTTTCGAGCGTTTTCCCGTCTTCTCTGCCTCCGATCGCTGGCAAGGGGGTCGGAGCCGCGTTTTGCCCCCCGTTATTTCTCTAAAAGAACTATAAATAAGTCGAGATTCGTTCGCGGTAACATCGAAAAACGCTTGTCAACCACACGTACTTAGACCCAAAGACCAATACAAACGCAGCCCGGAGACGCAGCCCGGAGACAGCCAAAAGCGACCTTGCAAGAAACGGGCGAAAAAACCCTTCCCAGGACAGAAAAAAAAGGCAAAGCTCCAGATTTATTGCTGACAAAAATCACATTTCTTCCCCCCCCACTTCCCTCTCTCCCCCTGTGTGCACAAGGGAGGGGGTTAAAAAAATGCTTTGCTTTCCTGGGTTTGAAGTTTTTGTGCCTCCTTTGTATAAACAAGCCTCGGGAATAAAAACCGATTTTAATATGAATGTTTCTTTTAGCCCACATGGCTGTGCGGGTATCAGCAGCCTTCGGGGATCTGAAGGTGGGGACTCGGGCGCTCCCGGAGCGGCTCTTCGAAGAAGCGTTTGTACTCTCGGGTCGGGACCATCCCCGTCCCCGGAAAAGCAGGCAAAGGAAGGCTGCGACTCGAGGAGGAAAAAGTCTGAGCTCCCGATCCGGACCATCAGCGCCCTGCAGTTGGGAGCAAAAACCCGACTGTCTCCGGAATTGGGGCTGGTGGGTTACTTAGAGGCCAAGGAGACGTCTTTCTCTTGCCAGTTGAACTTGTTTGGGTTAGGGGTTGTCTGTAGGGAGTGGGGGGAGGGCATGCCCCACCCTGCTGACCCTCCACTACCCACCCACCCACCCAGCCCCCGTCTCCCTGCAAGGGCTGGAGTGGTGCTGCTAGTCTGGAGGCGTCTCCAGCAGCGCAAAAACGCCTCAATCTTTGTTCTGTGGTCCCTGAGGAATCCCGGCTTAAGGCTTGCGGAACGGCCGAGGGAGGAAAGGAAGAGGGTTTCGTAGGCATTTTCTTTTCGGAGAAGGAAAAAAAGTGGGGGAGGGAAAAAAAGGACGAATTCGGTTCCTTATCGGACTCTTTACAACCGAGCGACTAAGCTCTGGAGCCCCGCCGAGCTATTTCGCACCTGCAGAAAACCCCCTTGATCAAGTTTAAAGCAAGACTACGCGAGGGCTGCTCTTTTAACCCGAGGCTGGTGTGGTCTGCTTATCATTCCCCCCCTTGTAACGATTCCTAAATTCCTGCCATGTCTTCCCTTTGGGGTATCTTCCCCCCCCTTACCCCAACACAATCTCCAATGACTCGTTGCTTTAAGAAAGGGTGTCACTGTCGCGTAAATTCCTTAGGAAAAGGTGAATGCAGGAAGCCCCTCATTGCATTCCACCTAAAACTATTTTCGCTCTCCATAGGGAGCTGGAATTAGGTCCCTTTCCAGCGAAGGGACGGCTTCAAACGCCTGTCCGGGGCCGTTTAGTTTTAGGTTGGCTTTTCAGATCGCATGCCGCGGTTTTTTTCCCTACCCTACCGGGTGGGGAAAGAAAAAGAGAAGGAAATTTGCTTTAAAAAAAAACACAAGTTTTATTACTATTTTTTTAAAACAGACTGAAACAAACAAAACATAGAACATAAAACCATCATCAAATGACATACATAGAGTGTGTCGGTCGGTTACAAATCTTTTGTGCTTCCTCTCCCTAGTCTTCACTTATCATTTATATAAATTCTAATATTATCAATCTAAGATATATGTATACATTAATTATCAATTATTAATCACTTATTTGACTAAGCTGTTATTTACTCATTTTACACGAGATATTCTATAGTTGCTCTAAATTTATATTATACATTCTTCCAATGGTTATAAATTTTTGTACATGTATTCTGTATCATTCTATTACCTTTAAATTTTTCTAACATATTTCATTAAGGAAATTTGTTTTTGAGGCTTCTGTGTATCTCATATCTGTATTTATAAATGTGGTCCCCAAAATAATGCTGGCTGCCGTCTGTTAGTTATTTTATGTGTCAAGGACAAAAACGTTAGGTTCCTCCAACCCACCTGCTTAAAATTATTTAAAAGAGTTTATTCTTCGAAGAATCCCATTTTTCTCTGTTTTGGGAATCTCAAGCAACGCCCTCCTCTGCTGGACTACCTTCTCTCCCTCCCCCCTTCCTTCTTCCATTAATTAGCAACCAAAGGACCTGGATTTGCAAGAATTTCACTGAACCAAAAATGACAATGAAGAAGATACCAATCTCTCCAATAAGTGGATGCAATTAGCTTTTCTTCCTAATCTGAAACCTCCCTTTTTTTGGGAGAAGGATTTATTGTTCTTTTGTCTGAAATCAAACTCTCAAAACAGCTCATTTGCCAGGGGATTTTTAAAATGACTATTAATTACTACTGGTGAGTCTTCTTCAGTGGCCCATATAACCATACCAGAGTAGTGCTTTCGTTTTGAATTTTAAAAGCTGGTTGTCCTTCCCTCACTGCCTCTTGCATTTTGACTCTAGCATTCAATTCTCATAGAACTGAGTAAATTCTCACAGAATTGAGTTCTTGAACTTCTGAGAGTTTAAGAAGAGTTCTTAAGCTTCTTATAGTTTAAGAAGTGTATCTATTTCAAAATTCATACATCCCAATCCTTTTAAACATTGTCCCAAAAGTACTATTTCTAAAAGGCAACTGGACTTTCTTGATTTTTTTTTCCCTTTGAAAACATTTCACTTCACATCCAAAATGCTTTTTCAAGTTCCTGTAGCACCTTTGGGACAAGACCTGGATGACTGAGAATCTCTATAAACATTAAAAACGTTACATACATTTTCAGTTCACAACCAAAGAAAAGCACAAGGAGAGCCCCCAGTTTTCATAAGAAGGCTTCTTCGCCCTTGAAAAGATCTGGAGAAATACGACCAGATGGGGAGGAAGGTTAAGACATTAGGTTAGAAGCTGAGAGACTGTGAGCTTTAGACCTGCCTTAGGTACAGCTGGGTGCTTTGAGCCAATCACTCTCTCTCTCAGCCCAAGGAAGTAAGCAATGGCAAACCATTTCTGAAAACTTCACATGAGTAAAAATGCCAGAAAGTTTTGGATTCAAATACTTACACTAATTCAAAGGATTTTAAAGATTAGTATAGAATTGAAACCAGAGGTTTTTTCTTATAAGACTGAGGGGCAAGCAGTAAGAGAAAAGTTATGGAACATTGTTTTCATAAATGGTAAATGCAGCAAGATTATTATTTGCACAAAGATGGAAAGATTTGATGCTACCCAAAATGGAGAGAAGGTTGGTGAGGATATCAGAACTTGCTGAAGTGGCCAAACTGACCCCTTTGCTCAAAGAAAAGAGAATTATCTACATTTATTACTGACTGGAAAAACCCCTTATAGAATTTTGCATGAAACGGGGGAAAAAAGCAATTTATGATTTACAGTCTTGATGATTAGAAAGAATAGATTATAGGAAAAAAAATATGGCTATGTTGCAACCAAAGAGCAAAATTGATACATGTATTTATAACTGCTGTAAAGAAGATTGAAAGCTACGACTTTGCACCTTTTTATCTTTCTTTGTTTTTGCACTTTCTTTGACTTTTTATTTTGCTTTCTCTTACTCTATACCACTTTCTATTAGTTTTCATCGTCTTTCTTAAATTATTAACACAAGTATAATAATATGAAATAATATTAGTAATAATAACATGACAAAATGAAAAACCTGGCCAAGGAAACTGCAGGGACTTGTCCAGGCAGTCATCAGGAGTTAAAAACTGCCTTGAAGGCACAAAAAAGGATGACCAAGATCTCTCTTCATCAATAATACAAAGCAGTTGAATAATACTATATTACTAGAATAATAGATATATATGAATCTCTCCTAGAGGTGAGGAAGGAAGGTCATTATTACAGAACCAAGAGGTCATGTTATCTTATGTAGGTAACATTAAATGTATTTTTTTCCCAAAGGGTCTTGTTAATGTTTTACATACCTCTACATTTACCTCTACATACCCTGTATTTAATTTACAAGGAGAGGGAAGAGATTAATGGTGTCATCCTGTGTCAGATTAATTAGAATTAAGGCCCACAGAGTTAGCAGTATGATTCAGAGACAAAAAATGGAAGAGGGTCTATTTTAATACCCTTTTAAAATTAATCCTGGATCAGCTTTATTTTTATTATTTAGAGCCGCTGTTTTTCATTGGCCCCAACCCTAGAAGTAAGCTGCATTTAACTGAGCTTTTATCTTTTTTGCTTACCTTCTCCAAAAATGCTGGAAGTGCTCCTCATAGAGTGTGGCATTGCAGTAACTAAAGTTTAATCACGTTAGTTGTAAATGTTGATTTTTTCCCCCTTCTCTTATATTACCCTGTTTTGACAATTCTAATTTTCAATGGAATCACTGAATGCATTTTAGAGCATTGAAATGGCCCCCACCATTTAAAATTAGAATTGTGAGAGAGGAGAAACGGAAACACAAATCAAAACACCATTCCCAGGGGCTGCTGATGTCAGATATGGGGATTTTGGGGGCATCTGTTAATTGCAGGAAGGGTTTCACTGTAGAATCCCAATTACCTGGCACAGGTTCTCATCTTCATCCTTGTAGTTGGGACCAGTTTCATTTCTCTTTGGGGGAGCTATTCCTGTTTGCAGTAGCTAGTCAAAATTGGTTGAGTTGAAAAAGTTCAGCAGTTTCAAACGTGGCTAGTATTTTGATGAGAGATGACTCAAATGTTCCAAGAAAAAGATAGATTGAAATGAATGAATGAATGAATGAATGAATGAATGGAAGGGAGGGTGAGAGGGAGGGAGGGAGGAAGGAAAGAAAGAGAAGAAAGAGAGGGAGGGAGGGAGGGAGGGAGGGAGGGAGGGAAAGAGAGAAGGAAAAGAAAGAAATTCCTAGGAAAGAGACACTGGGAAAACATTCTCAGATTTTTGCCAAAAAACTGCATGTGTACATGAACTGAAGAAGGCTTCGCCTTTCTTCTTCCCAGGATGGTAATGTGGCTTGGGAGACAGTGGCAAAAGTAATGAAGATGAGAGGCTTCACAAAGGAAGAGTTTTGGAATGAATTTTTTTTCACGCAAGCCAGTTGATTGTGAGGCAGCTATAGCGAGCTACATCAAGACATTTTAGGACAGTTTTCAGGAGGTTATGAACACATCAAGTGTGTTTTTAAAATATTGCCGTGGTTAATGAACCACACAACTCCCTTTTCTCTCCCTCCTTCCACCCCCCCCACCCAATTATCTCATCCCTTTGTGCATGGAAAACTCTTTCAGTGTCCCCCTTTTCCTTAAGCACTGTTAAGTATTCAGAAATTGTTCTCACGGTCTGAATTGTTCATCAACATTGTCTATATATCCAACCAGCGACATTTTCTTGTTGAAGGTTTCTCTCCTGATTTCCTCTTGGTTGTGGATGCAGTTGCTGAACATCCAGCAGCAGCTGAGCAGGCCACTGGATGTAAGATATCTTGAGAATTATTATTATTTTATTTATTTGTATCCCGCCTTCATTACCTTCCTCTTCCTGTTTTCCCCACATCAACCACTCTGTGAGATGAGTTGGGCTGAGAGCGAGCGACTGGCTCAAAGTCACCCAGCTGGCTTTCATGGCTAAGATGGGACTGTGGCCAAGACAGGACTTGAACTCACTTTCTGCCCTTTAATCATTAGACCGAATCTGATTCCTTTGGCAGGTAGAGGAAAAGTCCTGATCTTACTTCAGTTAAGCCACTTGACTCATGAAGCTCAGGGAAACTTACAATAAAATTGGTGACTCTTAGAAAAAGTGCTACAGGACTCATTCTGATGTTTGGCTATCAGAGATGGAGGGGGCTTTCCTCTCACAACAGCTCTGTTTCATTCAACCTCCTGCAAACCACCCAAGATTTTACTGCAGTCCATTGCTCTTGGTAGGGGTGGGGGGGGGAGTTTTCTTTCAGCTTTCAGCAGACTGGCCCAAATTCTTTGTGTGAGATGCAACCTGAGCTGGGTTTTCAACACTACTGATAGGTACTTGTAAGGAATCCAGCAGATCTAATCCAGTGAGCTGTTTTGCATGTCTTTCTTACTTAGTCAGAGGTGGCCAGCTTCTACTTCCTGTACGGCTCAAGGCATTGGCATGGCCACAGAGCAGAGTGCCGTCTATGGTTCTTGTTATGCCATGAGTATTTACGCAGCAATATCATTCAACACAGAAGTCAAGGCAGTGTATATATAAAATCCAGTTCCTTGTGTGCTCCATCATATTCTAACATGACGAAGAAATGGGGGCTGAGGTGGAGTTGCACAAGTGCAATGTTGGGACCAGCAAACTGGAACAGTCTGAATACTCCCCATCTTGGAGGTTCTGCTTTGGTTTCAGTGAGAATCCCTGTTGTGCCTCAATGAATTTCATTTTCCAGATCAAGGGTGCTTCAACAAGGTTGAGCATAACTGCAGGAAGTCCTTGGTTTGTAACCATTTCATGTAATGATTGTTCAAAGTTACAACAGCACTTTAAAGAGTGACTCATGACCAGTTCTCACACTTACGACCGTTGCAGCAACCCCACAGTCACCTAATCAAATTCCAGGTGCTTGGCAACCTTTACAATGTTGCAGTGTCCCAGGGTCCTGGATTTTGTTATTTGCAACCTTCCTGGGAAGCTTCTGACAAGTCAACGGGAAAAACCATTGTCAAGGCTGAACCGCTTTTGAAACATTTAAGTCTTTTTTCACTATTCAATTTGCCAAAGAATTGGGGGGGGGGGAGAGAAGGAATGCAGATGCGCCAGAGACAGACCATGAGAGCCAAGAACCCACCAAGGCCTCTGATTGCAGGTGTTTGACCTAAAAGTGAACAGCTCTCAAAACAAAAGGACAATTCATAATTGGACAATGTGACAATCAAGGGTGGGGAGAACAGAGGCTATGGTTTAACTATGCATGCATTGCGCAGGAAAAACCAGAGTTGGTTTTGATTCTTCAGAACTGAAATGGTGTCTCCAATAAAGTTTTGCTCTTGGAATTTCAAAGTTCCTGAGAGTGCCTACTTTTCTTGGGTTCGCTAGTCGGATGATTGACAGCCGGATTTGCTTAAAGACTGCAAGATTCACTTACTAACTGTAGCAATTCGCTTAACAACCATGGCAAAAAGATTTTAAAATGGGCAAGATTCACTTAACAGCTGCTTTGCTTAGCCATAGAAGTTGTCAGGCTCAATTGTGGTTGTAAGTTGAGGCTTAGGCCCAGGGTACTTGCGAGACCACCTACTGCCGATGACAACCTCCCACCAACCAGTGCAGGCCCTCAGAGTTGGCCTCCTCAGGGTGCCATCGGCCAAACAATGTCGGCTGGCGGCCCCCAGGGGGAGGGCCTTCTCTGTGGCTGCCCCTGCCCTCTGGAATGAGCTACCGGTAGAGATCCGGATTGTCCCCGACCTGAGAGCCTTTTGCTACGCCCTTAAAACATGGCTGTTTAAGCAAGCTGATCTATCCCCATGAGATATTTTAAATTTTTTGATTGGAATTATCGTTTTTAACCATTGTTTTTAAATTTTTAAAATTTGATATGGGTGGGGCTTAATTGAGTTTAATTTTATTTTAATATTTGTATTGTATGTTTTTAATGCCCTGTAAACCACCCTGAGTCCCTTTGGGGAGAAGGGCGGTATATAAAACCAATTAAGAAATAAGAAAAGTAAGACTACCTATAATAGGTGTTATTCTGTAACCTTGAGTAAGCATACTTGCAGAATTCAGATGGAAGGCTCCTGGTATTAACAGATATGGTGGAGCTACTCCATTTTTCCTTCTTAATGGATTATTTTCAAGAAAGGAGAAAAAGCAATGGTATTAAAAAATAGGAATGTTATTGCGGAACTCCCACATAATTCTACCATAGAAACTAGCACAGTCAATTAATTATTGTAGCCTCATCAAGAGCCTTGGTGGTGCAGACTGTTAAATGCCTAGCACTTAAGTTCCAGCTGCCTGTAATTATTGCAGGCTCGAATCCCACCAGGCTCAAGGTTGACTCAGCCTTCCATCCTCTCGGGGTAGGTAAATTGAAGACCCAAGATTGTTGGGGACAATAAGCTGACTTTGTAAAAATGCCGCTTAGTAATAAGCAGGCATATACAATGGAAGGAAGGCTATTGCTGAGCGCATTGGGTTGTATCCCAAAAATTGTAAGCCGCCCTGAGTCTCCGGAGAAGGGCGGCATATAAATATGAATAAAAATAAAAAGAAATATAGGGAAAAGCACTAAACCCAGACCACCGCTCTGTCATGAAAAATGCCTCTTGTATGGCTAAGTCTTAACCGGAAAAAAAATATGAATGGCATAAATGTATCTTTAGCAGGCTCTGGATCACTGATTTACAGTACTGTATAGGATCTCTGAGAGGGTGCAATGGCTCACTGGTTAAAGATGCTAAACTTGTCAGCTGGAAAACCGACAGCCTGGGTTTGAGATTCGAGTGCCACATGATGGGATGAGCTCTCCTTCCTTGCCCCAGCTCCTGACTGCCTAGCAGTTTGAAAGCATACAAATGTGAATAGATTAATAAGTACCACTTCAGTGGGAAGGTAAAAGTGTTCTGTGCACCTTTGAAGTATAGCCATGACTAGGGAAAAAATCTTCAGAAACTGCTGGCTCCCTTGGCCAAGAAATGAAGACTGAGTATCACTCCCTAGAGTTGGGCACATCTGGCCAAGGAAACCTTTAACTTTATAATATCTCTCTGGTTGTCACCCTGCCACTTTTAAAGCAATGTGAAGCCTAATCTCATTACTGTCATTTTGGAATAAAATGATTGGATGACTCTAGAACAGGGGTGGGCAAACTTTTTGACTCGAGGGCCACAATGGGTTCTTAAACTGGACCGGAGGCCGGAACAAAAGCATGGATGGAGTGTTTGTGTGAACTAATATAAATTCAAAGTTAGATTACTTCACGTAGCCTTCTGGGAGAGCAAGAGAACCCTCCGCTCTTTTGGCTCCACGGGCCGGATAGAACAGCCGAACGGGCCGGATCCGGCCCCCGGGCCGTAGTTTGCCCACGGCTGCTCTAGAAGATGCTAGAAATAACAGAATGCCCAGAAGTCCAAGTTTCTTATAATTTGTAGATTATCTCTGTTTATTTAATTCTTCTGACCATCTTAATGAAAATTGTATTAGTAAAATGTGGGGTCTGAAGGCAGTGCTGTTATCAGACACTATATTCCGTTATTGCAAAGTTTGACTTGGCTTGTTAAAACTGATGAAAGTTGACAGACAGCAACTTCTAAAGAGGTCCATGTCTTCTACTTTTGGTTTAGAAGGGATGGGCCTGCTCGGAGCGCTAGACTGTCAATGAAAGAGGCTATGCATTAGTATGCAATGGCTTTTCAGGGATTTACTAAGGCAGGGGTGGGGAACAATGGCCACTTTATGTCTTGTGGACTTCAACTCCCAGAATTCCTGAGCCAGAATGGCTGGTTGAGGAATTCTGAAAGTTGAAGTCACAAGTCATAAAAGGGCCATTGTTCCCCACCCCTATTCTAAGGTAAAGATAAAAGTTTCCCCTTTCCAATCATGTCCCACTCTAGGGAAGTACTTATCTCTGTTTCTTAGCTGAGTGAGCCAGCATTGTCCGAAGAGGCTTCTGTGGTTATATGGCCAGCATGACTATATGCCGAGATGCACGGAATGCTGTTACTTTCCCACTGAAGAGGTATCTATTTATCTACTTGAATTAAGCATGCTTTCAAACTGCTAAGTTGGCAGGAGCTGGGGCAAGAATGGGAGCTCACCCTGTCATGCAGTGCTTGGGTCTTGAACTGCCAACCTTCTGGTCAACAAACCCAGCATCTTAACTACTAGGCCACAATGTCCCTAATGAGCTTCAATCTTCTCCTGAACCTGAGCATATAGCACAGAACACCCAATTTGAGGAATGAGAATCCAGCCTTTTCTTTCTTTCTGAAGTATCCCTTTACAGTGGAAGATGACGTTTTGTGTTTTGCCAATTCATAGTGTACATTCCACAGTAATCTCCTCATCTAGGATAATGTTGGTAAATTGCAAGCATTTTAACCAGCCAATTTTCTTATTCGGTTTCTACTCAAATGACACCCCTAATGTTCAGATAAATACAGATTTATCTGATAACTCCTATAATCTGTCTGATTCTGTGAGGCACATCCAGTCTCCAGTTCCTTTCTTGTGTTCCTTTTGTGTTTTCTGAATTTGTGCCAACCAAAATGTGGTGACAATGTGCCAAATAATGGTGGTGCAATTTTTAAGTTTTGGGAAAGCAGCATCCAAAACAAGAAGAAAAACATGCATGTTTACCTTTAATCATTTATTCTATTTATAAAAGACTCATATACACAATTAGCAAACATACAGATGTGAAAAGGAATAAACAAAACATTGGCTGTGCACACACTGATGGTCTCACTATATCCTTTTGCTCTTGATAGTAACAAATGCTGGAAAAAATGCAGCTCCCTGCTATAAAGGTGTGTTCATTGTTTCTTAGACCATCTCATTCTCTTTGTTCAGCTGTAAAGCTGAGCAGTCATTGAGGCTCTTGATTTTACAATTATAGGGAAGTTATGAAAAGTAATTGATTTTTTTTAGAACTGTTCTCTTTTTTTTCCAATTTTTCCAAGACCTTGACTAGGGTGGCTGGGGTCCCTTTAATGACTGCCTTGGACAATGACCATGTCATGGACATATGACAGGGATGAAAAAGTAAGTTTGCAGTGTCCACTTTTATGTTGGTGTCCCTCTTTCTCAGTCATTGTTCACAATTATAGTCAGTTAGGACTGGTGGGCCTGTGCCTGATCCTTGTTTTTCCTTCTCCCTGGCAAAGCAGAGGGATTGCCTAAACAAGCAATCTAATTCTGAGCTGCTCTTCTTCACAGCCCAGCACTTCCCTAAAAAGTCCTAAATTCAAATTAACAAGCTCAACACTGTGACCTCAGTAGATTAGAAGCCTGCACTGCTTGTGTCTGATGCCTGAAATTGACAAGACCCCAATTAGTTTCACATTAAAGACCTTTTTTTGCCTCCTAAGATGCTCACTGCTCACATATGTGAGCGCAGGGCAAACAGCTAGCAATGGTGCCAGCACATTGCTTTCAATGACATTCCCCCATTGTGTGTCTGCTTATTCTCTTGTAAGCCCTTTCTTTCCACCTTTCTGGGATCCTGTCTTCCTGATGCAAAGGAAACCTGAAATAAAATTCTAAGCACAGTCACAGTCATGTGATTTTCAACTACAACCACTTCATTTAAACAATCAAGTCTCTGATCCTAATTATGGTTACTAAAGGAATGCCTGTGTGCTTTTCTGTGTTGATATGGATTCACCATCTATTCTTTATTTTTATTTGTTCTTTATTTATCTTGTCTTCTTCTTGTTTGCATTGTATGTTATCTTGTATGTTATATTGCAAGAGGGAAAGGAGTCCCTGTGGATTTTGCTCTGGTAATTGTTGCTGACTGTAGGGGGTGGTGCTCATTTCTGTTTCAAGGCCATGGGTTAGGATTAGGGTTAGGGAGTGCTGTTTCCTCCCCATCAATATGGTACCTATTTATCTACTTGCATTTGCATGTTTTAGAGCTGCTAAGGTGGGCAGGAGTTTGGCAAAGACAGGCACTCAGCGCTCGGGTCTCAAACCTAGGCCGTCTACCAGCTTTCCAGCTAACAAGCCCGGCGTCTTCACTGCTGAGCCATTGTGCCACATATATTATATTGTAATATTGTTATATTACAATCTTCCCAAAATTGTTTTGGAGTCAGGTGGTGTTTAAATGAAATAAGTAAAATAAAAAAGTAAAGTAGGAAACATTAAGTAACATAAAGTCATAAGAATGGCATCCAGATAATATGACCTCAGCATTACTTGTTTAAAGTCCAGGGCCAGACAGGAAGTATGATGAACTTTTGTCTTTCTGTCAACAAATCGGGTGGGTGGGAAGTGCAGGGGCTAATAAGCAGGAATCTTTCAACTGTGGCTCACCTTCCTCAGACCAACGGATGTAACAATGTGCTGAATTATAATGCTGCTGATGAAAGAAAGCTAAGTGTGGAATTTAATGGCGCCCGTGAGGTATCAGAAGGGACTAGAATTATTCTGAACCCATAAGCCTGGTTGTGTTTGTCTAATTTCATGACAAATAAGAACCGGGAAACTTAATTTAGGTCAATGTCACCAGTCCAATTGTCACAAATATGTAATTGTGCCAGAATTTCCAGTTATAAGACAATCCAGAGCTCTTGCTAATACCGTACCACTGCTTTCATTTGTTCAAGGCAGCCTGGAAGTTCCCCATTGCAAGCCTGGTTGAAATAGGAATATCAGAGGAGCTTCTGGTGGCATTTTGATCATGTTATGGCAGCATTTCCTCAGTAGGTGGCACTGGACTTATTTGTGCCCAGCAGGAGTCAGGGTTTTCCTTTTTAATATCCTGTTTTACCCCATTTCTTGACTGATGACTGCCTGGGTTTTCACTATTGCTGGTAAAGCACTCCATTTTTGTTTGGTTTTCTTCGATTACGAAGAAATACCTAAAACAACAGGGTTGAAATCAGGAAGGAAGTTAATTCAGGTGTTTCTGATTGTTTATGGAGAGATTCATTCATGTAATTGAAGGCATTTATATGCCACTTTAAAAGAAAGACGTATTTTAAAAACAGTGATAGACAGATTTAATATTTAAAAAATGCACTGCAATCTTTTAGTTAAAGCAAGTAAGTATAAACATCATTTTCATAAGGCTCCTGATTTTGCCCAAGACAAATTAGCCAAGTGGACTTGCTAAAAAGACACCCCAAGTGTACATTTGAACATTGATCTGCAATGTACAAATTTTACGCAGTTGAAACTAGAAGCCCTTCAATGCAAGGATTCCAGACTGTGTTGGCATCATCAGAGAGCTAAGCTGATTTATTTCTGGCCAAGCTGCATTTCAGCACATTTTCTGGTTTTCCTTTTGAGATGCTGGAACTCCTTGGTGGTATCTGCCCTTGGTGGGAACTCCTAAACTTCCTCTTCCTGGCTTCTCCCCATGCTCCACCAACATCTTGAGAGCTTTTGGCAGATGGTTTGCATTAAGCATTGGCACCGAAGTGATGCATCAGCTCCTTCCACCCAGAGTATTGGGGTGACTCCTTATAAAAATAGAAATAAAGATGGCATGGTGACAGCACTGGCCAGATGCTGTAATTTGGGTTCTCCAGTGGGTCATCTGGAAAAGTCAGTGTGATATTTGATATTGCTCCAGTTAAGGGAGGCTGCTGGCTTCAAATATTTTCTAGGTTTGGGGTATGAAGTGGGAGTGCCCTCAAACTCATCAGTGTAGCTCATAAGCCACTGTAACTCAGAGCCACTGTTTAGTTTAATCATGTACAATATTATGCAACAGGATACATCGTAATGTGTAATAGTGTACCCAAGAAGACCCAGTTTGGAATGACATCATAGGGCTCTGTTGAGTGAAGATAAAGGATGACTTTTCTCAAAGGATCATTCTTCCCTTCTGTCTCCCCTGGAGGACATCAAGCCCCATTGCATAGCATTGTTGTTGTTGTTATTATTATTATTATTATTATTAATTGGATTAATTGGATTTATATGCCGACCCATCTCCGGGGGGACTCGTGGCGGCTTACACTGAAATATATATACAAATAAATACAAAATTTATCAAATTTACTCTAATCCAAATATAATAAAATCAAATTAAAATACCCTTGAATTAAAATCCCCAACCCTGCTCAATCCAGGCCGGCCTGTGCAAACAGCCAAGTCTTGAGATCACGGCGGAAGGAGCGCAGGTCCGGGGCCAAACACAGCTCCAGGGGTAGCTGGTTCCAAAGGGTGGGCGCCCCCACAGAGAAGGCCCTCCCCCGGGGGACCGCCAACCGACACTGTCTGGCTGATGGCACCCACAGGAGGGCCTGCCTGTGGGAGCGTGCGGCGTGGACCTCGATGCTGGTAGGAGGTGCTCCTGCAAGTACCCCGGACCCAAGCCATGCAGGGCTTTATAGGTTAATACCAGCATATGGCATACCCCAACTCTGCATATAGGCAGAACACACATGAACAAGTGCTCTATGGTAGGATGAAGCGAAAGCCCTGCTCTCTTTGAGCTCAACTCAACTCTTAGGCTCTATGGTCCGTGGTCGTGTTACATAAGGTGGGTCACTATGCAAATCTTTTGAGTAATAATGAATATTAATAATCACTATATAATGACAGTTAGAGAAGAAGAATTTAATGTTCCCAATTCTCACGAGTGGTACTCTGTGTTTCTGGGCCGTTTGCAACACAGAGGTATATTTTGTGCTCTTCCTCTTGGGTTTTTCTTAGTGGAAACCCTACCACCTTAATAGCAGGGAGTGCTGTTGCCATTGTGGCAATGGCGTTGACAAGTAGAGCACTTGATCTTCTCTCATAGAAGAGAATGGAAGTCCTTAAATAGGGACAAATAGCAGGACAGCCTCATCATTTTGAGTAATGACTAATGATGGCAACCCTGTGTCTCATCCTTGGCATTCTTCTGGTCTATTTATATTATCCCATGAGACCTAGAAGCTATTTCATAAGAGTCGTCACATTGGTGCTCTAGAGTCTCATTGTCCTCCAGGTATGTTAAGGAAAGTTAGAAACCAGAAACTAGCTTCTATATATTTCATATATACATATATATTTCATATATAATCCTAAACTTACAACAGTGCATTTAGGGACCGTTGGAATTCACAACAGCAATGAAAAAAGTGACTTATGAAAGTTTTTCACACTTACAAATGTTGTGCCATCCCCATGGCCACATGATCAAAATTCAGATACTGGGCAACTGACCCATACTTATGACGGGGTCATGTGGTCACCATTGGCGCCCTTTTGACAGATTCACTTAGAAACCATGTTACTAACTCAGCTCCTGCAGTGATTCACTTAGCAATGGTGGCAAGAAAGGTTGTAAAATGTGGAAAACTCACTTAACAACTGTCTCAATGTGCAACAGAAATTTCAGGCTCAATTGTGGTCATATGTTGAGGCAGGGGTGGGATTCAAATTTTTTAACAAAAAAATGTGGGCATGGCTTAGTTGGTGGGCGTGGCTTGGTGGTCATGTGACTGGACGGACATGACTTGGTGGTCATGTGACTGGCTGGGCGTGGCCAACTCAACATCACTCACATCGAGGCACGCATCTCCTTGCCTGGCCTCTCGTGACTGTGGGGATGCTGCAACAGTCGTAAGTGTGAAAAATGGTCATTAGTCACTTTTTTCAATGGTCACTCCACACAAGCAAAGACCAGCAAAGGAGGGGGAAAAAAACTCCAGAGATGTTCCTGAGACAGGAAGTCTAGTTCTGCTAAGAATGTAATAAGGGTTAACAGAGAGGCAAGCAACACCAGAATGTTTCCTTCCTGCCTTCCTTACAGGATTAGGCCAGTAATTTCTTCTAACAACCGGTTCTCCGAACTGCTTAGAATGTTAACAACTGGTTCTAGCGAATAGGTGCAAACTGGTAGAATCCCACCCCTGCGTTGAGGACCACCTGTACACTGTTTTGAGGAGAGTGAGGTTCTGCCCATTAGTCCCTCCCTTCACTGAAGCACCAATCTAAAAATGCCCATATATGGCCAGTGAGGTGAATCACTGTCTTCTACTACCACCCCTAGTCCTGGATAACTTGCCAGAGGGTGGGAGGTGGGGGTTGAGAGACCTTCCATGGCTGATAGAAGAGATAGGAAAAATGAGGAGAACAGAGATGGTAGTTGTGCCTTTGAGAGCACATCAGAAACAGGGATGCAAATGACTGTACTAATCTGAGCTTGACTAACTTTGGATAGAGGCAAAAGACTTCATATTCCCACTCTCAAACCGAAAGCCACTTGCTATGCTCCACTGCCCACTTTGCAATTCCTCCACCCACCCTTTGGTTCCAAGCATAAGAAAGCAACACCTGCAGCCAAATTTAGCCACTCACCTGGTGGACTGCTGAGAAGTATTTTTCTTTCTTTTTTTTTAAATTAAAGAACAGTGGCTTTCTCTTTGCAAGTGAAAGTTGTTCATGCATATTTTTAAAGGGGCACAAAATACCCTAAACTTTTCATCCAAAACCATCACTGAAATACAATTTCCAAGTTAGATTGTAATCTAAACCCACTTTTTATTGATTGGTTTAATATAGGTGTATAAAAGCTGTTAAATAACGTTTAAAATATTTATATTCCACCCATTGATCCATGGTAAATATTTGCTGTAATTTACAAAAGAGTTACATTGAGAAAATAATACAAGTGTTAAAATATATAACCCATATACCCCAATGGCTATGAATACAGGAATAAATCCACTAGGAAGTATCACATGCAAAAAGGGAACACTTAAAAAAAAAATACATGTGCCTAAACTGTAATAAAGTTTGCACATGTATCCTCTTTAGGGGTACAGTGTACCTATTAGCGAGAAAATCCCATTTAATGAGCTTTGGGTGTGCATTAGACTGCATAGTGGGATGACTGATTAAGCCATTAATTAACCCTTTTCATCCCAATTATGCAAAAGAACCAGGGGAGAAATCCAAATTAAAGCACCCGCAACAGATGATTATCCAGTCTCTGCTTGTACACATTCAGGAATGGGGAGTTGACCATCTAGTTGAAAACTGATGCCATTACCAAATTGTCCTTACTGCTAGAAAGACTGTGTTTTAAAAAAAAACATTGGACCAAATCTGACTTCCTGTAAAATAAAATTGTAATTCTGTAATTTGCAAACTTAGATGATAGAGAACAAGCTTCAGCCTTCTTCCAAAGGTTTCCTTCAAGGTGCTGGGAAAATGCTATGATGTCTCCTTTCAGTTAAAATTTTCTCAAGGCTAAGTGTAGATTTTCCCCACTTCTTTGTCATCATCTTTTGCACGTTTCTGATTTTTGTTTTCTTAAAAATGGGTTGCCTAGAACTGGATGCAGTATTCTGGACTGGAAAGAGAAATTGCCATTGTTTTCATGTACATTGTGCTAAACCTGGTTTGATTTAACTATGTATTTTTAATGAACTATTTATTGGGTTGACGCATTACTGTAAAGCACACATCACGATTTACAAATTATGCAGAACATAAGTGAAAAAAGAAACAAATCAGACTGTGGCTTTGCATTTATGGGAGCCTGGACACTGAGTCTCATAGCTTAAAGAATTTAAATCTGGTTTGCCACAGATGGAAGCCTATCACTCTAATTATACCAGACTAGAGTCACTTCACGTCTGTTCTTTTCAAGATTTTAATTTTAATCCATTTTAATCCTTATTTGTATTAAGCAGTCATGGTTTTAGTCATGTTGCTTCCTATCCTGCTACAGCAAATTAAATACAGTATGTACAGTATATGTAAATGACTGAAGAATGCAAGCAAAATAGTTCTAAAAATAGCAGCTGTTGAGAGCTGGTTTCTTTTATTGTAATGATATCAAGGATGGTCTCTTTCAGTGCAAATTTGCCATGCCCCCCCCCAAATCTCTTTCCTATCATTTCACCTGACAAAACTTACTTTTTGGGAAGGTAGAGATTATTTTAAATGTGTCATCTCTTTGGTTATATGATCTTTGTGCATATGCATGTCATTCTCCCATTTAGAATAATGTTAGGGATTACTGCATATTTGGATAAGGGGCAGGCAGAGTCATATGAGCCCCATGGAAACGGGAAAACAATGTTGATTATGGCAGCTCAGTATTATGCCAAACGATCAGGAAATAGGAAAAAAATAATCCAATTTATTTTTCCTCAGCAACAAGATGATTATTTATACACATAGTAAAATGTAAGGTGTAGTTTAAGATAGATATGATAGATAGGGAGATAGACCGATAGAAGATAGATAGATAGATAGATAGATAGATAGATAGATAGATAGATAGATAGAAATAATAGAAGATAGATGGATAGAGATAGAGAGATAGATCGACAGACAGACAGATAGATGACACACAGTATGTAAGAGATAGGTAGCTAAGTAGGTAGATAAACATAAATGGTAGATAAGAAAGAGAGAGAGATGAAGAAAGAGAGGCAGATAGATATTTTATTATAGCTATAAAAGAGGCAAGAGCAGCATATAACAAAATTTGCAACCAATCCAATTTTAGCAGGAAAACGGGAATAAGCAAAGTGTTACAAAACCTGAAGCCAGTATAATACAACTATAATGAATGAGAATTATGTATTGTAACATACAAATGAAATTTAAAAATACTGTAAAATCAATTATCTGGTTAGGACACCTGTTGAAATAAAGCTTTGGGCTATCCCTGTTTTTCCTTGTTATTTTCTTACAAAAAAAAGGTATGGGGATTATGTGGAATCCCAGGGCCTTCTTGGCAATAAATATGAGGCTGGTGTTTTGCTTTAAAACAATTTTAAACAATCAGTTAAATATTTTTTTAAAAATAGACCGGGACAAGAGCCTTGTTTCTGAGCTCTATCATCACCAGATGAGTTTCATGCTTTGTACTAGGCAATAACAAGAGTTGACTTGGTTTTGGCTTACTGTGTTATATAAACCCTATGATGATATGCAAATCATGTTACATAGAACTGCATGTTGCAACCAACTACAATTATAATAAGGCGTAGTTTTGTAGACTAATGAACGTTCAGGACCTTCTCAGTGGTGGCACTCCAATTTGATACATCTTATTCTTTAGAGCAGCGGTCCCTAATCTTTTTGGCTCTATGGACCAGCAACAGGGAGGGAGGGGATGGTTTTGTGCATACAACCTAATCCTTACATGCGCAAATAAAGCTTTGTGTGGTCGCCAGCTTCCCAATGAGTCACAGTTGGGGACCCCTGCTTTAGAGGTTATAGTGACACCAACATTTGCTATTTTTTGGAACCAGGTGAAAGTGGGACAGTTGAAGCATTCTTTTAAAATCACAATTAGAAGTGTGTCTTTTATTAGAATTTAAAAGCAATGATCATGTATTACAGCCTGAATATAATTGGCATGCCTTATTAGGAAGAGTAAAACATTAATACACATGGAATACTTTATGTAAGCATAGAACTATAGTTCTTGCCTTATACATGCATTTAATAAGACCTGCTCAGTTCTTGGATGTACACTAGGAAGCACAGCTGCATGTAGCTTTATATTTCTTTTCACTCCAAATAGAAATGCAAATTTGAAAAAAATTATGTAATAACATCCTGAAGAAGCTCTACTGATTCACAAAGCTTTTATGTTAGAGGTGTTTCCCACACTTCCGGTTCAATTTATTTAACTATTTTTGTCCAAAACAACAAATTAAAAACCATGATGAGTATAAGTAAATTTACAGCATCTCCCTAATTATAACTCTGATTATTTTTCCAAGCAATTGTGAAACAAGTGTAAAGGGAAGTAAGTACAATCACAGAAAGAGTGTCAGCAAATTAAAAGCTGCTTGAAATGATCACCTTTTAAAACATGCTACTTTCAAAAGTGTAGCTCTTATGTAACCATTACAACGCTTAAGATATTAAATGGCCACAACAACCCTAGGAAGCTACAGGGTCTACCTTGAAATCACCTATGACTGAACTCACGCTTGTCCTGATGTTGTATCCCTGGGCATGTTGGCTCTCTCTACAGAAAATCATTGATCCGGTATTGGGTTCATTCATGCATAACCATTATTATTATTAAATTTATTTGCTGCCTATCTCACAATGGGCTACTGTAGGCAACTGACAACCATAAAGAAGAAATAAAAAGGAAGTTTAAACAAAGTGAAAGTAAAATAATAGAACAATAAAACAAACAAGAGAAAAAAAAACAAGGAAAATATAACAGTAGGACTAGTGAAAAGAGTGGCTGTGTGGAGAACAGAGTGTGTGTGTGTGTGTGTGTGGTTTGGGGGAGTCTGTGGTCTGTCTAGCAGCCATCTCCAGAGTCAAATTCCCCCATTGGGTTCCCAGGCCAATTTACAGAGCAGTGGTGGAATTCAAATTTTTTTATTACTGGTTCTGTTGGTGTGGCTTGGTGGGTGTGACTTGGTGGGCATGGCAGGGGAAGAATACTGTAAAATCTCCATTCCCACCTCACTCCTGGGGAAAGGTTACTGCAAAATCCCATTCCCTCCCCACCTCACTAACCTGCTTTCCAGCTCCATTCTCCTGTGCAGGGCAACAAAAGAAGACCCAGCCGATCATCTGGGCTCGGGAGGCAGAGAATAGATGGGGGCGGGGCCAGTCAGAGGTGGTATTTGCCGATTCTCCAAACTACTCAAAAGTTCCACCACTGGTTCTCCAGAACTGGTCAGAACCTGCTGAATACCACCTCTGCTACAGAGCCATATACCATAAATGCATATTGTGGATTATTTGGTATTGTTTGAGTGAATAATATGAATTCTGTTAATGTGCTTTGTAAATCTTGATAGATATGCAAAGATATTACTGGGCCCAACATTATCTGGGCTTTACAGGGTAGGTTAGGGGTGCACTGCACAGTGCAAAAAGTAGCAAGTAGAATCAGAGCAAAATGTGATTTGATGTAATGTTACAATTCAGCCAAAATTAAACATAGTAATGCGTTTATAAGCAAAACTCTGTAGTAATGCATTTTATAATCTCTCTCTTTTGTCACATTAAAATTACACAGGTTCCATGCTGATGTGATGACCCAAGGTGTCAGTTCTTGGAAGTCCATCTCTGCAGTGGATCCAAGTAGGACACTAGTAGCCTCTTGAAATCCATTCTTCAGAAATAATGGCAGAATAAACCCCTGTAAAGGAGTCATATAAGCCATCGAAATCACTGCTGCCATTGTCACAAACCGGTAAGTGCAGCATGGAAGTGGAGAAGCATGGTCTTGCCAGCTTCAAGTAAATATCTTGGGAGGTGTAGCTATTCTTCCAGGCATTTGCAATAGTGTTCCATTATAATGGGGAGTGTCACTATTTCTTTTAAAGCAAAAACTAGTCTGGGCAACTCCAAAATAGAAGGACAGAGAAAGAAGAGCTAATCCTGATGGAATGAGTCACTTTTGGCTGTGGGATTGGCAGAAAGAGGTGGTGGGGATGAGAAGTTCAACTGCCACAAAGCAGTAAGACTTTGCGGCTTGGTGCATGATAGTTTAAGTGATGTATAGTCAAAAGAATGGGGAAAAAATAACAAATTGCTTGATTCAGTGCTTGGCAGCCATTGTGCCCTCCTCATGGAGAGAGGAAAGAAAGAGAAAGAAAGAAAGAAAGAAAGAAAGAAAGAAAGAAAGAAAGAAAGAAAGAAAGAAAGAAAGAAATGTTCCACCTGGTAGTAGTAGGTCTGCATCTTTTTCAGTGTTGGTTTTATAGTTCATTAATAAAGCAAACAGAAAAAGTGTGGTCATACACAGTAACACAAGCATCAGCCTGGATGAACTGCAGATAATAATTTTCTTGGTTGTGACTGGCTCTTCTACATGATTAGTTAGAGGTAGTCCATCTGTAATCTTCTGTTCTCTTCCTCTTCCTCTTGGACCAAGAAGCAGACACATACGTTGCAGCCTCAAAAACTTCAAGAAAGAAATGTTGCTGCTCTCCCTTTCTCACTTCAGGCTGCAGCAATTTCAGGCTTGCTCATATATAAATCTGAAAATGTACAAAATCTCCACCAATAGTTTATCACTATTTTTCTCCTTTTTTTCCAGAAATACCTCATTGTGTCATTCTGTTTCAACAGCAGCATAGCCAGAGGAAATAGGGTCTAGGACAACTCTCCACAGCCAACTTGGCATGGCCAACTCACTGCCACCCACTCGTCTCAGGACAAATCACCATGGCCAACTCCCCATGGGACAACTTGCCACAAATAAGAGTTACACTAATATCGAAGAAATAGTGGAATAGAATAATTAAAGAAAAGATGCAAAAGGAGGGACAAAATGAAATGTGAATGACAAAAATTAAAATAATGTTTTAATTATTTTAAATAATTAAATTGAATTGTTGAATTGACCCACAGCGAGTTGGCTATGGCAAGTTGGCCATGTTGAGTTGGCTGTGGCAAGTCGGCTGTGGCAAATTGTCCCATTATGGAGGAAATAGTTTATCAAGACAAGTAGAGGGACATGTAGCCCTGCAGTTCAATGTAGGCTTCCAAAGTCTCCAATAGGCAGCAATGAGATCAACAATATCAGATAACAGATAACTGATAACAGATAATCAGAGTTGGAAGGGACCTTGTAGGTCACCTAGTCCAACCCCCTGCCCAAGTGGGAGACCCTACACCATTTCTGACAAATGGCAGTCCAGCCTCTTCTTGAAAGTCTCAAGTGATGAAGCTCCCACAACTTCCAAGGGCAAGGTTTGTTTTGTTTTGTTTTATTTGGACTTATAAGCTGCCCTCTCTCCCGAAGGACTCAGGGCGGCGTTCCATTGTTCCATTGGTTGATAGTTCTCACTGTCAGAAAGTTTCTCCTTATTTCCAGGTTAAATCTCTCCTTGTTCAGTTTCCATCCATTATTCCTTGTCTGGCCTACAGGCACTTTAGAAAATAGCTTGACTCCTTCTTCTCTTTGGCAGCCCCTCAAATATTGGAAGACTGCTATCATGTCTCCCCTGGTCCTTCTCTTTACTAGACTAGCCAAGCCCAGTTCCTGCAGCCGTTCATTGTATGTTTTAGTCTCCAGTCCCTTAATCATCCTGGTTGCTCTTCTCTGTACTTTTTCTAGAGTCTCAACATCTTTTTTATAATGTAGTGAACAAAACTGGATGCAGTACTCTAGGTGTGGTCTTACTAAGGCTTTATAGAGTGGTATTAGTACTTCCCTTGATCTTGATTGTATCCCTCTGTTAATACAATTTAGGATTGCATTAGCTTTTTTGGCTGCTGCTGCACACTGCTGGCTCATATTTAGCTGGTTGTCCACTAAGACTCCAAGATCCCTCTCACAGTTACTGCTATTGAGCCTGGTTTCACCCAGTCTATATGTGTACTTTTGGTTTTTCTTGCCTAAGCGTAGGACTTTACTTCTCTACATTGAATTTCATTTTATTAGATACGGCCCAGTGTTCTAGTCTGTCAAGATCTTGAGCTATCTTCTTGGGTGTTAGCTATTCCTGCCAGCTTAGTATCATCTGCAAATTTGGTAAATTCCCCTTCTATTCCCTCATCTAAGTCGTTATATCAGGACTCCCATGTGTTCCTTCTGTTGATCTTGACAAATTGAGAAGCCCTTAAGTATACATTCTACATCTTATATGGATGCTAATATTGCTGAGAAAGAGGCTTATGGTTGCCAGCCAACCAGAAAAAAAATACTGGCATGTTCTGCCTTGAAGAATACTTGTGCAAAACCTAACAGAAGAAGTTTTCTATTGCATAGAAGTACGAAGGTGCACTTGCCAATGTCCAAAAGTAAAACCATTGTTAAAAGAATAAAGGAAGTGTAAGGAAATAAATTGGCATGTCATAAAACCTACTTCTGCTTGGACAACAAGAGTACAAATGTAGAGAATATCCAGCTGTTTGTTAGCACATTATCCTCCTGACTGGGCAAGTCTGGACTACTTTGCTTAACCTTTGATGGATCAAATTGTTTGCATCCACTTTGGGAGCCTCTCCATAGTAGGGAGCAGCAGAACCCAGCCCTCGCTGTGTTGATGTAATGTCCTGTCAACATAATGATAAGGTGTCCCTACTCTTATTACTACTTTGTAGATTTTCCACATGGCCAACCAACTGTATTGTCCACATGGTTGGGTGGATAAATATTTTGATGCTGTTGATTGATTGATGGGGAGCCAATGGTCTCATAGGTAGATATGAAAGAGGGGCTGGGAAGATCAGAGAAGAATGGAAAAGGTCATACTGGGTTAGCTGGACAAATATTTTAAACTGTTGGTACAAGATAGTTTCAGATGTTCATACAGCAGAGTCGCACAATGTAACTTGAAGACAGAAAATTAAAAAGAAGCATTTATCATGAATGAAGGCAAATATACGTGTCCCAGGATAATGTTGCAGGATCCAATCTGGGTCAGTGACCGGGACCAGAGGTTTAGTCTTCTGAGCTTTCAGACTTGTGCTGGAACCCATCCTCAGGAACCATAGAGAGCAGGGGTGGGCTTCAAAAATTTCAGCAATGGGTTCTCTGCCCAGTTGCTAGGGTGTGGCCATGGTATGCGTGGCTTAGTCGGCCTCCTGCACCATGGGGGAGGGGCATTTTCAGCCTACTCGGGTTCCGGAGGCTTTCCTTGAGCTTCCAGGAGGACAAAAACGGCCTCCCTGGGCTCTGGAGGCTCTCTGGAGTTTCTGGGCAGCCCCACTTTTTGTTCTCCCTGAGCCTCCACGCAGGCTTTGCAGTTACCTTGCATCCAAAAATGGGCTGTGTGGAGACTCCTGGAAGGGGTGGGGTGGGAAGGACAAGGTGGAGTGGGGTGGGCAGGGCCATCCAGGGGTGGGATTTGGCAGTTCTCCAAACTGGCCATAACGTTAGCTAGGGGGTTCCCCTGAACCCGGACGAACCCGTACCAGCCCACCCCTGCTAGAGAGCCTTCCCTCTATGTGGTACACATTCTACACATTCTAGATACAGATACAAATTAACAGAGTTGGAACCTTAGGTCATCTTCTAGTCCAACCCCCGCCCCCCGCCCAAGCAGACCCTACACCGTTTCTGACAGATTGCAGTCCAGTCTCTTCTAGTGATGAAGCTCCCGCAACTTCCGAGGGCAAGCTGTTCCATTGGTTGATTGTTCTCACTGTCAGAAAGTTTCTCCTTATTTCCAGGTTGAATCTCTCCTTGTTCAGTTTCCATCCATTGTTCCTTGTCTGGCCTACAGGCTTTAGAAATAGCTTGACCCCTTCCTCCCTGTGGCAGCCCCTCAAATATTGGAAGACTGCTATCATGTCTCCCCGGTCCTTCTCTTCACTAGACTAGCCAGGCCCAGTCACTGCAACCATCGTATTCTGTAGCCTCCAGTCCCCTAATCATCTTGGTTGCTCTTCTCTGCACTCTTTCTAGAGTGTCAACATCTTTTTTTATAGTGTGGTGATGACCAAAACTGGATGCAGTATTCTAGGTGTGGTCTTACTAAGGCTTTATATAGTGGTATCAGTACTTCACTTGATTTTGATTGGATCCCTCTGTTAATGCAACTTAGGATTCTACACACATTCTACCAGAATGTGGTACACATCCCACACATTCTGCTAGAGGGAAGTTCCCTGCAGATGGGCTCCGGCATGAGCCTGAAAGCTCAGAAGACTAAACCTCTGGTCCTGATGACTGACCTTGATTATATCTTGCAGAACCATTTATTTTATTTTTTAGTGGGGGTTTTCTGCCACTCCAATCCTGTGGCTAAGTGGCTTAAATTCCCTTTTTATAGTATAAAGATTCAGCAAAATAACAAAAACAGCAATGATAAGATAATAACTAAAAGTGACAAAGAACACTATGCCCAATAAGGAAAAATAAAAAGAATTAAAATATTGGTATAAAAATCTTCTTGTCAACGTGAATGACAAGGAATGTTTCACAAATGGACTTCTAACAGAGAGAAGGAGGGGGAATGCCTCCCTCAATTTAGCAGGAATGTTTACTGGCTAACCATATGTTGCATATAATTATACTTATACTTGTTTAATTAACCATATGTAATAATTACAACCTTTCAAATTAATTAATCATATAGTGAAATAAATTATACAAAAAATATTAAGATACCTTTTTTTAATTTTAAGAGTCAATGGTATCCCAATGGAATACTAGTATTAGTATAACTCTCTTTTTTAACTTTTTCACAATTAGTCACCTATTAATTGCTAGTAAGGATGGTCCATGTTGTCATAACATTGCAGTTGCTTAGGGATACACTGAAAATCTCTGAACATTGCTAATGTTAATACAGTGGTTTTGTATTGCTTCCTTTAAACCTCTTTGGATATTTGTTTCAAATGAAATCTTGAAACATTGCTCGATAAAATCCTCTGGCATTTTGTGTGTGAAATATGAATTCCTATCTACATATCTTACAATTTATTGAATTTATAGAATATTGATATCAGATGACACCTGCAAAATTGGAGTGAATTACCATTTCCCAAACTTCTGCCTAGAGAAGATATTTTAGTAAAGGAGGGATGGAGTAGCTATGCAATGATTTTTTGGGCAGCTTTGCATTGCTTTGCTTGAAAGTACCTTATTTTAGCTCTTGCAGTCTTAAACCCGTGATATAGCCAAGAAATAGTTATTACTGGGTATCTTATGGCATGTCCTGTTACATGGCACCTTCAACACTCAGCACAGTCAAAGGCAACTTGAATAAGGCTTGCACAACACGAAACAATCAAGGGTGAATTGCTAGGTGATTATCGTAAGGTTTGGTGGGTGGAGGAGGACACTATGCCAAGGCACCACCCATGTATTACAACAATCATCCTGATACCTGCAATTGCTTACAAAATATAATTCAAAGGTAAGGTTGAAAAAGTAAAGAAGACACATTCCTTGTAACGTGAAGTGTGCATGGCTCTGCAGGAGAGTTGACTACAAGCTTTAATTTTCCTTTTGTCAATTTTTTTTTGATCCTAGGGAAATATCAAAATTATATGCTGGGTAAAAAGGGGTTGGTGAATACTTGGCACCTAAACGATCCCTGTACCCATTGGGTAAAAAGACTGTAAATTGGGTAAAATTTACAGTGGGTAAATTGGGTCAAACTCTTTGTAAATTTCCATAGGTGACTAACAGCCATTTATGACCTGGCAACTTCTAGATACAGTGGTACCTCAGTACTCATCCGGGATTCGTTCCAGAAGGTGCAATGAGTACTAAAAAAATGAATATTGAGCAAACTACATGACTTACCATGTAACCATATATTTCAGCCAGAAGGAGTAGCGAGTCACGAGATAGCTGACTCCAGCAAGTTCTACCTTGTGCATCAAGTGCCAGGAGAAAGATGAGTACCGAACAAGATTTTTGCATTAAGATTTTTGCGCTGAGTACCAAACTCGATGAATTTTGTAGCAGATGAGTGCCAAGGTACCACAGTATGCTGATAATAGTATCCAACATCCCACTTAGAATGAATAGCACTGATGAAGTTACCTAGTTTGGGTAATGAAATGCCTGCAAAGGACCCTCATGTCAATCCTGAGCTACAAATGCTCTCCTCTATGAGTCACACTGCTAAGGGATGTTAGAAGTCAATGCAGGAGAAGATCAAATTAGGAAAGGATTCAGTATTTTAAAAATGGAATTTCTCTAGCTTGCTTCTCTTGTTTTTAGGGCTGACTGGGATTTTAAAAAATGGCACTGCATGTGAATGCCTATTAGAAATATAGCTATTTCCAAAAAAAATTGAAATATAGCTGCATTTCACTTTTATTTTATCATTGTTTAGAACAAAACACCATGTGTACTATTGTAAAAGCAACCTAGATTATCTCAGTGCTGATATTAAGCAGCAAAACTTCATTAGTTGGGAAGAAAAGACAAACAGCAGCAAGCATAGGAAAACAGCAAACCATGCAGAGGTTTTAGGAAAAAGAAACAAAAGCAAAAAAAACCAAGACAGTTCAAGAAGCAGTGAGTATACTGCTACTGATTGCTTAGTGGAGCAAATCACAAATGGAATGAAAAATGGAATATTCTTAACAGAAATGCTCCATGCTGCAATGGTTCCCTCTTCCTTCTGTCACTAAATATGGATTTTTAAGATATCACCCCACAGTGTTTACAGAAGTACATATGTTGAGGGATAGATGGGTGAAAAATGAATGGAATGGAATGGAGAGATTGGGTTGAAAAAAACAGCAGCAATCCATATTCCATTTGCCCTTTGACGTTTGTTGTTCTGCAAACTATTCAGATATCTGAAGTGCTTTGCAGAAGAGTTCTAAAACTGTCAGGAATTAAAAGAAGGCAGTCACATTATTTTTGGCAAAAAAAAAATTAAAAAAATATTTTGAAATACATATAAAATTATTGGCACCCTTTACAGAAATAAAATCATGTTGATACAATAACATTATGGATCACTTGGATGGTTTAAAAAAAATTTGAACCATCTTAGGGTATAAACTGGGAAGTGGAAAAAAAATACTGTCTACAACTATGAATATAGAAGTAAATTTGCTTTAAAACATTTTGATTTTTTGTTCTAATTGAACCACAGTTACTGCGTCTCTTTGTTTTTGCATGTTTGCGAGAAATGGGGACACAAAAAGTTAACATTAGCATTATAGTAAAACGGCCACAACAAAAGGTAGGGCAAAATCTTAACCTGAAATTGTTACAGAAAGTACAACTTTTCAGGTAAAAAAAATGTGAAAAAAAGGAAGAAGAGAAGATACATATCTTGCTTCAGGAAACGAATCATTTTTCATTTTCTAAATCTGATATAATATTTACTGTTGATTTCTACTTTTTTATTTGTTATTATTGTCATGACCAACATCTGAAGCAATAGGTTTTGGTATTGAGACAAATTACTTTTCTTTAGTTGATTTCTTGATTCCCAAATATAGACCATTTTAATATATTAACCATATAAAAGTAATTTTTCATGATCCATTTTTTTCATTGTCTGGTACCCTCATTCCTAAATTTTCCCCAGGATTTCTTGGATCTTTATACCTTCACAATTTTGTGAAAAAAGACACCTAACGTTAAAAAAGCTAAATTCATAAAAATCTCAGGTTTAAGAAGGTTTAGATGGAAAAGCAGTATGAAATTTGTGACATGAAAATGTATGGCTCTTTGGAACTGTAAGCAGTCTTCAAATTTGGAGAGCAGATTGTAAAATGGCTGACACGATGAGTATGTCCAATCAAAACACATCTCTTAGAAGGCAAATGGATTAGGTAGTTTTCTACCACCCTCTTTGCCCTCCCACAGTGTTCTCCATCACCACCTAACTGTTGTCTTGTTATTGTTTCCAACCCAATGGAAAACTGGGGAAAAATAATGCAAATGGTTTGGGTGTCTGTCAACCTGTCCATCCATCTGCACCATAACCCTCCAAACTCTAAAAAAACAATGGAATAAGTTTGGTGAGAGAAGTCAAGCTGGAATAATAAAAGTTCAAAAAATCCGCCATGCACTCCTTGTAGGAGAAGTAGTCCTGCCAGTTGCTCTATTGTAGATTGCCCTTCCTGGCCATGTGGCATACTGAAAGAATGAGGGCTTGAATGAATGAACTGGAGCAGTGGTGGGATTCAAAAATTTTTTTTACTACCGGTTCTGTGGGCATGGCTTGGTGGATGTGGCAGGGGAAGGATACTGTAAAATCTCCAGTCAGAGGTGGCATTTGCTGCTTCTCCGAACTACTCAAAATTTCCACTACCAGTTCTCCAGAGCTGGTCAGAACCTGCTGAATACCACCTCTGAACTGGAGGCACCCAATGAGGATCATCTCAAACTTTCCTTTAAGAATAATATCTATCTCTGGTCCAAGTTTCTCTGCAATAGAAGCATATTTGAAACTTTTGAACAGCCTCAAACCCATTCCAGCTCATCACAACTACCTGATACTAATTCAGGGTTGTCACTGTCCTTCCCTTTGCAGAGATCTGAACTTAAAAAATAATGGTATTCTCCTTGTTTACTTGCCAGCATACTAGCAGTGCTCTTTTCAAGCTCATAAAACTTCATCAGAGGTAGTAATACTATGCAATGGGAAGAAACCTAGGGTGACCTGGATTCAGTAGAATTTTGGCTATGTTTACTCTGCTGAGCTTAACAGGACTGTCTTCTGGGCTACATTGCTGAGAACTAGATTTATAGAGTCTTAAAACTCCCACAAACAAGCACATAGTTGGGAACAACAGTGCCTGTAATATAGGTAGCCACTTGTTCTGTGACAGTCCCAAATTATGACAGCACTGAACAAGCGGTACTTGCAACCTCTCCTCAAGGTTTTAACTATTGCAGTGCCCCCAGAGTCACAGGTGCTTGGTAACTGGTCTGGATTTCCAACCGTCACAGCATCCTGCGGTTGCATGATTATGATTTGTGACCTGGCCTGCCATTTTCCCACAAGCAATGTCAATGGGGAAGATAGCAAGCAGTTGGAAGATGCATTCATATGAGGTCCTTGCTTATTGTAATGTCAGTGATTCACCTAACAATCGTAACCAGGGAGTGCTGAAACTATCGTTGGTAAGTGGCATACTGTCATGACATTGTGCTTTACAACTGCATAGCTTAGCAACCAAAATTCCAGTCCCAGTTCCTGTCATTAACTGAGGACTATCTACATGTGGCAAACGCTTGATGGGTACTGACTTTCTGAAAAATCTAAACATTTCCATCCCTCTTTGTGCCTTTGGTCGATCCTCACCAACTTTCTCTAGATTTGAGGCAGCATTTCCCAAGAGCTGTCAAATAGATCTCATTGGCCATTATTGTTCTTTTCCATCAACGTGTTCCACAGATGAGTGGGTGGAAACTGGAAGCTTCACTCAAATTTTCTTTTGTACCTCTGCATGTTGAACACAAGCCCTGGCAACCACACCTTCCTCGAAGTTCTGACTCCCCAGGGAAGGATTGTGTTGCTACAGGCTCCTAATTAGCGATAATGGCCTGCCTGTCACTGGATGAAAAGCAAGATATTGTTGGGCTGCTCTTTTAAAACCAATTTTCAACTATCTAATAGTTTCAAGGTTCATCTACGTCTGTGAAGTGGGGGGGAGGAGAATCAAGCAAAATAATTAGGAGAATGCTCCCCAAATGGAGGAAATGAATGAGCTTACTTTTTATTGTTGACTTCTTAATTTCAAGGTTGATATGAGTTATTTATTATATTAGTAGTGCATAATTTTTGTGATCGAGTCCCTCCGAGGAAGTCAATGTGTTTGTAATGGAAGCATAAAAAGAAGAATATAATAATACAGTAGAACCTCTGGTCACGAACGCTTCTGACCACGATCAAATTGGGTTCTGACCAAAAAATTCACACTTTTTTTTTCATGGCCAATTTCATTTTCCACACCATTTATTTTGTAAGTGCCAAATTTCCAAAATTAGGTTTGGGTCAAGAGCAAATTTGGTTGCGACCAAAGTTATGGAATGAATTATGGTTGTGACCAGAGGTTCTACTCAGGGGTGGATTCTACCAGTTCGCACCTATTCTCTAGAACCGGTTGTTAACATTGTAAGCAGTTCGGAGAACCAGTTGTTAGAAGAAATTACTGGCCTAATCCTGTAAGGAAGGCAGGAAGGAAACATTCTGGTGTTGCTTACAGAAACTGCCTCTCCGTTAACCCTTATTACATTCTTGGCAGGACTAGACTTCCTGTCTCAGGAACTTCTCTGGAGTCTTTTCCCCCTCCTTTGCTGTTACTTTGCTTGTGTGGAGTGACCATTCAAAGTTACAGTGGCACTGAAAAAAGTGACTTATGACCATTTTTCACACTTACGACTGTTGCAGCATCCCCACAGTCATGAGAGGCCAGGCGAGGAGATGCGTGGCTCGATGGGAGTGATATTGAGTTGGCCATGCCCAACCAATAACATGACCACCAAGCCACGTCCACCCAGTCAGATGACCACCAAGCCATGCCCACCAACTAAGCCATGCCCACAGAACCAGTTGTTAAACAATTTGAATCCACCCTGGTTCTACTCTATAAGGAATTTTAAAGAAGCTCTGACATAAAAAAACCCTCCCTGTGCAAGACATTAAGATTACAAAGTGCAGTCACAAATTACAGAGCTACAACAATAAAATGGTAGCAGGGCCAGAAAAACCTATCAGTGAGAATTCATTCAAAGCAGGCTTTCAGAGGAGCTCTAGGAAGGAGTTGTATGTAAAATCAGTGACTTGATGGTAGCCATCATCATGCCAATGAAACCCGCCCCTTCATTTTACTTGTGATGCACACAAAAAAAGACTGGACTTTGCATGTGCAATTGCGGCTCCTTATTGACTTTTTTGACTCCCTTAGATATCCCTTCTGCAAAAGGTAGAACCTACTAACAATAAATTCCAGCCCCAGTGCCTGTCCATCTAACCTATGTTATAATCCATTCTTAAAAGCTTTTTAAATGACCAAATTCATGCAGGATTATTTTGAGATACTAAAATGGGGGAGAGAGGGAGGGTGGCTGGGTCAGGAAGGGGGAAAATATATATTGGCAAGAATAGAATATCAATCCATAACCTTGGAAGCTCAATTACAATTATACTATTTATCATATTTTATGTATTTGGGGAATAAGACTTGGTGGCATTGGAAGGGCATCTGGAAACCAAAGGTTTTGACTGGTGAACTAGATTGGAGTGAAGAGGAGGGTGTTCTTCCTTTTTAGTGAGAAATATAAATAATTGGGGCTCATTTTTTTAAATAACCTTAAAAGTGCAACTCAATTAAAAGCTTAATTTAGTTTGAATCAGTTTGATTAAACAAAATGGTAAAACTACAAGAGTTAGCTATAAGATATGTATAGTCATTGTTAGGTACTCAACACCAATAGGGTTCATAGAGGATAAACAGATTTGCCGATGAACAATTCTGCTGCTATTTAAGCACAAAAATAAGGATTTATAAATGGGTGAAGTCATAAATAATGGATTATGTAATAATAGAGGCTTAATGTTCAATTAGTAATGGGACATTTAATTGAACATTGAAGTAAGTTATGCTGAAAAGTAAAAATGAACTAGGATTTGCAAATTAACTGCACGTGTTTATCTAAAAGGTTTATAAACCACACCTTCAGCTCCCCAAATCCAAATTAGTATATATAAATGTTCAAACAGTCAATGGTGTATTTAAAATAATACAGAACTCTGACCCTACAAAAAGCCTGCAGGGTAGAATTGAGAAGGTCCAACTTTTCCACCAGCTTAAAATAACCAGATGTGAAATGTATTAGGAAACGAGTAATTTTTACATATATTTAGATTTGTTTTCAGCTGTCACTTGAAAGTATGTTGTGATGACCTTCCTCAAGAAAAGTCTGACTATTATCTCAAAGAAGACCTTCTCTATTATGAACCCTGAATATTCTGCAGCAAGAAAAATACTGCAATAAGAGTTATTCGTCAGATTTCTGACTTGGATTTCTTAGTGTCATCCATTTCCACCTGAACAATAGCGTGAAAGAAGAGATTAGGGATGGTTCTCAACAGTTTAATACGTAATTATCTATATGGTTCATGATCAGGTCATATCAGGCTGCAGGCAAATGCAACATAAGCCTCGTTTGTGTGCCCACGTATGGTGTAATTGCAAAGTATATTTTGCAACGATTCAATTTACCTACTAATATCAAATCTCATGCTTGGTTTTTATTTCACCCACTATAGACACCTTCTTGTTCCATCATATAAAGGTGATGTCTCTTATAACTGAACTCGAATCTTAATTTCATGGTCATACCCATTCTGTTTCTTGGCCAAGAGTACAGAAATGCTTTGCTATTGTCTTCTTCCAGTGTATAATTTCCTAATCTAGCCCGAAGTCCTGGAACTTCCAGGTAGTTCCCCTTCCAAGTGGTAACCAGAGTTATCCCTGTTTAGCTTCCAAACCCAGACGACTACTGACATCCTATAGGCCACACTAAATTGAATTATGAAATTTAATTTACTTGCTTTTAATCTGAGAATAAAAGACTGTGAGTGTTGTTAGTCTCAATATAATATTCAATAGAAGAGTGAACAATACTGTATACATGAATTGGTCCAATCAGATAAATAGAGATATAAATATAAATAGAGATGGAGGCAGAGATGATAGAGGCTGAGTATATCCCCTCTCTCCATGAATGCTTTCTGCAGGACAAGGTTTGAAAGTGACCAGCAAACAAAGAATAGATGCCACTTGGGAAAAAGGTGTTTTGGACATCCAGAGGGTAATGGAAATAGCAATAGGGTGGGAGCTGGTGCAGAATCAGTGGCGGATTAAGGCTCATTGATGTCCTAAGCACTGACAAATCTTGGCACCCCCCTCCTTTGTACATACTGTACAAACGAAGCCAACATAACTTTTCGTGGTGCCCGCTTTGGGCCTGGTGCCCTCAGCACGTGCTTAGTCTGCTTAATGGTTAATACATCACTGTGAAGAATGAAAGTGTTTGTGTCTTTTTTGCTTACAAAGATGACTTATTAACAGTGCACCTAAGAAGCACTATTCTCAACTGCCTCCTTATATCATTTTTTTAATGAAGCCATTTTACTGGATTACTGGACTGTACAGTCATTTCTGATGCATAGGCAAAGATGGAGGGATGACTTGCCCTCACAGGCTATTTTGGCTCTGCATGCCTTATTGCTCTGGGTTTGCCTTCCCCAATTTGAAAGTTGCATTAGAACAATTATTCCTGCAAAAATAGAGAGGGTGGTACCTGCTGAGGTCAGAGAATCACTCCTTCCATTTTTGATGCTCAAACCTGAATACTATTGCTCATTAATGAAAGCAGCATTGCACTTAGTAGAAGGAGGGGTTAGCAACCTTGGAGAAACTCAGACTCTCTCTCTCTCTCTCTCTCTCTCTCTCTCCATGCTTAAGGGCCATGGAATGCTGACCAATCAAAACACAATTCAGCAACAAAAGAAATAGAATGGCATATACTAAAAAACCTTCATGTTTTGCAGATGGAAACCAGTATGGAATTTGTCACATGAAAGTGTACGGAAGTAGCTTTTTGAGCTGTAAGCACCCTTCAAATTTGGAGAGCAGATTGGAAAATGGCCGACACAATGGGCTTGGCCAATCAAAACATATCTCTTAGAAGATAGACACTTTTGCTCCTGGTCCTATTTATCCATACACTGCTTTTTCTTTTTAGAAATATTGTAAGTCTTTGGAGGCAATAAAAGTGAGGCAAGTTGCTGTCCTCCAGATATTTGGGGTTTTTAGTTCCCATCAGACCATCTACCCTGGATCATCTACCCTGATCCAGAATTTTTTTTTTAAATTCGCATTTATATGCTGCCCTTCTCCAGAGACTCAGGTTGGCTTACAATCTTTGGAGCACCACCTAATGTGCTCAGCAATAGCCTTCATTCTGTTGTATATGCCTGCTTATTACTAGGGCTTTTTGTCCCCCCCCCAAGTGGCATTTTAAGTCAGCTTATTGCCCCCAACAATCTTAGGTCCTCAATTTACCTACCCCGGGAGGATGGAAGTCTGAGTCAACCTCACTAATTGCAGGCAGCTGGAGCTAAGTGCTAGGCGTTTAACAGCCTGCACCACCAAGGCTGCACCGATTTCTGGAGAGTACCAAGTTCTTTGCCACTGATCTGATTTTCTAAATCAGACACCGCTGTGTGCTCCTTGTTATTTAATATTCTTGAAATATTATCTTCATAGTACAGGGCTTTCATACAAAATTACAGCCCGCCAGTCACAAACAGAATTCATGAAATCCTGTCAGTTATAAATATCTTTCATGCAACCCTGGAAAAGAAGAAAAAGGGGTTACTTATACACAGCATCCACTTCTCATGGCAACGCCTTTCTCTACAATATGTCTGGTATGAAGTAAGTCTTGTTTCATGTAGTTAGCAAGAGAGATTTCAATTGTAGTAACGTAAATCCTTTCATAACAATACTTCTCAATACTTCTTTTGCAATTAGAGATTTGTAAAGCTCTAATTTAGTGGCTGAGGTCATGGAATGAATGAATTGGAATCTTTGCCATGAAATGCCATCAAATCCTGGATGCATATTTGTGATGCCACAGGAGAAAGAGCTCAAAGATAGAGAAGGAAGGCTTAGCTGGGGCCTGCACACCTTCCCAGGGTTTGTGAAAAAAAAACCCGTTTCTTGGATCAAAATTATTTCGTCTCTCCTGGGTCAATTTTTGTATCTCAGCTACAACGAAGGTCAGCTTAGAACAGGTCAGAGTGGAGGGAGCTACTGACAAAAAAAAAGGGCATTACCAAATTCTCATTTTATTCTGCTCCATCTCTTTTGGCCCTCAGGTCCAGAGATCAGACATGAAGAACCATGAATGTACCTATCCTGCAATCTTACAAGTAGCAAACTGGCGCATATGGTGGTAAATGTACAACAGCTATTCAGTATGTGCATTAAACATTAGTCATATTGCTGACTTTTGCAAACATGAAATACAGTATCTAGCTACCAGCCAAGATATTTAAGAGCCTTGGTGGTGCAGGCTGTTAAACACCTAGCACTTAATTCCAGCTGCCTGCAATTAGTGCAGGCTTGAATCCCACCAGGCTCAAGGTTGACTCAGCCTTCCATCCTCTTGGGGTAGGTAAATTGAAGACCCAAGATTGTTGGGGGCAATAAGCTGACTTTGTAAAAATGCCGCTTAGTAATAAGCAGGCATATACAATGGAAGGAAGGCTATTGCTGAGCGCATTGGGTTGTATCCCAAAAATTGTAAGCCACCCTGAGTCTTTGGAGAAGGACGGTATATAAAT
Organism: Naja naja; assembly: GCA_009733165.1. Lineage (NCBI taxonomy): Eukaryota > Metazoa > Chordata > Lepidosauria > Squamata > Elapidae > Naja > Naja naja. The sequence goes on from CM019149.1 coordinate 201,005,651, forward strand.
GTAATTTAAAAAAAGATATTACATAACAGACAACCTATGAAAAGGTCCTCCATCCCACTTTAATCCCTGTGATAGATTGGCAATTTCATTTAGCAAATTCAGAAAGAGGAGGCTATGAACAACTTGGGGACCAGAGGCAGGAGTCAATGCAACATTGTTGATGGCCTTTTTTATATTGGTAGTGTGCTAATGTGTCATTACAGCTGTGGCTGGATGCTATAAGATAGTATCAATCTCCTGTTGTCAGGTGCGAAAGATCAGGACCAGACATGAACTTTCAATTAAACTGATTTAATTGCTTGCCTCCAGAAGTTGTGGGTGCTTTTAAGAAGAGATTGGGCAGCCCTTTGTTGAGAATGGTCCCCTGCTTGACTAGAAGGGGTTGACCTAGAAGACCTCCAACTCTGTTATAATGTATATAATGTAGACAACCCTCACTCTGTCAAGGACCTAGGAGTACTCATTTCAAAAGATCTAAGCCCCAGAGCTCACTGTAACAGCATTGCCAAAAGGCATTAAGAGTTGTTAATCTAATTTTGTGAAGCTTCTTCTCCAGCAACATTGAATTGCAAACCAGGGCATACAAAACCTTCGCCAGACCAATTCTCGAATACAGCTCATCTGCCTGGAATCCACACTGTATAATGGACATTAATACAATTGAATGAGTCCAGAGGTATTTCACGGGAAGAGTACTCCACTCCTCAGCTCACAATAGAATACCTTATGCCACCAGGCTTGAAATTTTGGACCTAGACAACTTAGAACTATGCCGCCTACGGTCTGACCTAAGCTCAGTACACAAAACTGTCTGCTACAACGTCCTATGACTACTTCAGCTTCAACCACAATAACAAATGGGCAAACAATAGATACAAACTCAATGTAAACCGCTCCAAACTTGATTGCAGAAAATACGACTTCAGCAACAGAGCGGTTAATGCCTGGAACTCACTACCTGACTCTGTTGTTACATCCTCAAACCCCCAAAACTTTAACCTTAAACTGTCTACCATGGACCTCACTCCATTCCTAAGAGGTCTGTAAGGGGGCGTGCATAAGCATACCATCACGCCTACCGTCCCTGTCCTACTGTTCCCATTTATTCTCATTTATTATGTATAAACTTATACCTGTTTATACTTATATGTTTATATGTTATGTTCACACTTATACTTGTTTTCTCATACATGCTTGACAAATTAAACTAAATAAAAAATAAAAATAAATAATGAAATGAAATGAAATGAAATGAAATTCTGATATATTGCTCACACCTATGCACAGGAATCTATTCAACTAAAAGGACTATTTTGGCACCAGATAAGGGTTAATGGAATTCAAGAGGGGTTGGACTTTGTGGCCAATTCCTCTTTTGATCCCATCCCCAGATTCTGCTACTTCTTCTCTTTCACCTGTGTTGAAATGGCTCATAACTTTATTACAGCACTGATTCCACTGTTGATGTAGGTGATATTGAGACATATTAGCAATACACAACTCCATCCTTTGTTGAAATTTAATAATCTTTCCTCCAATCTCGAGCCTTCAGCATCAAATTCTAGAATTCACCACTGTGATGGATGGAAATCCTGGGAGATGAAGTCCAATCTATTTTGAAAATTCTGAGTTGAGAAAGCTATTTATGCCATCATGTTTATGGAAATAGTTTGAAGGTAGCATCTGAGATTAAGTAAGCAGAATACTTATATAATCGTAACATAGTTTTACTGCTATTTCAGTTTTGTTTCAACTAACCTTTTGCAATACAGAGAAACAAACCCTCAGGAATAGCAGGCACATTTTAACATTTTAAAAATTCAAGACTCATAAATGCATTTGTTAGGGATGGTTTCTGAATTAAAAATAATGTTTATCTTTTTATAATATTGACTTACATGGTGAGCATGAGGAATCCATAGGATGATGGACAATATGAAGTCCTCTGAGAACACTAATGCTTCTATTCATATAGTTTTATTCATACTGTAGCTATTCTATGAGATTGGTCTAGGGGGAAGTCCTGGCATTTCTAGATTTTTGAATTCAAAGCCAGGGAAAAGCTGTAGCCAAATATTTTGGAATCGGATATTAACCAAAACAAGAAAAATTGGGTTCCAAAAACCACCAACTGGTTGAAGAATTTTCTTTGAATCTTAAATTATATCTTAAATCACTGGGTGGTTCCAGATGGACAAATGAAAGTCAACATTATCTGGCCTCTCAATAAAATGATGTGAACTCATCAGAATTATTCCACCTTAAAGGCCTCAAGTAGGCGCTCCCAATGACTTTTCTCCTCTCAACACTTTATATCCTTGATCCCATCCACACCGTATCCGTTTATTAAGAGGTCATGGGATTAAGGAGCATTCCGAAGCTTGCAGAAATTGTTTCAGATGAATTGTTAGACGGATCTAGAGGGCATTGCTGACAACCTCTGTGTTGCAATTGAGCCTTGTCTTTTGTTGGCAGATGACTGTTCCAAAGCTATTCCTTTTGTCTCTTGAAGTTTTCTGATTTTGCAAGAAAGCACAAAACCTTCCTTCTTGCATCCAAGGGGAATTTCTATTCTTCATGTCTTACCTATTTGGAGGATGGAGCACTGTTTACTATTCACACAAATTTAGAAATGCCACAGTTGTTCAATCCCCATTTAGGATAGGATAGTAGAGTTGTCCATTTTCTTTCCAAGTACTCCCTGTCCAGTTACTTTTTCTCCTGGCTTCCTATCCATCCGGTTTTGCTCCCTCCTTTATCTTCACTTCTCTGGGCAGCTATCTTTTCTTCTTGCTTCACCTAATAGCTGGCAGCGGTATCCAGGTGGCTCATTCTGTGACAGGGAATCATTCATGAGTTTAATCAAGATGCATGTCAAGCACAACCCAGCCTTCAGCATGAGCAACAGCGCAAAGCTCAGGAAGTGGCTGTTCCCAGGATGAGTCAAGGAGAGCCACAAGAATAAAGATAGATCACTTCCCAGATACAGCAGGGGAACACTTGCACCCCAATGTCAGTTTTCCACAAGCGTGCAATTATTACATTCATTCCTGAGAGATTACAGGATTACCGTCATTCATGAGAGCTTCTGCAGGGGCAGGCACAGGACCAGAGAAAAAGCACAGGTGCCTCAATGGAACAATTGCAACACACTCCAAAATTTCTCGGGAGGTAGGCCAGTCATCCTTCACCAGAGAAGGGAAGGACTAGGCCAGCGTGCAAGAAACAATACAGAAACTAGCGTGACTTGCTTAGAGCTGAGCAGCATAAAACATGAAGAGTGAAACATAAAATTGCTGGATTTAGAAGCACAATGATTGCAATGCAGGAAGTCAGAATGTATAGGCCAGCACCTGTGGAAATGAAGGCCCCAAGAGTAGCACAGCAACTGGCAACATGCCTATGTGTTCCTGCTCTATGGTGCCCAGTGGTGATAGCAATCACTCTGCATCTCAGTACTCCATTCATCCTTTCAGATCAGAACTGCTATCCCATACCGTATCTGTCTGTTTATTTACTTACTTACTTATTTACTTGTTTGTTTGTTTTGCTGCCCATCTCATCACGAGGTGATTTTGGGTGGCTTACAATGTTAATATTATGCACCAATAATATAACACACCTTCAAGGTGTTAGTAACAACTTATAAAGCCCTAAATGGCTTGGGTGCAGGGTACTTGCGGGAACGCCTCCTGCCCGCATCACAGTCCAATCGCCCCGTGCGCTCCCATAGGAGGGGCCTTCTGGGAATACCGCCGGTCAGGCATTGTCGGCTGGCGGCTCCCAGAGCTAGGGCCTTTTCTGTGGGAGTGCCCGGCTTGTGGAACCAGCTTCCTGCGGATCTTCATTTGGCCCCTGATCTCCGCTCCCGAGACTGAAGACCTGGCTGTTTCAGCAGGCCGGCCTGGATTGACCATGGGGGTGGGTAGTTTTAAGAGTTTGTTTATTTTGTAATTTTACTGTTTTAGCTGTTTTGTAATTTGGACTTGTTTTTATTCATTATTTTATTGTATATGCTTTTGTATGTTCGCCGCCCTGAGTCCTTTGGGAGTAGGGCGGCATACAAGTCTAAATAAATAATAATAATAATAATAATAATATACATTTAGGAGGCAGCATGAATATCTGTTTTGAAATTTGCCCTGGGCACATAGCAGCCCAGTTCCTCGGTTTCCAGACTGTCTGTTTCCTCCTGGGAAGGAAACCAAAATGGCAAGGAGGAAGGGGGAAACACGGATGTGATGTGCACTTTGTTTTCTCCTGGCTCTTTTGGACTATTGAGTCCCTAAGGGGGGGACTTGGTAACAGAGGCATATCCCTGTCAGCAGAGAGCCAGTCCCTACTGCCTTGACTGTATTGACTGTTGGAGATGATGAATGGTAGGTTGCTAACTTCATGATGTTGCATGATACCCTCTCTGAGATGGAGACTTGCTTTGCAAAACCCAATGCTATGCCATTGCAATCTGGTGGAAGAAAGTGTGGCTATTACTCAATGATGGCTCATAATAAAGCCACCATGCAGGGAAGTTGGGTTTTAAGAAGAATCCCTATCATGGTAGAAGTTTCTGTGCAGATTGAGTATGATCTATTGGAGACTATGGCTTGCCTCAGGAACTGCAGAAAGTACTTAAGCTTTCTGTTATGGAGTGTTTTTCACAGTCACTTACTCAGTCTTTGAGTTAGATTCATAGGGAATATGTTGGGGATTTGAGTTTCTCCTCTTACTTACTTACTTAGCTACCCATCTCACCACAATCCAATGGACCAAGGACCAAGGGAAGGCAGGACCGGCAGCATTGGTGGAAGGAAATATGCTGTTTTAATTGTTGCTATTGAAAGAGTCACTTGGCAATGGAATCTGGAGAATATCTCCTCAAAATAATGCCCAACATAGACGAATCCATTTTACTGAAGTAGCAAGGACATTCCTTGGAATTCTTTATTCTGCTACTCCAGAATATTGTGGATCAGAGTGGATGCTTCATTGACACTGAAATAGGCTGCAGTTGAATTCATCATTAGCTATGTAGGAAACTGCAGTCCATTCAGCTGTGGACTCTGGTCAATTTCTCCCTGAAGGCCCCACAAGCTTATCAATGGGGACAGTGCATATCCTCTTAGGCAGTGTGTGATCATGCCATTTTATGACTTTGAGATGTGACTTTGGGATGTCTAAAGGTGCAGTGGCACTAAGTGCAAGACTACTGTTGGCTGGAGGCAATGCCTTCACCAAAATTAAAGTGAGAGAAAGGGCGTCTCTGAATGGGATAATTGGGTGCTTGGAGGCACACCCTCTCATGGAAGCCCAGATCCAGTGTCACGTGGCTGAGGACATAGCAGCTCCAGAAGCAATAATGAACCTTTTTCTACCCAAGGCATGTTTTCTTAGCCTTCTCAGGAGAATCTGCCACCATGCACATGTCTGTGTTCATCACTACTTCTATGGCCAGAATTCATAAAGGGGAACTCAGTAGTTTTCATGTAAGAATGCACACTCCTTCAGTTTCTGTAATGATTGAAGGTGATCTTTGTTTTCTTGATTCCTGTTCATTCAAAAAATTCTTCTCTAAGCCAAAAATCAAATGCCCTGCCCTCTGCAATGGCTTTGGTAGATGAGCAGTGGTCGGATTCAAATAATTTAACAACCAGTTCTCTGCCCTAATGATTTCTTCCAACAACCAGTTCACAAAACTGCTCAGAAACTTAACAACCGGTTCTCCCGAAGTCGTGCGAACTGGCTGAATCCCACCACTGTAGATGAGGGAAGGTTACACTGTGAGTCAAGCTGCACTACCAAGTCACTGCTACCACGGCAGCAAAAGAGGAAGCAGAAATTTGCTAGTGGCCAGTGCAAAAAGCCATTTTAAAAACTGTTCAGTTCCCTTACTGGCATCCCATTACCCAGAACCTGACCAGTGAGGATGGATGAGCTCATTGTGTTGGCAAGAAGTAAAAAAAAATTACCTGGCATAAGGACCCAAGGAGGCAAAAAATAGTTCATAGTAAAGGACAGGCCATCTCTCTCCTCTCCCTCTCCCTCTCCTTCTTGTGCTTTCCCCTCCTCCTCCTCCTCCTCCTCCTCCTCCTCCTCCTCCTCCTCTCTGCCTCTCATCCTCATATCACCATAACCCAGGAATTAACCTTGGTGCTGCAGTCTGTTAAATGCCTAGCACTTAGTTCCAGCTGCCTGCAATTAGTGCAGGCTCGAATCCCACCAGGCTCAAGGTTGACTCAGCCTTCCATCCTCTCGGGGTAGGTAAATTGAAGACCCAAGATTGTTGGGGGCAATTAGCTGACCTTGTAAAAATGCCGCTTAGTAATAAGCAGGCATATACAATGGAATGAAGGCTATTGCTGAGCACACTGGGTTGTATCCCAAAAATTGTAAGCCGCCCTGAGTCTTTGGAGAAGGGAGGCATATAAATGCGAATAATTTAAAAAAAACTATATAAATTAAAATCAGTATAAAACAAGGCCATAAATAACATCAAACTAGAGAAACAAATAATGGGAGATCTGGTACCCCATCATCAAATGTTTACTTAAATGTATTTCAAAATGTCAAATGCACATATTTTCACACAGTACAAAAGTGTGAAACCAGGGGGACAGGAGGGGAAAGCCTTCGATAGGTATGGTACCGGAGAGCCACTCTTGGCCGTTTTTGGCTCAGCCCTCCACTGCTGAGGGCTGCTCCAGTCTGTGCCACACGGACCTGCATGCATAAAGTGTGGCAAGAAAAGCAAAGGCATGTTAATGAGACCTTAACAAGATTGACTGTAGTGATTTTGTTGGTAGTTTCCCTAAGTTATGATTGTAGCCTTCCTTTGTTTTCTCTGCATTTCCAGCCAACTCATATTCCAGTGCATACAAATAGCCCAGACAAAACAGGAAGGGAAGGAGATCTCTTTGGGTGTTCTGTGTATTCATTTCACGGGGTGAAAAGTCAATCATGACAATTTTGAAAGCTAAAGCACCTTCCAATAACAAACTGATTGAATTCCTGCCTTGCCAAATTTCAGGTGCAGCAGCATGCTACTATTTGTGGTATACTCTAATATACTGAGCATTGAGCACGCTGTATCCATGAAAGCAAGCAAAGGGATCAAATGCACAAATCAATCCAGATTGAATCAGATCCAATCCTTATTATAGACATAGACAGCATTATTTTAGGGGCCAGTAGCCAAACATGGCAACAAACTACCCAGTTCCTGAAATAAGCTTCTTGTGCTTGGTCTCACCCATTTTGGCTCATTCAACACATCCAAATCAAGCCAGAGTTCACACACAGGGCACAAATGACCAGGTTCAAATTATCCTACTTTGGGAATAGTATGCAAAGGCTTAGGTCTTTGAAAAAGGATCTGATGCTGGCAAAATGTAATGGTATGTGAGCATGACCTTGAGGAAGAGATGTTCCCTAAGGAATGATCAGACAGAAGGGAAGGAGCCTGCAATAGATTAGTGGTCAGAGAAAGAAACTTAGGAAGGATCCACCTCAATTGATCAGGCTGCAAAAAGAGAAGGTGGGAGATTTGTACTTTCAGGCTTACAAGATTGGTGTTAGTCCTCCCAGATAAACAGACAGAAAACAACCTGATGAGTTAATTGTACTTTATTGCAAAGTTGCATTAATAGAATCTTGCAAATCTGAAAGTACAAATCTTCCATCTTCTCTTTTTACAGCCTGTTCCCAAGACAACTGGGAAGAAACCACTTGAACACCATCAACAATGACAAAATCATCATCAGACAATTGCAAAAGGCAGCTTTATGCAGAACAGTTGCATCCTGGCTACAGTTGGATGCAACTGTTCTAAATAATACCTTTAACACCATCAAACAACGATGTCTGCCTGTCCCAAGTTGTCCCAGGTTCTTAGGAAAGAGTAGATAAGTGGATAAAAATGAGAAATCCAATCTAAACATCTGACTGACTATACAACCAACCATGATCTATTATATTTACTGTACTTGCCACCCAACTCCCAGTGACTCAACAATAGTTACTGGGCTGATTGGAGTTTTTCTTGCCACTTCCTTTTTTACTTCTGAGTTTTCAAAAGCTTTCCAATCTAGGGATTACCACGAGTGTGCAACGCTTAAATAACAGCTTATCCTTAAGTTTACATGACACTATAAAGAGAAGCAGTTAATTATAAAGTACAAACCTAAAGTTGTGGTCACTTGAAAAGCCATTATTGATATAATAACAACAAGGCTGCAGAACAGATTAGATGCTCCAGGCATTCCCATATTCTCAAAAGAAAACCATTTAGATAATACAGATAGTCATGGACTTATAAGCACAATTGAGCCCAAAATTTCTGGGGCTAAGCCAAAGCAGTTGTTAAGTGAATTTTGCCCCATTTTGCAACCTTTTTGCCATAGTTGTTAAGTGAATCTCTGCAGTTATTAAGTTAATTACATGGTTTTTAAGTGACTCTGGCTTCCCCATTGACTTCACTTGACAGAAGGTCCATTGGTGGGATTCAAATAATTTAACAACCGATTCGTCCAGGGTCAGGTTGGCTGTCATGGGAGGTATGGCCCATCCCCATCCTCCAGCTCCACCATACATGTAGGATGAGCCTCCCTCGACAGCCAAACTGACCCTGGGTGTTGTTAAATTAGACTACTCTGCTATCAAAGTGGATCCTGGGCACTGCAATGGAGAAACTGGAAATGGTGCAGCCGGCATAAGGGAAGGAGGAGGATCAGGGAAAAGAAAGAGGGAAATTGGCCCACTCATTCCTTCACACCAGCCGCTCTGTTGCTTGTTTCTCCATTGCAGTGCAGCACAGCGCCCAGGATCCACTTTGATAAGCGGAAATGGGTAATTTAACAACTGATTCACGTGAACCAGTGTGAACCGGCTGAATCCCACTACTGAGAAAGTGACATGACCCTGGGACACTGCAACCGTCATAAATTCATGCCAATTGTTAAGCCTCCAAAGTTTGATTGTGTGTCCACAGCCTCAATGGTTGCAACTGTGAAAAACGGTCAAAACTCACTTTTTTCCCAGTGCTGTTGTAATTTAGAATGGTCACTAAATGAATGGTTTAAGTTGAAGACAACCTATATAGGCTTGATCCCTTGCTAAAAAGAGTATAGTAGAATTACATAGCATTCAGAGAAGGAAATGTATTCTGTGCTCTTAGGATACAAACTCACTTTTTAGTTTTAAGCAGACTTGTAAAGGATTACAATGTTATTCCTGATCGTTAGAAATTAAAGGTTATAGACCTCTTCTATGGAATTTTGGCTTATTTTGAAATACGTCTATTCCTTTACACCACAGACATTTCAGACAACTGTGGTTTTTCTTTTAAGATTCTAAGCGTTCCTCTTAAAAAATGAAGAATGAAAACCAGTGTTTAAAACAATTATCTTTCTCTCCACTGCTGTTTTGCTAAAGGTAGATTAGAGTTGAGACTTAGAGTTGCTTTCTGCTCAAGAAAAGAAAATACTTTCTACTGTACAATATGGGGGGGTGGAATTATGATTATATTACTGCAAAATGACCGCATATACGAAGCGCCACCTACTGGCAAATTAAATGGGTGCATCTGCATCTATTATTTTTTCCCAGGATTTGGTTAAGTTGTGAAGCTATATTCATAAAGCAAAAGATTTTATGTTAGTTGGACTGAAGGATGCAACGAAGTGTAGAGATCTGAACACTGAAAAGCAAGGTAGCTAAACCTGAAAAGGAAAATAGAGCAAAGAATTGCAAGTTACACATCAGCGGTGAAACATTACAGCATAGAGATGAATTTGTGTGCTTCATAAAAAAGAGGACTCATACGCAAATTGTGTCGAAAGTCATTTGAGGACAGTTCATATGCTTGAAAGCCACAATGCTGAAGGGTTTTTATGTTTTTACAAAAGTCACTCAAAAATAAAGGGTATCAGGTATCAGCTGTGGGAGTCATAGCTGGCTGCAATAAATGTTAGATGATGCTCCCTCCCCACCCGCACCATGACCTGCAAGTTACAGGTTTGAGACCCTGTTGGAAAATGTTTATTAAAAGTGGGGAAATTGGTGGCAAAACATGAAGATATAGAAAGGTCTGTTTCTCGGCGGAAACAAATGAACATTATTGTGCCTAAGAGCATACTTCTGCCCTCTTTTATTAGATGGATGAAAAATATCATAGGCCAGAAGAAGCTACAGTAAATTATAGCAACAAGGACACAGGAAATGCATGTGATAAAACAAAAAAGGGGGAGGGGTCAAGGATGAATGGATGATGAATGAATGTGGATTGTGGGATTTTTGGTGCTTTCTGAGCTTGGTTGTTTGTTTGCAGATGTTTCATTATCCAAGTACTGTAGGTAACATCATCAGTGCTAATGATGTGCTGATGATGCAGAATGGTGCAGAATGCGGCTGCGCGGGTTGTGATGGGGGTGTCCCGATACTCCCATGTTACACCTCTCCTGCACGACCTGCATTGGTTGCCGATTGCCTTCCGGGTGAGATTCAAGGTGTTAGTAACAACTTACAAAGTCCTACATGGCTTGGGTCTGGGGTACTTGCGGGAATGTGTCCTGCCAGCATCACACTCCAATTGCCTGGTACGCTCCCACAGGTAGGGCCTCCTTGGGGTACCATTGGTTAGGCATTGTCGACTGGCGGTGTCCAGGGGTAGGGCCTTCTCTGTGGGAGCACCCACCCTGTGGAACCAACTCCCTGTGGACCTCCGCTTGGCCCCCGATCTCGGCTCCTTCCGCTGGGACCTGAAGACCTGGCTGTTCCAACAGGCCGGTCTGGACTGACCTCGGGGGGGTGCAGGTTGGTTTTAGTATTTGTTTTAATTAATTTTAAATTTTGTATAATATTGATTAGGCTTGTATTTGTTTAATGGGTTTTTTTAAACTGTAATTTGTACTGGGTTTCTTTTATTGTTTGCTGCCCTGAGTCCTTAGGGAGAGAGGGCGGCATACAAGTCTAATAAAATAAATAAATAAATAAATAAATAAATAAATAAATAAATAAATAAATGATGTTACCTAGTTGTGTAATGAAACATCTGCAAGTTCTATTGAATGTGGATTGGAAATAAAAATGATGACCAGTATAAAGGAAGTATATATTGTGGTAGTTTGGTCAAAGAATGAATGAAGATATAATCGCCAAGAAAACCAGGGAAAGGTGAATAGATCAAGAGGAAAAGGAAGATTGACAATTGTAGTATTAGAGGGAGGTCATAAGAAGAGAAGAGAGAAACTAAAGAAAGAACTAAAGGCAGTGCATGAATTGGTCCATGGGCATATTGAAAGCAAGGCTGGCTTACAAGGGTAGAGGTATAAATAGTGTCAATATAAAGAATAATTTATTTATACAGATTATCTACCACTTGAAACTAGTTGACTTTAGTTCTATTTCCTTTTATCTTATTTCTTGTCATTTCTTTCACTCACTATTACTTACTTTTTTTTCCTGGGCTTTGCTTTATGTTGTTTGCATTAAAAAGGAATGGGTGGATGGATGGATATTTGTTTGATCCAAAACCCTGTACCTGGCCAATAAATGTTTAGGGCTGAGTGTGGACTTGAACTTGATCCTTGTCCAATACTGTGACCATTATACTGCAGTAGCTAATATTCAGTTACTTGGGAACCATATTTTGATATAGGCTTTTAGAAAGATATATTCCTAGGGAAGCATATGGGCGGGGAGGTGGATATATGCATTCGATCAGAGTATCAAAACCTGCAAAACATCAGGGACTTCAACTTTCACTATAATTTTTCCTGTGGGTACTCATCAAAATTGGAGTTCATATACAAGAAGCACTCCTGGAGATTGTTGGCTGGGGAATCCTAGAAGTTGAAGTCCACACTGCTAAAAGTTGTCAAGATTGAGAAACCTTGAATTAACATGTAAAATCCTCAAAAGGGGCCTTGGGTGGCTCAGGCTGTTAATTGCCTGCACTTAAGTTCCAGCTGCCTACAACTGCTGTAGGCTCGAATCCCACCAGGCTCAAGGTTGACTCAGCCTTCCATCCTCTCGGGGTAGGTAAATTGAGGACCCAAGATTGTTGGGGGCAATTAGCTGACCTTGTAAAAATGCCGCTTAGTAATAAGCAGGCATATACAATGGAATGAAGGCTATTGCTGAGCGCATTGGGTTGTGCTCCAAAATTGTAAGCCACCCTGAGTCTTCGGAGAAGGGTGGCATATAAATGTAATTTTAAAAAAAAACTGTTCTGTATGTCATCAATCGGCATGCATTTCATCCATATCTGATCCCTGACTCGGAGACTGAATTTTTCGGAATTTCCTACTTTTTGTATGTCACAGTGAGACTTTTTATTTTATTTATTTATTTTTATTCATATTTATATGCCGCCCTTCTCCGGAGACTCAGGGCAGCTTACAAGTTTTGGAGCACAACCCAATGTGCTCAGCAATAGCCTTCATTCCATTGTATATGCCTGCTTATTACTAAGCGGCATTTTTACAAAGTCAGCTTATTGCCCCCAACAATCTTGGGTCCTCAATTTACCTACTTCGAGAGGATGGAAGGCTGAGTCAACCTTGAGCCTGGTGGGATTCGAGCCTGCACTAATTGCAGGCAGCTGGAATTAAGTGCTAGGTGTTTAACAGCCTGCACCACCAAGGCTCTTGCTGAAAGACTGAAAGAATTGGGCTCTTTATTAATTATTTAGTTACTGGCTGTTCCAATTTTTTATTTGGCATTGGCTTCACTGTACCTTAGTCTCATATAACTATCCAATATTTATTATATATTCTATTCATTTCTTTTCTGCATTGAAATGTTTGCTGCTTAATACTCAGAATGGTTATTTCCTTGTTTTACCTACCTAGGAAAGAAAGAATAAAAGCCCTTTTTTCCGCTGGTAAGGTATTTGCATTTTAAAAAGTTTTCTCACAGGAGCAGCATTTGGTAAATTGCAAATGCAGAAGAGGATTAGCTGTAAATGGATGAGAATATTGCAAGCACTGCTGGAAGATGTCTGATAATTATGTGTAAAAATGGATCAACATTTCAGCATTGTTTGCTCTGAGTCAATTCCATGTCATTTATTTGACATCATGAACAATGGAAGGACATGTAAAAGAATGGAGCCACCCACAAAGTAATGGCATGTCTGAATGTAAGATCTCAGAATGACACATATTTCAAATAAACATATTGGATTTCCTTTGCATTTTGTATTGGAGATGCCTGAGACCTAAGACTGGTTTTATATTCGGATTATGAAATATTGACGTTAATGGTGTTTTTACAATGATGATAGCAGAGCTGAGATATTTCAGACTTGATCTGGAACAACCAACTGATATCTTAGACAGTCTAACTTAGGCCCTGATAATTATATCAGATGTTATCATGTATGCTAGAAAGTTTGCCTAAAGTGTCATTCATATATGTATATAATAATATTCTAAACCTTAAGACAGTATGTTTTTAAATTTTAGGTCAACTAAATGTTAATAATGCTCACAGATACTTCTGCCACTATATTATTTTTTACATTACTGTTTAAGAGAGGTGAAATAGCCGTGACCACATGTACAAGTGTTTGCATCTCTTTTTTCACAATGTTTCCTCAGAATTATGACGATGATTGATTTTACTCTGAATTTATTTTCTATTGCCGCCATATTGCTGAATGTGGTAGGCTTGTGATTTCACATATCCTTATGTCGGATTTATGACTTCTGAGTGATTGCTAATAATAATGGAAACATAGTGATACAACAAAAGGTATTGAACAGATGCATAGAGTAACATAAATAAGTAACTATTGGAGAAGTGTTCAAGGATATTAGAAGAGATGCAAAGAAAACCCTGTTTCAGAGGCGTGTACTGTTTGTTTTAAAACATGGTTTGTTTGGGTTTTTTTCCACATGTGTTTCTGAGGACTGTCACTTTCTGTGGCCTTTGAACTGCCAATCCACCAAGTGGATGTCTATTGAAAGTATAAATGAAAAATATATATATATATATATATATATATATATGTAGGTCTTGGTGTATTCGGGTCTTGTCCCGTGTAAGATTGAGAATACCTTGGCAACGTTTGTGAAATCTCATCCGTCATCTTCAGGCTGGTGTCTTCAGCTTCGTTCTCCTGGGAGAAGTGTGTGATCGTGGCTGTTTTTCCCTTTTAAACTCTAGAGTTGGCTGTGTTGTTACTTCTTGATTGGTTTGTGGAGTTGATGTATGCAGATTGGATGGCTTTTTCCTGAGACCCTGTGTGGCTGAGGTGCTGGCTGTGTGTCTCTCAGCCTTTTGTGTTGTAACAACCTGGGTAATGGGCTGTGTGATGACCTTCTGAGTTCTATTGTTGTGACGTCCTGGGTGTGGTGCTGTAATCTCCTGGGTCGTGGTCTGTGGTGCAACCTCCTGATGTTTTGTGTTGTGATCTCCTGAGTTCTGTGATGTAGTATCCTGGGTGGAAGGCTGTGATGTGACATTCTGGGCCTTGGTTTGGCTCCGAGTTTGAGGTCTGGCTATGTGTTTATAGCGTGTGTCAGTTTGCTTAGTTTGGGGGTTGGAGGGGGGTGTAGCAGCTGGTGTTGCAGCCATGGTCTGGTTTCTGGATGGTGGTTGCCTTTCATCTGTGGCGTGGGCTTGGGTTTGAGTCTGGTGAAGGAGATTGGTGGTGGCATCATGTGTTATTTTGGGTCCGGTGTTGGTTTTCGTGGCTGGGACTCGTTTGTTGATTAGGGCTAGTTTCCAGATGTCTGGTAGGCGGGAAGTATCATCCCGTTTATTCATGTTATGGGGGTGTTTCTCTATTTCGATGGCTTCTATATGAGAAGAACTTAAATAGAAATAATCATATACTTTGGATTATTACTTTTATCAGATTCCTCATTCAACTTTTGAATGTTAATTTTTAAATCTGAACCTCTAATGTGAAATGTGAGTTAAAATCTGAAGAGTTAACCTCTTATTTTAGTTTAAAGATTCGCTCATGTGACTTAGAAACACTGATTCTTATTTTTAGATAAACCAAAAATTTAGGATTATACCATAAGGCAAGTTCCTTTTCAATCAAATAAGGACTGTAATGTTTAAATAATAGACTTAAGAATCACACAGAACATGTTCAAAGGTTTAGATTAGATACAGGCAGAATTTCTAAAGTAAATGCTCCTGATGTTTCCTTTTAACTGGTACAGTAAAAGTATTAGGTTCATAGGTTGCTTGAAGTCAAATATTGATTTTCATTCCCATAAGATAGAATGTCTTATTCTATCTAATACATGTGATCTATCTTGGCCAGAATTTGTACATTTAACTTCTTCATCTAAATCCTGTTGCTTTCTTAGCATTTCATTCTCTAGAAATGGCAGTTTATGCATTTGAGACAAGAACAATCCAGAACATTATTTGATATTGGGCCTTAAAATATTACAGTTGCCTTCCCAAGATGATGTTCTCCAAATGTCTTTGGATTGTAATCCACAGAATTCGCACCAACATGGTAAACCAAGACTGGGTGCCCGAAACAGGCTGGAGAAAAACATATCATGATGCCAATAGCTTGCTAATTTTTTTTCCACATAAGTATTTCTACACCAGTGATTTTATTAGTGGCTTGATATGCAGACCATGGCAACAAGGGGTGATTCAAAATTTAACCACTTTGAACTCTGCACAAGGAGACTGGTTCTCTGAAGTCTTATTACTATGTGCTTTGAATTAAATATGTACAAAGAATGTATTCTTCTATCTCGAGTGACTCAACTTTCATAAGCATCTGAGTTGACATGTCATCTAAATGCAGATACCACACCAACATTAGAGTTGGCTCAATATCAAAAGCAAGGAGAATTCTTCCCAAACTAATTTTATTTTATCCAGACAGTCATATCAAATGTATATGTATGTATATATGTATGTGTGTGTATATTATATATATGCATATATACATACACATATATCCATCCATATATCCATATGCATTCATGCATATTTGAAATCTATTCCCTTTCCTTGCTTTTGAAGAATCCATCAGTATGATATAAAAGACTGTTTAATTTTTCTGATTCTATTTGTTTCTGTCATTCTTATTTTTTTGCAACTTGCCTGTCCCTCAGAGTCCTTTGTTGAAACAACACTATTATAGACTGCCATACTTGCAGTAAGTATTATAAGCAATCTTGACTTTGCTTCTGGGCAGCTGTTGTTCCACATCCATCATCTCTGCATACCTGGCTGAGTTATGTTCAGCTTTTAAGCAGTTAAGTACCATTTGTTTACCTAACTGGAACACTTCAGGAGAAGAGAAAGGCTGTTGGTTATACGCACCCTAAGAGGGAGAGCTATGGGTTACAGCTGGATCTGCAGAGAATGCAATGGGACACTTATTCTGGTCTTTATCTTTTGTTATTTTATTCATTTTGAAATGAACCTATTTCATATGAGGCATCACATTTCCCCCAAAGAGAAGGAAGACCAAGAAGCACCAATTTAATGATTTGGATCCCTTTGTGGGGAGTGAATTGAATACAGTGTTTTTTTGAGTTATCTTTTTATTTCCACATGTAGAAGCAGCCATGCTCAGGCAGATGAAAGAGGCTATGCCCAGGCAGATGAAAAAAGAGTTGCTACCCTTCAAAACAAACAGAAGATCCTTGGAGAGTCTCTTCCATCCACCCCAACTATTTGTTGCCTGCCGTCTGCAAAGAATAAACTTTTGTTATTGTTGTGGGGCTGTTAAAAGCAGCCTCATTGATCATCAGAATGGAACCCAACTTCCTTCCCGAAGCACTTCCATGTCAGGTCAGCTGAAGATTTATAAAATAATACAAGCTCAGACTTTCCAATAACTTCCTGACGCAAGATTGTTAAAAAATGTGGGGAGGAAAACAAAATGTGACTGAAGTTTGTTCCAACAGCTCTTCCTGTCTATCCATAAGCCTGGTACCTAAATCATCAGGGGTTGAGGTCAACCACATATATTAATTCAGGAAGCATACTTCTGGGCAACAAAGCCACTGGGCACGTGTTTTCATTTTTTCCATTGCCTAATTCTGCAAAAGAGGTTTAAGATGATCCATTGGAATCTTTGCTTCTGTCGGCCTCAAAAACAACAAGGAGTGAAAGGCAAGGTTTAAACACTTTCTTGTCCCAAAGTGCTGCAGACCTTAGGAAATGGGCAAAAATGCATCTCTTTTTCCCAACATGTTACCATTAGCTATTTTAATGGCATGGATAGATAATCACACTTTAGAGTGAAAAAGTGAAAAAAAAGAGTAATTTCCAAGCTGTGAAGTAAGCACCATAATTCCTAACTCATGCAGTTGTGAGGCCTTACTCTGGTATTAACAGCTGTCCAGAGTCCTCTGGAGTGGGTGGCTGTATTAAATTTAATAAACAAGCAGCAGTCACTGAAAAAGCTGCTTCTGCATGATGGCATGTGGTAGGACATTGATCTACCATGATTGGTGTTCTGCTATGTTCTCAAGACTTTTCTTCCTTGGGCAGCCATATTGACTTTTTTCTGGGTGGCTGTGCCACAGCTCCAAAGACAAGATTTCTAATTTGCTGTTTGCAACACTGGAGTTTTGCAATGGAATTGTTAACCTCCTGGAATGCATTTCTGGATCTCAGTACTCACCTCCAAGTCACAGTAAGATAGGAATGGACAAATACCCAGCTTCTGGAATTGCCATTGTTTGATTAGGCTTTTCAGGTTTATCAGTGAGAGCCCAAGTCTACAAAAGTGGTACAAGTAGGGCACACTTGTCATAAGGAGACTACCGAATTGGGGCTTCAGATTCATCGCAGCTTCCATTCACATAAAACTTTACCATTGCAATGTAAAGAGCCTGAGTGACTACGATCAAATTTTCAGCCAGGCATATGGGATCAGGGGCACTCATGACTCTTCTCAACAACTAGCCACTCTATTTTTGCTTCAAAATTTCCTTTTCACAGTTAGGGAAAGCAAAACTTCTGAGTTGTTAGGCGTCTATCAGATGAAATTAAAACCCTTCTAAATCTACTGAAAAATAGCCATAGATTTATTGATCAGTCTGGTGTACTTTCTGTGCTATGAGCTGTTACAGGCAAAGCTGGTTATTTGCATTCTATTACCTTTTATTCTCTGTCATCTTCCCATTTTTATTTTTGTTTACAAATGCACACCTTTCATTGCTCAACTATGCTCACCTACTGCACTTACTGCACCTCTGTATGGTTTGCCAGTTGCACAGTGGCAGATAGGACAGCACTCCAGAGGGTTAACGTCATTGCCCAGAAGATCATTGGTTGCCCTCTCCCCTCTTTGGAAGAGTTTTATAGCTCCTGCCACCTTAAGAAAGTTCAAAACATTCTCACCCTTTTTTTGAACTGTTACCATCTGGCAGATGGTATAGAATAATAAAAACAAGGACAAATAGGCTGAAATACAGCTTCTATCCCAGGGCAGTAACTCTTTTGAATTCTGCTGTATAGTGCAGTATTGGTGTGGTGTCGGGGGTTTTCTGTTCAATGTGTGGAGGGTGAAGGATGTGTGTTTGTGTTTATTTTCATGGTCATGGTCATGATGTACACTGAAGATGGTGTTTGATTTCGTTGTACGAGGTGCAATGACAATGAAGTAAACTAAACTAAACTATGGACTGAGACTAAAGTGGATGTGAGGTTAAGTTCACTTGCAGGATTGCAGGGTTTTTAAAACAGTATCAATAAATCAATGCAAGAGGGATAATTGATAATTTTCTGGATCATAGCAGGAATGTAAATTGCATGGGAATCACAGGAAATTCCCTCCTCTGAAGCTGGAATTTATATCAGGAAGTAATTCCCTACTGGTGTTACATCTGTGAGACATAGCAGCTCTTATACGCTGTCCATACATGTCTATCAGTGATTCCTACACCTTTCCTTAGCTTATGTTGTATTTGTACCATAGTTGGATTAAACAGGAATGGTGGAGAAATAAATGTTGTTGTTTTCTGTGGGGAAACCAGTGGTTTTCAGTCATGCTTAACATGGTCAGTGATTCATGTTCCTGCAAAGGTTCTCAAAATCTCTTGTTGTTAAGTGGGATGGAGGTGGGAGCAATTTTGCTCAGAAGCCAAACCAAGGTGTAGATTTACTTTGAAGAATTGCTGGAGATGATGTGTGCTTTTTTTCTTTTTTTTTTAAAGCAAAGCTGTGCTTTGATTGTTGTCTCTTGGAAACACACAAAGCCACCTGTAATCAGGAGGAAAATGTGACAGGAAGGATTGCACTAAGGGAAAGATACTTGAAATCAGTGTTGTACTTGAAAATAGACAACTGAGTCTTTTACCTGAAACAACTTTTGTTGCCATAAGAATTGAGAAGACCCCTTCTGACATTCTTGTTTCTTCAGAACAATCAAAGGTGTTTGCTTCTGGCCCTTTGCATCAGTGGTGGGATTCAAATTTTTTTACTACCGGTTCTGTGGGTGTGGCTTGGTGGACATGGCAGGGGAAGGATACTGTAAAATCTCCAGTCAGAGGTGGGATTTTTCCAGTTCTTCGAACTACTCAAAATTTCCGGTTCTCCAGAACTGGTCAGAACCTGCTGAATACCACCTCTGTGTTGCATGCTCTTACTGTATATAACTCTGTATAGAGTTATTCTGCAGCAATAGATAATAAATAAATAAATGCAAATGTAAATGCAAATGAGAATAGGCCTCTTTTATTGTTATAGACACATTTTATTTAGTGATGTGGGGATTTCCTCTTCAGAAAAAAAAATTGGTGGATGATCACTGCTAAATAGTATGAGTGTGTGTTCTTGCGTCTGTCTATCTGTCTCTGTATGTATGATTGTTTGGTATGGTTGCTGTATTTTATCCCTCGTGTCTTATTAATACTATGCTAAAAAAAGCACAGACAACTTTTGAAAACTGATATAAGCTACAGTGGTATTTCAGTACTCATTGTTAAGGTGCGATGAGTGCCAAAAATGATGAGTACCAAATTTTTCCCATAAGGAATAATGTAGTGAGTCACAATGCAGCTGGCAATGACAAGTTCTAACTTGTGTGTTGAATACCAAACAAATGATGAGTAGCGGGACAAAATTTTTGCATCAAAATGCATTGAGTACCAAATTCGACGAGTTTCAAAGTAGTTGAGTACTGAGGTACCACTATATTTGAAGCAGCTAGCTCAGCCCAGGCAAGGCCTATTAAGTAAATAAATGTCCTCTATTCATTTTTAGTATCTTCCTCCAGTGCTGGAAGGCTGATCAAAGTATACAAGGTATTTTCAAACAAAATAACTTTCTTGAAGTTAATCGACTATGCTGTCAACTATTTATATCCGGCCTCTGCTGTAAGTATGTTAGAACTGAAGTTAAATCAGATTATATGTTCTTTGCTTATTTAATGGTTTGCTGCCTTTTTTCTTTTCTTTTTCTTTTTTTTATGGAATCAGTCATAAACCACATAGTATGCATTATCATTTCACAATATTGCTATATAGTCAATCATCTCTGGAACAATGTGACATCACAAATCCAATTAAGAGTAAAGACAATATTTGACTTGAGGCTAATGCCATGAACTTTTTCCTCAAACACACACACACACACACACACACACACACCCCACAAGTGAAATCGAGATCTTTAAAAAGTTTAACGGTGCCTTTTCAAGAAAACCTACTCAAAGCAACTCAGTAAAAAAAAACAAATTTAAAAATCTGCTGCCTTCAGGGTTTACAATCCAATACGCTCCCAGTTTATTTATTTATTTACTATATATTGCATACATTGCTCTTTTCTGAAAAAGGCTAAAGGAGTGGTAAAACAAAAAGCCAAACAGTTTAATGTTAAAGTTCTTAAGTAACCCCAAACTGAGATGAATATTGTTCATGTAGACTGTGGTAGTAGCATGAGGAAGAGCTTCTTGGATTAGGCAAACCATTGTCAGAAGTGCTGAAGGAATATCTGAATTTCTTTCACTGGTTATAAATTTAATGGAATGGCATTGAAAAGGCTTGATTCAGCCTCAATGCTGTGTGATGGGATTCATCCACTGAGCTCAACCATCTCCTCTCAGCTCCAACATGAACAACCCTGAGCAGCCCAAGAGGGCCTACACAAGTGCTTAACTACAAATCAGAGCATTTGGGGGTGGGGGTGGGAACCCATTCAGATTCTTAGGCACTTAAGGACTCTAATGAACTTGCCACACCTGTTGCAACGCACAACGAGAAAAACCACATTCATTCATTCTTTCATCGGATCCATGTTTAAAACTCCTTCCCAGCAGACAAAAAGTGAATCTTATACTGTAGAAATTCGGCAGTGAAATCCACTCCATTGTTTCCCTCCAAGTCAGAAAAGGTCACCTATTGTTGATAAGATAAAAGGTGTACCTGGATTGGAGAAAATGCACTGACAAGGGCAGGCCGATCCAGAAAAGAGGCAAACAAAGAGGAAAACTCATGGCACATCAGAGGTCTATAGCACAAACAATCTGATTTTTATTTTTATTTTTTGGTAGCCCTGGAGTTCTTTTCCATGATGTCGTGACAAAGTGCTGCAGTGAATAATCCTCGTAAAATGCCTGTGGCAGATGCATAATGCCTATGGCTTTGAATGGGCTGGGTTGGTTTCAAGGCCTTTGCTTAATCCGTTATGTACTACTCTGTCTCCAGTCCCTACTTGTTGCCAGGAACATGACAGCAAGGTGTGGCTGTACTAGCCATCCATAGCTCCTCTCGGCTTTGGCACATGGTGAAATTTGATCAAGGTCACTCCACAACACATAAGGATACCTTAAGTATAAAAAATTGAATTCCCTGTCAAGTGAACATCAGTTGGGAGATACTCTGTCTTCATTCTTGCCTGAGGCCTCATGGCTTACTGTATGTATTTTTTTTATAAAAAGTTTTTATTTTTGATACAAACATACAAACAGGACATACAAAACATAAAAACCATCTTCCATATATACATACAGTGTGTCAGTTGGTTACAAATCCTTTGTGTCATCCTTTCATATTCATCACTCACAATTTATCAAAAAGAAAATTTCTCATATTATCAATAAAACATTATGTATTTATCAATTATTACTTGTGTACAATTAAACTATTTATTTCATCATATATACGAGATATATTTTTAATCTAAAATTTATGTTATACTTTCATCCAATGGTTATATATATCAACATTATATTTTATATCAGCCTATTATATTTCTATTACAAAATTATATAGTCTATTGCATTACCAAGTCTTTTTATCCAACCATTGATAAATCCCATATCTTGTAAAATTGTTTATCTTCTTGTTCTCTAATTTCAAATGTCAATTTACTCATTTCAGCACAGTCCATAATTTTCCTAATCACTTCCTCCTGCATAGGTATTTTATCATTCTTCCAATTTTTGGCAAATACAATTCTAGCTGCTGTTAAAACATTTACAATCAAATATTTCAACTCTTTATTGTAGATATCTGGTATAATTCCCAATAAAAATATTTCTGGTTTCAAGTCTATGTGTTGTTGTATCATTTTTTCCAACCATATGTGGATTTTAGTCCAATATCTTTTGCATCCGAACAAGTCCACCAATATGGTAATATGATCCAGGTATCTGATGACATTTCCAACATTTATCCGATTTATTCTTAAACATTCTTGCAATTTCATCGGGGTAAGTGCCACCTGTAAAACATCTTATACAAATTTTCTTTATAAGCAGTTGACATTGTCATTTTATAATTCTGGGACCATAATTTTTCCCATTTCTCTAGATCAATCCCATATCCAAAATTTTCCCCAAGCAATCATTGTTTCTTTAACTTGTTCCTCTTCCATTTTAATTTCTAAAAATATCCATAAAGTTTTTAATCACCTTTTCATCAGTACCCATCAATATTTTGTCTAGCCCAATCTGCTTCTTATAAATACCTTCTACTTTAATATCCTTATCAAATCTAGATTGTACTTGCAAATATGAAAACTAATTCATTTTTATACCTTGTTCTTCCAACGCTTGCATAGATTTAAGTTCACCCCTTTCATTCAATATCTCACCATATCTAACTGTTTGTTCCTTTTTATATATTACTGGATATGGCTTACTGTATGTATATTGTGTGGTTCTTGTTAAGTTTGCATGAAGAGACAGACGCGGAGTGCTTCAAGCTCTTTTGTTTATTACTGGGATGGTTCCTGTCGTGTTGGCTCGTTACACATGGGGTTGATTCTTGCTTGCTGATCATCCTCATGATCCTTCCCTTCCCCCCTAGAAGAGGTACTAGGGATGGGAACCAGAGAGGAGCAATTGCGATGTTCCTGAGGTAATCTGGACCTAAGCTGATCAATGTGCCTGCTCCAGAGGACACCATCCTCTGTTTGTACCCTGTAAGACCTAGGGCCTGTGATTTGGGTTATCTCAGCAGGAATCCATAATGGTTTACCCATAAGGTTCTTAGCATAAACAGAATCACCCACAGTGAATGTGCGAATTTTACTAGTGGAATCTAGTGGTGCGTTGGGTGCGTAAGTGGGATGAAGGCGGTCTAGGGGAGACCTGAGTTTCCTACCCATCGACAACTCTGCTGGGGATAAGTTAGTTGATGGGTTAGGAGTGATATGCTGGACACTGAGCAGTTTTTCAACTTTCTCAGTGATGTCCCCAGGACCCAATTGCTGAAGTTTTTCCTTGGTAAATCGTACCATGCGTTCAGCCCAGCCGTTAGCCAAAGGGTGCCCAGGGGCTGTCAGGGCATGTCTGATACCCTGCTGTGCTAAATATGATTCAAAAAGGTTGGACGTAAATTGAGGACCATTGTCAGAAACGAGGACATCAGGTAACCCATGAGTTACAAAAAGCCTCTTAAGCTGCTTGATGACAGCTTCAGCTGTGGTGGATGCCATAGGGATAACCTCTAGCCATTTGGAATATGCATCTACTATAATAAGGAAAGTGTGCCCTCTGGTAGGGCCAGCAAAGTCAATGTGCATCCTGGACCATGGGCCCCTAGGACATTCCTATTCCTGTTTGGAGGCGAGAGGTGGGGCAGGCCTGACTTCCTGACAGTTGGGACAGGATGCAACCCAGTGTTCAACCATTTTGTCAATACCTGGCCACCATACCTGGCCAATCCCTTCATTCTGACAATTCCCGGATGACCCTCATGTAACATTTCCAAAACCTCTTTTTGTAGTTTTGCAGGAATAACCACCCTGTTACCCCACAAAATACATCCTCTTAATACAGATAATTCAGTTTGCCTGGATTTAAAAGGTTGGGCAAGTTGAGGTAGATCTTGAAGTGGGCAACCTTTCTTAATCCAGCCTATAACAGGAGCCAATAAAGTGTCTTTGGCAGTCTCTCTGGCAATTTCAGCAGCTGTACTGGAAGCTTGGCAACAGTTTCTAGAAAAAGGTGTAAGTCTCAGGAGCAGGATCCTCAGTGTGTGAATGAAGTGGGCAGCGACTCAAAGCATCTGCATGCCCAATGTCTTTTCCAGGCCTGTGGATGAGTTTGTATGAATAAGCAGCAAGAAATTCAGTCCATCTCAGCATTCTTGGTGACAGGATCAGGTGTTGGTTTGTCCCCTGCCACAATGCCTAAAAGAGGTTTGTGATCTGTGACAATAGTAAATGTTCTCCCATATAGATACTCATGGAATTTCTTGACAGCTGCAACAATTGCCAAGGCTTCCTTGTCCAGTTGGCTGTAATTTCTCTCTGCTTTAGTCAAGGTGTAAGAGTAAAATGCAATAGGGGCTTCCCTCCCACTGGGAAGCATGTGGCTCAACACCCCCCCCCACTCCAAAAGGGGATGCATCACAAGTCAGTACAACTGGCAAATTCTCAGAGAACTGTATCAGTACAGAATCAGACGTGATTAGTCTTTTAATACTGTTAAATGCTGATTGTTCCTTCCTTAATAGTGTTAAAGGCAGCTTGTTCTTTCCTGCCCCAGACCTATGCAGACTTTTGTCTAGTAATCTGTGTAGTGGTTCTTCAATGGTTGCCTTCTGAGGTAGAAACATGTGATAGAAGTTAATGAGTCCCAGGAAAGCTTGCAAGTCTGTTTTATTTAGGCCTGGGGCTTTGATTGCCTGAACCTTGGCTTCTGTGGAGTGAATACCATGTTTGTCAATCATATAGCCTAAGAACTCTACCTTGTCAGTTCTAAGTGTGCATTTTTCTTCTTTGACTTTTAACCCCGCTTCCTTGAATCTGGTTAGGACTTCTCTGAGTCTCTCTGAGTAACTGAATGTCATTTTCAGCAGAGATTAACACATCATCAAAATAAGGCACTACCCATGGTCCTTGGAGCATTCTTTCCATAAGGCTTTGGAAGATGCCTGGTGCCACACTTACTCCAAATTGCAACCTTTTGCATTTGAAAGCACCTCTATGAGTCACAATGGTTTGGGCCTCTGCAGTGGCATCATCAACTGTTAACTGTTGATATGCCTGGGCCAGATCCAATGGCGACTGTGCCCCGCCAAGAGAATGTAATAAATGATGCACCACTGGAACTGGATATGCGCTCTGTTGTAGCACATGGTTCAATGTCCCCTTGTAGTCTCAGAGATTCTCACAGACCCATCAGCCTTGACTGGTGTGACTATGGGTGTCTCCCACCTGGAGTGGTCAGTGGGCTCTAAAACCCCTTGAGCTATTAATTTATCTAATTGTGCATCATTTTTTCCTTTAAGGCAAATGGGACCCTTCTGGGCTTTAAACGGATTGGTGGCACCTTGGGATCTAGATTGAAAGTGATAGGGGTCCCCAAGTACTTGCCTAATCCACGCTGAAGACCTCTGGAAACTCAGACTTCAAGGCCTCCTCCCATTCAGTGTTGCTCACGTGATTGATGCCAGTCACCTCGATGCCCAGCGGGTTGAACCACTCAAGTCCCAGCAAACTTGGGCGATCCTTGTCCACGATGGTCAGGTTTGGTGTGGCCTTTGAACTTCACGTTGAATTCTCTTGTTCCAACTACTGGAATCTTGTTCCTTGGTAGTCTTTAAGAGTCAGCTTGCTTCTTGAAATGATTCTTCTGAATGTTTGGGAGTAGTCTGTGAATAGTGTCCCATGACACCATAGACAGATATGAGCCTGAGTCCACTTCCATTTGGCAAGGCCTTCCTTCAATAAGTACCTTGACATGCACTTTTCTGTTATTGATAGAAGATGAATGACC
Organism: Naja naja; assembly: GCA_009733165.1. Classification (NCBI taxonomy): domain Eukaryota; kingdom Metazoa; phylum Chordata; class Lepidosauria; order Squamata; family Elapidae; genus Naja; species Naja naja. The sequence continues at coordinate 201,031,818 of CM019149.1, forward strand.
AATAGTTACTGTCTGATGAGTTTCATTCTTCCCTTGCTTCTGTGCTGCGCCCATTTTCTCACTGAGATTGTTGGGCTTGAATTCTTTGTCTTTGGGAAATTTCTTCTGTTGGGTGGAGTTCTGGATGATTTGCAGACTTGCAAGGTGTCTCTTTTATCACAACGAGGCAAATGGTGTCTAAAACTTGCATTCAGTGGGATGGCTTCCCCACAACCTCTGCAGTAGAAATCTTCTTTTCTTCCCAGGTCTTTTTCCGCCCATTCTGAGTCTGTAATTTCCTTCTCCACCTCACTACAGTCTGACTCAGAATCTATTTGCTCACAATGAGTTGTTGTGGACTTTTCCACATCAGGATGGCTTGTGGCCTTGTTAATCTTTTTCATAGCTGCTGCTGAGGACTTGGTAGCTTCTGCTGAAGAGGCTCTTCTATTGCTCTTTCAGTTGATCTTAGGTTTCATTAATAATTTGCTCTGCAGCACCTTGTCTTTAAGGCCTAAAATGAAACATCACAAGAATCCATGGCCTCCTCTAAACTGTTGAATTACATGCACCCCCAATGTCTCTTAAACTTGCCACCTGTTTATGCTGCTTTTCCCCTGATCGCGACGGTAAAACTCGTGTCTCTTAATGAGCACACATACTTGTGGCGTAATGGGCTCTTAACAGCCTTTCCAGATCAGGCCAAGCCATTACCCATGTCTGCTGCTCTCGCTGGCCTTTTCATCTTGAAAACTGCCAGACCGAGTATCGTAGGAAGACCGCCCTCTTCCACTGCTCGAAATGGCGGCAAGATCGTTTCCTCCAAATATTTGGAAATGATCTGCATACAACTCTCAGTCTTCTGCCGTCGTCGGATCAACAGGGCTGGGGGGTGTTCAGCGCAGCCATCTCGCTCTTCTTCTGTTCCATGCCTTTCTTCAGGGAATCCCACCTTCGTCCGCCAGTGTTAAGTTTGCATGAAGAGACAGATGCGGAGTGCTTCAAGCTTTTGTTTATTAGTGACTACAGCTCAGAATGGACCGCTTTGGCTGGGCTGCTGCTACTTTAGCCAGCAGCCGCAGTTGCCAGCCAATCAGAGTGCAGGGTTTTTCCCGCACTTTTAAACCAATCATTTCTAACACTTTACAAGAACAGTTCAAACTAAACCAATGACTTCAAACCTACATACATAACAGTTCTGATTTTATAAGTTTGGACTGTCTGGCTAGTTTTTTGTTTTTCAGCTCTGTGTATGCATTTCAGCTTTCCCTACCTTGTAAAGAGATCCTTGTAAAGTTTATTCCTACCTTTGCTTTCATCTGTAAAACTCCTTTTTTGGATCTCTTTCCCATTCCCCACCCCTCTAAAATTTTCCTTCCAGGTCGCTGTGAATTCTGCTTTTTTTCTTTTCAGATCTTTAGGGCAGCCATTCAGTGTTTTGGGATCAGGCCAACCAACTTCAGGGTTAAGAAATTTTTTTTTTGAAGATGTGCTTTCAGTGTTTGCTCCTGATGACTGCCTGGACAAGTTCCTTCAGTTTTCTTGGCAACGTTTTCAGGTTTGTCATTGCCTGTTTCCTAGGGCTGAGAGAGAGGGACTGGCCCAAGGCCACCCAGGTAGTGTTTTGCGTAAGGTAGGACTAGAATTTACCATTTCCTGGTTTCTAGCCTGATGCCTTAACTACTACACCAAATTGGGTCTCTGGGACAATATGGAGAATGGCAAATAGTGATATTTAGAATCAGTATGATTCAGCTAGGCCTGACAGATCATTCCCATACCAGTACAGAAGCTCATAATACAGGACAGTGCAGTGGGGTTTTCAAATATTTGTGTATACAGGAAGGTCACAATTTGTGCAAGTATGAATTGTTCAATACTCAATTTAATATAAATTATATATTGATACCAGGTCGTATTTAATGTGAGTGAAAACTCAGTCAATGGAAGGCTAGCATGTGTGCATTTGAGGCTAGTGAGTGTGCAGTTGTTGCAGTTTTAAACACCAATTTGTGTGTGTTCAGAATGGAAAGAAAAGGGATTCCATTGGACAAAAACTCAAAAAAGAAGAGGTTCGTTTTAAAGAACTACAACAGAATATAGAAATGCTTTGGATATAATTTTATCCTTAAGCCTGTCCTTTTTAACTATTTAAGTATGAGATATCTATTCATCTCCATGATAGGAATGATATTTAGAATGTTATTTTGCTTTCTATAGCTACTCTATGTCTTGTTAAAAATAAAATTAATTTTTAAGTATATTTTATCTTGTAATAGTTTACTGTTCTATTTCATTAATAAACATGCAAAATACTTTTTCAAATTTCATTTCTGTCAAGCTGGAACCGATTATCATATTTTCCATAGAAATATCATTTTGAATAGTGCAAAGTTGAACAATGTCATCATTTTGTGGGCTATAGTAACTGCACTGATCAAGACCTATCTGTAGTAATCCATTAAATTACTTTAAACTGAAACATTAAGTTAAAACATTTTTATAAGTGCAAAAACTTTGCAAAGTGTTCTTAATACGTTTTCTAAAAAAAAAAGGTTAGGTGCTTGTTTAAGGTGCTTGTTTTTATTTGTTAGGTGCTTGTTTGAGAATTATTTCAGTGTAAAAAGATTAATTCTCGGCACTTGCATAATACTTTTTAAAGTTCACAAGTAATTCTTTATACTACCTGGAAAGTACCTGTGTTTGGCTGAATTTCTATTCCTATTGAAGGGCAGAGTGGGTTGAGAAATCAACCTATTTAATATATGATAGTGAATTGAGAACTGTAGATGAAAGATAGTGATGGCTCTTAAATGCATTGATAAATTCTCTAGTGTTCAGCTCACGATCCAATAGAGTAGGGGTGTCAAACTTGACTTCATTGAGGGCCGCATCAGAGTTGTGTTTGGCCCTGGGCATCTGGGATGGGTGTGGCCAGCTTGAAATCACTCATGTTGGGGGCACCTGTGATGGCCTGAGGACTCTGCTAGTGAAAATGGGCTCTCAAGCTCTATTTTGGCCGTGATAGCCTCCTGCAACCCTCTGCCAGTGAAAATGAGCTCAGGAGAGCTGCCATTTTCACTAGCTGAGGCACCATGGGTTGGTCCTTCATTGTTTCCAAGGCAGTCAGATCCGGCCCATGGGCCTTGAGTTTAACATAAGCATCTCTTATAGGCAACTAACCAGCCTAACCTTAATGCTGCAGCAAACAACTTACCACTTTATGTGGCAGCCTACTTCAATAGTTGACTGTATATCCATATGCTTACAATGCACAGTGTGTTCAATGCTGAATGAGAGCTTACTGTGGGTAAAGCAGCATAAGAGCTGTCTTCCGTAAACCCAAATCAATAAGTAAGTCCAAATCATGAGTGAAACCAAATTGAGAAGAACTTGCAATGTATTATCCAGCTGGATTCTTAGAAGCTTATTTCCTTGCTTGCAAATATCTCCAAGTAGCACCCTTTGCTCTGTGAATTAGACCAGTCGCTAATGATCATTTAGTACAGTCGAATGTATTGAATTTGGAGACCATTTTCACACAGACATTGTTTCTAATGCTCCACTAAGCATCATATGATCTGACTGTAATTTTCCTAAGTTTTTCATACTAAGGTTTTGGTTTTTTTGCAATGTTTTTTTCTATTAGGAAATAGAAAGATAGTTTCTCTGATTGAGTTTTTCAATTAAATAATGAAACAAAGCAATCAGCTAAAACATAGCAGAGCTTCAGGTCCTGTCTTTTTTCTGGTTTCTGCCACAAAAGAAATGGCTCATAGCTTGATTTTCACTACCATTCTGATCAACTATCTCATTGCCTACAACAAAGTACCTTCTGCTAATATCATTTTAAAAATAATTTTATTAAATGTTACAATTAAAAAGATAAAGCTAATAGAAACTTAAAAAGAGTAAAGAAAAAATAGAAAGTGCACAAAAGGAAAAAGAAAAAAAAAGGAAAAGGAAAGAAAAATAAGAATACAATAAAGAAAAAGTTATATATATAAAGAAATAGTTTCTGCTTTCTCCAAACTGCTTGAATAAATTGTATGTTCATACATTACAACTGTGAGGTTACTTGGAACCCCTCAACTCTTAGTTCTTGGTAAGTCAAATGCAAAAACTCAGTTCCTGTAGTCTATTGCAAAGAGCAAATGTCCTGAGTATGTGTGGGTAATCCCATGATCTCTCCTTTCTCCAGAGAGATTTTGTCAGTCAGATTCATCCATTGAACACCAATCTCCACTGTAATGCCATCCCTACTCCTTCAGGGATGTCCAGCTAATTGGATGTCCTCATCTGAAATCCAATTATCTTAAGCTGTATGTAGGTGTATAGCTATTACTAAATTTCTCAGGTTCAGAAAGCACCAAGGGACCCACAGTTCAATCCTGAACTACAAATATTCTCTTCCATTGCAACTCCTGCAAGCTAGTGCAGTCTTCATATATTTTCAATGCCTTCAAATCATCATCTTGTCAGTTGGCAGTCCCCCAGGGGAGGGCCTTCTCTGTGGGGGTGCCCACCCTTTGGAATCAGCTACCCCTAGAGCTGCGTTTGGCCCCGGACCTGCGCTCCTTCTGCCGTGATCTCAAGACTTGGCTGTTTGTACAGGCTGGCCTGGACTGAGCAGGGTTGGGAATTTTAATTTAAGGGTATTTTACTGATTTTATAATTGGATTACAGAATTTGATACAGCTGTATTTATTGTTTATACGTTTTGTGTAAGCCGCTCCGAGTCCCCTCGGAGATGGGGCGGCATATAAATCCAATTAAATAAATAAATAAATAGATCTTCTGGGCATCTACACTGGACAGACAAATATCATGCCATGTCAATCTTCCCTGCATCGAAATGTTAATGCTGATTCCATTTCACTGCTCTTGAATCATGCTGGAACCACCATTTTTTCAGCAGTCCAAAACTGCCCAATTCCATCTTTGCTTGCTATCTATTTTCTTGTGCAACACTATTGCCTTCCTACCAGCTCCTTAACCTATTTCATCTTCCCCTCCCCATAGAAGACTCTACGGATGTATCAAGTCTCATGGGATTATCCCTCACCTCTTTTCAAGTCTCAAGTTATGATCACAAATACAATTTGTATGTCTGAGAAATCACAGGACAGGATGGTAAATAGTGTTTATATCCCTCTTCTGTCGTGGTGGCATTTGAGTAGAAAAAGATCATGGTAAAGGCTTCCTTGAGTTGCGTTTGACACCTAGTGAGATTGTGGACACAAATCTGTCCGTTTAGCTTTCTTGGTGACATTACTGAAATAGTTTGCCTTTGCCATTTTGCAGGCTTTTTTTAAAAAAAGCTTTTTAGTCTCGTTTCAAGCACTGAGTTTCTTAAGGATTCATAAGAACTAACTATTCCAATTCTGCTTATGGTAGTCTTTTCTCAAGACCAGCCTAGGTTAACTATATGCTGCCATCTGCTGCATTTTAAAAGCATTTAATGCCACCCCAAATATTTGGGGGCCCTTTCAAATATGCAAAATAGTCTGGATGATCAAGTTGCAGTGTGCTTGAGTCCTTCCTGATAGTCTCATTAGAAAATGAAATGTCCTCTCCAGGAAGTTCTCTTCTTCAGGATTTCTTTCTGCATGTTAACACAGATTTGTCATGTGAACAAATGTTACTAGAGTTGATAAACACTAAAATTTCTTACCATTTCATTTCTTCTATTGCAGTTTCAAAGCTATTGTTCTTCCCATCATTGAAAAAAAAAACGTTCGCAGTATATTTTACAAGTAATACTTTTTTGGGGGAGAAAATGATACTGCTGGGCTTAGGAAGGTTCAATGATCACGTGTCAAAAGTGTAAAGAAGTATTTAGAAGAAAATGGTCACTAATTCAAACATTTAATGACTTTTGACATGCCCTGTACACAGGTCCTTGACTTACAACAGTTTTTAGTGATCTTTTGAAGTTACAATGGCACTGAAAAAAGGACTTATGAACATTTTTCACACTTACTATTGTTGCAGCATCCCCAAATTCAGACAGTTGGCAATTGACTCACATTCAGAGGTGGTATTCAGCAAGTTCTGACCAGTTCTGGAGAACCTGTAGAGGAAATTTTGAGTAGTTCAAAGAACCGGCAAATACCACCTCTGACTGGTCCCGCCCCCATCTATTCTTTGCCTCCCGAGTACCAGCTGATTGGCTGGATCTTCTTTGGTTGTCCTGCACAGCAGAACGAAGCTGGACAGCAGGTTAGTGGAGTGGGGAGGGAATTGGGGATTTTGCAATAACCTTCCCCTGGAGTGGTGAGGGAATGGGGACTTTTTCTTGGAGTTATTGATTGGAGTTGAGGTTTTCTGGAACTCTGGCAGTCTCCTTCTCCTGCCACGCCCACAAAGCCACACCCACAAAGCCACGCCATGCCCACAGAACCGGTAGTAAAAAAATTTGAATCCCACCACTGCTCGCATTTATGACAGTGTTCTGACCCAAAACCTTTTCCAATAAAACAAACACGAACCTAAAGGAACAGAAACCTTTTAATGATTCTTACAAATCCCCGGTTAAAAGGCTGCTGTAAACTAAATAACTTTGATAAGCACGAGCCTTGCCAAAACTGTGCAAGGCTGCCAAGAATCACAGATAAGAAATATTTCACAACACAAGAGTCTTCAAATACCAACTTAAGATACTGCAATGTCCACGAAGCTGGAGTTTCAAAACGTTTTTGCTTCCTACAAAGAATGTTCGCTGCACAGCTGTCTTTTATCTTCTTGAAGGAGGGGCCATTACCTTGCAGCCTTACTCCTGAGTTTATTTATTTATTTATTTATTTATTTATTTATTCGACTTATATGCGGCCCCCTCTCCCAAAGGACTCGGGGCAGCTCACAGATTAAAAGAAAATACAACAATAAATTACCTAAAAAGCGTATTAAACAAGTTGCCCGTGCTGTTGTAGCTGCTCTTTCCTGAGAGCAACCCTGCGCTCATGCACACTTAGTACAGGCTCCTCGGGAACCTCCTCATTGCTGCTGCCAGCCCCCACAATCTCTGAAGGCACTCTCTAATGGTCCTGGCCCCTCATCTGAGTCCTCGCTCTCCTCAGCCATCCACACCTGCTGCCAGCTAACCACAACAGACAGTTGCAGTGTCCCTGGGTCACGTGATCCGCTTTTGCAAACTTCTGACAAGTAAAGTCAATGGGGAAGCTAGGTTCACTTAACAACCGTGTTACTAACATAACTATTGCCGTGACTCACTTAACAAATGGACAAGAAAGGTTGCAAACTAGGGCAAAATTCACTTAACAACTGTCTCGCTTAGCAACAAAAATGTTGGCCTCAGTTGTGGTCATAAGTCAAGGACTACTAGTATTTCATTGGCTTTGGAAGTGTTTTCCTTATTTTCATGGCCTACTGTGGGTGATTCCAAACAAGTGAATCCTAAGTGAAGTGAGGAGCTTCAGGGTGACAAGAGTTTTGAGAAGAATTCACCATCCGATCAGACTTGTCCTATGAATCTAGTGGATTTTTTTTAATGATTAGGACTGAATGATAATTATTGCTCTCTGTCTCAAAGAGGAAAGTTAGCTTAGTATTTCTCAACTATAGCAAGATTTTTAAGACCTGTGGACATCATCTCCCAGAATTTCCCAGTTTTAAAATGTGCTGCCCACACATTTTAAAATTGCCAAGACTGAGAAACTCTGAATTAGGTAACCTTGTTGGTATGCATATTTTATAACTGTTTCATTGATGAAAAATGTTCTGCCTAGTAAAATTGGCTTTCAAACAGGTAGTCCTTGACTTACATTCACAACGGAGCCTTACATTTCCATTGCTAAACAACACAGTTGTTAAGATAATTTTTGCCTCATTTTACGACCTTTCTGGCCTCAGTGGTTAAGCGAATCATTGAACTTGTTAAGCTAATAACAGGACTGTTAAGTGAATTTGCCTTCCCCATTGATTTTGCTTGTCAGAAGAGCACAAAAGGTGATCACATGATCACATGACACCTTCATAAATACATGCCAGTTGTCCAGCACCCAAATTTTGATCACATGACCATGGGGATGCTGCAGCAGTTGTAGCAATAGCACTTAGACCTATATACTGCTTTATAGTGCTTTACAGCTCTCTCTAAGCAGTTTTACAGAGTCGGCATATTGCCCCCAACAATCTTGGCCCTCATTTTACTAATCTCAGAAGGATGGAAGGCTGAGTCAACCTTGAGCCTGATGGGATTTGATCTGCCAAATTGCAGGCAGTCAGCAGTTAGCAGAAGAAGCCTGCAGTGCTGCACTCTAACCACTGCACACCGATAAGTGAGGAAACGGTCATGTCACTTTTTTCAGTGGCATTGTAACTTTGAACAGTCACTAAAAGAACAGTCGTAAGGCAAGGACTACCTGTACAGGTGTGCACCATAAGCTCTGCATTCACTGCTCCATCACTCTTTTACAGAGGTATCAAATTCGCGGCCCAGATGCATCACATGCTGGCGGGGGGGGGGAGTCCCGATACATCACGTCACAACACTGTGACAACATAAGTTTGACACCCCTGCTCTATGATATGGCTTAAACCAGTTGGCGGTCCCCCGACGACGAGCCTATTCTATTGCGGCCCCTGACCTCTGGAATCAGCTTCCCCGGGCTCCGCCTGGCCCCTGACCTCCGCCTTCCGCCATGAATTGAAGACCTGGTTATTTAACCAAGCCGGGCTGTGACCCTTGGGGGGGTGGTTTTATCATGGTTTTATCATGTATTTATGTAATTGTATCTTAATGGGGCTTGTTAGTTTAATTCTTTTTAAATTATTTATTGTTTTTCTTGTTTTAGTGAGCAGCCGAGTCTTCAAGATGGGCGGCATACAAGTCTCATTAATAAATAAATAAATAAATAAATAAATAAATAAATAAATAAATAAATAAACCAAGAGCTCATCAAGGCTTGGAGAGTTTGGGAAGTTTAGTTTTGTTTGAAATTTTGAGCTTGAATGCTCCTGACATTTTGAATTTCCTTGTACTTGCCAGTATCTATAGGCCTCCATGGTGAAACACTGAAGAACCACAAACCCATGTTTCAGAAAAGGCCTGTCCTTTTCCAGATAGCTTTGCAATGTATACGAACACTGAATGTAGTTATTTACAGGTTCTCTCCCTCGCTCTTTCTTTCCCTGCTTCTCAAACATCCCCAAATCTTTGCCACATCATGATACTGTATATCGTGGCTTGGGTCTGGGGTACTTGCGGGAGTGTCTCCTGCCAGTGTCGACTTCCAATCGCCCTGTGTGCTCCCACAGGCAGGGCCTCCTTGGGGTGCCATTGGCCAGACAATGGCTGGCGGTGCCCAGGGGTAGAGCCTTCTCTGTGGGAGCACCCACCCTGTGGAGCTCCGGTTGGCTCCCGACCTCCGTTCCTTCTGCCGTGACCTAAAGACCTGGTTGTTTCAACAGTCCAGCCTGGACTGAAGGGTAAGGGGTGAGGTTTTATTTTATTTTAAATTTTATTGGGTTTTAATCTTTATTGGGCTTAGTTCACTTGTTTAATGTATTTTTAATTAATTGTATTGCTATTTTTTATTGTAAGCTGCCCTGAGTCCCTAGAGAGAGGGCATATAAGTCCAATAAAACTAAACTAAAACTAAACTGTATATTTACATTTTATATATAAAATGTATATCAAATATACATTTGATATACATTGCCTTGAGTTTTGATGTTTTGCATATCAAAACTCAAGGCAGCATAGCAAATGTTGTATAAATACAATGTTAAAACCCAATATACAAACACAAAGCATTGGAGAGAAAAATACACATAAAATACCAGTCAGCCACTGCCCACCAAATAAAACAACTTTCCCTAGGGTAGCATTCCCATTCAGAGCCATGCTGTCTGTTGATTTCAGGGACTTGTAGTCCATATACCTGAAGGATGCTCAGTTTAAAGGAAGATGGGCTACTGTTTCCTAGAATCCTCTCCCTGGTCCACCAGTGTATTTTAAATACTCAAAGCAAGATATTACTTCACATTATTATACAACGTCTTCATAATTAATACAGCACATTAAGCTTTCGGTCTTTTGGATGAAGAGTTGGCAAGCTGAAATTACATTCTGGGGATTAAGAAATAAAACCAGTTTGATCAAATACTTGCAACAGAAGGCAGCGTTCCGAACCACTGCACTTGTTTGAAGACTTTACTAAGTACACAGAAACGTGTATCCTACATTTCAGCAGCTGAAAAGTATTGACTACAAAAACATGTAAGTGCAGCCATTTTGTCCACAGTTCCCTCTAATTAAATATTTTCTTTCCCCTCCACCTAAAAAGGTCTCAGAAAAAAAACAACAAAAAACTGAAGCTTTCTTCTACCAGTCACTACATGTGTACCGGGAACTTAGAATCTGGTGAATAGCCATTTTCACACTCCTCTTTTTCTATTCATGTAGTAATTGTGTTCAGTTAAATGAATTACAAATTCAGAAAGAACTACAATGGATTAAATAACCTCATCGTTTGAAGGTATTGCATTTAAGAAGTAAGTCATTTTTTAAAAGCAGGGAATGACTAATAGACCAGCATGATTGTTGACATCTTTCCCACTATCTTATAACCTCCCAGCCCCATGGTTTTTAAAAGCTGATTTAAAAACAACTTCAAAGTGTTTCATGACAATAGTACAAAAACATCTAGAATTAACTATAAACCTTTGAATAGCATTGCTGATTCTTTGCGGCACATTTCATATGGAAAGTCTCTCATTGCTGATCTTTTGGACAGCAAAGATATGCATTCATTTGTTCAGGGGGAGAAGTGGAGTCAAAAATGAAAGAGGCAGCAGCCATGATTATGAAGGGTCGTGTGATTGCAGCAGCGATTTGATTTTTAGATGCCCCCCTTCAGAAATACTTTTATTTATTATTCTATAATCATGCTCAATAAACACTCCAGCATTCTTCATCCAATGAAATGGATGTGATTGTGTTTTGAATGCACTGTATTTGAAAGTAGGAGTAGAAATAGTACATAATATGTCTGTACCACTCCAAATATGTTGAATTGCAAATCCCGTTATGTTGACTGGAATGGTGGGACTTTCTTTCAGAGAAGGAAATACAGATTTTTTTTCATATCCTCCAATACAGGTAGTCCTCAACTTACAACCACAACGGAGTCCAAAATTTCTCAAAAAGTTACTTTTTTTTTTAGTGCCATTGGATGATCACTAAAAGAAATTGAGATTACCTGTGATGCCTATTTGTTAGTGTTTTGCTCCCTGTCTTTGATAAATGTGTTTCCCACTTGTCTGTCTTGGACCTCAAGTTCAATTCCCCATTCAAGGTGGAAGCTTAGTGAGATAAAGGGTTTGCCTTCCAGATTATTGACCAAATAAAAATAGAGGGGAACCATGGAGGGATTTCTTGGATGGAAAATCTGAAAATAAATACAATTAATAAATAGTGTTGACTTGAACTAAGGATGCTATTATCTATCTATCATCTATCTATCTATCTATCTATCTATCTATCTATCTATCTATTTATCTATCTCTCACTTTTATTATTTAAACATATCCAACACACCTCTTATTTTCCCCACAATAACACTCTTCTGAGGTGAGTTGGGCTGAGAGACCGACTGGCCAAGGTCACCCAACTTATCTAGAGATGGGTCCAGTATAGAGCTCATTCTTAAAGGGCCTCGATCCATTCATTACCTGCTTTACTTCTCAACTTCACGACAGGCACAAACTGCTTGCCAGAAAAAAAGGAAATTTTACCTCATAAAATCAAAGAGACACATCTACATACATACCCACATTCACCTTGCAAGAAAGAGTGCCTATTAGTCTCGAAATGTCAAAGAGGTTCCATTGAAAATGGATTGATATGTCTCTCCCATTATTTTTGTCTGAGTGGAGGATGGAAGCAGACTTTATTTTGAATGATGTTACCAGGTTTATTAAGGAGGTCCAACTGCAGTTCTGCCGGTCAAGAGAGGTGCTCAGTTTTCCAACAGGAGAGTTTTTGCCTTGCCCTGCTTCCCACCTCATTATTCAGCAGCTGCCATAAACCTTCTCTATACCCCTGAGATTCAGAAACATATAGAGCGTACCAAGTCCAAAGTGCTTGGTATAATGCCAAAATTAATCAACAAATAATGAAGACAATCTGCACAATCTCAGACAGGTTTAATTTGGATTTAGGAAAAACATCTTCAATCTTTAACGTTAGCAAAATAAATTCTCTTGTCCCTGGGAAAATATCTTCTGTATTTCAACAGTGGGAAAAGGTTTGGGCAAGTCTTCCAAGAGCACACCTGAACTTATGGGAGAATATAAATGAGTATGCTTACCAAAAAATATATTGCTAAGAGCAGACAGGGTCAGCCACAACACAGCTGTCTGGAAGAGGGCACGCCAGTATAATAAAAGTCCTACAGAACTACGGCCACTCTAACTCTGTAGAATCTTCTCTATTCATCCAGTTTACTTTTAGCTTTCTTCTGGACAAGTGCATACATTCTCAGTTAAAGCCCAGAGTTACTAACCAACCATAATTTTGAATTCAGTGAGAATGTCTGTGCACATATCCTGAGGTACATGGTTAGGCATGCAGGTAGTCCTTGACTTAACGATTCATTTAGTGACCGTTCAAAATTACGAAGACACTGAAAAAGTGCCTTACAACTTGTGCTCCCACTTACAACTATCACAGTATCCCCAAGATCACATGATCAGAATTTGGGCGCCGGCAACTAGCGTGAATTTTACAATGGTGGCAGCATCCTTGAGGTCACAGGATCAGCATTTGCAACCTTCCCAGCCAGCTTCTGGCAAGCAAAGTCAATGGGGAAATTGGATCATTTAATTGACCATATGATTCACTTAGGAACTGCAGCGATTTGCTTGACAGCTGTCTTGCTTAACGATGGAAATTCTGGTCCCAGTTGTGGTTGTAACTCAAGGACTACCTGTGAAGTGATGCTAGAGGCTGGCATGCTGCCTATTTGCTTTTTATGGATTTTTTTTTTAAATCTAGGAAAGAAACAAGAGAGAAAGTTGGGCCAGCAGGTCTCTCAGCCCAACTCACTTCAAAGGGTGTTGTGGGTAAAATAAGAGGTGTGTGTTGGATATGTTCACCGCCGTGAGTTATTTGTAAAATTAATATTAATTAATCCATAGGATCCTTAGTTCGAGTCAGCACTACTTATTCATCCTATTGCAATTCTTGCTACCTTGCCTTTTCTTGAGGCGCTTCTAGTTCTTTTTGAGAAGATTGCAATCAAATGCATACAATGCTCAGAACAAATACGTAGTCAATAACCTGATCTTTTAAGAGTCATGCAATTAAGTTGGCCTGCTTTTGTACGCCCAAGCTGCTCCCTCTTTTGGGATGAATGGTGCTGAAACGATGGGAGCCTCAGAGGGGACCACCCAGAGGCAGGAGAAGGAATGCTTTCACCCAGCTGACAGTCCCTGGGGTTGGGTTTTTTCTTTTTTTTTTCACCTTCTTTTCAATCTGTCATTCAGAAAACAATAGATCTCAGGTACTAGTGGCAAAGTTCACTTTTCTGCTTATTCATGCTGTTGACAAAAAGAAAAAAAAGTGAAAAAGAAAGGAAGACAGAAAAGAAAAATCTTACCACCTGACCAAAAAAAAAAAAACACCCTTACATGAAGATTAGGGGAGGGGCATCTTTTGCATGGCATCTGTGAATGGGATGAGATTAGCTAGTGACTAATTTATTTTTGAAAGCAGTTCCACAGCTGTCCTCTTCAGAAGAGCAAACAAAGGCCACACTTCAGCCAAGGTAGGGAATGAGAGGTCTGCTCTTGACAATGATAGATATGTTAGAGAGGCCCTGAAGTTGTCAAAAAGATGAGACTCTGCCACTCTTCTCAATCCATGTAAAAAACTTCTCTCTCTCCCTGACTTTCGCGCTCGGTTTTTGCAATATCATGGGGGATGGTTGATGCTGCTCAACAGCTGATCCCATGTTTGTATTAATTGTGTCTTAAGCTACAACAGGGAAGCCATGATGCCCTTCCAGCTAAAATTGGGAGAACACTGAAAATGTCTGAACTGGAGAGGCTTCCTGGATGAGAAGTGAAATACCTTTACACAAGAAAGTCCAGTTGCCTCTTGAAAAAGCACCTTTGGGTTCCCTTCACTCCTTTAGCATTCCACCCATGCACGCTTGTAAAACATGCTCTACTTGAATTCAGAAAACACTTTTTATGTGTGTGAAATTGCATCACATTGCAATTGCATTGCATTGAAATGGCAGGCTTGGAGGTTTCTACCATGTGTGCCAGAATCAGAGGTGGTATTCAGCAGGTTCTGACCAGTTCTACAGAACCGGTAGCGGAAATTTTGAGTAGTTTGGAGAACCGGCAAAAACCACCTCTGACTGGAGATTTTACAGTCTCCTTCCCCTGCCACGCCCACCAAGTCACGCCCAGAGAACCGGTAGTAAAAAAAATGGAATCCCACCACTGACCAGAATGTGCCAATAGTTGGGGATGGGGTGGAGGCTATGGTCACAGCCTATTGCCTTGCAGCCACTAGATTAGAAAAAAGTATTAGAATATAGATTAATCTCCCGAATGAATGAATGAATGAATGAATGAATGAATAAATGAATGAAAAGAACATGCATGGAACACTCCACTTCAAAAGAGAGAAAGAACAATTAGACTGCAAAGAGTCACAGAAATGTGACGAGAAGCATAAAAAAGAACGCTTAATGGAATGGAATGAAGGAGGCTGCAGATGGGAGGAAAATACATATGAGAGTGACTGCAGCCAAAGTTAAGATGAAAGAAAGATAGTGCATATTATATAAAGAAAAATGATAGTTGCAAATAATATAGCCAAAGACAATAAGGAGTGATTAAGATTAAAGGTGAAACAAACTTGCAGAACAATTTTAATATAAATAAAAAAGGGTTTAAGAAAAGGGTGAAGAGGGCTAAGCAAGAAGCCTTGAATGGGATTAAGAATAAAAGCAACAACATTATTTGCAATGAAATTTTTAAATGCTGGAAGAAGCTTTGCAGAGTTTTGCATGGGGATGATAGCAATGTTTCAAAAAGTGGAATTAAAATAAAAGCTGTTGTCCAAGAAAAATAATAATGAAAAGGGAGTTATTGATGCTGAAAGAATGTTAAAAAGGGCAAGATTGCAAAATTTCTTAGTTATGAGAAATTTTAAAATATGAAGCTCATGGAGTTGGCTAAAGTGGGCTAAGATGCATCCATGCCTGATGATTGGAAGGATTCCATTATTCCTTTGCACAAACAAATGATAATAAGCACGTATGCAAAAACTACAGGTGGTGGCTCAGTTTGCTAAGCATGACATGAATGGTATTTCTGGAAAGCCTTTTTATAGGTCTGATTGAAAGAGTACAAGAGGATACAATAAACAGAATTTGGGAAGTGCAATCCAGCTTTTTCCTGACTGAATATTTGCGCCTATGTTGCAGTTCAAGGTGACTCAAGATTATTGCTGTTTAGGAAGTCACTGAGGAATGTATGAGTGAGGAAAGATAATCGTTTGCACATATAAAAGAAACATATAATGAAAGGAATAGTTTAAATTGAAAAATGTTTTGTGCTACTATGGATTGAAGGTTAGTTACAGTGTATAATCAAAGCAGTGCACCGAAGGAAGTAAAGTGTCCATAAAAATAAATAGAATGCCTACTAAATGTTTGCTCCAAGAGACCACAGCTAACCCATGGTCCTTTCAGGAAGATAATAATGACACTTTCATTTTATGCGTGAGTTGATATTTACTGGGCTGCTGTATTGTTCTCACTATTTTTGGGTGGTTTTATTATTTATTTTTCTTTGTTTATTTTAGCACGTTTATCTAAAATCCTTGCTATGGTAGACTCTGAGTTGTAAGGAGTTAAGGATTGTTTTAGTTATCTTTACTGATAATAAACCACTATCCACAGAATGCTGATTAGGGCAGGATATAAGTATGGTAAAAAGATAATTAACATACAGACTTAAAAAAAAACACCACTAAGGAATTTTCTCTTCACAATAATGGACTGGAAATGGATAGAGACTGTCCAAATAAGCAGGGCCTCTGCTGCAGGAATTATAGACAAATGTTTCTGTAAGTTCTTGTACTTAGAAAAACAAAACCTGTGCTTTTAAATGGTTAAAACATGGAATGCTTTTTTAAAATGGGAATGTGTGGTGTTTTGTTATCATGCCCAAAGATGCTGGGTATAGGGAGTTTGAAAAGCAATCTTTGGCAGCAGCAAAAGGGTTTGACTAGTAAATTATAGCTTTTTTACTTTCTGGATTATAAACTGACAAGAAAGAGAAAAAGAACAAAAGAAAAAAGAAAGAAAGAAAGAAAGAAAGAAAGAAAGAAAGAAAGAAAGAAAGAAGGAGGAAGGAAGGAAGGAAGGAAGGAAGGAAGGAAGGAAGGAAGGAAGGAAGGAAGGAAGGAAGGAAGGTGGCAGACAACAAAAATATGTATGACGCAAAAAAGAAGAAAAGTCTAGTTTTTACCTTCTGCCAATTTCTTGTCTAAAAGATAGCTTATGAATTTCCTGATATTGCAAAGTGACTGCACTGTGTTGTAAAATTCTGTTGAATAACAGCTATGAAAATCAGACAAGTATTGCTTTTGAAAGAAAAGGAACAACCAAAAACAACGCCCCCCCCAAATCACATCCTGTCATATCCTCCCTCTGTCTTTTGTGAGAATAACAAAAATAACAAACGTGCATTAAGATTGCCTTTTAGGGAAGGGTGCCAATTTTCCCTTATATATTTGCATTTCAGATCTGTTCACATACTTGTACTTTTCAGGTTTAGGGCAGCAGCTTTCAACACTTACAGTATGTGCTTTCTTAATAGTCTCAGACAATAGGAGGCAACAAATGAAGCAGAAAGACAGCATAAACTACCAAAAATGTGCCCCTCACTAGCTGGCAAGCCAATATGAAAATGGTTAACATCAGTTTAATGCATTTGGTAGTTTCTAATCTACTATATAGTTTTTGTTTTGTTTTTTTTTTTTAAAAAGGAAGTATTTTTATTATTATCATTAATAGCTTTTTTTATTTAAAAAAAATATTTTTAACACTCTCCCAGAGAATTGCCTTAGAGTTGCTAAACCACTAGAATTTAACTACAGAAAATATCCACCACATAAAATATTGGCGCTATTTAGATGTTATACTGAAAATATGGGACCCAATCAATGAAATCCTACATAGTGTCCTATTTTGCATCTGCAAACCTTGCAAACCTGTGAAACAAACCCTTTATTTTTCTCTTTTGAAATCTGTATGTTGACTCATATATGAAAGATGGCCTAGGCTGATGTTTGTAAGCCTCAGCCATGTTTCACGTGCTTAGTTTCCTATATAACAAAAATTAAACTTCATTAGCCAGTTGCAATGTCACCAAGGGCAGACTGATAATTCTTGTTTCATCTTTCTCTCTCCATAATGTTTATTTCCCACCCTCAGATACGACTACCAGAGATGGTATTCAGCAGGTTTGGACCAGTTTTGGAGAACTGGTAGCGGAAATTTTGAGTAGTTCAGAGAACCGGTAGCTGAAATTTTGAGTAATTTGGAGAACTGGCAAATGACTGGCCCTGCCCCCATCTATTCTCTGCCTCCTGAGTCCCAGCTGATCGGCTGGGTCTTCTTTTGTTGCCCTGCACAGGAGAACAGAGCTGGAAAGCAAGGGGTGGGGAGGGAATGGGGATTTTGCAGTAACCTTCCCCCAGGAGTGTGGAGGGAATGGGGATTTTACAGTATCCTTCCCAAGCCATGCCCTCCAAGCCAAGCCACGCCCACAGAACCAGTAATAAAAAGTTTTGAATCCCACCACCGGCGCACACTCACATTTTCGGTTCTGCACTAGGTGAACCGGTTGTTACAGTATGTGCAGCCCACCTCTGCTTTGTAATAGGCCAAAGCAAGCTATTACAAACAGACATTTTGACTTCTTTTAACCAACAATAGACCACTCTCTTTCTACCAGCATTTACATTTCAAAATATTTTCCATTTATTTTCCATTTTTAATTAACTTTCAATCAACATATTGCAAATTCAACTATCTGCTAATTATATTGCCATTTGTATATAATATGTTAATGTTAATCCCACTTTCCATACTACATGAAATTACTTTGTCTTTGATATATTAGTTTTCAAATCTATACTTCATATTGTATCATACAATCTGTCTAATATTTTCTGCAAATCAAGTTCTGAAACAATAAAATGGCACCATCTGCATACAGGAAAGACACATGCACATTTATGTTCTTATCCGACAGACCTTTAGTGTTACCATAAGTGTGCTTTACATATTTATCCATAAGTGTATTAAAGGATCTCAGGGATATTATACATCCCTGTTTTTCTCCCTGATCAGTGCTGAACCATTTCCTAACTTTGCCATTCATTCATTTGACTCCACACTTATCATATTCAGCAACAAGCCTTGAAATATACATTCTGTACAGCAATTTGTGCCCATATATTTTATCAATCATTTTCTCTAATCAATAAACCTTCTCACTAGTGGTACATGCAAGGGCTGTCCACAAGCCTCATACTGAACACACCATCTCAGAAATGTATTTGGAAAATTCATGTACTTATTAACTTTATAGCCCACATTTTTTTACAGAAGCTCAAAGTAACAAACACAGAGCTTCTGTTGTTATTTTCTCCTACAACAACTATCCTGTCAGGTAAGTTGATCCAAGAAAGAACAACTGACCAAAATCACTCACTGAGCTTCTATAAATGACAGTGGACTAGACCTTTGTCTCCTGGCCAATATCTTAGTCATGTGCCTCTTGAGATAGCTTTGACAGTCTCATAGTCTTGCCTATATTTTATTAATTGATATAGACATACTTACTTACATAAGCCACAAACAGATCCTTGATTTAGGATTATAATTGACCCACAAATTTCTATTACTAAATGGGACATTTTTAAAGTGAGTTTTGCCCCATTTTGTGACCTTTCTTGCCACAATTGTTAAATGAATCACTGCATTTGTTAAGTTAGTAACACGGTTGTTACGTGAATCTGGTTTTCCTATTGACTTTGTTTGTCAGAAGGTTGCAAAAGGGGATCACATGACCATAGAACACTGTAACCGTCATAAATATGAGTCAGCTGTCAAATATCTGAATGTAAATCATGTGACCATGGGGATGCTGAAATAATCATAAATATGAACAATGGTCATAACTCACTTTTTTCAGTGCTGTTGTAACTTTGAACAGACACTAAGTGAACTGTTGTAAGTGGAGGACTACTTTAAATGGGTTTTCTGTGCACTTGCTATGGCTAAAAGACTGATTCTGCAGCACTAAAAAATAAATGTATGGCTCCATTTATTCGATAGACCAAAGATATAATTGTACTTGTCACCTGTAAGAGGATTGCCTATAGATGTATGCTTTGTTGGACAAGTAAAATGAGACTCATTTGTTCAGAACGTGTTAGGTTAAAACAAAAGACAGCTGTATAAATGTTTTGGAAATATAATAATATTTGCATTAGCAAGTATATATTGTCTTGAGAAAGCGACTGGGTCAGTCCAACCAATCTCACAGGGTTGTTATTGTGGGCAAAATAAGAGGAGGAAGGTATGCTGGATATGTTATTTGTAAAATAATAAAGGCAGGAGACATATAAATAAATAAAAAGAAAAAAGAAAACGTATAGAATTGTAAATTCTAATAATGACATGCTTTTTGTTGTATTTTTTCACTTTTTTGTTAGAGTAATTTCTGCTGCGATCTAAAGACCTGGCTGTTTTTACAGGCCGGCTTGGATTGAGAGGGATTGGGGATTTTAAAATGGGGCATTTTAATATTTTATAATATATTTGCATTAGATATGATTTTGAATGTTTTATGTATTGTATATATATTTTGTGTGAGCCGTCCCGAGTCCTCCTCGGAGATGGGGCGGCATATAAATCCAATAATAATAATAATAATAATAATAATAATAATAATAATAATAATATTTTCTCTTCCTTGACAACACATGTATTACCATTGCTTTTATTTTCATATTTTGCTCTTTTTTTGGTTATTAATTAAAAAGTAACAAAAATAAAATGAAAAAGAAATCAAAAAGATTTCTGATTGTGAAAGTAACAGATACCGTGGTGTTGCAACATCAAGGCTTAAGACAGCATCTTCTGATTTATTAGATTTATTATGATTGATTAGCTGAAATAGGATTTGTTGCAATCTGCAGGACTAATTTTCAAAAAGTCTTCATATGAACTTCTGTGGTCCGAGACTTCTCATTCCCCAGTAGAATATACAGTAGAGACTTTTGAGGCTGTCTCCTGTCTCTGATTCTACCAGACCACTGTGATGGTCTTGAGGCAGGCATGTTTTCTTGTTTGGAAGTTTTAATCCCCAGTTTGCAGTTCTTCTGGTTAGTAGCTGAGTGCAGAGAACTTTCAATCAAATGGTGCTGGTTAGAAATATGTTATTACTCTTCTCAAAACACAAATCCCTAATGGCATTTCAGTGTCTGTCATTGTGAGAAGTGCTGCCCTCCATATTGACTTCTGTGCCCCTCCCTATTCAGCTAGCACATGGGTTATTGAGAGTTGGGTGAGTAGAGCCACTCACATGTCTCTCCAAGACCAAACTTTTGAAAAGAAGTACAACCAACCTTAGAACCGACACGGAGTATACTGAAATGGCAAGCAGCTTCTGCCTTTTGGGATAAGCCACCAACAGCACAGCAAAAGAACAAGCAGTCAAGAAATAACCCTACAGACTAGACCTCAACAGGGCAGCCATGAAGGCCTTAGGAAAATATCCAGATGCCATGATGTGATTATACCTATAAAAATCACAATTACGGAAGCCATGGTATTCCCTGTGACACTCTATTGAAGTGAAACTTGGACATTAATGCTTTTGAATTTTGGTATGGGAGAAGAGAATCTTATGGAGGGCCAAGAAAACCAAGAAATGGATCATCAAACAATTATCTATGGAGATTCTCAGTCATCCAGGTCATGGTTGTCTCAAAGGTGCTTTTTCAAGAGGCAACTGGACTTTCTGGTTTTTCTTTGAAGACATTTCGCTTCTCATCCAAGAAGCTCTGAGAGCTGAAGAAGCTTCTTGGAGGAGAAACGAAATAAAACGAAATAAAAACCAGAAAGTCCAGTTGCTGCTTGAAAAAGCACCTTTGGGACGATCATCAAACAAATCACCCATAGTGGCAAGACTGAGCTTTCTGAGACTGTAATGCTGGGAAAGGTGGAGGGAAAGAGAAAAGGGACATCAAGGAGCTGGAAGGACCCAGTTACAGTGCCATGGGTGTACCATTGGAAGATCTGAAAAGCCAGATTTTGTGTGTGTGTGTGTGTGTGTGGAGGGGGGAATCTATTGGACTTGATAATATGCAATTAATTATTTCAATTTTAAAATCAAATCAAAACACTGAAGGTTATATTTCTGTAATGTTTATACCACCATAAGTCTGTACGTTTATGCCAACTAAGCAATTCGGATAAAAGCAGAAGGTATTAATTTGCAAAGGTTTCAGCGCACTCTACTGTTGGTTGTCAAAACCCCACGTACTTGCTTTACTTTCTGAGTTGGGCAATTTATACACCTGATGTGGCCGAACTACAATTCCCAGCAGTCCAGGCGGCTCGCCACCAAACACATATTGCACAGCAGCAAATTTGGAGTTCTTGCTCTTTCGAAATCTTCCTTCGTTTTTTGCAAACTTTCAATTGCCTCAGTTTTTGAAGACCTGCATATAAGTCCGCGACGAAAGTGTCTTCTACTGAGACCGAAAGAGATTGGCTTTGATCTTGGTTACAACCTGAATCAGTTGTATCAGCTACTCTCTACGATTTGCACTTTAGATCACACAACACCAAACTTATCTTTCTCATCCCGACTTCATATAGCACACTATAAAGATAATTGACCAGGACCATGTTTAAAAATGGAGAATATTTTTTTAAAATCTTCCTGTCTCCTTGAAAAACCATTGTAAATCTCCCTACTTACGGAAGGATTGTCTCTTCTTCATTTTTAAGTCTATGGTCAAAAGCGTCCTCTTGCACTTCGGTCTGCGTGTGGGTGAGAGAATGCCTTTACCAGCGCATGCGCACTCTGTTCAAGAAGGCAACTCTGTGCTTCCCGTAAGTACTGTAGCTTAGCCGGTGTTCGTGTCGTCGGAGGGTGTTCTCGGATTTTCCTGCGTTTCCAAGGCGGGACCCGCGAAGTGAAGTCCAAACTTACGTGGGACAGGAGGCCCCGTGGCATGAATAACTGGCGGGTGGTGATGATGGTGGTCAGAGGAGGGTTGTGCCGAGTGGTAACCCATTTCTGTCCCTGCTTTCATCTGACACCCTGTTTCACAGGCGGCACGGGTTAATCTTTGCGGGGAGGGCGAGTTGTGACATTTCCAAACCTCGAGAGATTGATTGGGCACAAACGTTTGTGCACTGAAGCCTCTGCATCTCTGCAGGTTTTTTTATTTTTATTTATTTTTATTTGATTTGATTTGTAAATCGCTTACAAGATAATAGGTATAAGCATAAACATGAGTAAGAATACAGGAAATAGGTACGAATAAATGGGGACAATAGGACAGGGACGGTAGGCACAATGGTGCACATATGCATCCCCCTTACAGACCTCTTAGGAATGGGGTGAGGTCAATAGTGGATAGTTTGAGGGTAAAGGAGTGGGGGACTGAGGATATAACAACAGTCAGGTAGTGCATTCCAGGCACTGACCACTCTGTTGTTGAAGTCGTACTTCCTGCAATCAAGTTTGGAGCGGTTTACATTGAGTTTGTATCTCTTGTGTGCTCTTGTATTGTTGTGGTTAAAGCTGAAGTGGTCATTGACTGGTAGGACATTGTAGCAGATAATTTTGTGTACTACACTTAAGTCCAACTGCAGGTGGTGTAGTTCAAGGTTGTCCAAGCCCAAAATCTCAAGCCTGGTGGTATAGGGTATTCTGTTGCGAGCAGCTTCTCCTGAAATACTTCTGGACTCACTCAATTGTATTAATGTCCGATATACAGTACGGATTCCAGACTGATGAGCTGTATTCGAGTATTGCTCTAGCAAAAGTTTTGTATGCTGTAGTTAGCAGTCCAATATTTCCTGAGGAGAAGCTTCGTAAGATTAGGTTTACAACTCTTAATGCCTTTTTGGCAATGCTGTTACAGTGAGCTCTGGCGCTTAGGTCATTTGATATGAGAACTTTTCTTGGCAGCGTTGCGAAATGGGTTGAGGATGTGGGTGAGTTTTGACTTCCAATAAAGCAGCCCAAGAATCACCCATCCAAGAATAGAATGGAATGGGAATAGACTTGGAAGGGACCTTGGAAATCTTCAAGTCCAACCGCCTGCTGAGGCATACCATTCCAGACAAATGGTTGTCCAAACTCTTCTTAAAAACTTCCAGTGTTGGAGCATTCACAACTTCTGGAGGCAAATTGTTCCCACTGATTAATTGTTCTGTCAGGAAATTTCTCCTTAGTTCTAGGTTGCTTCACTCCTTGATTAGTTTCCATCCATTGCTTCTTGTTCTACCTTCAGGTGTTTTGGAGAATAGATTGACTCCCTCTTCTTTGTGGCAGTCCCGGAGATGTTGAAACACTGCTAGTCCTTCTTTTCATTAAACCAGACATACCCAGTTCCAGCAACCGTTCTTGATATGTTTTAGCCTCCAGTCCCCTAATCATCTTTTGTTGCTCTTCTCTGCACTCTATTAATGCCATCCCACCTCACTCCACATTTTATTAAATATGCTCAAATTGGTATTTAATAGTCCTTTGGCTATTTTTTAAAAAAATTCTTCAATTACCTCTGTCTACCCTCTTTCCGTTTTTAGATGAGTGATTCTGAATCTGGCCATGGATCCAAGTGCTGCCCAAGGAGAAAAAAACACAGTCTCTGAGACCATGAAGGCAAAGATTGAGAGGAACCGTCAGCGGGCTTTGATGCTCAGGCAAGCTAGACTGGCGAACTGGCCCTACCCTTCTCCTGGCGAAGGTTTGCCATATCCTGTTATTGTGTCATATATGGGGCAACATGACAGAGTTCCTGTTAGTTTGTGTACTTTACAAGGAAGTCATATGAAGATGATGATGTAGGGAAGTTCTTAAGACTTTCCCTAATAAGTTGTACATTCTGGGAAATTAAAACAAGTTTATTGTAAAAAGGGTCGCCACCTTCTTTTGCGGTGAGTGCACAGAGAAGCTAAGATGGGGTCCCATAATATTCTCTGCCTTACTAGGCCTTTTATTGGACTTACCACAGCCTGCATTAATGCATAATATTTATTTATTTATTTATTTATTTATTTATTTATTTATTTATTTATTTATTTATTTATTTATTTGACTTGTATGCGCCCTCTCCGAACGGACTCGGGCTGCTCACAGTTAAAACCAATACAATAAATAATTACCTAAAATAGAATTAAACCCACAAGCCAAATTACTAAAAGAAATTATAAAACAACCCCCCCCAAGAGGAGTCAGCACAGCGCAGCCTGCTCAAATAGCCAAGTTTTCAAGTCGTGGCGGAAGGTACGGAGGTCAGGGGCCAGGCGGAGCCCCAGAGGTAGTTGGTTCCATAGGGCAGGAGCCGCCACAGAATAGGCCCTCCCCCGCGTCACCGCCAAGCGACATTGAGTCGCAGACGGCACACCGAGGAGCCCCTGCCTGTGCGCTCGTACAGGGCAGTTGGTATTCGATGCCGGCAGTAGATGTTCCCGTAGATAGCCCGGACCCATGTCTCATAGGACGTTGAATGTCAATACCAAAACCTTGAATCTCATTCGGAGGGCAACCGGCAACCAATGAAGGCCACGCAGGAGGGGCGTAACATGGGAGAACCAGGAAACTCCCATCACAACCCGCGTGGCAGCATTTTGCACCAGTTGAAGCCTCTGGATGGTATACAAGGGCAGTCCTAGATAAGAGAGCGTTGCAGTTGAGCCGTGAGGTGACAAGTGCCTGAGTGACCGTGCGCAGGGCATCTCGGTCCAGATATGGGCGTAACTGGCAAACCAGCCGGACCTGGGCAAAGGCCCCCCTGGCCATGGCTCCAACCTGCTCCTCCAACCTGAGCCGTGAGTCCAGGAGGACCCCCAGATTCCATGCCCTGTCCATGGGGGGTAACACCTCTCCCCCCATGACCAAAGATGGAATCTCTTGACTGGGCCGAGATGTCTGTATGCACAGCCACTCTGTTTTAGCAAGATTGAGCCAAAGGATGTTACTGTCCATCCAGATCTGTACCGCATCCAGACAGCGGGATATCACGGAGAGGGCATCACTGATGTGGCCTGGGGTGGAGATGTATAACTACGTATCATCAGCATGCTGATGATACTTCACCCCAAAGCTGCGGATGATCTCACCCAGCGGTTTCATATAGATGTTGAACAGGAGAGGCAAGAGGACCGACCCCTGAGGGACCCCACAAGTGAGAGCCCTTGGAGTCGACCTCTGCCCCCCTGCCAACACCGATTGCGAGCGTCCCGAGAGGAAGGAGGCGAACCACTGCAATACAGTGCCTCCCACTCCCAACCCCCCGAGACGCCGCAATAAGATACCATGGTCGATGGTATCGAAAGCCGCTGAGAGATCTAACAGGACCAGGACAGAGGAAAAAACCCTGTCCCGAGCCCTCAGGAGATCATCCATTAGTGTGACCAATGCCGTCTCCGTGCTATACCCGGGTCGAAAGCCCGATTGGTACGGATCCAGGTAGTCCGCTTCCTTCAGGAAAAGCGGAAATTGCTGAGCCACCACACTCTCGACAACCTTCGCTAGAAAGCGAAGGTTGGAGACCGGACGAAAGTTGTTCAATTCGGCTGGGTCCAGGGCATAATAAGGAAGAATGTTTGTGGAACAAACTACATTGAAGGATATTGTATTCAAATCTCAAGAAAAAATTTGCATTGACATTATTGGCTTAATGCTAGGTAATACCAAGCCAGTAGTATTATATTATTAGCAGGATGGGCCAACCCAGCCAACTGTGCTTCCTTCAGTGAAGTGTAATTACATAAACAGTGGCTTAGTGAATATATGGGCACACTCGTATCTTCCCAGTTTGTTTTATAAGTTAGATCTGTTGCCATCACAGTTTGAGGTGGATACGAGATGTGTAAATGCAGGGGTGGGATTCTACCGGTTCTGTCCAGCTCTGTAGAACCGGTAGCTCTGAAGAGCAGCAGACATAGAACCGGAAATCATAAATCACCAAACTGGTAGTTACACTGGTCGGATCCCACCCCTGTGTAAATGTATATATTTCTGGACCAGGGGTGTCAAACTCGATTTCATTGAGGGCCGCATCAGGTTTATATTTGACCTGGGGGGGGAGTGGATGTGGCCATAGTGGGCATGGCCAGCTCAACATCACTCGTGTTGGTGGGCCTGTGCTGGCCTGAGCACTCTGCTCTGCCAGTGAAAATGGTGCTCGGGAGGGCCAGGTGTGGCACTCCTGAACTCCGTTTTCACTGGCTGAGGCACCGCGGGTCGGTCCTTTGCTGTTTCTAGGGCAGCCCCGCGGGCCAGATCTAAGCACCCTGCGAGCCGGATCTGGCCCCCGGGCCTGTTCTAGACTGTGGTCTAAAAGTGTTGAAGCAGTTGAAGTCTAAAAGTGTTGAAGTGTTGAAGTCTCTTCAGTGTCTGAAAGTAGTTTATATAATCAATGTTATA
Organism: Naja naja; assembly: GCA_009733165.1. Taxonomy (NCBI): domain Eukaryota; kingdom Metazoa; phylum Chordata; class Lepidosauria; order Squamata; family Elapidae; genus Naja; species Naja naja. Next base: position 201,058,536 of record CM019149.1, read on the forward strand.
GAGTCATGTCAAAACAAAGTCATTTTATTTGTACAAGTGCACAACTAAATTGTTATTTTATCTTTCCAGGCAGTTTAAAAGTTAAAGCACCTTCAAAGACAATAGATACAGGAGGAGGGTTTTTTCTGGAGGAGGAAGAGGAAGAAGAGACAAATCGACACCAAACTGGGAAAATTGTGCATCCCCCTGGTAATTTGTGCTTTATTTTGATAAGTGTCTGAATAAGCAATGCATAGGAAATTTTAGTTGAAAAGAACCTATGTTTTTGCTGAACAGCTGTGTGTCCATACTGATGTAGGCAGTATTCTAGGTTCAACATTGGTTACATAAGAATGGATTTGCTAATTTAATCCAAAATTGGCTGAGAATTAAAGTGAGTGCGGATGGAGACAACACATCTAGAGTTCACCAAATTGGAAAAAATTGCACTATAAAGTCAATTAATTTCCTTAAAATGATTCTGGGCAGCATACAAAGATTGAAATCAAAGTTACAGAACAATAATCCATGTTATCCAAGGTAAAGCATATCATAAAACCACATCAACAGCACAGCTCGCCTAACCTGGAAAAGCAAGTTAGTTAGAACATATTAGTTCCAGTAAGCAGTGCTTATTTTTTCTTAAGGTTTATAGACAATAAAACACAGAAATGTCATTTCCAAGATTCCAAAGCTTAATTTTGTGTGAGTGTTTGTATTTCTTGTTATTGTTACTTTACTATTTTGGATAAATTTAACAGCCTGAATTGTTGTTATTGTGCTTCTGTTCTTATTTTAATAGGTCCAGTATTAGAATTTGATTATCTGATCTGTGAAGAATGTGGGAAGGAATTCATGGACTCGTATCTCATGAACCATTTTGACCTGGCAACATGTGATAATTGCAGGTATGGCAATTTTGTTTTTTGTACTTTCAAGTCAGTTCTGACTCCTGGCAACTGTGGATTAAGAATGACTAAATAAGTGGGTTTAGTGTTTAACAAATGGTTTCATTTTATGTTTGTACTGCAAAAATTTCTAGCTTGGTGTAAAAAATAAATATTATAAACCCAGAGTCATTTGGGGTTGGGTAGCATCAAATCAATCGATTAAAAATATTATGACATTTAACAAGTGTATTTTTGGATAACCCAAAATGAATAATCCAAAAATATTTTTAAATGTATACCAGCCCCCTAAATGTTGGTAATATGCATATAATGCAAATGAATGATTTTAAACCCATACATTTTAACAGAAACTGAGTGTATGATGTTATATCACCTTTTGCAAGAATATATTCAATTGAACAATGGCATTTATTTTATAAAGTTGCATGTAGAAAATCTAAAAGGCTGAAATCCCAAATACACACATACACACGCACAATATACACACACTCTCTCTCTCTCTCTATATATATATATACACCCCCCCCACAATACTCTCTCCCTCCCTCTCTATATATACATACATACATACACACACAATACTCTCTCTCTCTCTCTCTCTCTCTATATATATATATATATATATATATACATACATACACACACACACACATATATACACACACACACAATATACACTCTATACACACACACACAGACACACAGAGAGTATATATACATCATACATCATTGTGGACATGTTTCCAATGATAGTTAAGTATAGATACGTATAGAAGTTTGAGCATGACCAAAACAGATTTAATAACTGTAACATGTAATAATCCTGTTGATTCCTATGGGACTAATTTGAAGTGTTGAACCTAATTAAATGGCACTTATGCATGCACATTTGGAAAATATTCCAAGTGAATCTTACTTTCTAGTAAGTGTCTTTAGGAGTCCATTTTAAATTGTCAAATGTGTGCTTATTTCTATCAAGTGGAATGCTTAAAGATAAAATTCAGATTACTTTGTGGTTGCATTGATACGTAGGATTAATTCTGTGCATGCTTAAAAAATAATTTGGAAGTGTTTGACTTCACCCGAGCATACTTTTTAATGTTCATTTAATGCACCCTTTTTTATAGGTTTCCACACAAGCTTGAAAAAAATGTGATTTAAATATTCTGTCCATTAAAGTTCTTTTTTGCTTCAGGTTCATGTGGAAGTTGGAAAAAAGAATTGTGTTTTTATGAAGTTTGAAGCTCTTTTTCCAAATCATTTTCAGGGCTTTTTTTTTACACAGACCAACTTGATATTCGGTGTGCTTATCTCATAATATGTGCCACTGAACATAAAAATACGAAGTTAAGAATTAGTTTAGCTAGTGGTGTTAACATATATATTATCTGATATATGCAAATACATAGAATGCATTTTCAGTTTGAATTGGGATCTCATTTCAGAGACGTTGAAAACAAACATAAACTCTTAACAAGAACTGAAGCAAAGCAAGAGTATCTTCTCAAAGACTGTGATTTAGACAAGAGAGAGCCAGTGCTTAGATTCATTCTGAAGAAAAATCCTCATAATCCACATTGGGGTGATATGAAACTTTATTTAAAACTACAGGTAATTAACTCTTGTCCTCTTAATATTTTTCTTTCAAAGATATGACTTTTTTGCATTCTAACAACGTTCAACTATCTGATCCAACTGTCTCAATTTTTGTTGTTGTTGTTAGGTTATGTGGGAGCTGAATTATATCAGAATGTGCCTTTCTACTGAGGGAAGGCCTTCTGATTCAGTGTAGTTTTCTGTCAATAGGGGAGAGAAAGGAAGGGAAGGGAAGGTTTTTTTTGTAACCTGAAAAATCTTGTTATAAAAATTTGGGGAACCCTTTGGAAGAATATAGCAAATGAATGTTATAAAAATTTGGGGAACCCTTTGGAAGAGTATAGCCAGTTGAGATACATCATTACAGATAAAGGGAAGGATTCAATTACTATTTCCTTAAAAAAGGGCCTTGGTGGTGCAGGCTGTTAAATGCCTAGCACTTAAGTTCCAGCTGCCTGCAATTAGTGCAGGCTCGAACCCCACCAGGCTCAAAATTGACTCAGCCTTCCATCCTCTCGGGGTAGGTAAATAGAGGACCCAAGATTGTTTGGGGCAATAAGCTGACTTTGTAACAATGCCGCTTAGTAATAAGCAGGCATATACAATGGAATGAAGGCTATTGCTGAGCGCATTGGGTTGTATCCCAAAAATTGTAAGCCACCCTGAGTCTTCGGAGAAGGGCGGCATATAAATGTAATTAAAAAAAACCAAAAACCCTTCAGCCTCTGTGGAACTAATCTCGTTGCTATTTGCAGAGACTTTCTGAATCTGTTGCACGATTGCCATGCAGTTCCCCACAAGCATTTCTATTGTAATATTGTCAGAAGGCATAAACGGGACTGCTTCTTTGTATGAATTGCCATTCGTCAATGAAAAGAACACCTTCTTAAATAAAAACAACCCTTTCCCCAAAGATACTGAATGAAAATACTGTAGTACTAAGTGAAGATAGCACTATATTCTTTGCTAAAGAGAACTAGCTGAGAACAAGAGCCTTCGTTTGTTGGTACAGCAGCCAGCACAAAGATGGGGCTGGGACATTACTTTGTGTAAGGTTTCTCTTGAGATGGTCTCTCCTCCCAGGGTTCTTCAGGAGGCAACACATACAGAAAACCCTTTGTTACCAGCTAGTTTCCCCAGGCTTTTGTAACCCAGATACAGTAGCCCTAGCCTAACTGATCTAACTATTTGTTTCCAGTCCCCTAAATTTTACTCAAATGATGCTTGGCATTTACAGGTAATTAAGCGCTCCCTTGAAGTTTGGGGTAGTGAGGAAGCATTAGAAGAAGCTAAAGAAAACCGCCAAGATAACAGAGAGAAGATGAAACAGAAAAAGTTTGATAAAAAAGTTAAAGGTAAGTTACAAGTATTAGTTGAGTGATACCAGTAAACCTCCCTGTCCCTCTTATTTTTAAGATCGAAGGGCAATGTACTAGTCTACACAAATTAGCTTTATTTAAAAAAAACAAACATTCTTGGAGTCCACTTAGACCCAGTATATTTGACTCAAAAGTAAAAATGATGGGTTGACACAATTGTTCATAGTAGAGCTTTTTAAAGTGCCTTTGAGTCAAAATTGACTCAAATATTTCAGAAATGGTTTGCCATGATCTGTTTCCCTTGGCTGAATGAGAGTGATCCAGCTGACTTTGTGCCTAAATCAAACTAGAAGTCAGTTCTCTTATTAGTGCTTACCTTTAAAAAAAAGATGAAAGCTAACTGGGCAGGAGGGTAGGAAGAATGGCAGAACTGTCAGATAAATTGGAATTCTGCAAGTGGCGAACTCCTAGTGATAGCCAGTTTTATTGCACTGATCTTGGTGACTGATGCCCCACAGGCTGAAAGATTAGGGACTTACTCTATGATATCCAGGAAAAGAGTTACATTCTTTTGGTTCTGCTTTATATGCCCACCATCTTCTAATGGACTTTAAAATTCACTCTAGATTCATTCCAATTCCATCTGTACATTCTCTTTCAAAAACAGAACATTAATGAAATCATTAGGATTTACACTCTCATTCAGAGCACATACAGAGTGTCATTGGGGGTTAATTGATTTTACTTATGTGTGACTGTGTTTTAATTATTGTGCTCCTTCTATTGTATTAGAATTACGGCGAGCTGTAAGAAGTAGTTTATGGAAAAAAGACACAAGTATCCATCAACATGAGTATGGAGCTGAAGAAATGATAGGTGATGATACGTACAGAAAGATCTGCAGCACATGTGGTCATGAATTAACCTATGAAAAGATGTAGTACAGCTTGGATTTACATTCAATGAATTTTTATATTCAAGTGTTTATGTAATTGATCACATTCTTTGTAACCTATTTTGCATACCTTAACCATTATCCAGAAATAACTGAAAATCATGTAGAAAAAAAGGCATAATAATCCTTTTATAAAAATGTTACATTTATTGAATAATAAAAATATTTAACTGTATAATACTTACACAGTTAAATGCTTATCTGTATCACTGCATGCATTCTTAACATTTTTCATATATATCTACAGTAGTTTGTGGGTTAGAAAAAACACTTTTCAATTTTGAAGGTCGTACACATATACATTATAGAATATAGAGAAAAGAAAGCACACCCTTGCACTTGGTTCTAGCAGTTTTATCACTGTGGAGATAGTGGCTGCATCAGAGAACATTTTCAACTAGGGTGAAAATGGGTGGTTTGTGTGGTTTTGATTTAGTATTATTTCAACACAGTCACAGATCTGTAACCCGCCAATCTTCAGACTGAGCTATGGATTGCCTTGGAGAATGCTACTGGGTGGATTGAAGATTTGCTAGGAATGTACAGCCAACCAAGTTAGTTTGAGGCCCTGTAGGCTACAGCAGTATATAGTGTCCTTACCTATAGGGACACTAAAGGAACACATAATATTTTGAGGGTAAACATCTGGGCCTTGCATATGTTGGTACATGAATAGACCAGGGGTCCCCAAACTTGGCAACTTTAAGACTTGTGGATTTCAACTATGCTGGCTGAGGAATTCGGGGACTTGAAGTCCACAAGTCTTACTTTGGCGGGAGTAACTATGACTCTCTTAAGGGTATCTCTTAATGGGTATTAATGGTTACATGGCCTGGGCGCCTCCTAGTGGCAACCGTTAGAGAAGGTGCAGGTGGGTTATATGCCCATTGGAGAAGGTGCAGGTGGGTTATATGCCTCCTGTGCCCGAGCTAAGACCCAGGCCACCCCCCTGTCGGGCCAACCACCTAGCAGGGGGTTACAGAATGTACAAAGAAAAAAGGGTCCTGGTCCCTCCGGACTTCAGGACTCCAGCAATACAGATGGAAGCACTAGTGTCACATGTCCCCGAACTGATTTACCAAGTACCGGCTTCGCATGCTCCTGTGGCTGCCAATTTTCCACCAAGCGAGGCCTGAGCATGCATCGACGACACTGTCAACCTGTTGAAATTAACATCGAACGCGTGGCTGCTCTTCCTACCAAGCGCCTGATGTGGTCCCGGGAGGATGATAAGGCCCTGCGTCGGCATTCTGACCATCTTTGGAAGACTGGGATGCTTAAGAAAGAACTTTATACACTCTTGCTCCCGCACTTCCCCGGCCGCTTGCAGGAAGCCGTTAAGCGCCTCCAGACTATTAAGTAGGTCCCACCATCTGCCCCCGCGCCTGTTTGCCATCTTGCGCCAGAGGTGGGCGCCGAGACTAACCCTGTTTTTGGCCCAGACTTGCCGGCACCATCATTGGCCTCTCCATCTGTGTCTGGTTCCGACCCAGCAGCTACCTGGATGACCACTTTCTTGGAAGCATCAGTGCCGAATCAGAGAAGCCAAGATGGGGGCCATTGATGGAGATTGCCCAAGGTCTACAATCCAGAGCGATTAGCCAAACTCGGGGCAGGGCCCTTCTCCAAGATCATGCCCAACACTGGTTTCCTCATACATGGAAACCCTCGAAACCCCGCCTGATAGATACGACTCGTCACTGGAGCAAATGTTCCATCCACAGAGCCAATTATGCCACCATTCAGCGGCTCTATAAGCTCTGAAGGCGAGATGCGGCATCCTCTGTTTTCTCTGGGCAATGGAAGAATGTGTATTGTGAATCTCCACCGCTGCCACCAGAGATGGAAAGTTACTGGTCCACAGTATTAAGACTCAAGTGCAATTGACAATAGGGCTGCAGCCACACCAACGTCTGTCTACTGGTCGCTCCTGTATAGAGTTACTCCATCTGAGGTCACTGCAGCGCTCAAGGGCATGACATCTAGCGCTCCGGGCTTGGATCGCATTCCTGCTGATCTTCTGACCTGGCATTAGCCATCTCTAGCAGCTTATTACAACTTACTGCTAGTTGCCGGGGGCCCGCCGGAACATTTAGCTTGTTCCAGGGTGACCTTCTTGCGCAAGACGGACAATCCATTGACTCTGGGAGATTACTGCCCTATTTTGATTGCCTCTACCATCCTCTGTGCTTTTCATAAGATCCTAGCATGGCGTCTCCGTGATACTCTTTCAATTTTCGACCTTCCAACATGGGTTTCTCCAGCAGGACGGCTGCCTTGAAGCGACAACCCTTCTTCATACCATTCTTTGAAGGGTCCATACGAAACGTGAGCCTTGTGCAATGTTGTTTTTGGACATTGCCAAGGTGTTTGACACTGTATCACATCACACGCTCTTTCGTGTCGCCAAAGCTGCTTATCACCTCCCATAGTGTTCTACCTTCGGCACCTTTACGAGCGGTCCACGATCAAACTTGCAGGAACTACTACCACCTGTGGTTGGGGCATCCAGCAAGGCGATCCTCTGTCTCCGCTCCTATTCATCATAGTTGTTGAGGATACTGTCACAGCTTCTCTGCCCAGCGTTGGGTATGACCTCGACGACCATCGGATCAGCAGTATCGCTTATGCTGATAACCTGGTTCTGTTTGCAGAGAAGTCCCCGCGGTTTCAAGAAAAATTACATCTTTTGTCGGAAGCCCTCACTCGAGTCAACATGGCGTTGAATGCCAAGAAGTCCCTGGGCCTTACCATCGCCAGGGATGGAAAGAGCAGGTGCGTGGCCCTGTTACCAATTACCTATACATGTGAGGGTAGCACTATCAACCCTCTTGGGCCAGGGGATTCATTCTGTTATCTCGGCCTCCAATTCAACTAGAAGGGCCGTGTGATCCCCAAGCACACCGGCAAATTGGACTCTGCTTCAGGAGCTCTCGTGGGCATCGTTAAAGCCGCAGCAGCGGATGCAGCTGCTGCGAACATTCCTGGTGCCTAAATTCACCCATGAGCTCATACTGGGTCATGCGCATAGAAACACCCTGTGTAAACTGGACTGTCTGATCCGTGCGGTGGTGCGGCACTGGCTAAGATTGCCCAAAGATACCCCCTTGGGCTACCTCCATGCACACATCAAAGATGGAGGCCTGGTTGTGCCTTGTTTTTCTACCTCTATCCCATTGCTCCAGGTGTCGTGACTTGAGAAGATAGCATCCCATCCCACCACGCTGTTCCAAGCTGTTCAGCGCCAGGATGCATTTGGTCTTCTGTGGCGCCGGATGAACAAGCCATGCAGAGTTAATGCTACTGCTGTAACAACAAAGGTTGAGGCATGGGAGGAGTGGAAGACTGCGCTCCTGACGTCTTTTGATGGTTGGGAGCTTGGTGTCTGCAGGATCGACGCAGCCAGCTACGATTGGCTATTACGCCCCTCCCGAGTGTTCCCCCACTTGTATTTAAGGGGGATCCAATTGAAGGGTGGTGTGCTCCCTATGAGATCAAGGAGTGCGCGGGGTGCCGATCGTCAGATCACCGATAAGACATGTAGAGGTGCCTGCCAGGCCCCGGAGACGATCAACCACATGCTGCAAGCTTGTGAGGTGACACATGATGCCTGATGTGTGCGGCACAACCGTGTCGTGGAGCGCTTGGACCAATTCTTGCACTGGCGAGGTTTCCGCCCGAGTGTCAAGCCCATCATACCATCCGGCACATTATTCATAAAACTGGACTTACTTGTAGAGGTGATGAACCGGCTCTGGGCCGTGGATGTCTCCATTGTGTCTGGTTACCAAATGCAGGAGACCTGGGACATCAAGGTCTCCAAATACGGACAGCCTGCTCGCGTCGCTGATATTCACCATTGGGCCGCCGTTTCCTCTTCTGTCTCTGTCCACCACCTCCCTGTCATTGTATCTAACCGGGGACTGCTGTATGAACCATCTGGCGCCGGGCTACGGAATTTGGGCTTGAGCCGCAGGGATTATATGGACATTGGTCTCCTCACCATTGCTGGCTCGCTCAAATGTTACGATGCATATACGCGCGGAACCGGGAAAGGTTGAGTCCGGACCTCGGGTGACATGTGATTAATGACATCGCCATAAGCGACGACTCCACTAGTGTGACCATCTCTAGTGAATTTTCGCTCTTAGAGAGGTCTGCCTCTCTGATAATTCATGATACTCTTGCCAAGTCTGGGGACCTCTGGAATAGACTTTAGCAGTCTGTGAACTTGCTTTCATTAACTGGCTGGATGACATTAGCTGTTTGTTGTGCTGTTTTGCCTAGTAATGATAAATGGGAATACTAAGAGCCCAGCAATTCAACGCTGAGCTATATTTCTATTAAGAATAGGCCCTTAAGTAACTCTCAAAGTTCCTTACTTGCAAGACGTTGATAAGCATATTGGCAAAGCCAGCCTTTATCTAATGACTTGGCTTATCAAATTTAAGAGTAAACACAAATAAAAAGAAGCACAACAGCCCTGGTTGTCTTCTTGGTCTGGGCCGATGAAATAAAAATATGCTTTCTCCAGAGTAATCAGACAATCTTGAGCTATGGAAGGCAGATCAGACTAGTTGATAGCTTTTATTAAGTCCCTTAATGCAACTTGTATCTGCATTATAAACGAGCAGCACATATTGTTGCTTCAGTAATTCAGTTTGCTTCTATTCTGTGTGACCCAAAATAAGCACACTGGACCAATATAAAAAAAAAAAGTGTTATAATTTCAGTTATGTTTCACACAACCATGATCGGTCATTTTGATAGCAAACATACCCAAAAGTTCTTCGCAGACATGGCCATTTAAATATTTGTATATCTGAGGCTTCAGTTTCTTATGAGCTTTGAGCATTATCACCAGAAAGGCCATCCTACAGACAGATTCATATGTTTTGAGACTTGTTTCACATTATTATGGAACCTGTTGCATAGTATGCAAGAGGTAAACAAAGAACCACATCTATTTATTGTCTTCTATTTTTTTAACTTTTATACTGCACAAAAGGGATGCTATGGCAGAGTCAACATTCAATCCATTTCAAATTTAGAAATGCACACATTATTCCATCTCAAACATCCTGGAATCGTAACTAGCATAAGGCCCCTACTACCGAAAATTTGAGCACTGTGTAGTTTATCTAACACAACACACTTTCAGATTATTATTATTTTTCCTTTCTTTCCCATCAAAGTCTTAAGTTTAACAAGATGAAATTAAGTCCTGTACAAAAAAAAAAGTTACTCAAGCCTGGAGTGCACAAAACTGCTGAAATATAGCCAGTATGTGATGATCCAATTCTGCTGTAAACAGAAGGTTCTCCAAAGTCACCATGTATTGTTGGATGATCTGATGATGCTGCAGACACAAAACATCATTTTGGTTAAGCTTGGAAATGACATAGTACGTTAAATAAACCATCTTTTTAAAAGTTTAGTATCTTGTTTCTACTTGCCAGCTGTGGCTTAATATTGCAAGTTTGATTTGTATGATAGGGACAGCACAACTATACTATACACTATGTGCAACTCAAGTCAACACAACTAAAAACAGATTCTGGTCTGGAACAATCAGAAAAACCAGATTGGACAATCTTAATTATGAAATCCAGTGTCATCTAAAGCAGTGGTTCTTAACCTTTTTGAAAGAATCTCCCCCTTGAGCCATTGAGGAAGTTGTCATCGCCCCCCTCCCCCAACATAACCACCCCTCTGCCACATCTTAGCGTCCCCAAGGGGGCCAGCAGAGGGGCTCTAAGAGGCGGCAGGGGGGCGTTCGAGGCGCAGGCCCTGCAGTTTCACCCACTGACTGTAGTAACGGTCCGGAGCCGGCGCCTCCAATGTGGAAGCGGTGGCGCATTATGTGCCACCACGGCTGCATTCGACGCGCCGCCCGTCTGCCACATCTTAGCGTCCCCAAGGCCAAGGGGGCCAGCAGAGGGGCGCTAAGAGGTGGCAGGGGGGCGTTCGAGGCGCCAGCCGGCCCTGCAGTTTCACCCATTTTGGTGCCGGCACAGGAGCAGTGCTACAGTCAATGGGTGAGCCTGCAGGGCCGGCGCCTTGAATGCCCCCCTCCTGTCTCTTAGCGTCCCCAAGGGGGCCAGCAGAGGGGTGATAAGGGGTGGCAGGGGGGCGGCGCATTGAATGCAGCCACAGCAGCATGTAACATGCCACTGCTTCCGCATTGGAGGTGCCGGCTCCGGAGCAGTGCTAGTCAATGGGTGAACCTGCAGGGCCGGCCGGCACCTCCAATGCCCCCCTGCCACCTCTTAGCGCCCCTCTGCTGGGACGCTAAGAGGCAGCAGGGGGGCGTTCGAGGAGCCAGCCCTGCAGGCTCACCCCATTAACTGTTGTACCGCACCTGACCTGGAGCCTCGAATGTGGCAGCATGTTAGGAAAAGCCGCCGCCACCGCTTTCCCGAAGTGCTGCTGCTCTTGCATTCTTTTTGTCTGTCCATCCATCCAAAAGGTCTGTCTGTTTGCCTGCCTGCCTGCCCGCCTTCCTGCCTACCTACCTACCTATCTACCAATATAGATCGAACTCTCTATCTCTCTCCCCCCCAAATATATCTCGCTCCATTGCCCCCATATCGCCCCCCTTCTGTTCCTTCGCCTCCACGTCGCCCCTTTTCGTTCCATCGCCCCCTGAAAACAAAATGGCCCTTGAGGCGATATCACCCAGGTTAAGAACCACTGATCTAAAGCAGTAGGTTTGTAACATGCTAACAGCTTTTATACAGAAATAAAAGATTAAATATTCATTGTAAAATATTATTTACTTAACATCTATCAGTCTACCACTTCTAGAGCATGGTAAAATGAAGGCAATAAAAACACTGTATAAAATAAACAGAAATTAGAAACAGAAATCATAAGATTCATAAACTTTAACTCCAGAAATCCATCTCCAGCTCTAAGTCTGTACAAATAAAACAAAAAGTCTTAATTTAATCCTATGTAAAACTTTATCTATGAGAGCTTTCCGTAACCATGCCAGTACCATGGTCTAATGGTTATGGGATGGTCATCTAATTTTAGATGGAAGACCTGAATCTTGCAATTATTTAGTTATTCAGAATCTGAAATGAGGGTTTGGGAGGCATATCCTAATAAAAGGACAACAACAATCACAATTGGGCCCAGCATTTGACTGACAGAAATTTTGGCTGATTAAATGGAACTGTTAGCTAGATCACCTGTGTGCTCCTGGTTAGCTAAGATTACCAGAAGATGATATGTAGTTGAGTCCTGGCAATGATGAATCCATTCTTAAAAGAAAGTTGTGGAACCACTGATTAAAAAAGGTAATGTTGCCTCAAGAAGCCATTGCTAAATTTGATTGTTTTGGGTAACAATCTTATTTCCAATTTTCTCTTCTTGGGGAAGCTTGTTGAGAAAGTGGTTCTACTGCAGCTTCATAGATACCTTTGATCATGGTATTCTTCTAGATACCACTCCAGGGATTAGATGTAGAAGGCAGTTCTGCCTTGATCATCCATCTTCCTCCAAGGTTGGTTTTAGTCATGGAAGATAGATCTAATCCGCAGCATTTTATCTGCAGGGTTCCTCAGGATTTGGCACTCTCCCCATTTCTATTTAATATCTACATGAAGCTGCTGGGTGAGGTCATCTGACAGCACAGTGTGGGGTATCAAACTAAGTGCTAATGATACTCAGCTCTACACCTCTGTTGTTGGCCTACCAACTGATGCCACTAGTGGTTCTATGAGTTTGGAGGCTGTGGTGGGGAAGAACAGGATTTGGCTCAATCCTGTAATGGCTGTGAGTCTTAGGGTCCCTGGGATCAGGACCACATCAAGAAATAGACTCCACAGGAAGATTAGAACTAGACAAAAATACACTATAAATTGAATCCTGCAAGTCTGATTGTGCTTTAACTTTCCTTCCTCTGGGCCCCTCCCATGGAATCAGGGAACAGTCTCCTAATCTGCTTCTACATACTATTTTGTTTCCCAGAACTTAAATATTTTTGGAAAATAGCATCCTTCTGAGAGATTGTGAGAAGGGCACTGCTTCCAAAATGTGACCCGCTTCTGGAATTATGTGAAGAGCCTTCTGTAGAAAGGCCACATGTTGCATCAGCTGGGTACTGAGGGCACAGTGGTTAGAATGCAGTATTGCAAGTTAATTCTGCTGACTGCCAACAGTTTGATTCTCACTGGCTCAAGGTTGACTCAGCCTTCCATCCTTCCGAGGTTGGTAAAATAAGGATTCAGATTGTTGGGGCTTCAGATTGTAAGCTGCTTAGAGGAGGCTGTAAAGCACTATAAAGCTTAGAGGAGGCTGTAAAGCACTATATAAGTCTAACTGCTGTTGCTACTCTTTCAGAAAACCAATCTCTGGAAGATTTAAGCGGAGCAAGGCATGAGGGCAGGGAGGAGGCCCAAAGCCTCTGAGACCCAGTGAGGCTGGATTGGGGTGGGGAACATAGGCAGGTGGACACACTTGCAGTGCCCTTGCCAAGTGTCCCAATTTTTATCATGTGATTGAGGGGACCCTATAACAGCCACAAATTTGAGGACAAGTAGGTCCCTTTCTTTAGCATCAATGTGATTTCAAAAGGTTACTGAATGAGTGGTCATAAGTCAAAGACTACCTCCATTGGGTTTGCTCTTGGGTACTATCATAGGTTTCTGATATCTTGTTCTTTGTATTGTGATGTATACTGTTCTTTATATTCTTTTTAATATGTTAGCTGCATAGAGTCACTTCTGTGAGGTGGGCAGCCATATAAATTGATTAAATAAATAATAGCAGCAAAATGAGATAATTAAAATGTCCCAAATAACAGTTATATTTTATGTTGACTGAATTTCTAATGAAGAAAAAGGAGTTTAGTCTGATCTTAAGTTTCAATATCGATCAGAAAGTGCTATGATTTAATTAGCAACAGCATGCCAGTGATGCAAAACCAGCTGGACACATAATTGTACAATATGTTTGAAAAATTCATCTCAGAGAGGTATTCACTGGCTTCTCCTATCTGTGTGCAGCAAATAAGGCTACAAATGATTTACCACATGCACACAGCTTTACCTAAGAAAACAACAAAAATAATATAGCTAAAATGCAAGCTCAATTTGGGCCAATAATAACAAAATATTACAACACAATACCCTGTTGAATCAAGCTGCTATGGAGAAATTGCTAATCAATGGTGCAAAGACTAATTTCCAGATAATCTCACTTTCAATAATCACATGCATTCTGATATAGATAAGACTTACCTGTAAGAAGATTTGCTGCAGCCTCTCTATACAGTTCTTGTACCAAGGTGTAATTACATCAATCCCCCCTGCTTCACTTCGTGCTAAATGCTCTGTTAGGATCATAATGAAACGCTGGAAGGAATAAACAAGGTGAAATGATTGGCTTTGGATTCATAGGCAAGATTTCTTTTCTTTTGAGCAGGGGTTAAAAGCATCTCTGAATTAAGTAGGAAATAGTTTAGTATAGAACCATGATGGTGAACTGATGGCACGCGTGCCACAGGTGGCATGCAAAGCCATTTGTGCCGGCACGCGAGTTGAAGGCAAACTTACCTCACTGCACATGTGCGTGCCTCACAGCTGATTTTCAGCTGGTTTGAGGCCTTTTTCGGTCTCCCAAAGGCTTGAGGAAGGCTTCTGCAGGCTTCTACAAACTTTGTAGGCCGAAATCTAGCCCCGTTAGGTAACTTCCGTTTTTTTTTCCAGAAAAACAGGAAGTGACAAAATGGGGCTAGATTTCAGCCTACAAAGCTTGTAGAAGCCTGCAGAAGACTTCCTCAAGCTTTTGGGAGGCCGAAAAAGGCCTCAAACCGGCTGAAAATCAGCTGTGAGGCACAGTGCAGGTAAGGGGGAGGCTGGGTGGGGGTGGGGATTGCACGCGCATGCATAGGGGACATGGTGGGGCGCGCACATTGCCTTCTGGGTGCTGGCATGTGAGTGCGAGCGTGCAAACGCGCACACAATTTTTGCCAAAGGAGCCCCAAAAGGTTAGCCACCAGTGGTATAAAATGACAGCAAACATGGATTCAGTACAGATGGCCCTCAACTTACAACCAACAATTAAGCCCAACATTTCTTCTGCTAACTGAAATTTATTAAGTGAATTTTGCCCTGTTTTATGACCTTTCTTGCCACAGTTGTTAAGTGAATCACTGCAGTTGTTACGTTAATAACATGGCTGTTAAATGAATCTGGCTTCCCGATTGACTTTGCTTGTCAGAAGGTTGCAAAAGGGGATCACATGATCTCAGGACACTGCAGCCGTCATAAATATGAGCCAGTTGCCAAGCATCCAAATTTTGATGGAGATGCCGCAATGGGGATAAGTGTGAAAAATGGTCACGTGTCACTTTTCCCACTGATACTGTAACTTCAGTCACTAAACGGACTGTTATAAGTCAAAAACTGCCTGCAGTTATTTTTAAGAACTTGTTCTCAAATGTACAGGATTTTAATTTAGAACCTTATGAAGCTGAAATGCTTATTTTAGAATTTTGCAGCCACGCTAACATTTTAAGATTGCTTTCTTCACAGGTCCACCAAGATGTGTTTTTACCTGAAATATTACAAGGAAGAGGTTTTTTTGTTCACTTTGAGCTGATTCAACTTTTTCTTGCAAGCGTTCGATCTGTTCTTCAAGAGGCCAATTTCCCCTTTCATTGCTTCGGACATCATCACGCTGAAGGGAAAAGATTGAAATGTAAATAGTAAGCACAAAGGTAGAGGAAGCAAAATAAAAATAAAATCAGGGGTAGGACTTTTTTTTTAAACAGGAGACATTAATGAGGCAGCAGTTAATGAGATCTTAATGAGAGTTAATGTTGTTGAAAGTTTGCATCTGTAATTCTAAACCAGTTGCAGACATAAGCAGATTTCAAGACATGATAAAAATATTCAAGATTGAAAACAAAACAAAAATAAAAGGGCAATTATTGCATGTATTGTCAGAAAAAGGCTTGGGAGCACACAACATAGTTTTCTGGTAATGTTAAACCAGAAGCTTTGCTGGCTTGGAGAATTCTGGGAGTTGAAGTCTACAAGTCTTAAAGTTGCCAAGTTTGGAGACCTCTGTGTTAAACTAACATGATCCAAAAATGACTTCTTTGTCTATCTATGATTTGGTGCCTCAGCTGTTGTTTTAAGGCCAGGGGTTCCCAACCCCCTCCCCCCGCCTGGCCTCTGGACTGGCACCGGTCTGCAGCATGCCAGAAACTGGGCTGTGCAAACAAGCGAAGCACCATCTGCAGAATACAGGCAGCATGCAAAACCACACCACCTCCAATCCACAGGAAAATCTCTCCAAGCAAAGGAGCCCTAAAGGTTGTGGGGGAGGGGACTGTTTTAAACTATATTGACTGTTGTTTAAAAATGTAACTCTCCATTATGAGGTAAAATCAGAAATATAAATGAGTTATACTCAATTATATGGGTGAGTTGATCACATTAAGAGCCATGGTGACGCAATGGTTAGAAGGCGGTATTGCAGGCGACTTGCAATTTGGCAGTTCGAATCTCAACAGGCTCAGGGTTGACTCAGCCTTCCATCCTGCCGAGGTGAGTAAAATGGGGACCCAGATTGTTGGGGGCAATAGGCTGACTTTGTGTAAACTGCTTAGAGAGGGCTGTAAAGCACTGTGAAGTGGTATAAGTGCTATTGCTATATTATCATTGTGGTTTAATCATAGCATGGGGATGCAAAAAAAATTAAATTAAATTATCCAATGAAAAGTATTCAAAAATTAAGAACGCCTGAGCCATGGACACAATAGAATGATGACCCATCATCAATTTCCCATCTCTGCAAAGCAAAGCAAATCTAATGTTCTTGTAGCTGATGAAATATGTTTCAAGCCATATTTCTTCATACTGGCATGAAAAAAAAATTACTTACTCTTTTGCGTTGCTTGGCTAATCTTTCCTTGGCTTCTTCTAGCTCCTTTTGGATCATCATCACATGCTTGTTCATCTTACGAATGGTAGAGTGTAAGATCTCCCAGATATAAAATCTAGCAATGAAAGAAGCAAAGAGAACCCTGATGTTCAGAGAAAACATTCTGATTGTTATGAGCAATAAGGCTGAATACTTGTAAACTGGAGCTTTACTCAGATAACTGAAATGGCCCACAACATTGTACAACTTGCAGCTCCTAATCTTCCCTCTGTACAGAAATTTCAGAATCATAATCCTCTAGGTCTGTAAAATATCAATAAGATGCAAAAATCAATAAGATATCTACATATGTTTACTTCCAGCAAATGTTTAACTTAAGCAAAAAAACCCTTATCAAGGTCACTCAATATGAAAGATATTTGAAGCATAATCTGAAGGTGTTTTTTTTTAAAGTTATGAGGTGGTTGACATTTATTTACCTTGTAAAATCATGAGATAGCTCTGGAGAGAAAATCCAATTTGCCACTGCAGCACAATCCACAATCTGTGTTCGAATCATCTTATCCACCAGTACAGCAATCATCTGTGCAAATGTAGAAACTTCGCTCAGTTCATCAGGTGTGTGTGGGCACAACTTTCAGCACAAACTCAGAGACTTGAAATCCCAGTTAATTGAAACTACACAGGATCCCTCAAAGCACAGCCTCTCTATAAGATTCAGCTCCTAAGCTGTGCAGACCATAATTACTTATGTTAGGAGGGCACTTATAACTCCCCATCAAGAATTACAGATTCCATCACATTCACATTTTCTGGGGAAATCTGAACAATGGAGGACCTTTAAATAATTTACTTTTTAACTTTTTCTCATGGCAAAGCAGAGAAGAGGTGAAGAGGAAACCATCAGCTCAGGACTGCATCTCTCTACCAACACATGAGCAGGAAGACCATTCCTAAAGACACAAAGGACACTCTGGAACATTGGAATGCAACCTCCATTCCAGTTAAAAGGCACAGAGATTTCTGTCAATGTTTCTGTCCACTCTTCCCTTGATTAAGCCCAGAGAATGACTGTCCATGACTGAGCTAGCTTTGGGAGAAGATTAAGAACTGTCACGTAGATAGACGTAATCAATTTCTCTCATTGTAATCTTATGAAACAACAGATAACAAAAAGAAAAAAAGTGTCAGGCCTTCTTCAACAACATAAACTAAATCTAACTCAATAAAGGAGGTTTAAATTAAAAAAAGGGAACAGGCCTTTCTCCTATCTAAAGCAGGAATTGCTTTGGGAGGGAGGGAGGGAGGGAGGAAAGAACTCTATAAATATTTATTTTTACCTGAGGATGATTTTTCCATACGTCATACATAACTCTGAGAATATGAAGCTTCCCTTCATCACTTTCACCCAAAGTTTTGAGGATTTCTCGAAATCTTATTAGAACAGAAATGAATAACCCAAGAAGGTTAAGGAATAATGTCATTCATTCTTATAGATCAGTTCTTAAGTAACCTCATAATGCAACATGGATTGAAATGGCAAAAGTGAGCGAAAGAGAAGTGGACTGGTCTAGTCTCCCAAGATCATTCCGACGTCTGGGGTTTTAGACTGAGACAAAGAGCAGTATCTACATGTTGACAAAGAGCTCTGAAACCCAGCAGTTCTTCCTGCTACCTAGACTAGCTACATATTTTGTGGGGATAAGTGTTTTTGTCCCCAGAATCAATACCACCATTAAACCCCTCTCTCTCCCTCACTGTAGCCGAGTCAGAGATAAGAGAAATTTGTTTCCAAAGCAATGAGGTGAAAAATCTGGCTTAAGCCCAAGTATCACAAAATATTTCTTCCAGCCCTATGAGGCAGCCAAGACTTGAATGCTTTGAATCATGAATGTTAATACGACTTTTGTTATAGGGTTAAAGTAACAGGATCTTGCACTCTGAGTGTGTCTTCCGCCCTCCCTGCCTTTATCCTAAAGAGAGCTAAACACAGTCAAGTCTTGAGACATCTCCCTCAGTCACAGGAGGCTAAGAGGCAGAGGAGGTAAAGCACAATCAGACTTCCAAGGTTCTGTTACTATAACGTACCTTAACAAAAATAGTTTGGTCTTCTGGTTGAGAGTTGATTTCTTGGCCTGGTTTACATCATGGGGCTGACATTCTCTCCTTGTATAATTGCACCCGATCATCGGCTTTTTCTTCAGAGAGGTTGTTTTTGATTTTGCCAATGTCCACTACACCACTGCAAAATCTAATGTACAAAGAGGGTTCTTCTTCTCCAACAGTAATCTTTTGAATTTCCCCTGGACCTCCAATGGTCATTCTTGTTAGGCTGTGTCTTGGGACTTAAATGTATACAGGGATAATGTTGTGCTGCAGATCACAAGGAGGTGAGAAAGGACTGATGAACTTTTTGTTGATGCTGCAGTTTAGGAGGAGGCTCCTGACATGAAAAACTAGGCCGAGGTACCCAAGGATCAGAGACTATACAGGAATCTGCCTATTTCAAATTGCACGTTAAAGAGAAGTAGTCCCAAAAGTGCTTTTTCAAAAGGCAACTGGACTTCCTTTGTTTTTCCTTGAAGACATTTCACTTCTCATCCAAGAAACATCTTCAGTTTCGACTGAATCAGTCAGAACTGAAGAAGCTTCTTGGATGAAAAGCAAAACGCCTTCAAGGGGCGGGCGGGAATCAAAAAAGTCCACTTACCTTTTGAAAAAGCACCTTTGGGACAACCATGATCTGGATGACTGAGAATCTTCATAAACATTTAAAGAGAAGCAGGCAATAGAGCTAATTTTTAAAACATGGTCATTAAATAAAAATCTTATTTGCTTCTGGCCTCTTTTTTGTAACATTACAAGACAAATAAAAATAAAATGGCAACAATACGAATGCATTAACAGATTAATATACTTAAAGATAAATACTTACTTTCCTAGAGCACTGAAAGAGTGACTGAATGATTTTGAGGCTAAGTGCAATAGTGCCTGGACAAAAACATCTATTTTTAAAGGATTGAATGAGAAGCCTTCATCTGGAAAACAAAGTTACAAATAAGTCTGAATTCCTTGTAAGCAATATGGGTACTTATGAAGGCTGAGAAAGACTGGGAATTTTTATTTGTCTTTTCTGGAAAAAAAAGTAAAGTGGCGAGGAAATTGCATGAAGGGCTTTTTTCTTACCATATCCATTTTCTAAACAAAATCCAAATATCTCCTATTAAGTCTTAAGCTGAAAATGTTTGGTTAGCACAGGACTAATAACTAACCAAACAATAAGCACACGAATCAATACTGGTTAAAGATCATATCCATACTTTGGATCCATTATGCAAAGACCTGGTTAAGATTTCAAGGCTGAGGAAAGGGAAAGAGATGGACAGAAACAACATGGATGGACTAGTTATAATGCTGATGGATGCATCATTTGAAGATTATCTTAGGGACAGATCATCCTGAAAGTATGTGGTTACTAAAGTCAACACTGACCTGATGCCCCATAATAAAAATTCAGAGTAAGATATAAACTCTATGCATATGAAAAGTTTGGATGTGGAACAAATCCACGTATAAAACTATAATCCAAGAATGGTTTCCAACTATAATTAAATTTTACATCAATTCTACGTAGGATTTACTTTTTAAACATGAGATCATTCTGGACATCAAGGCATACCCTCATAATTTATTTAGCGGGTCCTTCTGAACTTTTCCAGTAAAAAAATATCAGACCCATTCAGCTGTTCATATACTCAACGCTGATTCAAATTTTTTTTTGAAAGGATATATAGTTTAGTTCAATTTAATATTAAGTCAAATTACGACTTTCAAAAGATGTTCCATTCTATTATAAACCATTCCCCAGAATTGTTTAAAAGTTTTCCATTTTTTCCACGACATGAAAAAAATGATCCAATCTGTTCACTACTTTCCAGCAGTCTTTTGCAAAAGAATTACTCATTTTAGCCATTTAAAAAAAAGGTTTGCCTGTCAGTCTTGTTTCATTCTAGGGCAGGGTGCTCATCTCCATTTCTTGGTGAGGTAGTCAACATTGCCCGAAGACATTTTCCATGGTCATGTGGCCTGCATGGCTATATGCCAAAGGCGCACGGAATGCTGTTACTTTCCCATCAAAGTGGTACCTACATCTATCTACTCACATTTACATGCTTTCGAACTGCTAGGTGAGGAGGAGCTGGGACAAGTAACAAGAGCTCACCCGTTCCACAGATCTCGGGTCTCAAACCCGGGCTGTCAGCTCTGCAGCTGACAAGCTCAAGGTGAGCTGAGCCATTGTACCGCCTGTTTTAGCAATTAAGTCTGGAATAATATCAATTATTATTAATAATATATTGATGTAATTAATATTAATAAAATAACATTAGTATCACATTTTACTCCAAACATTATATTTATATATAGAATTTTTGCTTTACTACTGGTATATACTGGCTGTAAGTCTGGAATAATAAAGCATCTTACAGAAATTCTGTCCTTAAGTATGATGTTTGGACTATAGTTGATATTAACAATATCAACAATAATTCCATCTCATATATGCCTACCATTGAGGCATACTGTATACCGTTTTTAAACTAAAAGAACATTTGCTTGTTGGCATATATGGGATAGAGGTAGATGCTAAAAGTCAGGGACAAAAGAAATTCCACTGAGCTAGTACATATTCCATGTGTGTGCATAACAATCAAAACCATGTAGCAGGTATGCTTAAACAAAGCTAATTTCTCTGAGGTTTTGCAATGTTTCCATAAATGAAAATTAGGAATGGGACACAGTAAATATTAGACGGGCTTACCATCATTATCCTGATTAGGATTGGGCACATCCTTCAGAATGGTGAAAATTTCATCATTACTCACTTTATTTTTGATGGCAATGTTTAAGCAGAGTGCAACATTGTATCCAGGAAGAGATTCTAGAAAGACAGGAAGAAGCAAAGCTACCATCTTTGACGATTGGACACTGTGATATAAAAGACTGCATGCAACACTATAAGAAGGTTTTACATATTTGAGAAATGTTTCAGAAGATAAAGAGGCCACATCTTGAAGCAATGTCCCCTTGTGTCATCTTGCCCACTATGGCTTTTGATGGTCCTTGGGTGACGCCATGTTTCTTAAAACCACACATGTTTATAGCAGTTTTCTTTAAAGAGATTTATTATTGCCTCCCCCCCACACACACACAATTTCCCACCAACGGCAGCAAATACTTCTTTTATATTTTAAAATGTAAATTATATACTCTCAACATACGGTTACTTTCTTCTCCGTATTTATAAATACAGGTAGGATTTGCAGGAGTCAAGACTGAAAAACTAGCAGGAACAATATCTATTATTCGTTGGTGGTAGGAAAGCCTGAAAAAAGAAGAAAAGAAAAAGTACGTTGAGGAAGGTTGCTCTTGCCATGAAATAGGGCAACAGACATAACCAACCAACCATTCTTTAACTCGTCATTCAGTAAAAGATACATGCACTGGTAAAGTAGTCTGAAGCCAATGTCTGTTCACTGAACCTGAACAATATTCAGAAGTTCCTCAGAAGAACAAGAGCTGTGCCCATGCTATAATTTGACTTTATAATTCTTATAATTGCTCAGTATTGAGTTATTGGCTTCAATATGGCTACTGGATTTTGGCAACGCCTTCTTTTGGCAAACTCAAATTCCACTCGTCAATCTACCAGAAACAAATCACACTGACTTTTGAAAGTCAGAAATTAATCCTAATATCCTCCAAATCTCTTATATTCCCAAGAGAGTGCATAAATATTATCTGAGCTGCTAGCTGCTGTGCTATGGCTGCCTGAGGTAACTTGTCCTAAATTCCAGTTTAGTTGTTATCGTGTTATTGTGCAGTTCAGTGCATTGCAAATCCACTTGGTGATATTTCAACAAAGCTGTGGACAGTAGGGGGCCCTGAGAGTTGGATGCCATTACTAGAATCCTAGGTAGGACTCTGTTCTCTTTATAAAGAGAAGGAAGTTTTCAAGCTGATGTTCTTTGAATTAAATCAGGTCAGGAAGCCCAGCTCCACAAGTTTGACTGATTTATTGATATATGCCAATGTTTCTGAGCCTTGGCTGCTTGAAAACATGCAGACTTCAATTCCAGAATTCCCCAGTCAGTTATGGGAAGCTATACTGGTGAGGGAATTCTGGGAATGGGGAGCTAACCTACCAAAAACACTGATATAAGCTATAGTAGCAAAAAATTGAGGGTGTTTTCTCTTCGTTCTTACATGCCAGTGAATTAGAGTGGAATTAATTTGAGCTTTTTTCACAGACATTGTTTCCTGTGTTTAATACACTTCCTTTTTTTGTAATTATTTCAACATATGTTCTCCAAAATCACAACTCTAAGTTATCATGATGTGCACATTTTAAAAATAAGACTACATTTGTGTCAGATAATATCAAAACATGTTTAAATGGCTTTGGCCCATTCAGGAGAAGCATAAAAATAAGTTGAATGTAGTGGAAATAGATCGTACAAGAAGTATGTACGTTGCAAAACAAGAATAGGATCACCAATGGCGGTACGCTGAAGGAAGGCAGGTGGACTACAAGACAGAATGAAAACAAAACTAGCGACTGCAAAATAAATGTGTGCAGAGGGTTTGGACAAAGAGAATTAATGAATGAGGTCTGAACTGCAAAAGAATATAGGAAAGAAAAGTGAATGTGTCAACAGGAACAGAAAGACTGAGTAATTGCAACTGGATGAGACAGAGCAAGATGATAGTTTGACAGGGGTCTTTGCAGCATAGTAAGTATTGGTGTAAGTAAGTTTAGAAACTTTTCCTCTTCTTTTTATTCCTCCATGTCTTTTAATTTCCTTTGCTTACTTTTTAAAATTCTTTTTTAAAGAATTTTTGGTTCCGGCTTATCCCAATGGGCACAACATGGCGGATACATACAAATGCTGCTATCTCTCACTCACCTCATGCATTTTTCCAGTACTTCTCTTACAAACCTAGGCCTGGCTCTGTCAAGATCCTCAGAAAGACAATCTGACCTATAAAAAAGAAATGGTGCTCAGACAAACAGATTATTACTGTAAACAATATCTTTCATATTCATCAAGATAGTTCTTCAAATTTTTATAGCACTGGTTTCTACAATATTAGGATACAAAGGAAAGGAATGACTGGAATTTGATTCATAGTTCACAATAATTGCTTTTAAAAGGAATCTTCAACTATTTAAATGGGTCAGATTCTGCCAGATTTTTCATCCTTTTTGACGTCACTATTGTTTCTGTCTTGCCAGACTATTTCTTTTTCTGTTCATTCATCAGTTCCTCTAATCATTTATCCAGCTACAGATCTGATCATCATGTATCAGAATTTATACATGACAAGCCTGGGTTAAGAAGCGAATTTCCAACATGTGCCTAAAATAGGACACTCTGGAGGATGGACAGCAATCCAAAAGGGCACCCATGAACAGCTGTCAGATGGCACTCTACAGCCCTCGATACATGTAGCAGGACCTTCCTGATAATCTCAGTGACAAAACACATAGAGACTTGCCTTGTTCCACAACAGAAGAAGTCCAATTGCTGAGGGCCTTGGAGATCATAACCAAAGCCTGTCACAGAAGCTAACTGGAACCAGTGTAGCTTCAGCAAAGGAGTGGGACGTGCATGGTCAGATGCCCCATATAGCAATCTGTCAGCTGTGTTTACGTCAATGGCGCCAATCAGATCAGCTGCAAGAGCAGCTCCACACAGAGCACAATCAGAGGATTTTAAATATGAGATCCCCAGAGACTGAACTAGTTGAATGTGGCAGACCTCTGGGCTTTTCCAACCCCATACCTGAGAGCATAATTATTGGCAGCTCAATCAGGGAGAAAGCTGGGCAGCAGTATCAGATAGCAAGATGTGGTATGTCTTACTAAATAGCTCAGGAACCTTCACAGCTTCCTTAGATCACAAAGGGATTTTTTTTCCATTCAACAAATGTTTATTTTATTTTAACAAGATATTTAACAGGATAGGATAAGATAAATAATAGCATAACTATCAACAGCGAGGTTGAACTTCATAGTCCTCTGTTAACCGTCTATTATTGTACATCACTCACAACGGCTTCTAACCTACCATATACCACCACAGTTGTCTCTGGTCCATAAGGATCAAATGTCCTTGACTGATTCTTAATGATAAAATTTTTCCTTAAAATTTTAATTTTAACCAGGATCTTTCCCAACAATTGAGCCTCGTTTACCAAAATTCTAAGTCCCTATTATAAATATGTCCACAGCCTTTGTTGTTCAATAAAACCCTTTTTCCAGATGTATATAAATGAATCTCTTCTCCAATTTCAATCTTATTGAGCAAGTCTGATTCGTTCCTCATTGGTTCTGTCCATCTTAAACCTTGAAAATGTATGTCTTCTCCAAAAATAAAACCTTTTCAAGCCAAACTACTTCTCCTTCAAATCCACCAGCAATAAGATGGATTTAATTGTAAATCAAGTTTTAGTTGCTGTTGCTTATACTTGAGTATCAATTTTGGCTTGATTTAAAACCACTGTTATTTTATCAAACTTTTTATTTAAGTTTTCAATTTGAACTTGTAAGCTGAAAAGCATTTTTCCCCAAAGGGCTTTGTTTTTAAATTAATGCATTGTTTCCATTTTTGGTGTAGTCCAAGACAGCCTGTAACTGAGCTTTCACAACGAAGCATAAACAATTTTTCTCAAGGATGGGGGAATTAGATATAGAACACCAGAATAACCACAGAGAACCCTGAGATAGTGTTTCCCGTAATACAAATGAATGGGATGGGAAAGGAAAGATTCCACTGAAAATTTTTTAAAAAGAATTAAGATCAGAGCTTTTAAAAAGTAATAAGATGCAAAATCCCTGTAGTGAAAATCCAACTGTAAATGTCAATTAAATCAGTATCCAGAAAATGGCCATCAACTTCTATACAGAGAAAGTGAAAGTGCTTCTCAACAGCAAAATAAAGCAGGAAAAAGACACGCCCAAAAACAGGGATTAATGAGACCTATCTATCTAAATATCTATCTATCTATCTATCTATCTATCTATCTATCTATCTATCTATCTATCTAATTGGTCTTATATGCTGCCCTATGTCCCTAGGGACTCAGGGCGGCTCACATAAAAACACCCAATACAAAAGTTAAAAGAAGTTAAAAGATTATTAAACACAATTCGACCAAACAGTATTAAAACCCCATCACAAGACATTTAAAACTAACCCCACCCCCTCAGTCCAGGCCGGATTGTTCGAATAATCAAGTCTTTAGGTCGCAGCAGAAGGAGCGGAGGTGAGGGGCCAATCGTAGCTCCAGGGGAAGCTGGTTCCACAAAGTGGGCGCCCCCACAGAGAAGACCCTACCCCTAGGGACCGCCAGCCGACATTGTTTGGCCGATAGTACCCCAAGGAGGCCCTGTCTGTGGGTGCGCACAAAGTGATGGGTATTCGATGCTGGCAGGAGACGTTCTCGCAAGTACCCCGGCCCTAATATGTGAATTATTATGGCGTATAGCACTGATTATCACGAGAAAATCAGAAGCTATGCCATCCAGGACAGCAAGCACAAGTGCTTTAGAGACTTACAGAGTGCTATTACATAAGCACTGCAGAATACTCCACTGCACAGTCCTGACATATGTGCAGTTAGATAGATAGATGATAGATAGATGATAGATAGATAGATAGATAGATAGATATAGACAGACAGACAGACAGACACAGTCCTTGACTTACAACTATTTGTTTAAGTGACCGTTCGAAGTTATAACAGCACTGAAAAAAGTGACTTGTGAGCATTTCTCACACTTTTGACATAACCTAGCATCCCCCTGGTCACGTGATCAAACTTTGGCCATTTGGCAACCAGCTCATATTTATGACCGGCGTTGCAGTGTCATGGGATCATGACACTTTTGCCCTTTTGCAACCTTTTGAAAAGCAAAGTCAATGGGGAAGCCAGATTCACTGAACAATTGTGTGACTAGCTTAACAACGAACAATTGCAGTGATTCGCTTAACAACTGTGGCAAGGAAGGTGGTAAAATGAGGCAAAACTCAACTAAACAACTGTCTCACTTGGCAAGAGAAATATTGGGCTAACAAAATTGTGGTTGTAATTTGAGGACTACCTGTACAGAGAATCAGATACTTACCAATCTTCCCAGCTCCAGCGGAACTCAAAATTACTAAGATGGTGGGAAAACCAATTAATGAACCTTGGTGGGGAAAAAAAAATCTGTCAATTTTTTTTATATTAAAAACATCTCATTTTGCACTGCTATTATTGACATTATATACAAATGGACAGAAACATAAATGTAGTGGAGTTGTAACTTTTTGAAACTGGAGGACAGAAAATGTGCAATTGTTCTGTAGTAATTCCATCTTTTGGAGAGCCATTCCAGAGGTACTAACTGCATGCTTTGCAAAAGCTTTGACATACAGTAGATGCTGCAAAAAATCTGGGACCTAAAAGTGGTATGGCTGATTAAAGGGGTTGTTGAACTCAGCATTTTTTTTAAAGTACCAATTTTGAAACATTTTTGAAGAATTCACATCCAATAATTGAGTATCTCTCTTCTAGATTGCAATATGAAAGTCCTATTTTCTATTAACAATCTATTTTATTTATTATTAATTTATTAAATTTATATCCCGCCTCACTTCCCCCATCGGGGAACTTGAGGCACAACAAGATAAAAACATTTTCCTATACAATATAAAATCCAAAAACTCATTCATACCATTCAGACATACACGAGGGAAGAACAGAGTCTCAGTTCCATGCCTTCCAACAAAGCCAGGTCTTAACGGCTTTGCGGAAGGCAAGTAGATTGGGGATGGTTCTAATCTCCGCAGGGAGCATATTCCAAAGGGACGGTGCCACTACAGAGAAGGCCCTAGCCCGCGGGCCTGCCAGCCGACATTGCCTGGCTGACGGTATCCGGAGCAAGCCTTCCCTGTGAGATCTAACCGGGCGCTGGGAGGCATAAGGTAGCAGTAGGCGGTCTCGAAGGTATCCCGCTCCTAGGCCATGAAGGGCTTTAAAAGTTGTCACAAGCACCTTGAATTGCACCCGGAAGACCACCGGTAACCAATGCAGCTCGCGGAAGATAGATGTTATATGGGCACGGCAAGGTGCACCCATAATCACTCGTGTGGCCGCATTTTGCACCAGCTGAAGTCTCCGAGGGCTCTTCAAGGGCAGCCCCATGTAGAGTGCATTGCAGTAATCCAATCGAGAGGTGATAAGGGCATGAGCAACCATGTGTAGAGCCCCTCGGTCCAACGCTACAGTCAACATTAACTGCAGGGGTGGGATTCAGCCGGTTCGGGCTGGTTTGGGCGAACCGGATGTTAAATTTACATCTGGTTTGCCAAACCAGTAGTTGAACCAACTAGCTGGCCCTGCCCGCCCTACTCCTTCCAGGAGTCTTCACGCAGCCCGTTTTGGATGCAGGTAAGTGCAGGGCACATGGAGGCTCTGGGAGGGCGAAAAATGGCCTGTTTCCTGGTTCCAGAGAGCCTCTGGAGCCCCGAGGGAGGCAGTTTTCACCCTCCCAGAGGCCCAAGGGAGGCCTCTGGGGAAGGGCAAAAAACAGCACTCCTGGAAGTTCCAGTAGGCCACGCCCACCCAGCAACCGGGCAGAGAACCAGTTGTTGAGATTTTTGAATCCCACCCCAGACTGATTATGTGTCATGCCCCTGGTGGAGACTGACTCCGAGGAAGAGGAGGAACAGCCAACAGGGAGTGGGAGTGTGGCTCCAGAGGTGGTGGAGGAGGCTGGGGAAGGACAGAGACCGGCTGAGCAATCAGAGGAGGATCCAGGCCCATCCCCTATCCATCCCAGGGCATGCAGGGAGGAGAGGATCAGGAAAAAGCATGGTCTACTCAGGAGGAGAGGGCCATGAGCCTCCTCGGGGCTTCCAGCTGGGAGCTATGTATATAAGTGTGTAACTGCGCAGTCAGAATTGCTGGAGTCAAAGTTAGTGTTTCCTTTGAAGGAGGTTTATCTTTGTTGGTGTTCTTCCCAAGGACTTTCCCCGGTTATCTGCTTGGAAGGTATAATTACTTATCTTGGTTTGCTTCGGAACTCTCACCGAGAAGGTTTGTTCTTGTTTTCCTTTTGCCTCATTGTTTACTTTTGGGACATTAAACTGTGACTAATAAAACAGTTAAGTTGAAGGCATTGCCGGACTTTAATTCATGTTTTGGGTTTTGGGTTATTTTGAGAGACTATGGGTCATCACATTATGAATGCCATGTAAGAAAGCTCCAGAAAGATCTAACAGAAGAAATCATTTATTCCTATACTACTTCAATGAGAGGAGTGACTTAAAATATGACAGCCTGTAAAAGCAGGACTATTTAAAACCATCATAGATTCTGTTGTGTGGAAACATCTCAAGTCACTAAGTCCTCAGAAAATTTAGATGAGAATGTCCTTACTCACCGATCTATGCAGATAGTATTCATTGTATCCAAGCGCATGTACAGCATTTCTGTAGCTTGTGCAAGCTGTCATTTTTCAATTAAGGTTTAAATTGTTTATGTTATAATGTTTAATTGCAATACGGTCAAAAACAGAGCATTCCTTTGGTTATCCAAAGGTATCAACTGCTATGAGAGACTTTTGGAGGAAAGGATACAACTTGAGGTAAAGATCCAGGCTGAAGTTTACAGAGTTCAATAAAAAGCGTTGTGTACATGATTTCCATGTGAGGCGGAACAGGAAGCTGAAACAACTCAGCGAAGATCACCTGGGGAAAATATGAAAGCAATATGATGAAGCACATTTGCAAAAGCAGAGGTGCACAGAATCTTTCATTGTCAGGACATCCCAATGCTAAAAAGCCCCATGCCAATCCCACAAGGGTGTACCAAAATGGTTCAAATTCAAAATGCTGTCATTTCAAGCTCCATTCTGAGATGAAGTACTACTGGCAGAAAGGAAGATCCCTGGCACCGAAAACGAAAAGGTGACCTGATAAATATAGCATTTACCTCAACAATGTGGTAATTCAGAGGGATCTTGTGGTTTCCTGGATAGCTTGTTAACTGGACAGCACTATGGAAAAAGAAAGGCATGTGATTTACAGTTAAAAGGGCAAACGGGAAGTGCAAAAAAATAAAATAAATACTTCTTGTGATATGTGCCAGGATCTGCTCCTTCAAAGAGCCTCTTTCTCTGCTGAGAGGAAGTCTTGGGAGTAGCTGCCCAAGGCTCTATCACCATGCAGCATCAGTCCCTCATTGGACAGATTGACATAGACATTGATATATCCCTACCATGTCATTCTCTCTTTCCAGAAAGATCTGATGATGCAGTGAAGATTTTCTTCGATCACAAATCTTTCAACGGAGTGGCTCCCAGGCATAATTGGGCCCTGACAAAACAAACAACAGGGATTAATTTATTGGTACAGTCCAAAACTCCTTCATCCCCAAAAGGCACAATGTGATTACATCCCTGGCATCATAGCATTTTCCAACGTTTTAATAGTGTGGTTTAATGTTTATACCATACTTTTCGGCATAAAGTTCAGCTGCCCCCAGAAATGTTTTCTTTTAGAAGCAGCTTTTTCTGCTCAGAAAAAAAAAATAGACAAAGCCCGCAAAAGCAGTGGTGCATAGGGCAGATGGAGCTATTAGACAGACAAAGCAAACCCTGAACCACAGCAACCCTGATAAAGAATGTGAAGCAAATTCTCAGCTATTGTCAGGCCAAGTAACGACCCAAACCGAAAGGGACATATTATGTGGAACCCACCAAAGACAAAAACATTTCAATTCCCAACAGGCAACGCACTACAAGGATGCTGCCCCACAACACAGGCTTACTTCAGGATCGTCAGTGTAGTCAAACATTCGGAAGGTGACTCTTGGCATCGGGTAAACGGAATCTGCTGCGTGGGGTGGGGCTGTAAAAGGAGGCAGGTTGTGCTGCAGTGCTTCACAAAGGACGCTGTCGAACGCCAGGTATGGCCTCAGGATGTGCCTCTCTTGCCAGTGGTCCTTCTTCATTTTCTGAATCTGAGCCCAAAGGCAATCTAAGTACTGGAAGGCAACAGTCATCCATCAGACATTTTCATATTCATTTTATAATTTGTTTTAGTAATTTGGCTTGTTGGGTTTAATTCTATTTTAGGTAATTATTTATTGTGTTGGTTTTAATTGTGAGCCGCCCCGAGTCCGTTCGGGAGAGGGGCAGCATACAAGTCAAATTAATAAAATAAATAAACAAATAAATATTCGGAATTCACCAAACACCAGGAACATATTACCATATGTGGTGGATTTGTATAGAAGCTAAAGGATATTGGACTAAAATACACACATGGTTGGAAAAAATGATTGAACAATATATAGATTTGAAGCCTGAAATATTTTTATTAGGAATAGTACCTGAAGGTTATAGTAAAGAAAAAACATACTTAATTATACATGTATTAACAGCAGCTAGAATTGTATTTGCTCAAAATTGGAAAAGTGATGATACTGATAGAGGGAAAAATAATTGAAAAAATATTTGAATGTGCAGAAATGAATAGATTAACATTAGAAAAGAAAGAAAAAGAAGAATCTGAATATTACATGGTATGGGATTTGTTTTATAAATGGCTAGAAAATAAAATTAATTAAAAGGGATTATATGTAATTATAAAGCAATAAGAAAAACTAGTGTAATAGATATACTGAATATTACTTAATATATATATGGGAATGTGATTATTATTATATGGTTATACTGTTAAGAAGAATATTATTAGTTATTGTTAAGCACATGAAATATGTACCTAATTGACACATGATTGCAATGGAATGGATTTATTGTATGTTAAAACTAAAAAAGTTTAATTAAAAAAAAAGACATTTTCATATTCGGAATTCAAGGATGTTCCCAAATTAATTTCCGTGCTATAGGAAATCCCCCTACCCAATTTTCTTAGGAAGCATTTCAGGAGGGAAATTCAGAATAAAGAAAAGGCAGGGAGGAAAGCCATTGGGAAGACTTTCTCATTAGAACAGCGTCAACTTCATGCAGCCAAAACTGGCATTTCGCATTTCTCCTAATGTTTTTTTAGATGGACGTTGAGTATAAGAATTCAAAACCATTCACCTCTTCCTGGGGATGTGGTTTATCAACGGACCAAACTTGTAGCATAGGCACATGAGTCTTCTGACGCCGTCTGCCATAAAAGAACATAATCATTGCAAGGACTCTGATAATTGGATTGCACTTCAACTCAAAAAGACTCAGTGCTTTCTTTCAAACCAGGTAGTACATCTCAATTGGCAGGAGGCATTGGGAAAAGTAAACATTTGGCTGTAAAAGTATGTGCTTTCAATCACCTGATTCCTAACTACTGTAGGTTTTGAGGACAGTTGGCTCAGCTACTATGTAGAAAGATGCTTCTAAAATCATACAGCCCAAGACTTTTAAGAACAGTCTCTTGTCTGCCCTGTGATCTTTTCAGATTCCTTTTTAAGCAACAAACTTGCCTACTGCTTTCCAGGAATTTGCACTCATTTATTCTAATCCTGTCTTCAGAGTCAATGGAAAACAATTATGAGCATGTGCCTTTCAACCAAATTTTGGGACTTTTAACATTATTCTTCTGCAACATCTCTGTCCATATTAGGAATGTTGTTAAGTCTTTCAATGCTGTAAAGTCAGATAGTGATGATTGAAAAAAGGAACAAAATTAACTGGGTTTAAGCCTAAAGGTCTGAAGTTATTTATTACCTCAATATTTAACAGTCAATGAGTTGCTTTTCTGCAATTTTGTGATGTCTACATGTTCTGTGTTCATGCTTTATTAAGATATAATGATGCAAAGTAACATTTTCTCTCATTTTCTTACTTCAGATAGTTTTCAACAGTAGATAAGATGTGCTCCATTTCAGTATCCTTTTTCTCATAGAGTTCCTTTCCCACCCAAGGTAAAGATGACAGAAATGCATACACATACCAATCACATCGAACCTATTAAGTCAAAATATGGATAACATTCAGAAAACACGTTGGTTTCTTGCTGATAAAAGCTAAATCAGGTCAAAGACTTGAGTCTCACAGGAAAGACTATTTATGATTCCACAATTCTAACTCTATGTTACGATGCTTCGGCTGCAAACCTTCAAGGGCCCAGGTTCATTATGTGCACACGAATGGTTGATTTTGATACTTACAAAACAATTCTACACAAAGGTGGAGAGTACATACTAAATGCAGAAACCAATGAAAAAAAAAAAGACAAAAAAGCCAAAATGTTATTTATGTTGTGCTGATGCTCTATTATTTACATTTTCCCCCCAAGGGCTCCTTCTGATTATATTTAAGAGGTACACTTACTCTCTGGTGTAAATGAAATCAGCCAGGCAGGGCCTGGCAAACGTCTGTAAGTCATCAACAGCAATTGGCATGATTAAAAGGTTTTCTACAAATCTAGGTTTTAGAAATGTTTAAGGAGCTACGTTGTGGATCTTTTGGATGGCAGACTTTCAACTTGAGATAAGATACAATGGTAAGGGCCCTGTTTGCCCGTCCAAATCATTATTTAGATACCAGTTTGTTTTGTTTACTTATTTTCCGTCCCGAGGCCACAAGAGACTGTGACAAGACAAATCTTTAGGCTTTTGTTATAATACTAGTTGAGGAGAGGCTTATCACATTTACATACACAACACAAAAGAGTAAAACGATCACAGTAACACATTTCAGCAATTTATTTCTCTATCTATGAAGCAAATGCATTGTTGTTTACCTGAGGTACATCCTCCTCCTGTGTCACATTAACGAAACTCTCAAACATGGCTACCATTGAGGGTGCAGCTATTACGTGGCAATTCACAAGATCAGAAAGAAAGCGCACCTGCAGAAAGAGAGCATCCAGCCATTTCTCAATCATGTATTTCCCCAAAGCATGGATCAGCAAGAGATCTCACAAGGCCAGTCAAGATCCCTGCAGAAGCCTAGGCGGTATCTGCTTCAGCATCTTTTACTGGGGTAATGGGAATCCCAGGACCAATATCCCACTGAATAGTGCTTAAACCTCATTTATTAGACGCTGTGGGAGCACAGCGGTTAAAGTGCAGGACTGCAGGCAAACTCTGCCCTCAGCCTGAAGTTCAATCCTGACAGGGCTCAAGGTTGACCACCTTCCATCCTTCTGAAGTCAGTAAAATGAAGGCCCAGATTGTTGGGGGCAATGTGCAAATAATGCTTACATTGTAAACCACTCAGAATGCTGTAAAATGTGAAGAGGCAGTAGATGAACCTAAATGCTATTGCTGTTGCCATCAAATCTGATCACAAAAGCTGGCACACCACTCATACTACAGAGCAGCTATGACAAAGTCAGAAGAAATAAGCCAGTGAAAAGGTTTGGGTGGGTGTATCAAATGATCACACGGAATTACACTTTTTATCTGCACAGCCTGTGAGGTAAAATGTGAGCTCTTCAAATACACTGCAAACCAAACTATGTAAAGTCTGTACAGTATGAAAACAACTTACTAAATAGACAGCTTCATTGTACAGGTTGACTTTCATACATTCTTTCAGCTGACGTATCATGGCTTCTACAAACTCTCCGCCAAAATTGTAGTTCGTGGCATTCAGCAAGCCAACAAGAGTTGTGTAAAGGGTCATCTTTTGTGGTAGCAGACGTGCACTGATGTTTTTTTCCATAAAGGAGAGAAAAAACAGCATCAATCATTAACTCAAATCACAAGTGCCATCTCATTACCCCATGTGTGATTTTCAAATTACCTAGAATGCCTAAATTTTGAAAAGCAGTGTCTTCTTTGACAAGAAGTCTACTATATATTGGAAAAAAGATGAGAGTCAATTCAGTCTTCATTTAACTGTTTAGGTACTGCGAATCCCGGTGGGAAATTACACAGAGAGGTATATAATTGTGGGAAACATTTTACTATGTACATAACAATGTATCTTCCAATGTTTCGATCACAGCGTTTATATTACTTCAGATTCAGGTGTCAGTATGTTCTTTGCAAAGTTGAAAGGAGAAGGTCTGATGAGCAACAGCTCAGGCAAAAAATGTAATCCTTTCTTTGAGCTCTTATGAAAATTCCAGAGGAAGCTGACACTTGCGAATGAGTGTCTCAACGCACAGCTACAGGAAACAGGTTAAATTAAGAGGGCGGCACTACAGTTACCAAGCTTGAACGAGCAGCAAGAGAGAACTATTTTGACACTGTCCTCCTCTCCAGTCTCCTAATTAGTTACCTTGCTAATTATCCCATATTGTCTCCAAGTTTCAAACATTCTTTAAATGGGAAAAATATGTAGCCATACAATATATTCAACAAAGAGCTTTGAAAAGAAACCTTTTTTCAAAAGTAACTACTTAAAAGCTTTTACTGTAGCTAATGTAGGAGATGACCAGGCTGAGCCTGAAGGAGGGGTCAAATGCATCATCAGTCTCGAGGACCTTCTCATCCGCAAGAGATCTATCTCCAGCCCATCTTGAATTCTCATATCTATCACCTATTGGCTCTGACCATTAGTACTTCAGATTCTCATAGAGAGCTTTAGTATACAATCAACCTATATTCTATTGAACTGCCTGGACTCTTGATTTCCTACGCTTGACAGTTAATGCATCATCACCTAGATCCATAAATCTTTTGCATACATACACTGTACAAAGGAGTCTCAGTATTTTGCTTTTGAAGTTTGGCAGATGTGCCTCCAACACCTTAGTCACATTATCTACGTTACTTTCCAAAGGAGAAGAACTCTGAGGGGATAAGATATTAGAAAGTCATTATCTTATTGTTATATATATATGTTACAAAGACACTTCTCATTAAAATGTCCTTTAAGTATGTCAGCTACAGTAGCTCCAAAAGCTATCAATTAAAGTATACTCCACTGCTATTCTCTTTTGCTCCTTACCTAATTTCTTTATTGAAACACACACATACACAAAGAAAAAAAAATTGGGAAATGTAAGAAAATTAAAAATAAATGTTTCATCTTGATCATCCTAAAACACTGTTCAATAACAACCTCATCGACAAACTGGTTTTATTTCTTCAATGAAATAAACCTTCATAATAATTCAGTCTTTACATAGATAAAGGGGACTAAGTAGGGATTCAGATAGGGTCAGCAGTGACAAGATTGCAAGTAAACAAGGCCACTGAGTAATAAAAATCCATAACCCTGATCTTCTGAGAGTTTTCAGTCAAATCAATGAGGACAACTTGATCAGATCAGCAGTCATAAAACATTTCTTACTATTAAGTAAGTGTAATGATATGCTGAAACCCAGCACGGGAAGTTGGTTAGCATAATATTATTACAAACTGTAAACATAGTGTAATAGTTTATTGCAGGTTCCATTTGTAATTGACTATATAAAATGTTAAGGTCCCATTATAGAATAATGGTGCAAACATTCCACATAACTGCTAAGGAGTATTTGTTTATGGTTCTTGAAATTATTAAGGCATATACTCCGATGGTAGTATCTAAAGAAGAAAACTCCCTTTTTAAAAATACCAAAAATGACACAGTACATAGTAACTTTATCCCATTTCTAAGTATATATATTTGTGATACCTCATTTGTACTTGAGTATTTATATTATTCTCAGGCAGGGAAACCTCAAAGATCTCAAAATGAAGCTGCTAGTCATTTATACCTCTTCTCCCAATGTGCTTATTAAGTCTTCCAACATCTCTTCAACTTCAGCTGTTTCAGATGTTCTTCTTCTCTTGTGCTGTTGTTCTATTTTAGTGAGACAAAACATCAGATGCCAAAATGAACATCCCAATATGGTTAGAGATATTGTTGAATTGTAATATTAACTATCAAAAGCATGACATCTATATGTACATTTTCACAACTCATTCCAGGAAAATACCACAAGATACTACACTGACATTTTATGATACTGAGGTTATAAAAAAATCTATTTCGTTGTAACAAAATTCCCCCTCATGTTCTGTTTATTTCGAACATGGCTAAAATAAGTTGATTTAACCATCCTTCTCTTCCATCCTTTTGAAGACAAGGGCCCCCTTTTTTTCTTTAAGCTGACCTTAAAGGCTGCATCATAATGTTTAGTTTAGTTTACTTTATTGTCATTGCACCTCATGCAACGAAATCAAACACCATCTTCAGTGCACATCATGACCATGAACACAAACACACATCCTTCACCCTTCACACATTGAACCGGAAACCCCCGACACCATACCAACACTGCACTATACAGCAGAATTTAAAAGAGCTACTGTCCTGAGATAGAAGCTATTTTTCAGACTATTTGGCCTTGTTTTAATTATTCTGTACCATCTTCCAGATGGTAATAGTTCAAAAAAAGGGTTCCTAGGATGAGATGGATCT
This sequence comes from Naja naja, assembly GCA_009733165.1. NCBI lineage: Eukaryota > Metazoa > Chordata > Lepidosauria > Squamata > Elapidae > Naja > Naja naja. The sequence continues at coordinate 201,095,616 of CM019149.1, forward strand.
TTAAGAATGTTTTGAACTTTCTTAAGGCAGTGGGAGCTATAAAACTCTTCTAAAGGGGGGAGAAGGCAACCAGTGATCTTCTGGGCAATGACATTAACCCTCTGGAATGCTTTCCTATCTGCCACTGTGCAATTGGCAAACCATACAGAGGCGCAGTATGTTAAAATGCTCTCTATGGTGTAGCGGTAGAAGGTCACCAGCAGTTTTTCATTCAGTTGTTGTTTTCTGAGAAGTCTCAGGCAGTATAATCTCTTCTGGGCCCTTTTGACCAGGACTGCAATGTGGGCACCCCAGGTCAGGTCCTCTTTTAGGGTAACACCCAGAAACTTAAAACTGGCCACTTACTCCACTCGGTCTCCATTGATAAGCAAGGGCTGGATGTCTGATCTGTTCTTTCTTTAATCCACTATAAGCTCCTTGGTCTTATTGGTGTTGAGGACCAAATTATTGTCTCCACACCACGAAACCAACCAGTCCACCTCATCTCCGTAGGCAGACTCATCCCCCCCAGAGATAAGTCCCACCACTGTTGTATCATCTGCAAATTTAGCAATAGTATTACTAGCGTGAGTGGGAATGCAGTCATGCACAATTCCCCTCAACTGAAGAGATTAGAAAGGTAAAAAAAAGGCATATTGTTATTTTGGAAGAATCCAGTGGCAGAAAGTAAAAAGAAGCCCATCACAATTTTCGCTTCTATTCCCACATTTTTGAAATGGGAGCTCAGTTCCTGGACTGGGCCAAAGCAGAAGCAAAATATTACAAAGAAATATACCAAAGACAAAACTCACACATCTTATGTCCATCTTATAACCTAATGTTGTTATTTTGGAAGAATCTAGTGGCAGAAATTAAAAAGATGTCTGTATGAACTTTCATCTCTTTACAGTGACCAAGAATTGACAGATAATCAATAGACCAATATCTCTACTTCACTTTTCCTAATATAAAAAGTATACAACCACCTTTATACAAAGATTTAGAAATATTTGTATACTTTTTTCTTCTTGGTTATATAGAATCAATAGAGGAAAAGACTTGTCTGCTCAAGGGCTATAATGTAACATAGCTTCCAAAGAGCAATAAAGACAGTGAATTCAACTCTCACCTTGGCCACGAAAGCCAGCTGAGTGACTTTGGGCCAGTTACTATCAGCCCAATTCACCTCTCAGGCGTGTTGTTGGGGGGGGGGGAGGAAGGTGTATGGGATATGTTTGTGCTGCAAGTATACGGAGGCCCACCTGAATTTCAACCATTAAACGGGGGATGATAAACCAACTCTTTCTCTTGGCTCATTTTGGTGTTTTTTTTTTAAATCAGCTATGCCAGCACATCAACAGAGAACTAATCAAAACAAAAACCTGAGGTCTACCATTACAGGAATGGTTTCATTCTTTTTCCAGTCTTGCAATTTGTTTCTATACCAGGTTGTGTGTGTGTGTGTGTGTGTGCATGCGTGTGTAGGGGGCAGATGCTAACCACAGGTTGATCACTGACATTTACCTGAAAATAAAATTTACATTCAGATATAATCCTACAATGTCCTTCAGAAGTGAAAGTTTTCCCTCTTCCCAACCAATGCCAGAAAACCAAGTGTAGAGAAGGAAATGTGAAATCACAGTTCAAATGCTGGGAAGAGCCCAATGTATGAAACATAACCTCTAAATGCCCAAATATATACATATATATACATATATATACATACACACACACACACACACACACATTCTCAATTCTCAAACCTAGAGTGTCTCTGTGTTCAGAATTTTAAAAATAGGCAAAATTAAACTGTTACACCTGCAATACTAACAGTGTTTTGTTAGAACAATATATAACAACAATATCCATCTACCAAAGGGGAAGCATCTTTCAGAATGATGGATTTCTTCTTCTCCTGTATCTAAACAGAACGGGGTGATTGTGAAGAAAAATACAACATTCCTATGTGTGCACAAAATCTGGGGATTTAAAACAGGGTCGTATTGGGACTTCCGGTTGAGCGCTGCGTTGATGCGGAGCTGAGGAGCGGATCGCCGCTCTGAAAGGATCTGATTTTTGCTGTTCGGTGGCTTCCAGCAGCGTGTCGAACCTCGGAGGGGTAGACAGACGAAAGGGGAAGACCTGGAGGTCTTGGGGAGGTGCCGCAATCCCGGAGACTACAAGAGAATCCCCCGAAAACCAACAGCAGAAGAGGGAGATCGTACAGATCGGAACCAAAGACGTGGCAGCCCAGCGGCTTAAAGGAAGGAAGCAAAGAGTGAAGAACAGCAAATTGAGCAGTGGGAAGGTGAAATTAAAGATTTCCAGAATATGGGTTTTTTTTTTCAGAATATGGATTTATACTACAAAGGGAAACTGAAAATTGAAACTCCAAACCGAACAGTGTAGCGAAGCAGCAGAAACATCAGAAGGAGTACTAACTAAAGAAAACGGCAGTAATTCGTGCTGACTAATGGAATGCTGAAAACGGAGGAGCTGAAGGGTGAGACAACAGCGTTTACTTTTATCATGGGAGTTGAAAAGCAGGTTGTATAATTATATTTTTTGGCGTTTGACGTTTGAGAACTGTGGAAAGAAAGAGAAAGTGACAGTGATGGTGCCCAAGTGAGACAGAGAGATTGGAAGAACAGCTGAGAGTAAAAGCTTGAAAGGAGAACAATTGACAGTTTGAAAGATTTAAGGAAAGGATTGTGGAAAGAAATGTTATAATTGCAATATTTGTCTGATAACTGTGATAACAAAAAAAGGAAGAAATAAGATAACTAAGATTTATAAGTGGAACTGGGACTGTGTGGAGAAAAAGAATAAAGGAGCAAGAAGAAGAAGCTATAACAGAAAGGAGAAACAAAACAGTGGAAGTGACTGTGCAATTTTAAAGAGAACATTTTGAACTTGAACTATGAACTGTAATAAGGTATTTATCCAAAAAAAAAAAGAAGACGACAACCATGGACTTCACTCAAGTTGTTATGCATAGATGTAACTAAATAATATTGGTAAAACATAATCTTAATAGATATATATGTGTTAGAACATTGAGCTAAGAATACTGGTTAATAATTTTTGAATAACTGAACAATTGAAAGTGTGTTGTATAAATATAGAACTCAGATTTCTAAATATTAATTATATAGTAAGAAACTTAGATATTTTTATTCTGAGATAAGCATATAATTAAGAACTCTAAAGAAATAGATTAATTTATATTTATATATAGATAAGGATTTAATTATTTTAATGAATTGGCTGCTCTAAATTAATTAATTAAGCATATAAGACTGTTGATTTTGTGAGTAAATATATTTGTATTTGATTAACATTGAATTCTCTTAAGTACTGTAATAGTTGAATAAGTTCAGTAAGTAAAAATAGAAATAAGAGCTGATTGTGAATTTCCATAATAGAATTTTGGTAATTAATAATATAATAATATATGTATTAATATTACTATTGAATTGAAAAGGAGAAGAAAATAGTACTCTACTAGGGATAGTTGATGGTAGATTGGAAAGAGCTGCTACAGATGGTTAAAATGGCGACAACAACAATTACAAATGTAAAATCAGGAAAGAAAACTACAACAACGATGCCTTCACCTGTGGGGCAGAGATCTATAGATGCAATGCTATTGGCAGAAAAAACTAGTTCATCTCAAAGCCTGCAGACAGTACAGACAAGCTCACTTTGATGCAGGAAATGATGGTAAAAACCCATGAATTGATAGTGAGGAACCACGAAGACACGAAAACAGAGATGAGAACTGATATAGGAGAAGTGAAAAATGAAATACAAAATTTGAACAGTAAGATTGGAAAGATGCAGGAAGAAGTGATAAAAAAATGAACAGAAATTAAATTTGGTAGAGGCAAGAACGGAGATGGTGGAGTAGAAATTAGAGGATTCAGAACAAAATTAGAAAGTGCTTTACCGCGAACTCCAGGATTCGGTGGTATACATGGAATTAGAGAAGACATCATTTCATCTTAGGTTCCAAAATGTGGTGGAAGACAGAAAGAAAGATCTACGTGCAATTATGACGAATCTGATAGCGGCAGCCTTACAGAAACCTAAACTGGAAATTGAATATGATGTAGACGAGGTCTACAGAGTATATACACACTATGCGAGGAGACACAGACTACCTCGAGAGGTTCACATTCGATTTGTGAGGAAGACAACACGAGACCTGCTCTATAGTAAGACCAGAGATGAACCACTTGTATACAAAGATCATGAAGTCATTACACTGAAACAAATACCCAGGAGAGTTAGAGAGCAGAGAAGGGGCTACCAGTTTTTATCAACTCAACTTATTAGAAATGATATTCCATTTAGGTGGCTCACTCCAGAGGGGCTTTTAGTTTCGTGGCAGGACAAAACACATGAAATTGATACAATTGAAAAAGCACAGGAATTTTGTGAACAACATCTGGGACCCGAGGAAAAACAAGAAAGTAGAGACAACTTAAATACGAGGAGTCAAGAGGAACAACTCTCCGGAGAAAAAGAATTTGATTCACACTCTGAACCCCAAAATCTTAGAGAAGAGGAAGGCAATAGACTAAGAAGAAGAGAGCCTAGAACAAGGAATGAAATGAGAAATGCCTCGCACAGTCAATGACACTGATAGAAAAATCACTTTATTTTCAGTCAATATCAATGGTTTAAATTCATCATCAAAAAGAAGATATTTGAGAAACTCAAAAAACAAAATGCTGACAGAACTTGCATCCAAGAAGTGCATATTCCAAACAATCAAGCAGACCTCTTAAAGAATATAAATTTGGGTAAAATGAATTCGGCGCTTGCAAACAAAAAAAAAGGGGGTATTGTAGTATATGTAAAGGATTGGTTGCAACATAAATACAAAGATCAAGAATGATTTTTATAGAAATAAATGTAAACCAGAAAAGGATGTTATTAGTCACAATATATGCCCCGAATACAAACTAAAAAGATTTTTATAATAGGCTCCACCATAAGATAATAGAATTTGGGTATGCTAATGTATGCATTGTAGGGACTATAATGCAGTCCCAGACAAAGATAAAGATTATGAAGTTCCAAAAAAAAGGAAAGGAGAATACTCCCTTCATCTTTTAATAATATGGTAAGAGAACTTAATTTGAAAGACGTGTGGAGATAATTAAATCCAAATAAAAAACAATATAATTTTTTTCGAACCCCCACCACTCTTGGTCCAGAATAGATCAGATATGGATGGACCCTGGGTTAATGGAGAATATTGAAAGGATCGAGATTTTGCCAAACCTATGGGCTGATCATAATCCCATTCAAATTAAATGGAAAGGAAAGAGAAAAATTGGAAGATGGACATTTAACAATACCATATTAAGAGATAAAGAGTATATTGAATTGATAAAGGAAGAATTGAAAGTATTTTTTGAAATAAATAAAAGAGAACATACCTCCCTACAGAATCTTTGGGATACGACCAAAGCCTATGTGATAGGTCTAACTATTGCTTACAATGTTAAAAAGAATAAAGAAAAAAGACAGCAACAAAACGTATGGAGGGAGAAACTGAAAAATTTGGAAACAAGTAGACAAAAGGACCCAAACAATCCAAACATTAAGAAAGGAATAGATCTGGTAAAACATAAGATAAATCTAATTGTAAAGGAAGATCTGGCCCGAAAAATTAAATTAGCAAAACAAAATTATTTTGAAAACGCAAATAACCCGGGGAGGTGGTTAGCCCATAAAATTAAAAAAGAACAAGAAAAGAGAACAATTGTAGCTCTCCAAGATCAGGAAGGGACATTATGCACGCAGACCCAAGAAAAGAAAGCAATTGCTAAAGAGTTTTTTTATGAAATTGTATAAACAGGAAGAAATACCAGAAAAATCTATTGATCAATATTTGAATGAAAAAAACTTGCCCGAAATTACTGATGAAGAGAAACAAAATGTGAATAACAAAAAATCTATAGAAGAAATTAGGAAGGCAATTGGAGCACAAAAAGCAAATAAGACCCCTGGCCCAGATGGAATTTTTTCGGAATTCTATAAGGAATTCCAAGAAATAATAGAGGAGATATTGGTGGACTTGTACAATGAAGCCCTGGAGAATGCTAACGTGCCTAAATCATGGATGGAAGCATATATTACCCTTAATTATAAAGAACAATCAGACGCACAAAAAATTCAAAACTATAGACCAATATCACTTTTAAATGTAGATTACAAAATAATGGCCACAATATTGGCGGAAAGATTAAAGAGAGTATTAAGTAGAACTATCCACACTGATCAGAATGGCTTCCTCCCCCAAAGGCAAATAAAAACAAATACAAGAACCATTATGGATATATTAGAATATTATGAAATATCCACAACCAAAACAATGGCATTGATATTTTAGATGCCCAGAAGGCATTTGACAACCTGAATTGGAATTTTCTTATTAAACAACTGGTAGGCATGAAATTTGGTGAAAATTTTATAAGATTCATTAAGACAATTTATAGCACACAAACTGCAAAAGTATTAATAAATGGGGAAAATACAGATACCATAAAGATAAATAAAGGAGTAAGACAAGGCTGCCCCCTAGCCCCTCTATTGTATATATCGGCAGAAGAGACTCTTTTAGTACTATTTATTTATTTATTTATTTATTTATTTATTTATTTATTTATTTTGACTTTTATGCTGCCACTATCCAAAAAGGACTTGGGGCGGCTCACAGATAAAAACACAGAACAATAAATTATTTAAAAAGAAATTAAACTAGACAAGCCAAAATACAACTATAAAACCGAATTAAAATCGAATTTAAAACCCACCCTCTCCCCCAGGAGATCAATCTAGCCCAGCCTGTAAAAACAACCAGGTTTTTAGATCGCGCCGGAAAGAGGAGATCGGGAGCCAGCCGGATCTCAACGGGTAGCTGATTCCATAAGGCGGGGGCTGATACAGAATAGGCTCTTCCCCGGGTCACCGCCAGCCGACATTGTCGTGCGGACGGCAACGGCAACCCGAGGAGTCCCAACCTGTGTGCTCACACAGGGCGACCAGTATTTGATATCGGCAGGAGATGCTCTCGCAAGTACCCCGGAGCCATGCCATGCAATTAGGCAAAACCAAGAGATTAGAGGACTAAAAATCAAAAAAGAGGAATATAAACTCCAGGCATTCGCCAATGATATGGCATTTATATTAGAAGAACCCTTAGAAGTGAGCCCTATACTACTAAGAGAAATAGAAGAATACGGAAAGGTGGCAGGGTTAAAAATTAACAAAGAAAAAACAAAAGTGTTAACAAAAAACTGTGCAAAGGAGCAGAAGGAAGAACTAGCAAATAAATTAGGTATGCAGGTGGTAAATAAAGTAAAATACCTAGGGATCTGGTTGACTGCTAGATGTTCGTCAATTAAAAAAATAACTATAAGTTAATAACGCAAATAGCTAAAGATTTAGACAATTGGGTCAAATTGCAGTTAACGCTATTGGGACGTATTTTGATAGTAAAAAGGAATATTTTGCCAAAATTGCTGTTCTTGTTTCAGACAGTGCCAGTCAAGTTGGAAAATAATTTTTTTGTAGAATTAAACAAATGTATATCCAAATTTATATGGCAGAGGAAAAAAACCCAGAGTGAAATATAAATTATTACAGGATGCCAGGAAAAAAGGAGGATTTGGCCTTCCAGATTTTGAATTATATTATGATGCTGCTATAGTAAACTGGTTTAAGGATTGGGTTAAATTACAAAATAGAAGGTCATTAATATTAGAGGGTTTTGATCTCCAACTTGGCTGGTACGCTTTCATGTGGGCTGGAAAATCTAAACAACATTCATATTTCCAAAGGCACCACGTAAGAAATGTGTTGTTTAATATCTGGGGAAAGATTAAAAAAAACCCCACTACCCAAAGGTTCCATTCTGGCTATCTACATTGGAAGCAGTTACACATCCAAATGTATTGGATTATGAAAATATTGTTAGGTATTAAGATTTACTATATGACACTGGAGAGCTTAAAAATAGGAACCAAATACAAATTCAAGGAAAGGAGATAACATGGTGGCTCTTTGCACAAATACAAACCCATTACAAAAAAAATAGAGAACAATTTGGTTTTAATATGACTCCACAAGAATTAGATAAAATATGGCTAGGAGAGGAAAAGAAAACAATTAGTAAAACATAAATATCTTTTGGACTACAAATTAAAAGAAGAAACAGTTACAGAATCTATGATAATTTGGGCTAAAAACGTGGGTCATAGTATTGAATTAGATAAGTGGGAAGACATTTGGCAAACAAATTACAAATTAACCATGTCAGTCTCGTATAAAGAAAACTTAAATAAAATGGTTCATCGCTGGCACCTACCTCCTGCGAGACTGGCTAAGATGTTCCCCAACCTACCACCCAATTGTTGGAAATGTAACTACACACAAGGAACATTTCCACATGTGGTGGACTTGCCCATGTGCTCAGAAATTTTGGAGAAATATTAGAAATTGGATTTTTTTTTAAAAATTGTATTTATATGCCACCCTTCTCCGGAGACTCAGGGAGGCTTACAATTTTTCGGTGTTGGCAGGGGGGGAGCGGTCGTCCCCTAGGCCCCTCACTTGTGGGGTGCTGCAGGGGTTGGTCCTTTCTCCCCTCCTGTTCAACATCTATATGAAGCCACTGGGTGAGATCATCCGTGGTTTTGGGGTGAGGTATCAACAGTATGCTGATGATACCCAGCTTTTCATCTCCACCCCAAACCACCTCAGTGATGCCCTCCCCGTGATGTCCCGTTGCCTGGAGGCGGTATGAGACTGGATGGGAAGGAACAGGCTCCGGCTCAACCCGAACAAGATTGAGTGGCTGTGTATACCGTCATCTCGGATAATCCAAGACAGTGGTTCTTAACCTGGGCGATATCGGCCCCCAAGGGGCAATTTTGTTTTTCAGGGGGGCGATAGAACGAAAAGGGCAACGGGCGAAGAAATGGAAGGGGCGATATGGGGCGATGGAGGGAGATATATTGGGAGGGAGAGAGAGAAGGCGTTACATGCTGCTGGCGTTCACGCTGCCGCCAGCGCCTCTGCTGGCCCCTTGGCCTTGGGGCGCTAAGAGGTGACAGTGGGGCGGCGTGTCAATGCAGCCACGGCGGCACATAACACACCACGTCTTCCACATTGGAGGGCTCGGCGTTACTAGTCAATGGGTGAATGTGCAGGGCTGGCGGCGAATGCCCCCTGCCGCCTCTTAGCCGCTCTGCTGGCCCCTTGGGGACGCTAAGAGGCGGCAGGGGGCATTCAAGCCGCCAGCCCTGCACATTCCATTGACTAGTAACGCCCGAGCCGCACCAAAATGGATGAAACAGCAGAGCCGGCCGGCCCTCCCCCTGCGCCTCTTAGCGCTCTGCTGGCCCCTTGGGGACACTAAGAGGTGGCAGGGGCAGTTATGTTGGGGAGGGGCGATGACAACTTCCTCAATGGCTCAAGGGGGCGATTCTTTCAAAAAGGTTAAGAACCACTGATCCAAGAGATTCCATCTCTGACCATAGGGGGGAAGGTGTTGCCCCCTGTGGATAGGGCATGCAACTTGGGTGTCCTCCTGGATGTGCGGCTCAGTATGGAAGAGCAGGTGGGAGCTGTCACCAGGGGGGCATTCACACAGGTTCATCTTGTGCACCAGTTGCGTCCCTAATTGGACCGAGATGCACTGCGCACGGTCACTCATGCACTCGTTACCTCTAGACTCGACTACTGCAATGCTCTCAATATGGGGCTGCCCTTGCATGTCATATGGAGACTTCAGCTGGTGCAGAATGCGGCCGCGCGGGTAGTGATGGCAGCGTCCTGATTCTCCCATATTACACCCCTCCTGCGCGACCTGCATTGGCTGCCGATTGCTTTACGTGTGAGATTCAAGGTGCTGGCAACAACTTACAAAGCCCTATATGGCTTGGGTCCGTGGTACTTGCAGAAATGTCTCCTGCCGTCGACGAATACCAATCGCCCAGTGCGCTCCCACAGACGGGGCCTCCTGGGGGTACTGTCAGAGAAACATTGTAGGCTGGCGGCCCCTAGGGGGAGGGCCTTCTCTGTAGGAGCGCCCACCCTCTGGAACTAACTGCCCCTTGAATTGTGCCTGGCCCCTGATCTCCGCTCCTTCCACCGCGACCTTAAAACATGGTTATTTTTACAATCCGGCCTGGACTGACAGGGGATCGGGATTTTAATTTGAATGTTTATTTGGCACTAATTTAATATTTTTTAAATTATTTTAACTTTTGTATTGCCTGTTTTTTATGTACCCTGCCCTGAGTCCTTCGGGAGAGAGGGTGGCCTATAAGTCCAAATAAACTTAAACTTAATTTTTGGAGCACAACCCAATGCGCTCAGCAATAGCCTTCATTCCATTGCATATGCCTGCTTATTACTAAGCGGCATTTTTACAAAGTCAGCTTATTGCCCCCAACAATCTTGGGTCCTCAATTTACCTACCCTGGGAGGATGAAAGGCTGAGTCAACCTTGAGCCTGGTGGGATTCAAGCCTGCACTAATTGCAGGCAGCTGGAACTAAGTGCTAGGCGTTTAACAGCCTGCACCACCAAGGCTCTTTACAATAAAACAAAATTTAAAACTTGAACCCGAAACCTTTCTGCTAAGTATGATAGATTTAAACATGGAGAAAAAATATCAATATTTAATTTTGCATATCATAACTGCACCCAGAATAACCTACGCACAAAATTGGAAACTGTCTTCCATTCCTTCAGAGGATATGGTAATTAAAAAATACACGAATGCGCTGAGATGGATAGCCTAACCAAACTGTTAAAAAATAAACAAGACAGTGACTATTATGAAATATGGAACATTTGGTACGAGTGGTTAAAGAAAAGGTAATGTTTGATATTTGGATAAGTTATGGAAAAGACAGGAGACATGCATTTAATTACAAACTATATAGAGAAATTAAAACATTAAAAGAACGAAGGAGTTATTGTAACAAGGCAGATTGTCACGGGTACAGGTATGCAGGTCTTGGCGTGTTCGGGTCTTTTCCCATGTACGCATGAAGCCTAAAGTATCAGCCTGAAGATGGCGAGTGGGACCTCGTCGAAACATCCCCAAGATACTCTTAATTTTACACGGGAAAAGACCTGAACACGCCAAGACCTGCACACACATACATATACATATATGTTGATTTGTCTGTTTTAAATGTATGTCAAATAAATGTTTTTTCCAGAATAAACATTATTAAAAAGTAAAAAGTAAAAACAGGCTCATATTTTTTTTAAAAATGTCAATTTTAAATGTTGTTACAGGTTGGGAACCTGTCAAACGCTGTAATTACCGAAGTACAGCTTTCAGCAGAAGACAAAAAGACCTGGAACATGGAAGGTGGAGATGGCGTGGTTCTATTATTAGGTTTAATATACATGTGCCAGCTGCCAATACGTTTTGGCTAGTCCACCTGAAACTAATGCTTTCAGGTTATTCCACCACCCGGGAGAGAAATCGGGATCTGGTTAGAAAACTGCCTATCCAAAGAGCTCCGGCATATCTCTAACGAGGAGGCGCAAGGAGGTTTGGGGGGTGGGGGGAGGCGGCCTGGCGACGATCTCACCCTCCGCTTCCCTCCCGCTCTCACCATCGTTCTCGTCCCGGTGCCGCCTGCGCGACATGGCTCGATTCTCTCGGCGGACCGGCCGAAGAAGGTCTCTCTCGGGGCTGAAAGGGGCAGCCGGCGCCACGGCCAGATGACAAGCAGCTACCGATGCTCGGAGAGGCGCTCGCCGGAAGCCGCCGGCTCAGACGCCGCTGAGACACAGCAAGAGGCGGGCGGGCGGCAAAAGACGCGTGTCTGCTCCTCTCGGCTCTTCGTTCTCTTCCGGCCCGGTGGCTGGTCCTTCCGGTGGGCTCTGTGAGGGGGTGGGGAGGAAGACCAGAAAGCAGCTCTTGGAGTGGGACAGGATGCGAATGGAGCTTTTCCGGGGCAGGTCAAGGCTAAGGGACGGTCTATCAGGCGGGAGTTTTGTGGATCTTTGTTGTTCTGCTTCTTTTGCGGGGGGGAAGCGGGCGGGAGGGGGAGCAAAACTCCTCCCATAAGGCAGATTCCTGAGGTTTTAAAAAGGAAGAGCAAGGGGATAAGCTGTGAACAAAACGCAGCGCCCATCCCCAATGCATCGCTCTGAGATTCCTTATTATGGGGAAATAACTAAATCCTGTAAGGTTATTTGGTTAATTTTTTTCCCCATGGGGAATCTTCTGATAGTTCTGATCCTTGCCTCAATGTACATTGGGCAGTGAATTCTGATTTGGAACAAATGTTGAAATACATTATTTGTAATTTAAAATGCATAAACGATTGAGATGCTGGATTATGAACAGTAGCAAGGTTAGAATATTTAATGATAGACGGAGCTCACCTCATTCTCTGTGAATTCTTTTTTTTTTGCAGCATCCAGAAGTCAAATACTATATTAAAGTCAATTAAAAATGAATCCTTTTATCAATCATTTATTGAATAATAAACGTTTAAGTGTATAATTCACAATCGTATCTATCATTGCATACATACTTGAAAGCTTTTCACATGTATCTGTAGTTGCTTGTAGGTGACAAAAACACCTTCCGATTTTCAGATCATACATATATTATTGGATATAATGTTGCTTCAATAGAGCCACAAACCTGTAAACTCCAAAATTTCAATCTAAGCTATGTGTGTGCCATGGAGAATGCTACTGGGAGGGCTGATGCTCTGAGGATATGCTAGGACTATTGGGTCTAAGAACGGCCTTGTGAGAAGAGGATGCATCCTGCTTCAAAGTAAACAGTCCCATCCTTCCTACAAAGAGGGATGAACCACTGCTTGTACTCAACCACATGCCACCTCCTGGGAGGGCTTAACCAATCTGGTGGGGCATGGATCCAGAATGCAGGTGACCAAGAGCCCACAGCCACAGGGACTCTGTCTACTTTCTCACAATCAACCATCTGAAATCCCTTCCAGATGACAGGACTCAAATGTGTCTTGGTTGCTTGCAAAGATCTGCCCAGCCAGAGTCCAACTCTTAAGAGAAGCTGAGCAAGTTCAATTGACAAACGCTGAAAATATTCCTCAGAGTGGCCCTGCAAGAGCCAGTTCCTCAGGACCTCCTTACCCCAGGAGGGATCTGATCAGGTGAAACAGGGCCAATAGGACTATCTCCTGATTTAATAAGGGTGGAAAAGTAAGTATTCTTTGCTGCCCTTATCAAAACAAAGGACATCCTAACGAAGGTGCTTGTATCCATAATCAGAATGTGGATGAGGTGAGCTTTATTATAGGTCGACTTGGCATTAAAGCAGCAGCAACCGGAGTCTGGAACCATCAAATCTCCAGAAACCAGGTCCTGGTATAGAGCAGTATACAATTTAACTTATGGTGCTAGAAGTCTTTTTGCCCAATTCTTCTTGAGGTACAGGTCTTTGGCAGGGAACATTTGTATTATATTACCTAGTTTGGTGATGAAATACTTGCAAATGTTTCCCTCATTTTCAACCCAAAACACATCCTAACAAAAGCTCTTATCAGTGCCTGATTTGAATTCATTCTTTGTCTTCCCCAAGCAGCACTCTAGACATCTCATGTCTATTCATTTTTAGAGCCACTCAGTGAATGATGGGACTCCACAAGATCTGCCTGCACAGAAAGTCTGCAGTTTTCTCCAGCATCCCTATTGCCTCTTCATTGAAAAAAGCAATGAAAGCAGCAGCTAAATTACACGAAACTGCACTGGTTCCATGAGGTACCTTGGTTGGGCTGATATAATTGGTCCTGCCTCCCTGTGAGAGGCTGCTGTGGAGAACTTTAGGGCCAAAAGGAGTGATGGTAAAAGACTGATATTAACACCCCCCCAAATCCAGACACAAAGGCCCTGAGGCAAACAGATCTACTGTGTGACCCCATCCCCTGTGGCTTATGCTGTGAATGAGTTGGACTAAGTGTGGCTGCCACGATGGCCATGAACCCCTGTGCTACCTCAGACCCTAGGCCCAGAGATGGCAGGAGTCACCCAGAACTTTAAAGGCTGGAGAACTTCAATCCAAAGAGTTCAGGAGCCCAGGCAATGATGCTGCTCTACTTTAGGGAGGAAAGTGAGCAGCAGTTCTCACTGATGCCAATAGCCCAACCTCACAAAAAGAGCTTCAAATCTAGTGGTGTCAGGACAGGGGCCCTGGAAGCACTAGAGACAAATAATGCCAGCCTCCTCTTGCTGCTCTGCTGAAATCATGGCTGATGACACACTTGAATCCCAGGAGGGCACATTTTTAAGACAGGAGTCTCCCTTTCAGTGGCCAGTCAGGCCTTAGTGATGCAAGCTAGGTCAGCCCCTCATACACAATCAGAATGTGAATGAGGTAACTTTATGACAGGTCGACCTGGCATTCAGTAGCAGCAACTGAAGTCCAGAGCCACCAAAGGTCTGGAAACCAGGACCTAGAGCTATACAGCTTAAGCTGTTATGATGCTGGAAGTCTTTCTGCCCAATTCTCCTTAGAGGTACAAGGAACAGGGAACATTCGTATCATATCACATAGCTTGAGAATGAAACATTTGCAAAAAGAAAAGCAAGAGCGGAGAACATCAAGGGCCTAGCCATTTTATTCCAAACTACAGATATTCTCCAATGTTGAGAATAGACCCTTAAAGAGCTCTGGGTGATATTGTAGTTTCAAGTTAAGAAGCTGACAAAAATATTAACAAAGCCAGCCTTCATTTAATGGCTGAACGTGTAAAATTCCTGAGTAAGCACTAAGGTACAAACAATGTCTAAGCTGATAAATCAACACTTGGCAGACCAGTATACTTCCTCTGTATTCAGACAATCTTGAGTTAGGCTCCTTGTGGTTAAAACTGCTTTTCCCACAGTGATAGGTTTGGCTGGAGCCACCAACATCTTTGTATTAAGAAGCCCTTTCTCCACCTTCAGCTGTTTGCCTGGACAGTTTTTAATAACCGTAATTGCTTAATTCAACTAAAATATAGACTAAGTACAAATTATTTGTTCAATTCCAGGTAGAATGTTTGATATATTTGATAAATCTCAAAAAGGGCAGAATCAGTGAAGGGTTGTTATGTCCTCTTTGGTCAATGAAATCTGGGCTGCTTTATAAATCTAATCATTTAAACATTTTTATAGAATATTATAAAATATTTCCTAATATGGAATAGTAGGAAAAGTTGATCTGAATTCATACATATAGACATTTGTTTTACATTACCATAGAATTCGTTCATATGCAAAAAAGCAAGCGAGGAGCCAATTATGTTTATTATCTATTTTTTTTTAATTTTTATACAAACAATAGGAGGGAACAAAGCAGATGCTATGGCAGAGTCAACATTCAAACCATTTCAAAATTAGAAATCCACGCATTATTCCATCCCAATCACCCAGCAATCATAACTAGCATAAGGCCCCTACTGCCCCAAGTCATCCCATTCAAGCACTGCGTAGTTTATCTAGGACAAGACAGTTAAAAGTATTTTCAGATTAAAAGATTTTTTTCCTTTCTTATCAAAGATTCCATCTTAAACTTAACAAGACGAAATTAAGTCCTATACAAAAAAAATAAAAATTACTCAAGCCTGGAGTGCACAGAACTGCTGAAATACAGCCAGTATGTGATGATCCAATTCTGCTGTAAATAGAAGGTTTTCCAAAGTCACCATGTACTGTTGGATGATCTGATGATGCTACAGACACAAAAACGCATTTCAGTTAAGCTTGGAAATGATGTAGCACATTAAATAAAAGTATTATATGTCTAAAAAATATAATCTCTTATTTATATTTTTCACCTCTTTGATATCTGTGATATCTACAAGTACACTATATACTATGTGCAAGTCAACAAAATTGAAAACAGCACCAGAATTTGAACTGCTAGGGGGTGGACAATCTTAATTATGAAATTAGGAGCAGGAGGTTTTCATCATGCCAACTGTTTTACACAGATATGAAAGGTTTAATGGTCATTGTAAAATATTATTTCCTTTATAACTACTACCATGCTATTTCCAGAGCACTAGACAATTAAAGCAATCAAATCAATAAAAGTACTGTATAAAATAAATAGAAATCATAAGATTCATAAACTTTTAATTCCAATAGTTCGTCTCCAGTTACAACCTTTACAAATAAACCAAAAAGTTTCAACTTTAATTTCAGGCAAGCTTTTTTGAAAGGACTTTCCATAACTATGCCAGCACCCTTCTCTACTGGCCATTTATCTAATTTTAGATAAGAGGATTTGAATCTTATTCTTATTAATTGCTTACTTAGAATCTTCAACGAAAGACCAAAGACTGGGAGGCATATTTAATAAAAGGCAATCCTGATAATTAAAGGCTTTAGAGATAACAGTGGTCACATTTGTGCCCAAAATTCAATGGCAGAAATCATGGCTGCTCAGATCATTAAGGTTTTAAGAAAGGAAAAATCTTAAGTACCCACTAGCAATCTAGGTGTTGTGACTTAATTAGCAACAAACATAACATGCAAATTATGCAAACCCAGATGGATACACAATTACCCTCTGAAAAATATTTGCTAGATCTCAGGAAGGTATTCATTGACTTCTTTTCTCTATCTGAATATGGTACACACCGAGATAGGCTGTATCAGGATAATCTCACTTTCAATAACCACATGAATCCTGACATCTATAAGACTTACCTGTAGGAAGATTTGCTGCAGCCTCTCTATACAGTTCTTGTACCAAGGTGTAATTACATCAATCCCTCCTGTTTCACATCGTACTAGATGCTCTGTTAGGATCATAATAAAACGCTGGAAGGAATAAAAACAGTAAAATCGTTGGTGTTAGATTCATAGGTAACTTTTTTTTCCAGCAGGGGTTAGAAAACTCATGGAAAACAGTCTCTCTGAACTAAGTAGGATATAATTTAGTACAGAACACCAACATTAGTAACTGTGGTACCAGTTTCTATTCCCAGAACTTGTCAAATGTACAGAATTTTAATTTAGAAATTGGTGAAGCTGAAACACTTATTCCAGACTTTTGAAGTCACGTTAAGAGTCTTAAGATTGCAAGGGGAGCGGTGGCTCAGTGACTTAAAGACATTGTATTTGTCGGCTGCAGAAGGCTGACTCTTTGTGTTCCAGTATTTCAAGCCCTGGCACCACATGATAGGGTAGGCTCCCATCCCTTGCCTGAGCTCCTGCCAACCTAGCAGTTCGAAAGCATACAGATGCAAGTAGATAAATAGGTAGCACTCTGGTGGGAGTAGCAAAGGAAGCAAGAAACCAACTGGCACTGGCTTGGTCCAAATGTGAAGTGAAAACCAGCAGAGAAAAAGGCCTGGATAACACTGACACTCCTGAAGAACACCGTTAGCTACCCTGTTTACAGAACTAGTTTGCTCCCTATGGTGCACCCTGGATAGTCCACAAGTGTGAACTGAACAAACTAGCAATCTTAGGCAGCCAAACTACTACTCTGTATTAACATTGTAGACTTTTCACTTTGATGTACAGATGCTATATGCTAAATAAATACATCTAAGTCTGCCTTTTTCACTGGTCCATCAATATGTCTGCTTTTACCTGGAATATTACAAGGAAAAGGTTTTTTTGTTCACTTTGAGCTGATTCAACTTTTTCTTGCAAGCGTTCAATTTGTTCTTCAAGGGGCCAATTTTCCCTCTCATTCCTTCGAGAATCATCACGCTGGAGGGAAAGAGTTGAAATTTAATTGATTTTAATATGTTTTATAAATAATCAAGATGGAAAACAAAACAAAAATAAAAGGCACCGTTTCAGATATTGTCAAAAAAATAGCTTGAAAGCATGCAGCAGTGAGTTTTCTGCTAGAAGCTGAACCGGCAAATAAAGTCACATTTATTTTAGATTGGTTTGGTGTCTCAGCTATTGTTTCAGATTGTGTTTATTGTTTTAAAATATTGCAAGTCTATGAGATAGAAACGGATGATGTAAATCATTCATATTCAGTTAAATAGGGGAGTTGATCATATTTTATCAAGCAACTTGCCCACAACATGGGGACTCAAAAAGTTAAAGTTACCTAGCAATTAAAAGTATCCAAAGACAAGAACGCCCTGAACCATAGGCACAATAGAAGAATGATCATCTCCATCTTTCCATCCTGCTGCCCATCTCTGCCTAGCTCAGCACAGCAAAACAAATCTTACGTTTTTATAGCTGATGAAATATCTTTTAAGTCTTATTTCTTCATACAGGCATGGGAAAAAGTTACCTACTCTTTTCTGTTGCTTAGTTAACCTTTCTTTGGCTTCTTCTAGCTCCTTTTGGATCATCATCACATGCTTGTTCATCTTACGAATGGTAGAGTGTAAGATCTCCCAAATATAAAATCTAGCAATAAAAGAAGCAAAGAAGCACTTTCATGTTTGGAGAAAACAACTCTGATTTTTGTCAGTAAAAAGACACGATACACACTTGTATATCTAAGCTTTTCTCAGACAATGAGTAAAATGGATGAAAACACGAGGACAATGGTGCAACTTCCTCCCCACTGAGGAGAAATTTTAGTATCAGAATTCTCTAGGACTATAAAAAAAGCATGCAAATTTTCAATCAGATATACAAAAGGTTTCTTACTTTCAGGAAGTATCTTTAACTTAAGCAAAATTTCCCTTATCAAGATCACTCACCCTTCAATGAAAAATATTTAAGGCAGTTTTTTAAAAAGTTATGAGGTGGTTGATATTTTTTTTTTAATTACATTTATATGCCGCCCTTCTCCGAAGACTCAGGGCGGCTTACAATTTTTGGGATACAACCCAGTGTGCTCAGCAATAGCCTTCATTCCATTGTATATGCCTGCTTATTTTACCTTGTAAAATCATGAGATAGCTCTGGAGAGAAAATCCAATTTGCCACTGCAGCACAATCCACAATCTGTGTTCGAATCATCTTATCCACCAGTACAGCAATCATCTGTGCAAATGTAGAAACTTCGCTCAGTTCATCAGGTGTGTGTGGGCACAACTTTCAGCACAAACTCACAGACTTGAAATCCCAGTTAATTGAAACTACACAGGATCCCTCAAAGCACAGCCTCTCTATAAGATTCAGCTCCTAAGCTGTGCAGACCATAGTTATTTATGTTAGGAGGGCCACTTATCATAACTCCCGAGGTAGGGAAGGAAGGAAGGGAGGGAGGGAAGGAAGGGAGGGAGGAACTATATAAATGTTCATTCTTACCTGAGGATGATTCTTCCATACTTCATACATCACTCTAAGAACGTGAAGCTTCCCTTCATCACTTTCAGCCAAAGTTCTGAGGACTTCTCGAAATCTTATAAAAACAGAAAAGACATAATCCAAGAATGTTAAGGAATAGAACATGCCGCTCATTCTTAGAGATCAATTCTTATGGACCCTTGGGATCCAACTGGGATCTAAATGGCAAAATTGATTGGGAGGGGAGACCGAAAGAGAAGTGGACTGGTCTAGTTCACCAAGATCATTCTGAACTCTGGATTTCTAGTTTGAGAGACTAAGCAGTATTGCCATGTTGACAAAGAGCTCTGTAACACAGCAGTTCTTCCTGCTACTTTGGCTAGTTACAAGTCACAGTACCCTGTGAAAACTCAGCAAGTGAATTATAGAACCCATCTCTTCCCCAAAATCAATGCCAACATTAAACACACACACACACACACACACACACACACACACACACACACAGAGGTGAGACAGAGGTAAGAGAAATTTGTTGCCAAAGCAATGAGAGTAAACCATGGCTTAAATTCAAGCCATAGCAGAAGGCATGTGCCAACCCTTTGAAGTAGATGAGACTTGAACACCAAGGAAATGAATGCTAATACTACAGTACTTTTGTTATAGAGTTACAGTAAAAGAATCTTACTTCCCTGCCATTTCCTAAAGAGAATCAGGAAGGGTCAAATCTGAGATGCTTTCTCAAATCCCATTCCTGCTTCGGGCTGAGATTTTTCTTATCTTTTCTGAGATTTTTCTTATCTGCCTTGGCTGCAGCTCTCCCTCAAGATTATTCTCCCAGTTGACTGCAGTATGCAAAAATGTCTCAGACACACACCTCCCTCAGCCGCAGGACTATAAGAGGCAGAGGGCATAAAGCATAGCCACACTTCCAAGATTCTCTTATTATTGCCAACCTTAACAGAAGTAGTGTAGTCTTATGATTGAGTTGATTTCTTGACTTGGTCTATATCATGGGGCTGACATTCTCTCGTTGCATAATTGGACCCAGTCACCAGCTTTTTCTTCTTCAGAGAGGTTGTTTTTAATTTTGCTTGTGCCCAAGCTCTACCCACCACTCTACAACCTAATGCAGAAAGGGGGTTCTTCTGGACAAGCAAGCTTTTTATTGATTTCCTTCCTCCTGCAGACCTTCTTTGGCCATTCTTACTAGCCTGTATCTTGGGCTTAAATATATACAGCGACAACGTTCTGCTGCAGATCACAAAGAGGTGAGAAAGGACTAATGAACTTTTTGTCTACGTTGTAGTGTGGGAGAAAGCTGCTGAACACAAGATTCATCCAGATAGACAGACATAAAGATCCCAGGAATCAGAGACTATCCAGGAAACGATCCATTTGAAACGGTAGGTTAAAGAAAAGTAGATAATATAGTTAATTTTTAAAACAACAAAAGATAAAGAACAGGACAGAACACACTTGCTTCTGTCCTTTTCTTCATAAAGTTACAACACAAATAAAAATAAAATGGCAACAGCATGAACAAACTGACATTTTAATGTACTTAATGTTAAATACTTACTTTCCCAAAGCACTGAAAGAGTGACTGAATGACTTTGAGGCTAAGTGCAATACTGTCTGGACAAAAACCTCTATTTTTAAAGGATTATATGAGAAACCTTCATCTGGAAAACAAAGTTACAAATACATCAATACCTATAAGCAATGATGGCATTCACCAAAGGCTGAGAAGGACTGAGTATTTTCAGTTTTGTTTTAAAAAAAACTGGTGAGGAAATTTCCTAATAGGCTTTTCTTACAATTTATTTAAGACAAATTAAATCACATATATCAATGAATGAATGTCAGACATATACTAATATATATGATAAAACTGAACTGAAACTCCCAAATGTGGCAATTTTCTTCCTCCTGTCTGAATTGCAGCTTCTCCCTTTTCCCATGCCGATTCTGTTTTTTTTTTTAAAAAAACACCTAAATGTAAAGGTACATTTGCTTGTTTGTATGTATGGAGTGGTGCTGAGTATCAACAGTCCCAGGTCAATACAATTCTATTCTGAGCTTGTACTAATTGCTGTGTGAAAATAAGAACAGGGGCCATACCCTAGCTTTAACTAAACCTAACAAGCTTCCCTGAGGTTTTGCAAAGTTTCCATGAATGGAAATTAGCAACGGAACACGGTAAATATCAGAAGGCTTACCATCATCTTCTTCCTGATTAAGATTGGGCACATCCTTCAGAATGGTGAAGATTTCGTCATTACTTGCTTTATTCTTAACGGCAATGCTTAAACAGAGGGCAACGTTATATCCAGGTAGAGATTCTACACCCAAAGATAGACGAAGCAAAGTTACCATCTTTGAAAACTGGGCATTTTTTTACAAGTTTTACAACTTGTTTTTTTACAAGTTTTTTTTACAATGTAAACTTCTAAAAGCACATTAAATTTTCTTGAAAATCAACCATGTCAGAGAAATGGACCATATGTACGATGGAACAGCAATAGCACTTAGACTTATATGCTGCTTCACAGTGCTCTACAGCCCTCTCTTAGCGGTTTAGAGTCAACCTATTGCCTGCAACAATCTGTCATCCTCATTTTACCGAACTTGGAAGGATGGAAGGCTGAGTCAACCTTGAGCCTGATGAGATTCAAACTGCAGAACTGCTGGCAGTTGGCAGTCAGCAGAAGTAGCCTGTAGTACTACATTCTAACCACTGAACCACCACAGCTCTTATAAAAAAATAGAGGAGTTTTTTTAAATATGTCTTCCAGAAGAGAAGCCACACCTTTAAGCAATATCCCCTTATGTCATCATGACTACTGGGCTTTGGATGGTCCTTGGCTGACACCATCTTATACCTGCCCATGGCTACAGCAACTTTCTTTAGATGGAGTTATCTACCTATTCCTTCCCCATCCCCCATCTGTTTTAATGAGACAAAATACTATTTGCCTCCAACAGTAACAAATGCTCCTTGTCGTGGTTTTTTTTTGTAAAGTGTAAATTATATAAATATCATCTTCTACGTACTGTTACTTTCGTCTCCGTATTTATAAATACAGGTTGGATTTGCAGGAGTAAGAACTGAAAAACTAGCATGAACGATATCTACTATTCGCTGATGGTAGGAAAGCCTGAAAGAAAAAAGATTTTTGCAGAAGGTTGATAAGAAGTTCTTGCTGCAATTAAGTCATATGCTTATGGTTATACCACAGACATAACCCAACCAATCATTCATAACTATCATAAACTATCATAAATATCAAATACTGATCGCCCTCTGCGTGCGCACAGACGGGGACTCCTCGGGGTGCCGTCGGCTAGACAATGTTGGCTGGTGGTGGGCCTACTCTGTTGTGGCCCCCGCCTTGTGGAATCAACTCCCGTTGGAGCTCCATTTGGCCCCTGATCTTCACACTTTCTGCCGTGGTCTGAAGACCTGGCTGTTTGAACAGGCCGGGCTGGACTGGCCTCCTGGGGGTTTTTAATTTATTTTTAATTGTTATTATCGATTGGGCTTGTTAGATTTAATTCTTTTTTATATATTTATTGTTCTGTTTTAATTGTGAACCGCCCCAAGTCCTTGCGGAGAGGGGGCGGCATACAAGTCCAATTAATAATAATAATAATAACTTGGCATACATAGCTAATATCTACACCCTGATCCTGAATACACAGAAAAAGTTCCTCACAAAACCAGGACTGTGCCTGAACTATAATTTGTCAGAAACAGGGAAATGATAAAGATTCCTTGAAGATTTCAATGCTATTTTCTTTCCTTTTCTTTGTTTGAAGTAAGCTTGTTGCCAATCTCTCTGCTTAAAAAAGGAAAGACAACAACTCTCAGAAGTGGAAGAGAATTTCTAGCAGTTAAAGGGGTAAGATATTTCAATTAAGAGCAAAATACATTTTGTAAACATGGGCGCTCAAATAAGGGTGCTAGAAAAAGTTAGGGGAAAAAAAATCTTCCTGTTATTGTCTTGTTATTAACTTGATTAACTGAAAGTGCAACCTTCTATCTATCCAAACTTCTAAAATGAGGGACATTATTTAATAATCTTAACATCATTTAGTCTTCTGCAATTTTAATTGTATTTTCTTGCTAATTAAGCTAGTCTTCAAATGAATCATGTTTTCCAAACTCTTAGAAGCAATGATGGTGCCTAGAAACTAACTCTAAACAGACATGTCCTCAGTAGACTACAAACAGGAAAGAAATGGCAAAGGATCAGTATGCTCCTTCTGTATAAATCTCAACCAGCTGCCCCTGGGGCTATGTTCCTTCCGCCGCGATCTAAAGACCTGGCTGTTTTTACAGGCCGGCCTGGATTGAGAGGGATTGGGGATTTTAATGGGGTATTTTAGTATTTTATTATACATTTGGATTGGATAATATTTTTATCTATTTTGTATATATATCTTTGTGTGAGCTGCCCCAAGTCCTCCCCGGAGATGGGGCGGCATATAAATCCAATAATTATTATTATTATTATTATTATTATTATTATTATTATTATTATTAGAAGAAGAAGAAGAAGAAGAAGAAGAAGAAGAAGAAGAAGAAGAAGAAGAAGAAAGTAAGTAAGTAAGTTCCATAGTTTTGACCACAGGATGCTGATTTTGGACTGCAGATTTTAACTAGAGAAGAAAAAAAACTTTCCGAGGTGATTCTTGGAGGTGATTATTGGAATGGAGTCTCTGTTCTGAGAAATTGAGAGCACTCCTGCCTGCTAATTCCATGAGAACAGGGATTGTTGGGAATCAGGTATTGCACTTTTGGTTAGAACAGGACTAATTTATTGTGGAGATGAATTAAAGAATATGGATGGTATATTAGCTAACAAATGGGAGTAGTCAGAACAGGATTCTAATCTCAGGTCTTCAAATCATGTTTGATCCTAGATGCCTGATGCACAGATAGCTGCTGTGAGACAACTACCAATGCCACTGGCACTGCACCTGCATAGCAAAACTTTGCAGTATTGACCTCTTCCCTGAATATTTAGGTCAATAAACCCTGGAAAAGGCCAAACTAACAGTAAAAGAGGGAATTAGGGACACTGATTACTAAAATGGTATCACCTGCTCCAGAAGTCTATTACCAATTGACATACAGCTCTCTATTGTGGGATACTTATACAATTGAACACTAAGCAAATATATACGGGCCTTTCCTAGAGCCCAGTTTGATGCCCTGCCATCAGCTCTACTGGAGATATGATTTCATGGGATTGCTCACTTTGCCCTTAGGAATCCAGGGAGGCAGAAATTCTTGCCCATGTCCTCCAACAGTGCTCTTTCTATGATGCTCCAAGATGTGCTCTGATTGTCCCAATCACATACAGATAAATTTTGTGTTTATTATATTTTAAGGGATACCCAGCCCTACAATAGCAATAGCAATGAGACTTCTATACTGCCCCACAGTATTTTACAGCACTCTCTGGGCCGTTTACAATGTCAGCATACTGCCCCCTCCCCCCCCCACACAATCTGGCTCTTCGTTTTACCAACCTCAGAAGGATGGAAGGCCGAATCAACCTTCAGCGCCACCAGGATCAAACAACAAATTGTGGGCAGAGTTAGCCTGCCATACTGCATTTTCATCTCTGTGCCTTAAGAGCTCCTTTCACATATTAGGTGGCCAAATATTTTCACCAAGTTATCCAAATGTGCAACATTTTTAGATATGCTGTTTTATTATTTTATTGTTTTCCTTTCCCAAGAACTAATTGCTATATTAAACTATTTCTCCTTTTACTGTACTATTTTATGGCAAACGGTTAGTCAAAGATATATATATATATCTTTTGACTCTGCTAAAGCATCCCTCAGAATTTTTAAGAGGGAGATGTAAACATGCATGTGAAAGAGACAATACTTCTTAGAATATAGGATCAGAGGATGGGAATAGTGGAAACGGATGACAGGATGGGATAAAGAATGGAGATCAGGGTAATGAAGAGAATAATAAGTTGAATGCTGTGGAGATAGTTATGTGCATGTGACAAAACAAGAGCAGGGTCACAAATGGCTGTATGGTGAAGGAATGTAGACAGACTACAAGACAGAAAAAAACTACTGATTGCAAAATAAATGTGTGGAGAGGGTTTGGACAAAGAGAAATAATAAATGAGGTCTGAACTGCAAAAAAAAAATAGGCAAGAAAAGTGAATGCGACAACAGGAACAGGAAGATTGAGTAATTGCAACTGGGTGAGATGGAGCAAGCTGATAGATCAGAAGTGACCTCTGCAGCATAGTAAGTGTTGGAGTAAATGCATTCAGGAATCTTTCCTCTTCTCTTTATTCCTCCATGTCTTTAATTTCTTTTGCTTAGTCTATTTTACTCCTTTTCAGTACTTGCATAACATGGCTTATAGTGATGGAAATAGCATGGTGGATACATCGGTATACAAATGCTGCTATCTCTCACTCACCTCATGCATTTTTCCAGTACTTCTCTTACAAATTTAGGCCGGGGTCTGTCAAGATCCTCAGAAACAGCATCTGACCTACATATTAAAAGGAAAAGGAAAGACTTATAAGACTATATGGCAACTAGATACTTTCATGTTCATAAGATAGCTTTCTAGATTTTTATAGCATCACAGTTTCTAGTATACTAAGGATATGCAGGACTGGAGTTTGACTTATAATGCACAATAATGAAAAAAACTATCTTCAATTATTTAAAGGATCAGAAAATATATAAATTTGTAATGAGACTATTCTATAGGGTTTTCCGCTACTTGGGTAACAATATTTCTGTCTGCCACCCTATTTTTCTATTTGTCCATCAATTCATCCAACCATCTATTTATCCATCTATGTGACTGTTCACTATGTGCCAATATATTGCACAACAATTTACAATACAAATTGCAATAAAATATGTAAAATAATATACTGAAATCTAATAATATACTAAATCAAACTTTCATTTAAAAGATCAAGGGAGAGAAAGAAAAGCCATTTATATAGACCAGGCCTGGATAAAAAACTGAATTTCAAAAGCATCCTAAAATACGACACTCTGGAGCATGGACAGCAATACACTGAAGGGCACCATGAACAGCTGCCAGGTGGCATTTTGCAACTCAGTACATGTAGTCGGATCTCCCTGATGATCCTGGTGACCAACCACACAGAGATTACCTCATTCTACAGCAGCTGAGGTTGTACTTTTTAAAAAATATACTGAATTTGTTTATCCCTTTTAATAGGTTTTTTAGATGTGTGTGTATGAATGTATTGAGTGTGTATTTAAAATGTGCATTACATTTGTGTATTTTATAATTTTTATAATTATTAATTATAATTAATTTGATAATTAATTAAAAAATTTAATTGTTTGTACTCCGCTCTTCCTATCCTGGTCTATGTCTGTAATAAAGATTCGCTTTGTTTGGTCAGTGGAGGCAACGGTGCAGGTATTAGCATCCCAAATTGCTAAAGGCCTTAGAGGTCATAATCAAAGCCTGTCACAGAAGCTAAATGGCACCACTGAGGCTTCAGCAAAGGAGCATGGTCAGATGCCCCATATAACAAATAGCACTTAGACTTACATACTGCTTTATAGTGCTTTCCAGCCCTCTCTAAGTGGTTTACAGAATCAGCATTATTGCCCCCAACAATCTAGGTCCTCATTTTACCCACCTCGGAAGGATGGAAGGCTGAGTCAACCTGGAGCCTGGTGGGATTTGAACTGCCAAATTGTAGGCAGCTGGCTGCAGAAGTAGCACTCTAACGACTGCGCCACAGAGGCTCCTGTATAACAATCTGTCAGCTGCATTTAGATCAATTGTGGCAACCAGATCAAGGGCAAGAGTAGCCCATATAGAGCACTGTCAGGGAGTAAAAATCTTCCAAACATCCCTGCTAATTAGAGGTGATAGACTGTGCCTTTCTTTGCTGTCAACTTTGATAAAATAAGACCCAGAAAATATTCTAAGAAACATCTTTTTATTTTACAAAAATAATAAAACCTAGACCGACTACATACCGGCAGCTTAATCTCACACCAAAGGCATATACAGGAAAAGTACAAAGGAAGTTACAGGAAGTGAAGTAAAAAACTTTTTGAAACATGCGCAGTAAACCAGAAATCACAAGACTGTCTTATCTCATTACTATGGAGACAAGATAACAATTCTAGCTAGCAGACACCTGCCTACAGATATTAGCTTAGGAGCTTGGCAGACAAATTGCAAAAAAAGCATAGTGACAAGCACATCAGAGCAATTTAAACATGAGGCTCCTAGACCATGAACATCTATAAATAGTTGAAAGTGGTAGACCTCTGGGCTTTTCCAATTCTGTACCCAAAAGCATTTCTGGCAGCTCAAAGAGAAATCTGAGCAGCAAGATGTGGTCTATCTTACTAAATAGCGCCCAGGTAAAAAAAACCTCATGGCTTCCTGAGGTCAGAGAGGTTTTCTGAAGAATGACACAATATCCCTATGGATCAAAGAAAGGCTGAATTCCAGAGCCCAGCTTGATGTTGCACAGCAATGAGGTTAGCATAGCTAAGTCCATATCATCCAGCACAGCCACCTATTTTTCTTAATAATGTAAGCCAAGTTGGTTCTTTCATCCAGGAATTAATGAAGTTTTAGTGTGAATTGTGATGTAACATTCATTATCACAAGGGAGAAAATCAGCAACTGGGGTAAGTATGGTACAAGTGCTTTAGAGACTTACCAAATGCTGCTACATAAGCACTGCAGAATACTTAAAAACACATTTTGTGTTGGAATCTGAAGCACAGCACAGTCCTAACAAACATAACCCAAATAGCTGCCAGAAATGAAAACGTGCACAAACACATATGTGGAATCAAACACTTACCAATCTTCCCAGCTCCAACGGAACTCAAAATTACTAAGATGGTGGGAAAACCAATTAATAAACCTTGATGGGAGAAAAAATAAATAAATGTAAATGCCTTATATCAAAACCTTTTCATTTTGCAGAGCTATTATTGACATTATTACTATATAATACATTATACATTATATATAAAATAAGTGGTGGACAAGTCTGAGTAGATGAAAATTCTTAAAAACCAAAGGATAGAACATTTCCAATCATTTATAGTAACACAATCTTTTGAAGAGTTATCTCAGAGGCATCTGCAAATGACTTGATAGTGCTGCAGTTCCAGCATATTCTAAAGCAGGGTCCCCAACCCCTAGTCAGTGGACCAGCACTGGCCCATGGCATGTCAGAAACTGGGCTGCACAAACAAGTGAAGCCCCATCTGCAGGATGCAGGCAGCACATGAAACCACGCCCCCTCTGGTCCACAGAAAAATCTCTCTCCACCGAACCGGTCCCTGGTGCCCAAAAGGTTGGGGACCGCTGTTCTAAAGTACCTTTTTTAAAAATTCATATTTATGTGCCGCCCTTCTCTGGAGACTCAGGGCGGCTTACAATTTTTGGAGCACAACCCAATGTGTTCAGCAATAGCCTTCACTCCATTGTATATGCCTGCTTATTACTAAGCGGCATTTTTACAAAGTCAGCTTATTGCCCCCAACAATCTTGGGTCCTCAATTTACTTACCCCGAGAGGATGGAAGGCTGAGTCAACCTTGAGCCTGGTGGGATTCGAGCCTGCACTAATTGCAGGCAGCTGGAATTAAGTGCTAGGCATTTAATAGCCTGCACCACCAAGGCTCTATTTTTTTGAATAATTTTCCTTTATTTTTTGAATAATTTTCCTTACATCCAATAATAATTGGGTAGTTCTCTTCCAGACTGTAGTATTTTTATTAGCAATCTAACTTTGCAGTGAGGGCTAACTGATTGATTTATAAATGCCATATAAATCAGAACTGAAGAAGGTCCTTGGATGAGAAGTGAAACATCTTCAAGGAAAAACGAAGTCCAGTTGTCTTTTGAAAAAGATCTTTGGGCCATATAAGAAAGTTTCAGAAGAATGTAGAAGAAATCATAGAAGAAATCAACAGAAGAAATAGAAGAAATCAATTATTGCAATATTAATTCAATGAGAGGAGTGACCTAAAATACGAAAGCCTGTAAAAGCAGGGGCATTTTATAGCTATCAGAGATTTTGTTGTGTTAAAGGAAACCCAAGAAACTAATCCTCAGAAAATTTAGACGAGAACGTCCTTACTCACCGATCTATGCAGATAGTATTCATTGTATCTAAGCGCATGTACAGCATTTCTGTAGCTTGTGCAAGCTGTCATTTTTCAATTAAGGTTTAAATCAGGCCTGTCAAACTGCTGCCCCATGGGCTGGATGTGTCACGCAGAGGCCACACCCACCCCAGCTCCACAAAGGCAAAAAACGTCATGATACATCACGATATGTCACATGACATGATCGAGTTTGACACCCATGCTTTAAATTGTTTATATCATAATGTTTAATTGCAATATGGTTGGAAAAACATACCCTTCCTTTTGTTATCAAAAGGTATTAACTGTTACAAGAGACCTTTGGGGGAAAAGGATACAACTTGAGGTAAAGATCCAGGCTGAAGTTTACAGAGTTCAATAAAAAGAGTTGTGTACATGATTTCCGTGTGAGGCGGAACAGGAAGCTGAAACAACTCAGCAAAGATCACCTGGGGAAAATATGAAAGCAATATGATGAAGCACACTTACAACAATAAAAGTGCACAGAATGTTTCATTGTCAATGTTAAAATGCCCCCCTCCAACCCCACAACGACTTTTCTAGCTGAACCGGAAATGGTTTGAACTCAAAACCGGTCATTTCAAGCTCCATTCCAAAATGAGGAACTGTTAGCAAAGAGGAAGATAATTGGCACTAAATAAGAAAAAGTGACCTGATATAGTGTTTACCTCAACAATATGGTAATTCAGAGGGATCTTGTTGTTTCCTGGATAGCTGGTTAATTGGGCAGCACTACAGAAAAAGATAGGCGTATAGTTTAGAAATAGAAAGGTAAGCAGGAAGCAGGTAGCAAAAACGTAATTTACTGTGATATGTGCCAGGACCCATTCCTTCAAAAAACCTCTTTCTTGCAGGAAACAAGTCTTAGAAATAGTTGCCAAAGGTTCTGTCACCATGCAGTGTCTGTCTCCCTTTGGATAGACTGATATGGATATGACAGCTCCAGATGCCCTTAATAACCAGGGAAGGAGCTCCTTCAAAATTGGTACAGTTAACAAACATGATGTAAATCTGCATTTTAAAGCATTAATTTAACACACAAAGTTTTAAAGAACACTTCTCAATGTAGGGAAAACAGACCAATATCACTTTTCTAGGCCAAAAATACTCAAATTTTATATGTAATGGCTAATGGCAAGTCAATTGGACCCATTTAATTTCCTTCTCTCTCTTTCTCTCTCCCTCCCTTCCTGACAACAGTGCAACACAGCCAATTGTGAATGCAGACTTCCTACCAACAACTCTGCTTGGAAAAAATGTAACTGATCTGTGGAAAAATACTTATTGCAAAATGTTTTGAATTATAATATTTTTGCCACTGTATCCAACCTGACTGAAAATGTTGACAATCATTTACCCAAGGAGGGCATCCAACAGGGAGGCTGAATTAAATATGCATGGAAGCAAAGAGCCCTACCATGTCTTTCTCTCTTTCCAAAATGATCTGATGATGCAGTGGAGGTTTTCTTCGATCACAAATCTTTCAACAGAGTGGCTCCCAGGCATAACTGGTCCCTGACAAAAGAAACAACAGAGGTTAATTTATTGGCACAGCCCGAAAACCCATCTTCATCCCAAAAGGCATGATGTGTGATCACATATTGGCATTGTAACATTCTCCCAATAGTTTTAATAAAGAGGAGAGGAGAGAATTTTTCTCATGAGAGAAAAATCACGGAAGAAATTCATCTGTAATGGAAGCCCTTCGTTGGACTTTTTGCAGGAGTTGCAGAAAAAAACAAAATTTGACATATAAATTTAATAATCGTTAACATTTAAAAAGGGGAAGACATATTTTATTTCCCCTTTTCTTTTGAGGGGAAATGGACATTTTATTATAGTCTTAAAGTAAAAGTCGAAAGTAAGTGTTCTCTATAACCTTGGAAAAAGTCAGAAATCATTCTTTGTATATATTTGTGTCTTTTTTTCTTTATATTTTTCACACTTCTATCCCTATTCTCCTTTTACTCTTTTTTGGTTTCTTTTGATTGTTAGCACATGTTGTTTTTAATGTGTATGCTTTTTAAAAATGCAATAAAATTATTGGATAGAAAAGCCAGTGAGCTGCAAGCTACTTCTATAAGCACAAGGATACTTAGTATTTTCATTTAGAAGCAGCCTTTTCCTACTCTGAAAAAAATAGACAAAGCCCGCAAAAGCAGTGGTGCATAGGGCAGATGGAGCTATTAGACAGACAAAGCAAACCCTGAACCACAGCAACCCTGATAAAGAATGTGGAGCAAATTCTCAGCTATTGTCAGGCCAAGTAACGACCCAAACCGAAAGGTCAGAAGGCAAAGGGACATATTATGTGGAACCCACCAAAGACAAAAACATTTCAATTCCCAACAGGCAACGCACTACAAGGATGCTGCCCCACAACACAGGCTTACTTCAGGATCGTCAGTGTAGTCAAACATTCGGAAGGTGACTCTTGGCATCGGGTAAACAGAATCTGCTGCGTGGGGTGGGGCTGTAAAAGGAGGCAAGTTGTGCTGCAGTGCTTCACAAAGGACACTATCGAATGCCAGGTATGGCCTCGGGATGTGCCTCTCTTGCCAGTGGTCCTTCTTCATTTTCTGAATCTGAGCCCAAAGGCAATCTAAGTACTGGAAGGCAACAGTCATCCATCAGACATTTTCATATTTGGAGTGAAGGGATATTCCCAAAGCCAGACTGATTTCCATGCTATAGGAAATCCCCCTACCCAATTTTCTTAGGAACCATTTTGGGGGGGTGGGGGAAGGAATTCAGAATAAAGCAAAGGCAGGGAAAGCCATTGGGAAGACTTTCTCATTAGAACAGTGTCAACTTCATGCAGCCAAAACTGGAATTATGCATTTGCCCTAACGTTTCTTCAGTTGGATATCAGGAGAAGAATTCAAAACCCTAATCATATTCACCTCTTCTTGTGGATGTGGTTTATCAGCGGACCAAACTTGTAGCATAGGCACATGAGTCTTCTGACGCCGTCTGCCATAAAAGAACACAATCATTGTAAGGACTACTGATAACTGGTTTGCATTTCAACTCAGAAAGACTCTGAAAGAAACAGATAGTATGACTCAATTTATTTATTTATTTATTTGACTTGTATGCCGCCCCCTCTCTAAAAAGGACTCGGGGCAGCTCACAACTAAAACCAGAACAGTAAGTTAATTATCTAAAATTAAATTAACCAAGCCAAATTAACCAAAAAACCCATTTATAATTTATGTTATAAAATCGACCCCCCCCCCCGAGGAGTCAGCACAGCCCAGCCTGTTCAAACAACCAGGTTTTTAGATCATGGCGGAAGGTGCGGAGGTCAGGGGCCAGGCGGAGCCCCAGAGGTAGTTGGTTCCACAGAGCGGGAGCCGCCACAGAGTAGGCCCTCCCCCGTGATACCGCCAAACGACACTGGGTCGCAGACGGCACCCCGCGGAGCCCTGTCTGTGTGCTCGTACAGGGCGGTTGGTATTCGATGCTGGCAGTAGACGTTCCCGTAAATAGCCTGGACCCAGGCTCGTAGGACTTTGAATGTCAATACCAACACCTTGAATCTCAACTGACAGGAGGCATTGGGGAAAGCATCTGGCTGTACAAGTGTGCATATATACTCTTTGACCTATGCCATAGATACTCTTTGACCTATGCCAGTAATGCAGCATACACATCATGGTCCTAAGTTATGACAGTTCAGTGACTGATCTGATATTATGACCTCTTTTGTGGTGGACATTAAAAGTAGATGCTAGTTTTCAGCAACACTGTGATCATATGAGTATGGGACACTGCAAATGGCCATAAATGGCCTTGGTGGTGCAGGCTGCTAAATGCCTAGCACTTAAGTTCCAGCTGCCTAGAATTATTGCAGGCTCAAATCCCACCAGGCTCAAGGTTGACTCAGCCTTCCATCCTCTCGGGGTAGGTAAATTGAGGACCCAAGATTGTTGGGGGCAATAAGCTGACTTTGTAAAAATGCCGCTTAGTAATAAGCAGGCATATACAATGGAATGAAGGCTATTGCTGAGCGCATTGGGTTGTATCCCAGGAATTGTAAGCCGCCCTGAGTCTTCGGACAAGGGCGGCATATAAATGTAATTAAAAAAAATGTGAACCAGTTACTGGATGCCCAACACATGGCGGTGGGGGTCAGGATCAGAACTTTGGAACTGGGTTGTAAGTTCCCCCAGAGAGGCCCGTCATAACTCTGAACAGTTGCTATGTGATCAATCATATGTCGAAGGCAATCTGTATGCATTTTCAATGACCTAACTAATGAAGGTTTTTGGGAGAGTTAGTTTAACTACCACGTAGAAAGGTGCTTGTAGAATAACAGAGCCCAAGACTTACAAAAATTCTCATGTCAGCCCTGTGATCACTTCAGATCCCTTTTTAAATGGCAACACTTGCCTACTGCTTTCCATGAATTCCCACACATTGGTTTTAGTTCCACCTTCAGGATCAATGGAAAACAATTATGTTTTCTGCAGAGAGCACGTGTTTTTCACAAATTTGGGGATTTTATCATTATTCTTCTTGAGCATCTTTCTCTATACTAAGAATTCAGAACCATTTTTAATGTGCTTTTGTTTGGAAAAGGAACAAAATTTGGTTTTCACCGAAAAGCCTGAAGTTATTTATTACCTCTAGATTCAACAGTCAAGAAATAGTATTCCCTGCAAATTTATTAAGTCTATAAGTTCTGTGTTTGTGCTGTATCAAGGCATAATGATGCAAAGTTACATTTTCTCTCATTTTCTTACTTCAGATAGGTTTCAACAGTGGACAAGATGTGCTCCATTTCAGTGTCCTTTTTCTCATAGAGCTCCTTCCCCACCCAAGGTAAGGATGACAGAAACGCATACACGTACCAGTCACATCGCACCTGTTTGAAAAAAATACCGACAAAACACAATCAGAACCACTGTTTATGATTCCATAACTCTAATTCTATGTTATGATGACTCAGGTGCAAAGCTTCAAGGGTCCAGATTCATATGTTCACAAGTTGTCTGCACATGAATGGTTGCTTTTGCAAATTCTAAAGCATCCTGTGCAAAGGTACACACTGAATCTGCACAAAGTAATGAAAAAATATAGGACAACCCCCCCCCAATGTTTCTTATGTCATGCTGATGCTTTAATATTTACATAAGCATTTTCAAGGAGCTATTTCACATATTGCTTCTCATTGAATTTAAGATGTACATTTACTCTCCAGAGTAAATGAAATCAGTCAGATCCAGGCAAACATCTGTCAGGTATCAATCCAATAGATATGATTAAAAGGTTTTCTACAAATCTAGATTTTAGAAACGTTTAAGGAGCTACATTGCAAATCTTTTGAACTGCAGACTTCAATTTGAGATAGGATACAACAGTAAGGGCCCCGTTTGCCTGTCTAGACCATGGGCACATACCATTTTTATTTTGTTGTACTTACGTTCTCCCTGAAGGCCACAGAAGACTGTGACAACGGCACCAGAGGGCACATGGCCAAATGTTACAGCTTACTGTTTAGGCTTTTGTTGCAATACAAGTTGAGGAAGACTTACCACATGTATGAACACATTACAAAAAATGTCTGTGGAGATTCTCAGTTATCCAAGTCATGGTGGCCCCAAAGGTCCTCCCTCCCCCCCCCAAAAAAGTAACTCATGCGATTCAAGGTTCTGGCGCTAACATTCAAAGTCCTTCATGGCATGGCTCCGGGGTACTTGCGGGAGCGTCTCCTGCCGATATCAAATACCGATCGCCCTGTGCGTGCACACAGGATGGGACTCCTCGGGATGCCGTCCGCACGACAATGTCGGCTGGCGGTGCCCCAGGGAAGGGCCTATTCTGTAGCGGCTCCCGCCTTATGGAATCAACTACCCGTTGAGCTCCGGTTGGCTCCCGCTCTCTTCTCTTTCCGGCGCGATCTAAAAACCTGGTTATTTTTACAGGCTAGGCTAGAGTGACCTCCTGGGGGGAGGGAATTTTAATTGGGTTTTTATTATTATATGGCTTGTTAGGTCTAATTTCTTTTTAAACTATTTATTGTGCTATGTTTTATTTGTGAGCCGCCCCGAGTCCTTTCGGAGAGTGGCGGCATACAAGTCAAATAAAATAAATAATAAATAAATTTACGACTGAAGAAGCTTCAGTCTTCTTCAGACTGAAGAAGTGAAACGTCTTCAAGGGAAAAAAATCGAGTTGCCTTTTGAACAAGAAAAAAAAAGCACCCTTGGGACACTTTACAAAAAAGACAAACAATCACAGTAATACATTTCAGCAATTTATTTCTCTATCTATGAAGCAAATGCATTGTTGTTTACCTGAGGTACATCCTCCTCCTGCGTCACATTAACAAAACTCTCAAACATGGCTACCATTGAGGGTGCAGCTATTACGTGGCAATTCACAAGATCAGAAAGAAAGCGCACCTGCAGAAAGAGAGCATCCAGCCATTTCTCAATCATGTATTTCCCCAAAGCATGGATCAGCAAGAGATCTCATAAGGCCAGTCAAGATCCCTGCAGAAGCCTAGGCGGTATCTGCTTCAGCATCTTTTACTGGGGTAATGGGAATCCCAGGACCAATATCCCACTGAATGGCCACTTAAACCTGGTTTATTATCAAAATACCAGAAGTCTAGATCAGGAAATTGCAAAAACTGGCACCATTCGCATTACAGAGCTGCTATGACAAAGTCAGCAGAAATAAGACAGTGAAAAGGTTTGGATGGGTGTACAGTATTATACAATCACACGAAATTACATTTTTTATCTTTACAGCCCAAGAAGTGAGGACCCAAGATTGTTGGGGGCAATAAGCTGACTTTGTAAAAATGCCGCTTAGTAATAAGCAGGCATATACAATGGAATGAAGGCTATTGCTGAGCGCATTGGGTTGTGCTCCAAAAATTGTAAGCCGCCCTGAGTCTTCGGAGAAGGGCGGCATATAAATGTAATTAAAAAAAAAAAAGTAAAATGGTGAGCTCTTCAAATTCACTGAAACATACCACAGTCTAAACATAGGTATAGGTTCTAATTGTTTACCAATGGTTTAAAGTTACAATGGCCTTGGAAAAATCAATTTGCCATTTATCCTAATGCTGACAACTGTCACACCATCCATATGGTCGCGGTAAAACTGCAACTGGGGCACTTGACAACTAGCTCACATTTTCAACCAGCTGCAACATCTTGAAGTCACGTGATCACAAGTTGTAACCTTCCCAGCCAGTTTCTGACAAGCAGTATTAATTAGGAAATGTGGATTCAGTTGACCCCCCACTTTGCTTAATGAGCATGTGGTTTGCTTAATAGCTACGGTAAAAATGACCATAAAGTCAGATCCAGCCATATGAGGATTCTCTTAATGTCTTAATCAATTATCACAGCAAACGATTCACTTGAGAATGTGAGGAGTGAAATTCAAGTCTCAATTGTGGATATATGTCGAAGATAACCTGCAAAAGTCTCTTAAGATACGAAAACAACTTACTAAATAGACAGCCTCATTGTACAGGTTGGCTTTCAAACATTCTTTCAGCTGACGTATCATGGCTTCTACAAACTCTCCGCCAAAATTGTAGTTCCTGGCATTCAGCAAGCCAACAAGAGTTGTGTAAATAGTCATCTTCTGTGGTAACAGACGTGCACTGATGTTTTTTTCAATAAAAGAGAGAGAAAAGTAGTATCAAACAATAACACTGATCAAAGCTGTGATCTCATTACTCCTATTTATAGTTAATCCAAGCCATTTGGGATGCATACCTTTTTGAGAAGAAGCAGTCTACATTAAAAATAAAGGTACTGCTAGAGCCAATTCAGTTTTCATCCAATGTTAATACTGCAATTCCAACTGGGAAATCAAACTCAATTGTATGTACCGTAATTATGCACAGTCCTCCATTGTGTTGATGTTGTTCCCCAATCCCAAATTTAATTTAGTTTCAGACTGAGAAGGCAATGTGTTCCTTGCAAAGGAGGTCATTAGTTGAAAGGACAAGATGTAATGAGCAAAAAATCAGACAAAAACGTAATCCTTTCTTTAAACTTTCATGAAAATTCCAGAGTAAGCTTGCACGGCAAATCAACGTATTGCTGTAAAAAACAATTAAGAGAATTGTATTGCTGTTACTGAGCCTGAATGATCAGCAGTAGGGAACCATTCTGACACTGCTGCTCCTCTCTGCTCTCCTTCCTAATTATCCCATATTACTTCCAAGTTTCAAAAATTCTTTAAACGGGATAAAATATGCAGGCAGACAATATATACAATAAAATGCTTTGGTAAAAGTGACCGTTTTCAAAAACAGTTATTTAAAAACCTTTGCTGTAAGTAGTGTATTATCACCTAGATCCATAAATCTTTTGCATACGTACACTGTGCATAGGAGTTTCAGTATTTTGCTTTTGTAGTTTGGTAGATCTGCCTCCAAAACTCCAGCCAAGCCTTCTATTCTACTTTCCAAAGAGAAAAGACTCTGAAAGGGAATAAAATATTTTAAAAAATCATTATCAAGCGTATTGTATCAAGATTTCCTTTCCCTCCATGGACTGCAGTGAGTATGGCATTGATTCTGTCATGTCACCAGAAGGTTTTAGAATTCTCCTTCTCCCACATTTAAAGAGAGGAAGGTTTTCTTAGTAAAAGGAACGCATCAAGTTCTTGGGGTGCTTTTTTATTTTAATGAAGTAGAATCTCATTAAAATTTAAATTTGGAAAGGCTCTGAACCTATGAAGTGGGTCTGCATGACCCCTGGGGATCATCCCATCACACCTTAAGTTTGTGAAGCTATTGCCTCAGTTGGAAAAAGCTTCCTTCAAGGAGGGAGTTAAAGAAAGGAAGCATATCCCTTCAACTTGATATAATGCCCCTTAGTGAATATGCCATTTGACCAGTGAATAAATACAAATTTGCTCATGCCTTATATAGACAAATGTGTGCATTTCTTTCCTAGTTCCAATGCTAGGAAAGATGGTTAAGAAGAAATGGGTGCCCTGAGGCTGGGCAGACCCAAAAAGTTATTGTAGGTCCCCTTTGTTCTTATAGAAAATGGCTTCATTTTTAATATTTCTGAAGGCTGCCCTGCAGAGCTGCTGGCTCTGAATGATGAGAAATAAAGATTCCTTTTAGTTGGTATATGATAAGCTGATCAGCAAATTTTGATGAACTCAAGTTATCCATATTCATGGTTTAAAATGATACAAGTGTAACTTGTTAAATTCTGTACTTTAAAATAAAATTCCTTTATCAAGGGAATGTAAAGATATTAATATAACCAGCACAGATTTTAACAACAGTGATAATAAATAATAGCTCCTAGGCTATGGAATTGAATATAAGGTTACAACTGTAACCTTATACATTATGTTTACATATTTCAAAAACAGCAGCAATTGCTCTGCGTGGCAAAAATGTGGAAATGAAATTTCCTAACTGTAATTTCATTTACACACTTTTAATTTGGTCTTGTTGCTTAATGTTATTCACTTAAGGGATGAGTTCAGCAAAATGATCTCACAGCAGTTTCAATAAATGCTTCAATAAATTAAAAACTTTAATTGCCCTAAATAAAATAGCAGATTAGGATTTATGTGCCGTGCTGATATTACCTTATATTTTATTTTTTGCCTAATGGAAACATATTCAGTATTTGGTTGATCAACAAATAGATACTATTTTCATTTTCTTAGTAAATTCTGACACAATGCTTGTCATATTCTATTTCTTTTCCATTTTATAGACAAAAGTCACTATTTTTCCCCTGCTGAAGCAAAACTATAACTATTGAGATTCTATATGGATAAAGAGAATTATTAATGGAAATTCAGATATAGTGAGTATTGGCAGGTCTGCAGTCCAACAAGGCCACAGTACAAGAAATATCTATACGACTGAGTTTCTAATACCGGTATAAAAATACTGAAAAATGCTAATCAATCCACCAGGAACAGCTGATCAACTTAGCAGCCACATACAGTAATACTTGGTACTCAACTGCTTTGAAACTCATCAAATTTGGCACTCAATACATTTTGATATGAAAATTTTGACCCGGTACTCTTCGTTTGTTTGGTATTCAACGCACAAGCTAGAACTTATCACAAGCTAGAACTTATTGGTGTCGGCTGCCTTGTGATTCACTACAATATTCCTTATGGGAACAATTTGTTTGGTATTCATTCTGTTTGGTACTCATCGCACCTCCCGGAACCAATTAATGCTGAGTACTGAGGTATCACTGTAATGTTTTCTTACTATTGATTAGCAAACTGAAAAATCAAGTAGAGTCGAATTGACTGCTGAAACAGAACATTAACCATCCATCCATCCATCCAAAATGTCAGTATTTGTATTAGCTCACACAAAAAAACCCACAAAAATATGAAGGTGCTAGTCTTTCATACCTTTTCTCCCACTTTGCATATTAGAGATTCCAATCGTTCTGCAATAGATACTTTCCTTTTCTTGTATGGTTGATCTATTTCAGTGAGACAAAATAGAAACACTGTTTCAGGAGCAAAAATGAGGTGCCATAAGGTGTGAGAGGCTGTCTCAATTATAGTACAGTAGTAAGATTCAAACAGGTTGCACTTATACATGTTTCTACAATTTATTCCAGTAAAATGACATATTATATGACGGTACATTGCAACGATCCCATTGTTTACCTAGAAAAAAAGATTTTTAAAAAATTCACAGTTCAGTTCCAGTTTTGTCCTTTTAAATTGTATTTATTTGGAATCTGACTAGAATAACTTGTTAATAACAGAAATCTGTTTTTTCCTCCTCTTCCATCTTTTTATCTTTTTTTTTACACTAGCTGAAAACAAGGACCACTTGTTCCTTTATTTTTTTTAACTGGCCTATATGCACCAGAATCCTTTCGACTGTCATGCCCCTGGTGGAGACTGACTCTGAGGGAGTGGAGGAACAGCTGACAGGGAGTGGAAGTGTGGCTCCAGAGGGTGTGGAGGAGGCTGGGGAAGGGCAGAGGCCTGCTGGGCAGTCAAAGGAGGACCCAGGTCCATCCCCTCTCCATCCTACGGCACGCAGGGAGGAGAGGATAAGGGAGAGATGTGGTCTACTCGGGAGGAGAGGGCCTTGATCCTCTTCATGGGCTGCAGCTGTGACAATTGAATAAGAGGCCGGACATGCGTACGGGCGAGTGCTGGAAACAAAGTGTGGAAATATCTCTAGTTTATTGTTAATCTCTGAGTTTGGTGTCCTTCCCAGTGTGTGTTCTGATATCCGTGGACGTCCTCCAGCCTTTATCTTGCCTGGTTTGTGTTGTTTTTTACTCTTTATAATTCAAACGGCATTTTTAGTTTAAACAGCATTTCCTCCTCCTTGTAACTGCTCGTGTGGGAGTTTTTTGTCTCCAGTCAAGGCTATTTGGAGCTTGGAAGCAAAGTGAAGGAATAAAGGGGGCTTCACCTGTTTTTTGTGACCGTGTTTATTTTGTATCCCACCCTGGGTCATCACATCGACTGAAGAAGAGGTAAGAAATATTGAACAAATGAAAGTACAAGTCGTATTATTGTTATGTAAAAAGCAGTGGCAGAAGGTAGAAAGGTGCCCACCATGATGTACCTTTCTAATTCTATGTATTCTGTATTTTTGAAGGGGGAACCATATCCCAGAATGGGGAAACAAAGAAGCCAAATTTTACAAAAGGAGTAATTCACAGGAAATGATTCCCCAAAGCCCAAAAGGACCCCCATGTCAAGCTAAAAAATTTAAAATGTAAAACCAAAGAAAAAGGCAACAAATTTTGTGCCAATCCCATAAACTAATACACTCCAAAGAAAAAGGGGATTCTGGAGAGGGGAAATTGGAGGGGGAGGGGAATTAAGCAAGCAAATACAAACTAAGGAACCATTCACATCTACTCATCATTTGGTTTAATGCTAGTAGAAAAGGAGCCAAAACCAAGTCAAGCTAAGATGAAAATGGAGGAATATCTAAACCTATGTAACACATTTTAAAGTTCTCTTTAAAAAAAGCATCAGGGAATATGCAAACCTTCACATGACTTTTCAAGGTCCAGTAGCTAAGTAGGGCATGTAAAATTTTAATCAATCTAGCCACTTGGAAATGAAAACATTAGCTGCCAAGATCCCTTAGTCTTCCATGCTGTATGTGTAACATCTGTGGAAGCCCATGTGGGACACATGGATTATATCCACCTTTCATTTACAGTCTAACAGTGCCAATTGTTTTTTCTTCCATCCAATCGTGTATGATTCTCAGAGATTGCCCAGACGAGGGGTGTCAAACTCAAGGCCCGTGGGCCAGATTTGACCTGTGGGTGCTTAGATCTGGCCTGTGGGACCACCCTGGAAACAAAGGACCAGCCCATGGTGCCTCTGCCAGCAAAAATGGAGCTCCGTTTTCACTGGCACGAGGGTTGCAGGAGGCTGCCGCAGCCAAAAACAGAGCTCGGGAGCCCATTTTTGCTGGCAGAGCGCTAGGGTCGCCATAGGCGCCCCAAACACAAGTTACATCGAGCTGGCCATGCCCACCCTGGCTCCCCCGAGGTCAAACACAACCCTGATGCGGCCCTCAATTAAACTGAATTTGACACCCCTGGCCTAGACTAATCCCTGCAATTTTCTTGGCAAGATTTTTTTTCCAGAATGGTTTGCCATCCCTTCCGTCTTAGGGTAGAGAGAAAGTGATTGTCCCAAGCTTACCCAGCTGGTTTTACACCTAAGGCAGGACTACAGGTAGTCCTCGAGTTATGAATGTAATGGAGCCTGCCAATTACATTCATAACTCGAGGATTTGTAGGAGTGAATTGTGTAACTTGACCACAATCACTCCCCGATTTCACTCATGCATTCACTAATCAAATGCGTGAGTTAAGTGCACATGAGGTTTCTCAGAGTGGAGAAAGCCATGAGGACCTAAGGATGGAACAGGTCATCTGTTTCAGACCACCCAAGGCCTCCCCTGACCCACTGGGATACCTCATGCTCCCTCCCCTGGGGTCCCCACAATTGCTCCCCCCTCCATCGTGCCATGCCAGGTCACTTACCTTGTGAAGATCTGTCTTCTCTCCAGTCCCTCTCCCGTGGTTTCCTTGCCTGCTTGCAGTCTTGGCATGAAGAGTGCTTCCAAGCCAACGAGATTTTGGGACAGCAAAATCGGCTTGCTTCAAGCCTCCCATTGGCTTGTAATGCTCTTCGTGCCAAGACTGGAATACAGTGAAAGGTGTTTACAAGCCGATGGGATGCTTGGAGTAAAGGCAATTTCACTGCCCCTTGTTGGCTTGCATGTGCTCTTCAGCCAGATCTGGTATAGGCCTCAGTTTGCAGAGAACCAAGGTCTAAATTACAGTAGTGCAAGATCACACGTGATCTCTAGTGCGATATTTCACACTACTGATCTCGTGTGATCTCTCAATACTTTACGCCTGTTTTCTGCAAATGCCCAGAA
Source organism: Naja naja (assembly GCA_009733165.1). Lineage (NCBI taxonomy): Eukaryota > Metazoa > Chordata > Lepidosauria > Squamata > Elapidae > Naja > Naja naja. The sequence goes on from CM019149.1 coordinate 201,138,452, forward strand.
GCAGGCAAAGGCAGCGATGGCTCGCTATATCATCACAAGGTGAGTCTCCACAGCCCCAATGGCTTTGGAGACCTGGGGGCTAGCTCATAACTTCAAACAGTTCCTGAGTGACCTGTTCTAACTTGTGGATTATCTGTACTGTACAATTCATAGTCTTCCAGTTTCTAACCTGATGCCTTAACAACTATACTAAATTGGCTCTAATATTAATAGTTTAATATGTTATTATAAACATTTATGATTTTAAAACAATAAGAGAAACACAATAGCTTTCTTACAGCCATATATAATTTTGAATAAATACAGAATTACTGACTGTAAGTGCCCTACATTTGCAGAAATCTTGAGCAGCACAGCCCAGAAAATGATCTTGTCTTTACTAAGGCTAACAAAAAGCATTTTGGGATATTTTTCCAGAAGGAAATTTTACAGTAGGTTGAGCACTGGGAAAGCTCACTTATATTCAACACTGCCTCCAAACAAATGAAATTTGTCCAAGAAGGATTTAGCATTAGCATTGTACTGGTTGTCTCTATTCCTCCAAAGAGCATATGATTTGCATTTGTTAAACTGGTTGTTAAAATCACAACAATAGGCTCAAGAATCTCTTAAATAGAATGCTCATCTCTTTGCAACAGAGCAAGCATCCACACTCAGTAGACAAATCTCTCTGCCAATATAAAAGGGAAATAACACTTTTATGCACAGATTTATAAATTTATATTTCTGTCTCTTGGTTGAACAGAATGAACAGAGGAAAAGGCTTATTGGCAGAAGGACTGTAGCTTAAATTTCTCAGAAAGCAAAGAAGGTATTTTCCCTTCATTTCCATAGGTTGAAAAAGTTGTGACAATTTACTTACTGTCTGGCTCTACAGTCAGAAGCTAGGTTTCTTGGTTATCTCATTATTTATGACTAATATGTCCAAGTTATATACTATGAATATCTAACTACATGATATATTATGCATTTCATTCCTACAAAAGGAGGTACCTTACCTTTGGCCAAATAAAGTTGAACTTAGTATTGGTTTATCCATGAGATGATCTGAAGGTATCTATGTAAAAGTCTGCTCTGTATATATGACTGGTTAAGTGGGAGAAGACTTGATCAAACTTGTGATTTTTGCCAACCTTTTTTGCAATCATTTGCAAGTAGACAACTTGCAAATAATTAGATCTCAACTATAAAATGGGATAGGAAATCAAACTCTTTCACTCAGTTCGTTTTGAAAAATCAGCTATGCCACCCATATCCAGAGAGAACCAAACTAAACGAAAAAGCTAGGTCTACTACTACAGGAATAGTTACATTGTTACCTGTCCTGCAATTCAGTTCCATATCAGATTGTATGTGAAAAGGAATGCTAACAACTGAACACAGGTAGCACAAAGCACTAACATACAGTTGTAAAAAGAGCAAACAACAAATTACGACTCTACTCACTTGGGAATAAATGTTAAATTTATATATAATCCTAAAATGTGCTCAGAAATGGAAGTGTCTGTTCTGTTCTTTGTAACTAATGCCAGAAAATCAAGTGTATGGGAAACCATGGCCCAAGTGCCAGGAAAACCCAGTGTATGAAATATGGCCTCTGAATGCCATATGGTAAAAATTATTCTTTTCTTTGATTCTCAAACCTAGAAAGAGTATCTGTTGAAGAAGTGAACAGTTAGACCTGTGATACTAAAATACTTATTGTTACAACAGTGTATAAATGTGTACATCCACTAAAGGAGCATATCAGTTGGGAGAGAAATGTATATATAGTTGATTAGAAAACTGTGCAATAAAAATGTATTTCTTTTAAGCAATTTTTCTCTCCAGTTCAAATTTTTCCAGAATATTCACATTACTAATCTCAGGCTCAAAAGTCTGTTATAATAACAACCAATCTAAACATTTGGCTGATTGTGTGACCAACCATAATAACTGCCATACAACCTAAACTTTGAAATTGTTGATAAGACAAAAAAAAGTCTGGACAATGGACATTGCAATACCTGGAGAAACTTATAAAATATTAAAAATAAGACCTGCAAACAGAAGTAGAATGATTGTGCAAAAGAAAACAAAGCTGGTACCAGTAATAGGAACCTTGGATGCAATTTTAAAATATCTGCAGTTTTCTGCAGTTGAAAACCATATTGACAAAATCACCATCAGTCAACTACAAAAAAGCAGTTTTATATGGAAAGCTTATATCCTGCAATGATACTTTTAATATTATTAAACAAACAGGTCCTTAAGAAGACAAAAATAGCAAATGCAGTCTCTCCAACTGTGTGGCTAACCATAACTGATTTTGTTCCTAATCTCGTATGGAAATCTGCAATGGATTCTTATACACTGAAACACTGACATCTATTTGCACATATAAACATAGCAGAAAACTGAAACTGGGAGATAAGATAGAAGTTTCAGATCGCAGAAGTAAAGAAGGCATGTAAGTTATTTCTGAGAAAAGTCTTCCATATCCCAGGTCCAGGATGCTGCCACCTAGATTTATTCTGGCATTCATCTCCGTTTCTGATGTTACAGAATTAGCCTGGATACAAATATTGTCAAAGGCCTAATCTGGCTATTTTTTTAAACTCTATGCAAATAGAACCCTGGGTGAAAATAACCTCCTTCTCTTCAGTACAGATAGTCTTCAACTTACAACAGTTCATTTAGTGACTGTTCGAAGTTACAACAGCACTAAAAAAAACCTGCACTCACGACCGTTTTTCAAACTTACAACCTTTGCAGCATCCCCACAGCCACCGATCAAAATCCAGATGCTTGGCAACTGGCTCAAGTTTATGACGGCTGAAGTGTCCCAAGGTCATGCGATCTCCCTTTTGCAACCTTACGCCAGCCAAAGGCAACGGGGAAGCCAGATTCACTTAACAACAGCGTTACTAACTTAACAACTGCCCGGATTCACTTATACACTCCCGGCAAGAAAGGTCGTAAAATGGGGACAAAACTCACTTAACACGTCTCATTTAGCAACAGAAATTTCGGACTCAATTTTGGTCGTTAAGACGAGGACTACCTGGTAATGTAACCACATAAGGAGCCTAAACAGAACCCAAGATTTTTGCACATGGAAAAATCTTGCAGGCACTGAAAACTCCCGACTGAAGAGCGCTGGCATCTCTACTCCAGAGCTCAGAGAGCGAGCAGAGTGGGGTGTCGTCCCCCCCCCCCCGACTTGGCCGATCCAAGCACAGATCAACTGGCCCGACCGCCACTTCAGCTGCTTTCTGACTCTTTCAAACGGCTTAGACCGGGGGCGATGGGGATGCCATCATGATCTACTGCTCCGGAGCGGCAACAGCGCGGGCTCAAGGAGAAGACTCGGCCTCGCAGACATTTCGCCCTCCGCTTTCCCTTCCCTCCCGCTCACCATCGTTCTCGTCCCTGTGCCGCCTGCGCGACATGGCTCGACCCTTCCTCCGGCTCGGCGGACGACCTTAGGGCGCTCTGGAGGTGGGGAGTGGGGGCGGAAAGGATGAGAGCAGCAACCGACACTCGGGAGCGTTCGCCGGAAGTCGCCGTCGCCGTGCAAACTGCCCCCCCCCCAGCCCTGAGAAAGACAGCGAGTGAGCGATCGAACGAGCCACTGAGCGCGGACCTCCGCTTCTCTCCGCCCTTGGTTGCTTCCGGCCCGCCGGCAGGTTCTTCCGGTGGCATCTGGGGGTGGGGAAGGGGGCGGAATCAGCGAGGAGTTCTGGAGTGGGACAGAATACGAAAGGAGTTGTTCCGGGGCAGGTCAAGGCTAAGGGACGGTCTACCGCTTGGGAGACTTCCTGAGAAACGCAAATAAACAAACGTCTATGGAGATTGTCGGTCATGTGGGTCACGGTTGTCCCAAAGGTGCTTTTTCAAGCTGCAAGTGGACTTTCTTTGTTTTTCCTTGAAGACTTTTCCCTTCTCATCTTGGGTGAGATCGTCTTCAAGGAAAAACAAGGAAGTCCACTTGCAGTTTGAAAAGGCACCTTTGAGACAAACAAACAAAACACCCCTGTCCTCTTTCCCCTCCCGTAATATGCAATGCATCTTTGTTGTGCTTCTTTAGGGGAAAACTCCCCTGATAATGTAGGCTTCTGATTATTTTAGTGGTTAAAAGAGAGGATGTGAGGATAGCTGTACAAACTGAAAGAAATTCAGAATTAATCTCCAAGATATCTGATATTCTTTATTATGGGGTGATAATTAAATTCTGTAAGGTTGTTTCGTTAATTTTTCCATCGTTTCCAAGATCATAATTTTCTCATGATCTTTATGGACTCAATTTACATTCCTACAGTGAAAATTTGATTTCGAGAAAGGACAGAATATAAGTCTTATATATCTTCTTTGTAGTTAAAAATACAGAAGACAGTTGTGGGCATGATTGAGATTCTGATGTAATGCATTACTTCATAATTTTTTATGAAGTAATGAATTTTATGAATTTTTTATTGCATTGCATTACTTCATAATTTTTTGAACTTTTCCAAAAATCATTACAACCCCCCCCAAATAGACCAAACATTAAAAATATGCATTAAAAAGGAGTGCGTGTGTATATATATTATATATAATTGGATAGATATATCTTTCTGAATAAAATAAAATGTTTTGATCTTATATGTTTTGAATATATTTTATGTCATTTATGTCAGTGGAGTGGAATTGTGGTTTAGGTCAAAGTGAATAACTTTTATGGTTGTAATCCTGAGTATGCTTGTTTGAAGAGTGATTGGATGCAAATGCTGGGATTATTACATGCCATGCCAACCCAAAGAATGCTGCCACCTTATCTTACTCCTCCATTTGTATGCTTCAGTTTCTTTCACCTGCTATTTGAGTTTTCTGAGAATGGATCTTATACATTAAATTTGTCATGTTTACAAGCTCTATGCAATGCCACCCCCCCTCCTCTGTTCAATCTTGTCCTATTCTCATAGAGACAGCTGAAGCAAGTACCAGCAGTTTCCTTGGCAAGGTTATTTAGAAGTGCTTTGCCACTGCCTTCTTCCTAGAAATTAAAACTTTCTGGACATTTTATTTGTCTCTAAACCACCAAGTTATTTTTGTTTCTCCACTTCCCCTCCCCATATATATTTTGGAAGCTTACAGGATTCATATCCCTAATTGTTTCTGCTACCTTTTTCACCTCCTTATTACAGCTATGGTATATCTCTCTTAGAAGTTCAAAGGTAATTTTTTGTGTTAACAGTGCAGGTGGTTTTGCGGGTCACCCAAAATTCTGTTCATTTCTTGAAAGTAAAAATTATTTTCTTTCAATGAGGCCTGAAATAAATTGACGACCCCCCCCCCCGTGTGTGTGTATGTGTGTGTATGTATATGTATACATACACACACACACCCCATCAGTATGTTGGTGATATTCAGCTATACAGTATATCTCTGCCCTGGGCCAACCAGATGATGCTGTGGAAATGCTTCCCCAGTGCCTGGAGGTTGTCTGAAACTGAATAGAAAGATTTGGCTTTTATTCATTCTGATAAGACTGAGTGCTGTGGGTTTTAAAGTACCTGTATCTGGTGATTTGAGATCTTTAATTCGGGCTGGGGTGACTCTTCCCTAGCTGGTGTGCAATCTGGAATTCTCTGGGACTTTTGGGTTCTGTTCAAAGAGCAGGTGCTCAAAGGCAGGAGGGCCTTTGTACATCATGTGCTCCAGTTGAACCTTTTCCTAGATAGGGAGTACTGCTCAGTCACTTATGCCTTAGTCACCTCCCAATTAAACTATTTCAGTTAACTCTACATTGTGAATCCCTTGAAGAATAGTTAGAAGCTACAGTTGGTCCAGAAGGTAGCAGCAGCATGGCAGTGGCTGGCATACTTTGTACATATGGGTAAAAACTATTGTTGCGTGAGCAGCAGGGTCTCAGTAGGCTTCTGGCTAAGAGAGTGCAGGCTTGAATATCATTCCAGAAATTGGGGAAGCCCCAGAAAAAGCCCCTTCCTAGTCCCCATAAGCTGAGAAAATGTAAAAGATGAGACCTGGGAGCATGTAGGAGGTATAGATGTACTTGGTAGAAAATCCCATGAGGGATCCCGACCCTGTAGAGCCCTAAAGGTGACAACTGGCACCTTGAATTGCACCTGGAAACCTACTGGAAAGAAGGCTTCAGTGGTGTTACATGGGCGAATCAACATACACTATATATGCGCTGCTGCACTCTGGATGAAGCTTCCAGATAATCTTTTGAAGGGCAGAGTACAGCTTATTGCATTAGTTCAATCAAGAAGTGACTGAGTGAGCATGAGTAGGGCCTGCCTCCTAATCACTATAAAACTTTAAAAATTAAAATGCTTATAGTTCTCTAAAATCTCAATAGCTGTACTCAAAGGGGAAGATTACCCACTCAAAGGGACTGGCTGTATGAAGTACTGCAGAATGGTAACAGGCAGAGACACAGAGGAGAGCCTTCTATGGGTGGGCTTTTAAAAATATTCTGAGGACATCCTCAAGGAAAATCCTTTGGGTGTAAAAAGAAGCCAATATAATTCTAGTTTTAAGTGAAAACAAAAAAGAAAGCTTCCCCTATTAACATTTGAAAAGTATTTTAGCTAAAGGGAGATGGGGGGTTAAGAAAAATAAGGGAGGGAAGGAAGGAAGGAAGGAAGGAGGGAGGGAGGGAGGGAGGAAGGAAGGAAGGAAGGAAGGAAAAGAGTTCAATGGGCTGCAAAATGTATCTTCCACTGTGATCTTCTTGTCAAGTTAGCCAGGTTGACAATTGCCTGGCAGTCATTCTTACTGGCTTTCATTCCCAGTATCGTCACAAGTAGCCCCATGCTTGTGACACCCCCAAACTATTTCATATGTAACAGATAACAGATAATCAGAGTTGGAAGGGACCTTGTAGGTCATCTAGCCAACCTCCCCCACCCAAGCGGGAGACCCTACACCATTTCTGACAAATGGCCGTCCAATCTCTTCTTGAAAGTCTCAAGTGATGGCGCTCCCACAACTTCCGAGGGCAAGCTGTTTCCTTGCAGTCCTGTCTAAAAAAAGGCTGAGAATTGCAGGCAGTCCCTCAAGCGAAGTGTTTCCAGGAGGAGGCGGAGTAAAGGCTTAAGGGAGCCAGCCGCCAGCCATGCTCTCGCTTCGAAGACAGAGTCAGCCAATTCAGCAGCCGGCCAAGGAAGCGAGCAAGGAGCGACTGAACGGGACAGGGAGATTCTGCGCACCGATCGCGCGTCTCGAGGTAAAAAAAAAAAGGAGGGCAACTGGAGGAAAGCAGGAAGAAGAAACGGAGGCAGGAATCTAGCGGGGTTTGCATGCCAAGGAAACTGCAGGACGAAGAAGCACAACCCAGGTGGCGATTGCCCTGGTTTGGCTCTTAATGGCTCCCATTGAATGGGACTCAAGTTCAATAGCTCGCAGTTGGGAGAAAGTCCAAAACTTGTACTCTGCGCCTCCCTTTTGTCCCCCCCTCCGCCACCTCTAAATCAAGGATTCGTTAGCTACGAATCTAATTCGGAACATGAGCCCTCGCGGTTAACTTTCTTGCTCAGTCGACCGGCAAAAAGTCGTGCACACGTGTCCCGCAAAACGGATTTCTAAAGCCCAGGGAACACAGTGCTTTTCGATCCCGGCAACTTTAAAGAGGTGTGAATGCTGCCTTGGGGATTTCTGGGAGGGGAAGTCCACACGTTTTAAAGTTGCCGAGATTGAGAAACGCGGAATCGGAAGCTAATAGAGCCCCTTTTCAAAAGTTGCATCTGATGCAACTTTTGCTACGTCTCCCAAAAACTTGGGCTTTTGAATGAAACTGGGTACAGTTAGTCTGAAAAGGGTTTCCCAGCCTCCTGACTTATTTTTGCTACCATAAACCACGGTAATACAGTCCTCCTACGCGGTATTGGCAATAGTGTGGTGATAATCATGTGGTGAGAATTCATCACATATGTGAGATGGGTTGCTGTGCAAGTCTAATAAATAAATTCAAGGCATTAATGAACATACTCTTAAAACAGCCATAAAAAGGAAGGTATTATGGTCATACAGAGTTTTATTTTGTGTCACAGAAGAGAGTTTGGTTGAATCCCAGTACGGGTGTCTTTCAAATTAAAAATTGAATTAGGATTTCGTGATTCTTAGTACTTTTGTTCCTAGCTGCTTACACTGTAATTTGAATTCTAGAAATGAACTTATTGAATGGTATTTTGTAGTCAGAACATAGGTGCTGAAGGAACTAAAGAAATTGCTTAAAAGCTAAAGGTGGCTTTGCCAGCTATTTCATAGCATCAGGAGATCCCAATTAAGATAAAAAGTGCAAGTGTAAAAAGAAATTGCTCTGGTTTACATGCAGACACTCCTAAGTGCATTTTTTTGCATCTTCAAATGCAATAAGATAAATTCTGCTTTAACATTTAGAATTGCCATTCATTTTCACCCCCTCATAGACAGGGCTCATACACATGGTAGGGAAAAATAGAATTTGATAGTTTGTACATGTAGTTCTTGACTTACAATCATTTGCTTAGTGACCGTTTGAAGTTACAAAGGCACTGAAAAAAAGAGACTTATGACCATTTTTCACAATTATGATCCCATTGTCCTTTGATGATCGCCCGGCTGCTCTGTTTAGGGTAACTCGTTCCCTCTGACATCGGGAGGCGAGGGAGGACCATTTGCAGGGTAGAGCTGAGGAATTTAGTCAACATCTGGTGGATAAGGTCGCTTAGATTCGGGCCGGCTTGGACTCAGACTGGCAGGGATCGGAGGACGGGGTGACGATGAGTCTAGCCGATACCATTTGGGTTGAGTTTGAGCCTGTTTCTCTGGATGAAGTGGACAGGATCATGTGGAGGCTGAGCTCCACCACGTGTTTATTGGACCTGTGTCCTTCCTGGTTGGTTTATGCCTCCAGGGAGGTTACACATGGCTGGCTCCAGGCAATTGTCAACGCTTCTTTAGGGGAGGGTTCCTTTCTCGCCGCCTTGAAAGAGGCGGTGGTGAGGCCCCTCCTCAAGAAGCCTGCCTTGGATCCAGCCATTTTGAACAACTTTCGTCCTGTCTCCAACCTTCACTTTGTGGCGAAGGTTGTCGAGAGCATGGTGGTTAAACAGCTACCGATGTTCCTGGAGGAAGCTGATTACCTGGATCCGTACCAATCGGGCTTCTGACCCGGGCACAGCACGGAGACGGCATTGGTCGCACTGATGGATGATCTCTGGAGGGCTCGGGACAGGGGTTTTCCCTCTGTCCTAGTCCTATTAGATCTCTCGGCGGCTTTCAATACCATCGACCAAGGTATCTTATTGCAGCGGCTCAGGGGGTTGGGAGTGGGGGGCACCGTTTTATGGTGGTTCTCCTCCTGCCTCTTGGGCCGCTCGCAATCGGTGTTGACAGGAGGGCAGCGGTCGAGCCTGAGGCCTCTCCCTTGTGGGATGCCCCAGGGGTCGATCCTCTCGCCTCTCCTGTTCAACATCTATATGAAGCTGCTGGGTGAGATCATGCAGGGTTTTGGGGTGAGGTATCACCAATATGTGGATGATACCCAGCTTTTCATCCCCACCCCGAACCATATTAGTGATGCCCTCTCCGTGATGCCCCGTTGTCTGGATGCGGTGCAGATCTGGATGGGGAGGAACAGGCTTTGACTCAACCCAGCTAAGACTGAGTGGCTGTACATACTGGCATCTCGGATCTCTCAGGATATACCATCGTTGGTATATCCTGAGATATGAGGGGAGAGGTGTTGTCCCCCATGGACAGGGCACGCAACCCGGGTGTCCTCCTGGATACACAGCTCAGTTTGGAGGAACAGGTGGGAACTGTGTCCAGGGGGGCATTTGCCCAGGTGCGGCTGGTTCACCAGCTGCACCCTTACCTGAGTCGAGATGCCCTACGGACAGTCACTCATGCACTGGTCACTTCCCGAATCGACTACTGCCTCTACCTGGGACTGCCTTTGCGGACCACCCAGAGGTTGCAGCTGGTACAGAATGCGGCCACGCGGGCTGTGATGGGGGTGTCCCGATATTCCCATGTTACACCCCTCCTGTGCGACCTGCATTGGTTGCCTGTTGCCTTCCGGGTGAGATTCACGGTATTAGTAACAACATATAAAGTCCTACATGGCTTGGGTCCGGGGTACTTGCGGGAGCGTCTCCTGCCGGCATCACGCTCTGATCGCCCTGTACGTTCCCACAGGCAGGGCCTCCTTGGGGTACCATCGGCCAGACACTGTCGGCCGGCGGTGCCCAGGGGTAGGGCCTTCTCTGTGGGAGCACCCACCCTGTGGAATCAGCTCCCTTTGGGCCTTCGTTTGGCCCCTGATCTCCGCTCCTTCCACCATGACCTGAAGACCTGGCTGTTTCAACAGGCCGGTCTGGACTGAACCAAGGGGGGGGGGATTGTTTTAGAATAATTTTAATGAATTTTAATTATTGTTATTAGGCATGTAATGTTTAATTGGTTTTTTAAGTAAATTATTGTATTGGGTTTTATACTGTGAGCTGCCCTGAGTCCTTAGGGAGAGAGGGCGGCATACAATTCTAATAAATTATTAAATTATTATTATCAAAATCTGAACACTTGGCAACTGGTTCATATTTGTGACGGCTGCAGTATGCTGAGGTCATGCGATCACCTTTGCAACCTTCTGACAAGCAAACTAAATGGGGAAACCAAATTCACTTACCAGCTGTGTTACCAACTTAACAACTGCAGTGATTCACTTAACAACTGTGGCAAGAAAGGTTATAAAATGCAGGAAAACTCACCTAACAACTGTCTCACTTAGCAACAGAAATTTTGGACTCAATTATGATCGTAAGTCGATGACTATCCGTAGTTCAGGATATAATGCAAAATGTCTACTGGCCACCATATTGCAATAGTAACCAGCATTCTGAGTGGATGGCTAGGATTGCATACGGTATTAAGGGGGAAAAAAACCTTTATTGCTTAATAAGTTGCATAAACTCAGCTTCAACCAACTTTAGTGTGGCTCAGCCAATCAGACTAGTGACTGGCAATGTTCTTAGGATGTTTACCATCAGAAACTACATTTGACCAGCACATGAATGAACAAAAATACAGCACTTGACTCATAAGATGTTTGATGAAGAATAATATAAGTTATCATAGCTGGAGAAACAGTGTATCAACTTGTTTCTGAATTAAATATTAATATAATAATTTTCTCCATAAATCCTCTAAAGCAGATCAGTAACATTATCGGTACCACTTGATAGGGCAGGTGGATAAAGTTTAAAAATAAGACCTATATTTTCAGAGGGCAGATTGATCTTGACCAGCTGTGGCTTAAAAAGTTTCCCCTAGCAACCTTGTGACTAACATGAATATTTCATACAGAGGGTATAGCACAGCATTCACAGATATACAGTAAAATGGCAACTGTTAATTAGAGAAATTAGACCACATTTTAAGCTACCAGGTAGGTCTAATTTCAGGTTATGTCTGAGGTTTCTGCAGATGCTTGTATCTTTTAATTTTGGAAAGCACGATATACTACCTTTCAGCTTCTATCTGGAAAGAAAGACCATATTTACTAGAAATGAAAATGATTCTGACTTTAGCATGAGTCACCACAAAGACAATTTAGGATAAAAAAAAAAGTCGCCTGCCACTTTCTCACCGAATTTGAGGTGCCAGTTCTATTTTAAAAAGAAACTATTATGCAAGTTCAAGTATATATTTTTTTTATCCTGTAAGCCATATTTTGTACATTTTTTCTGTAGCTTATAATAACCATTAAACTTTAGCAAGTCTTATTTACTCTTGTTCAGACTTATAGTAAAGGATTCCACCTGAAAATAAATTATTGGGAAAATAATCTATCCTTTCCCTCCCACCCACCCCCTTAAAAATAGCTGGAGTAATTTTAGGCTGATTGTGATTGGGTGGCTTCCTGAGTAAACTTCACTGGTCCTCAGTCCTTTAGACAATATTGAGGAAACAATCCTTTCAGCTTTGAACCTCAAATGCGGGAAACCACATTACAGTGAAAGGAAAATGCTTGAAGGCAGGGGGAGGCAAGTGTTCCATTTGTGGGTGACTGAAGATGGAGGTCAAAATTCCTATTAATGGGGCAATAGAATGCATGCTGCAAGAGAAGAAAGATTTGTTCTGGTTTAGTATACATTGCAGCAGAATTAGCAATACATATAAATACATGTAGCCTCAGTGGCACAGTGGTTAGAGTGCTGTACTGCAGGCTACTTCTGCTGACTACCGGCTGCCTGCAATTTGGCAGTTCAAATCCCACCAGGCTCAAGGTTGACTCAGCCTTCCATCCTTCCGATGCGCATAAAATGAGGACCCAAAATTGTTGGTGGCAATAGGCTGAGTCTGCAAACTGCTTAGAGAAAGCTGCAAAGCACTGTGAAGTGGTATATAAGTCTACGTGCTCTTGCTAAGTAGTCCTCAATTTACATCCACAATTGAGCCCAAAATTTCTATTGCTTAAGTGAGACAGTGGTTAAGTGAATTTTGCCCCATTTTATTACCTTTCTGGCCACAGTTGTTAAATGAATCATTGCAGTTGTTAAATCAGCAACACGGTTATTAAGTGAATCTGGCTTCCCCATTTTATTTTATTTTATTTATTTATTTTATTTTTTATTTGACTTGTATGCCGCCCCTCTCCGAAAGGACTCGGGGCGGCTCACAGATAAAACATAGAACAATAAATAATTTTAAAAGAGATTAAACCTAAACAAGCCAAATCAAACAGTTAAATCCCAATTAAAATCCCCCCTCCACAGGAGGTCAGTCCAGTCCAGACTGTAAGAACAACCAGGTTTTTAGATCGCACCGGAAAGAGGAGAGATCGGGAGCCAGCCGGAGCTCAACAGCATTGATTTTGCTCGTCAGAAAGTTGCAAAAGGTGATCGATCGCTTCACCCCAGGACATGGCAACCATCATAAATACAGGCCAGCGGTTGCCAAGGGCCTGGATTTTGGTCATGTGACATGGGGATGCTACAATGGTCGTAAGCGTGAAAAAAATAGTCGTAAGTCAATTTTTGCCAATGCCTTTGTAACCCTCGAATGGTCACTAAACGAATTGTTGCAAGTCAAGGACTACCAAATGGGTAGATTCTACTGATCTGCAATCAGGCAGCACTGAAGCTGATCCCAGGTCCGGTTTGAAGACCTGGTGTGGAAAGGCTCCAGCAGGTCTGTTATTTCCTTGTTTTGTTTTATTTTCCTTGCATGCCTGTTAACAAACCCACTATTTTGGAATGCTCTTCCTTAGGACACTGAGAAAACCGTATGCCTGGCTGCTGTGACGTAGAAATGATCTCTTTGCCATTGCCTGATGGAGACGATGCAGTGGGAGTTTGCCTCTTAACCTCTGCAGACCTTAAGTTGAAAGAGCACCATCCTTTCCCACCCAGAAGCCACCTCAAGACCAAAGTAGACTGCAGTGCCAAAAAGAAATACGCCTCTGCAAAGAAGAAGGTACTGAGTGTTCATCAGTGTCTATTATCAGTGGAAAAAAATGGATGTGCAGCTGAGTTCCTTCATCCCACTTGTACTCGAATCATAAATGGTCATTCTGACTTTAGTGTTATGACTGATGTGCCAAATTATTGCAGATGTGCCAAATTATTCCAGTTTGCATGTGCAAACAAGAGATGTTCTGCCCTCTACCTTCACTGCAATCCTCCTTTTATAGCCAGGATTAAAGATTCCTGTTTACAATGTGGTTAAAAACAAACAAACAAACAAAAAACAAAACCCCAGGAATGGAGACAGGTACATACAGCATCATAGATTTCTATTTCTTGGTTACACTATAGTAGGATGGTATTTGGAGAGACGTTCAGGACTAGAATTTACAAAAGAGAATTGGTATCACAATAACACTGTATGGTAAAGTGTTTTTCTGATTACTGCATTTCTAATGAATAGTGTTCCTTTTCACCATGTCGTTTCTGATTCCCATTTACTTCTTCTCTTTGCCTATTCTTTAAAATTAATAAATTCTGTGTCTGTCTGTCTGTCTATATCTGTCTGTCTGTCTGTCTGTCTATCTATCTATCTATCTATCTATCTATCTATCTATCTATCTATCTATCCCTATCAATCCCTATCTATCTTCAACACAAGCTGGTAAACATACCTAATACCTCTTCCTTCCCCAATTCTCCCTACACAACAGAAGTGGGTTCAGCTGAGTGACTGGCCCAAGGTCACCCAGTTGGCTATCTATCTATCTATCTATCTATCTATCTATCTATCTATCTATCTATCTATCTATCTCTATCAATCCCTATCTATCTTCAACACAAGCTGGTAAACATACCTAATACCTCTTCCTTCCCCAATTCTCCCTACACAACAGAAGTGGGTTCAGCTGAGTGACTGGCCCAAGGTCACCCAGTTGGCTATCTATCTATCTATCTATCTATCTATCTATCTATCTATCTATCTATCTATCTATCTATCTATCTCTATCAGTCCCTATCTATCTTCAACACAAGCTGGTAAACATACCTAATACCTCTTCCTTCCCCAATTCTCCCTACACAACAGAAGTGAGTTCAGCTGAGTGACTGGCCCAAGGTCACCCAGTTGGCTTTCAATGCCTAAGGCACGGAGTAGAACTCACAGTCTCCTGATTTCTAAGGCAACACCTTCACCACTACACCAAGCTGGCTTTCAACAATCCATCGTCGCCCTGTTTCTTCCCCTGTCTCTATGACTTTGTCTGATTTCTCCAGTTCCTATCTGTCACCCTTTGATTATCCATGTCACTTTTGCTGCCCTATCTGCTTCCTCTTGTCCTGGGATCTTGGTTCATCCTTTCTATATTTTTACCATTTGCTGTCTGAAAAAATTACCAGACTGTGGGACATAAGTGGTTAATTTCCTGAAGCAACATTCGACATTATGTCTTCCCAGGTTTGAAAATGTTGAAGCTGGTAAGGCTGTGGCAAATGAAGCTTTGCCTCCTGGCTCCACACACCCATACACTAAATCATAAACTAAACTTAAAAAGAAACGCATACTGTATCCTGTATATCTAGACCAAATGATCCACATTTATTGCTGAAGGTTGATTGCAAAAAGAAGTCTTTGCTGGGAGAATCAGGAGGAGGAGCATGTTCTGTACCATTTAGAGTAGTCCAATTTGAAAGAAATAACTGGAGAGGGGTATTGATTTGTTGGAGATGATCACCAACTCACCATCTTCCATTTTTAACTTGATTCCAGTCCAAAGAAGTTGGACTGGAAGTTTTGCAGTTTGCAAGATTTGGATAGTGTTGTATATATGAATACCTTTTAAATAAATAGAACCATTCGGATCTATCCCAATAGGGACTATAGGGCCATAAAAAGGGAATTTTGCCTTTTAAATAAATAAAAATCTCTTGCCTGCACAGAAGGAAATCAAGGCCTTGGTGGTGCAGGCTGTTAAATGCCTAGCACTTAAGTTCCAGCTGCCTGCAATTAGTGCAGGCTCAAATCATACCAGGCTCAAGGTTGACTCAGCCTTCCATCCTCTCGGGGTAGGTAAATTGAGGACCCAAGATTGTTGGGGGCAATAAGCTGACTTTGTAAAAATGCTGCTTGGTAATAAGCAGGCATATACAATGGAATGAAGGCTATTGCTGAGCACTTTGGGTTGTATCCCAAAAATTGTAAGCCTCTCTGAGTCTTCGGAGAAGGGCGGCATATAAATCTAATTTAAAAAAAAAATTGCTTAGTTGATTACAAAGTGGGTTCTTCACCTTTTTTCCAACCAAATGTGTTTATCTGGTTATGCTAGTGACGTCCTACATCTGTGATGGTGAACCTATGGCATGCATGCCACAGATGGCATGCAGAGCCATTTGTGCGGGCACGCGAGCCCCAGCCAAACTTACCTGCACTGTGCATGCACACCTCTCAGCTGATTTTTGGCCCATTTGAGGCCATTTCTGCCCTCCCGGGGGCTCGAGGGAAGCCTCTGCAGCCTTTGGAGGCAGAAAGACAGGCCTTCCGGAAATACCGGAAGTGCCAAAACCGGCCCATTTTTCGGCCTCCAAAGGCTGCAGAGGCTTCCTTCAAGCTCCCGGGAGGGCGAAAACGGCCTCAAACAGGCCAGAAATCAGCTGGGAGGCATTTGCATGCGCAGTGCAGGGGCGGGGGGTTGCATGCAGGGGTGGGATTCTACAGGTTCGCGCCTATTCACTAGAACCGGTTGTTAACATTCTAAGCAGTTCAGAGAACCAGTTGTTAGAAGAAATTATTGGCCTAATCCTGTAAGGAAGGCAGGAAGGAAACATTCTGGTGTTGCTTACAGAAACTGCCTCTCAGTTAACCCTTATTACATTCTTGGCGGGACTAGACTTCCTGTCTCAGGAACGTCTCTGGAGTTTTTTTCCCCTCCTTTGCTGGTACTTTGCTTGTGTGGAGTGACCATTCAAAGTTACAATGGCCCTGAAAAAAGTGACTTATGACCATTTTTCATGCTTACGACTGTTGCAGCATCCCCACAGTGATGAAAGGCCAGGCGAGGAGATGTGGGCCTCGATGTGAGTGAAATTGAGTTGGCCACGCCCAGCCAGTCACATGACCAGCAAACCACGCCCATCAACTAAGCCATGCCCACAGAACCGGTTGTTAAAAAAATTGAATCCCACCCCTGGTTGCGCGTGCATGTGCAGGGGGGCGGGGCACATTGCATTGTGGGTGCTGGCACATGCACGCTTTCGGCACACCCCCCAAAAAAGGTTGGGGCAATCACTATCCTATATGGATCTAACATGAATTACGTTAATTAGACAAAGTCCTTGGTGGCTCAGGCTGTTAAATGCCTGCTCTTAAGATCCAGCTGTCTACAATTACTGTAGGCTCGAATCCCACCAGGCTCAAGGTTGACTCAGCCTTCCATCCTCTCGGGGTAGGTAAATTGTGGACCCAAAATTGTTGGGGGCAATAAGCTGACCTTGTAAAAATGCCGCTTAGTAATAAGCAGGCATATACAATGGAATGAAGGCTATTGCTGAGCGCATTGGGTTGTGCTCCAAAAATTGTAAGCCGCCCTGAGTCTTCGGAGAAGGGCGGCATATAAATGTAATTTTTTTAAAAAAAATCAAACTATAAGCATTTGTGAAGCAATGCAGCCCAAAGACTTGCAATTCTGTATTTGCTGAGTCAGCATTCTGCTGGCTGTCCCATAGGTTTTGAATCTCAGGCCTCACTGCAGATGATTCATAGGCCCAGTCCTTATATTTGCTCTTAAACTTTCCTCTGCCTCCTTTGCTGTTTTTTGCAGGCATTTGCTCTCTTTGTGAAAGCCAAGGAAGTGGAAGTGGACGTGTCTGCTTGCCAAAGGGAAGTTTCCTGGAGATGCTGCCAACAGACTTTCAAAGATCTGACCGGCATTCACAGACATGTGGCTTCTCAACATTCAGGTGACATTGGGCAGCAGGCATCATTGATCTTAAAGCAGATGGTTGGCATTGGAATTAACCCTGCTTCTGTGGATGAAACGTCTAGGCCCAACAAGACTCCAGACAGAAACCAAGAAGTGATCTACAAGCTCCCGGATATAAGCCACATTGATACTAATGAAATGAAAAGGTAAGAAATAATTACCCTGAATCTGTTCTGTCTTCACTCATCCCACTTCCTGATGATTGATGATCTTCTGCTGTGCTGGTGATTATCACTCATCTGTCATCTAGGAAGCCTCTGATCACAGAGGAACTGATGATCTTCTGCCCATGATTGAGGAGCATCAGTTCCATGTTCTTGGGAATTATCACTGCTACCAAGGACTAATAGTCTTTTACCTTTGTTTTTTTTAATTCATATTTATATGCCGCCCTTCTCCAAAGACTCAGGGCGGCTTACAATGTTTGGAGCACAACCCAATGCGCTCAGCAATAGCCTTCATTCCATTGTATATGCCTGCTTATTACTAAGCGGCATTTTTACAAAGTCAGCTTATTGCCCCCAACAATCTTGGGTCCTCACTTTACCTACCCCGAGAGGATGGAAGGCTGAGTCAACCTTGAGCCTGGTGGGATTCGAGCCTGCACTAATTGCAAGCAGCTGGAACTTAAGTGCTAGGTGTTTAATAGCCTGCACCACCAAGGCTCTTTTGATTTCCTGTTCAAATGCCCTTGCCCTCCAGTTAGCTTAGCTGTCATGGCTAGGTTTTTAACACATCCCATTTATACCCCTTCATGTTCCTTGCGGAAACTATTTCTTTACTTAAAATATAACGGATGACTATAAAGGATTAGGGATGGTTCCTTGAATTGAGTTTGATAAGTGGTTACAAAACTGAACAATTAATATTTGGTAAGTAATTAAGAGTTGGACATTTAAAGACTGGGAGGTGTTGTATGAACATCAGCTTCCTCATTTAAGGAAGGAGAAATGGAGTTGCGGGGAATGGAGGCAGGGTAGGAATAGGCTCTCCTTAAGGTCTTCATGGTGTACTCAGGTTACCATCCATTGCAAGGTGTTTATCAAGCAGGGGCTCTTTCTGGGAAAATGAGGACCAATAGGATGGTTTGACCTGAAGGATGAGCTGCACAATTTTCTTCTCTTTTTAAAAACCTGGCAGGTGACAACAACTCAATCCATCATTCTCACTAATACTTTCCCTATATATGAGTGACCATGGTAGTCCTTGATGTAGGACCACAGATGAGCCCAAAATTTCTGTTGCTAAGTGAGAAAGATGTTATACAACCATTCTGTTCTGACCAAGGCTTCCTGAGACCGTAATTATGCACATGCTTAGTTTAAACAACTCTTGTTTTATTTCAGTGCTGGGAATTATGTTCATTCCCAGCCTGTAATGAGTCCCTCGAGATAAGCACCCACCTTTCTCTCCTTTGAATTGCTGCCAACAACTAAAGTGCCAAATGAACTATTAAAAAACCAACCGAAGTACCAAGTCCACACAGAGCTTCAAGGTTTAATCTGAACAGAACAAACGACTTTGCTTCCTGCAAAGGTTTCTCTACCTTTGCATGTCTTTTATGGGAGGGGCAATCACCCCCAAGCCTTACTCCTGAGTCGCCCCTTTTGTTTCAGCTGCTCTTGCCTTCTAGCAGCTCTACGCACATGCGCACTGGGAACAGGCTCCCCTTGTTCCTCTGCCTTGCTGCTGCCAGACTCCAGAGGCTCCAGAGTCAGCACACCACTCCCAGATGGTCCTGGCCCCATCTCTGCATTGGACACAGGACCTTCGTCTGAGTCCTCTCCAGACTCCCGGACTGGTCCCCGTTCTTCCCCACTGTCCGATTCCGCTGCCGTCTGCACTGGCTGCCGGTGAACCACAACACACTCTTACCACAGTTGCTAAGCCAGTCTCTGCAGTTGTTAAGTTAGAAACATGGTTGTTAAGTGAATCTGGCTTCCCCATTGACTTTGCTTGTCAGAAGGTCGCAAAAGGGAAAATCCCATGATCCCAGGACACTGCAGCCATCATAAATGTCAACCAACTGCCAAGTGCCTGAATTTCAACCATGTGATGCTGCAACAGTCATAAGTGTGAAAAGCAGACATAAGTCACTTTTTTTCAGTGCTGTTGTAACTTCGAACAGTCACTAAACGAACTGTTGTAAGTTGAGGACTACCTGTATTCTCTTTTTTTTTTCCTTCCAAGTTCTTTGGGTCTGTAATGCTTGTAATCGATGTTTGTGACTTGCAAAAATCTGAAAGCAGGTAGGAGAAGGAGAAGCAAAACGGTTCAAAGGGAGGTGTGTGTGTATATGCATTCGTGCTCGCAAATAATGTGATGACCCGTAGTCTCTCAAAATAACCCAAAACCCAAAACATGAATTAAAGTCCGGCAATGCCTTCAACTTAACTGTTTTATTAGTCCCAAAAGTAAATAATGAGGCAAAAGGAAAACAAGAACAAACCGTCTCGGCGAGAGTTCAGAAGCAAACCAAGATAAGTAATCATACGTTCCAAGCAGATAGCCAGGGAAAGTCCTTGGGAAGAACTCCAACAAAGATAAACCTCCTTCAAAGGAAACATGAACTTTGACTCCAGCAATTCTAACTATGCAGTTACAAACTTATATACATAGCTCCCAGCTGGAAGCCCTGAGGAGGATCATGGCCCTCTCCTCCTGAGTAGACCATGCTTTTCCCTGATCCTCTCCTCCCTGCGTGCCCCGGGATGGTTAGGAGATGGGCCTGGATCCTCCTCTGATTGCTCAGCCGGCCTCTGTCCTTCCCCAGCCTCCTCCACCACCTCTGGAGCCACACTCCCACTCCCTGTTGGCTGTTCCTCCTCTTCCTCGGAGTCAGTCTCCACCAGGGACATGACAAATACAGTTTTGCAGAACGAAATGCTACCCGAGCAAAGTTAAAAAAAAAATTAAAAAAGTAAAAATGCAATGCTTATGACATGGCTTTTTTTCATTGCATCAATCAAGAGGTGAGACACAAAATCACAAAGTGGACACAAGGCAAGAATCTAGCACCAAGCTATTAAGGGGCTTGTACATTCAGTCATACAAATCTAGACTTTTGACACTAACTTTTAGAATGATTTAGAATGAATGAGCTGGAAGGGACCTTGCAGGTCTGCTAATCCAGCCCCCTGTTCAAGCACAAGAACCTATACCCATGATGGTGAACCTATGCCACACGTGCCAGAAGTGGCATGCAGAGCCATTTCCCCCGGCACATGAGAGCTTACTTGGAAGAGCCCCACTGCACATGTGCATGCACCGCCGCCTGACAGCTGATTGTCAGGTATCTGGCATGCATGGGTGGGGAGATCGCACATGAGAGCGCGCGCTGGGGTTGTGGGCATCGTGTAGTGTGTGCTGGGGATCATGGGCACATGCGCAGAGATGTGCAGTACACGCTGGGGGTCACGAGCACATGAGCAGAGACGCGTGGTGCGCAGAGAGATCGCGCGTGCGTGTGCAGATGGATGGCATGCAAAGATGCACAGTGCGTGGGGGTGATCGTGCGTGCATGCACAGATGCATGGCACGCAGCAGGGGAATTGCACGCACTGATGCAGAGATGCGCTGCATGCGGCGGGGGAATCACATGTGCAGTCACAGACGTGCGGTGCATGGCAAGGGGAATCGCACACATGCACAGATGCGCAGCACACTGCAAGGGGATAGCGTGTGCAGGTGCAGTGGGGGGCAGCACACATTGCCTTCTCAGTGCTGGCACACGAGCGCGTGCACAATTATCGGCATGGGAGCCGAAAAAGGTTTGCCACCACTGACCTATACTATTTCAGATAAGTGACTAGGACCAGGTGTCCAGCCTGCGGGGTCCTTAGATCTGGCCCACGGGGCTGCCCTGGAAACAGTGAAGGACCGACCTTGAGCGGCCCTCCCAAACTCTGTTTTCACTGGCAGAGCAGTCGGGCCACCACAGGTGCCCCTGACACGAGTGATGTTGAGTGGCCATGCCCACCCTGCTCCCCCCCGAGGTCAAACGCGGCCCTCAATGAAACTGAGTTTTACAGCCCTGGTCTAGTCTCTTCTTAAAAACATCTTCCTTCCCCTCTTTTCAGTGAAGATGGGGAAGTTTTGCTATACTACTGCTACTGCGAGATGGCCGATCCTGTGGGGCTTTGTGTGTGGCAGAAGGCCTTATGTCAGCATCTGCATCTAACTGGCAAGGTAAGTGATTCAACATTCTCCCCTCTTTGAAATAACTCTTCTCTCATCTGAGCTTTAACAGAGATTTTAATTCATTTGTTTATATTCTTTCTTATGCAAATAGTCCTCGGTTTACAATCATTCGTTTAGTGATCATTCAAAGTTATGATACCTCTCTAAAAAGTGATGTATGACCCATTTTTCACAATGATGAACCATTGCAACATCCCCGTGGTCACACAATCAAAAATTCAGCCACTTGGCAACTGGCATGTATTTATGACGGTTTCCGTGTCCCGGGGTCACATGATCCCTCCTTTTGCGACCTTCTGACAAGCAAAGTCAATGGGGAAGTGAGATATTACTAACTTAATTGCAGTGGCTTCACTTAATCACTTTGCCAAGAAAGGTCATAAAATGGGGCAAAATTCAGTTAAAAACTTAGCAGTGGAAATTTTGGTGTCAGGATTCTGGCAGTTACCCCCATTTAAATCATGAGTCTCGAGCCAAACTTCCAAAACTTCAAAAGGATTTATTGGGAGTTAACATGCCGGCACTGCCTGGGTGCAGCCGATTCTGAGGCACATAATTCATTGTCACCCTTGACCCTGGTTTTCCCCCACTCCCTGGGTGTATCATAATTCATATTCTCCAGTGGGACACATCCATAGCCAAGAGTCATCAATCATGCTCTCCAGTTAGAATTTTGTGCGGCAGAAACTTCGGTCACCTAGTTACTATCTGCTGTCCCCTCCCTTTCTGTTGGCCACTCTAAAAAGATCATAGAAATATTTTATGAGTTGACATTTGGGCTCAATTGTGGTCGTAGGTTGAGGACTACCTGTATATATTAACAATGTAGGTTATATTAAACACCATTATTTGGGGGAAAACCAGGTATAGTTCCAACAAATCATCAACATCATCATCATTATGATAGACAGCCTGGCAACTGTTCTAAATACCTTGACTAGAATCATCCCTTGACAGCAATTTTGGAGGAACAAGATGCTGATTCATCTCTTGTTCACATCCAGACATTATATAGGGAACAGGTTCACAGTCTTTTCTGGATTTTGTCTAAACAAACCAATAAATAATCAAAATATCAAGGGAACGCATGCGTCTCCTGCAAGATCTTGCAGGATTTCAGTAGCTGTCAAAATTTTGCTGGGTTTTTGCAACTTTAAAAATATTGTTTAATTTTCAGAGTGAAGATGTTTGTTGGGCACCATAAGGCAGGGGTCTCCAACCTTGGCAACTTTAAGACTTGTGAACTTCAACTCCAAGAGTTATAGGAGCCAGTATCTCCAACACAGATACAGAGCAGGTTTCATTAGACAATCGCAAGATAATTCTTAAGAATATGTTAAGCCTCTCCTTTTCTTGATGTTGCCTTTGGTTTGGATTAAATTTAGATGCCACTGAACAAGAACAAATTATAGGTTGTGCATAATTGAAATGTTGTGCATACTTTCTTGAGGGTAAGTCCTGGTGAATTCTGTTAGGATCCCTTCTGAATATGCAGGTAGTTCTCGAGTTACAACCCCAATTGAGACCAGCATTTATGTTCCTAAGTGAAACATTTGTTAAGCAAGTTTTACAACCTTTCTTGGCAACAGTTGTTAAGTGAATCATGGCAGTTGTTAAGTTGGTATCATGGTTGTTAAGTGAATCTGGCTTTCCCATTGACTTCATTTGTCAGAAGGTCACAAAAAGAGGATCACTGCAACCGTCATAAATACAAATCAGTTGCCTAGCATTTAAATTTTGATCATGTGACCATGGGGATGCTGCAACAATTGTAAGTCACTTTTTTCAGTGCTGCTGTAACTAAATGAACTGTTGTAAGTTGAGGACTACCTGTAGATAGCAATAGCACTTAGACTTATGTACCGCTTCATAGTGCTTTCCAGCCCTCTCTAAGTGGTTTGCAAAGTCAGCCTATTGCCCCCAACAATCTGAGTCCTCATTTTTTTCAACCTTGGAAGAATGGAAGGCTGAGTCAACCTTGAGCCTGTTGAGATTCGAACTGCCAAATTGCAGGCAGGCGGCAGTTAGCAGAAGTAGCCTGCCATACTGCATTCTAACCACTGCGTCACCACAGCTCTTGATTGCCTATTTTGTAATGACTCTTCCTGCTTGCCTTCTAGGTGCGAATTGCTTCAGAAGGAATTAATGGAACTGTAGGTGGGAGCAGGACTTCTACTAACCTATATGTGGATGCAATGCTATCTCACCCGCTCTTCAAAGGCATTTTGACAAAGGAAGATTTCAAGGTAAGAGATAGACAAAGCAATCTGACTGCCTTGTGACCCAACAGTCACCTTTTTTTTTCCTTCCCCAAAACGTTTGCTTTGTGAAATTTTTAAGCGGTAAGAATGCACGGTTCTCCCAGGTCCTATAGCGATATCAAAAGAAATCCCACCTGCTTTCTTCAATAATTTCAGGCCCATATCTGAGTCCTCTACTGCTCCACTGATGGGATGATTGGCAACCCGGCAAAAGTGCTTCTTGGTTGATGTACTGTTTATATAGATTATGAGCTGAGAACTATATCAAGTCCAAGGGCTGGATATATTTCTATATATGCTAAGACGCTGATGTCAGCAGGTGGAGTTTTGGGGAAGGGAACTACTGCTCTCTGACCACATATGTTCTTACCATATGGAGCAATGGAGAAAGGCCTTTGGCTCCATGTATGATTTATTTCATCTTGTGTGGTATTTCTCTGAGGACTTGAAAAGGAAGAGAGAAATGATCTCCCTCTTCCTTTTCCTGGGTAGAAAACTATCCTTCATCTTCAAGAAAAAAATAAGAGTTTATCTCCATCTTCTCCTGCATGGATAAGGGCTATGTAAGAAATAAGGACCTAAAAGTTTAGTTTTGCGTGTAGGTGTTCTATTGGATCATTCTCAAGTGTGCTCCTGCTGGTTTCACCCACTCCACACCCTACCTTGGCAAAAAGAGGAGCCAGCCAAACTGTGCTTAGATAATGTCATCAATTATTTGCATAATTTCATCATGCAAACTTAGCTTATCAAGGGAGGAGTTACTTGACAGTGATGGTCTTCCAACTTGACAGCTTTAAGACTTGCGGACTTCAACTCCCAGAATTCCTCCTCCAGTCATGTTAGCTCAGGAATTCTGGGACTTTGAAGTCCACAAGTCTTAACCTTGCCAAATTCGAAGACCCTTGCCTTAGTGGATTGTGTTAGGTCTCCAAGGCAATTGTGCCCTTCAGGAAAGCGCCTATAAATGTCTTCACTTTGAGTGTCTTCTTCACTCTCAAACAGGACGAGTGAATTATTTAGAAAATCAAACCTTATCAAACTTTATTCAAGATGGTTGGTTCTAACTCTGTTTGACTAAACTAAGCTGGAGGTGGGACTTCATAACCAATGATTTTCCAGAGGATTGGGGCAGATGGGAGGGGAGGGGGTGATGGGGCAGGGAAGATTATTGACTGTCTTAAGCCAACATGGCAACTAAAGTTTCTTGCGACTGCTTCTTTGTTTCCTTCCCTTGATTCCTCAGACCAGTGCAGGAGGCGGTCACTGTTTCCCAGATCTTCGAATTGGTGTGTTTGAAGAAATAGTGCCTATGGGAATTCATCCAGAAAAAGTCTCTTACAAAGAAACTGGTAAGGAACTGGTCATAGGTGATCAGGGGGGTTTTTATGTCAAGGGTAGAATTCTCCCAGAGTACTGGTAGTCCTAGACTTACAACAGATCGTTTAGTGACCGTTCGAAGTTCAGTGGCACAGAAAAAAAGTGGCTTATGACCGATTTTCACAGCTGCGATTATTGCAGCATATAATCACATGACCAAAATTCAGGCCCTTGGCAACTGATTCATATTTATGACGGTTGCAGTGTCCCGCGATTATGTGATCACCTTTTGTGACCCTTTGACAAGCAAAGCCAATGGGGAAGACAGAGCCACTTTACAGTCGTGTTAGTAACTTAACAACTGCAATGATTCACTTAACAATTGTGATTAAAAAAGGTTGTAAAGTGAGGTAAAAGTCACGTAACAACGGTATCTCTTGGCAACAGAAATTTTGGGCTCAATTGTGGTTGTTAAGTCGAGGACTACCTTTAATTTCTTGGGGAAACAAACGTGCTGTGAAAGGTGGAATAAAAATATAAAGTGGGTGTGGCCACTGTATTGTCTCTCTCTTCTTCCCGTCCCTTTTTTTTTATTTTCCATCCTCTTTCCTCCCAGCCAATGAGCTGACATGGGGAACTCAGAACATTTTTGCTGGAAATCCAAACTCATCCCTTTTGAAACGAAGCCAACTGTGCTTTACAACAAATGGGAGACAATCTCAAGGAGCAAAAAACAGCAGCTGCAGAGCAGGATTAAACTCATGTTTGAAGTCTGCTATTATTTAGAAAAAAAACTTTCTGGAATAAAGTAGGATTTGCTGAGGAGGGTGTGTGTGTGTGTGTTAAATATGCAAGTTTGGCTCACTGCACAGACTTACCTTCTTAATGTCTTTTAATTCTTGGTAGGAATCCGTCTGGCTCCAAAGGAGTTTCATGCAGAAGTAGAGAAATACCTTTCTCAGGGTCATAATGCCCAGATGGATACAATTTTGCTGGACTGCAGGAACTTCTATGAAAGTAAAATAGTAGGTAGCCTTAATTTGGGTGTGTTGTTGTTTTCTGCTTTGGATTTATGCACCTGAGATTGTATGAATACATAATAGAAACTGTGCATGGCACATACATGTCCATGTTAAGAGGCTTTTAAATACCAATGTAGTAATTCATGGCCTGTTCCCTGTTCCTCCTCCTGTCAGACCTGCCCCAACTTAGATTCTTAGGAAAGAAAGACCCTTAACTTCATTTCATTGAAGTGATAGGTTAGTTTATTACAGTTAAGTGGTTGCAGCAAAAGTAAGGCTAGATCTGAGTATTCCCTTGCAAAAGGTTATAATTTCCCCCATCCCTGGCCCTCCCCCCTTGATCAGTTCAACAGTGTCCAATAGCATCCCGGTTTGATGTTTGGGAAGCCACATTGAAGCTGGGCACTTCTCAAAGTAATTTCACATTCCATTCCCAGACCAGGTGTCTTTGGAGGCTGCTTTATTCTGGTTTGACACGTCTGGTCCCTTTCAGCTTGTCTCCCTCCCCGCTTTCATTTGTCTTCTCCCCAGCCCAAGCTCTCCCAAATTCCTTTCCTCCCCCATCAGTTTAGGGCAGGATGCCAACAAAGCGAGGTAGCTGAAAATGGGAGACCTGACATCTCCCTTTTGTTTAAACTTTGAGGTGTATAGCCTGTTCTTTAAAAATTGGGTTTTGACATAATCTTGAAGATGGAAGGCAAGATATAGTTACCAACTTTGTAGATGACACCAAGTTAGAAAGATTGGTTAACTCTTTACAGACAAAACAAATTTCCCTTCAGAGGTCTGAACACTGAGTCATATGCAGCAGTAGCAATAAGGGTTTTGTGTTTTTTTAATTCATATTTATATGCCACCCTTCTCTGGAGGCTCAGGGCGGCTTACAATTTCTTGGGATACAACCCAATGTGCTCAGCAATAGCCTTCATTCCATTGTATATGCCTGCTTATTACTAAGCAGCATTTTTACAAAGTCAGCTTATTGCCCCCAACAATCTTGGGTCCTCAATTTACCTACCCCGAGAGGATGGAAGGCTGAGTCAACCTTGAGCCTGGTGGGATTCGAGCCTGCAGTAATTGCAGACAGCTGGAACTAAGTGCTAGGCGTTTAACAGCCTGCACCACCAAGGGTGAGAGATCCTGCATCTGGTAGGAAAAACTGAATGCATTAATACAAAATTGGGGAGACCAGGTGAGGGGAAGTATATGTGAACTGCATATGGGAATACCAGTAGACCCGTGGTGTTATATAGCAAAAAGACCAGTGTAATTTTGAACTGCTTGAAATCCTTCCATTCCCCACTATCCAGTCAGCCCTGAAGAAGCTTCTTGGATAAGAAGTGAAATGTCTTCAAAGAAAAACCAGAAAGCCCAGTTGCCTCCTGAAAAACCACCTTTGGGACATTGCAAGAACTGCAAGAACTATCAACATATCAGGCTTCAGCCTACAGGCAGGGCTGGAACTTTATTCAGTCCAGCTCACCCGCACTCTGTTGTAATTAATTATGAATTATGTACTCAAGATGAGCAGCTATACACTATGAATGAAGAGCCTTGGTGGTGCAGGCTATTAAATGCCTAGCACTTAAGTTCCAGCTGCCTGCAATTACTGCAGGCTCGAATCCCACCAGGCTCAAGGTTGACTCAGCCTTCCATCCTCCTGGGGTAGGTAAATTGAGGACCCAAGATTGTTGGGGGCAATAAGCTGACTTTGTAAAAATGCCGCTTAGTAATAAGCAGGCATATACAATGGAATGAAGGCTATTGCTGAGCACATTGGGTTGTGCTCCAAACATTGTAAGCCGCCCTGAGTCTTCGGAGAAGGGTGGCATACAAAGATGAATAATAAATGTTCTAAATGAATCGTTGTGCTTGTGCACTACAAATATCTAAAAGGAACAGAGAATGGACCTATGTTGGAACTGGGGACAGGAAGGAGCCAACCGGTTAAAATGAACGTGCTGGTTGAATGTTTGGATGTATTTTTATGAGAATTTGCTGTTAAGCAACGGAACTCCCTTACTAGAACAATTGTGGCTTTTTTCCTAAGTGGAGCTTTTCAGCGAGATCCTGGATGGCTGCTTGTCAGGGATGCCCTGAGTAGGAGAATGGACTGACTGGGTGGCCTGGAATATCCTCCCACCTCATTCTTTCTACGTTCTGAAGAAATCCAGCAATGAGACAATGGGGGTACCATAACATCTGCATTTGTTCCTGCTTTATCTTTTAATATCACAGGTCAAGTAATATTTTTTTTAATTGCAGGGGCATTTCCAGGGCTGTCTGGCTCCCAACATTAGGAAATTCAGCTACTTCCCCATCTACATAGATGAGAATTTGGACCTGTTCAGGGGCAAGCGCATCCTGATGTACTGCACGGGAGGAATCCGCTGTGAGCGGGGCTCAGCCTACCTCAGGTCTAAGGTGAGTCACCTCAGGGGAGAGCACTTGACTTGGAATTGGACAGGTGTAGAACACAGCAGGATTTGCACAAGGCATTCATAGTTTCCCTGGCAGATCTAACAGGTCCAATCTTCTGGCAGTTACTTAATTATGAATGAAGTCAGACTCTAGAAAGATAACCACAAATTAATCCACACAAAATGGCTTGAAGTATTTACCACTAATTACTGTTCAAAAAAGAGCTGGAAGAGAACACCTGCTCTTTCACGACCTGTAATGGATGAATCATTGCAGTTTAGATAAAGATCAGAGGTATCCTTTAATAATTTTGTGAGCCCAACCATGCATTAAACAGACGCCTTTGTTCAGTGCAGGAAAAACAAATGGAGCAAATCTTGTCCTTCCTGCAAAATTTATTCTGCATATGGCCATTCTACTGAGAAGCAAACAGCCAAACCAGATTCCAGAATTTTATGTAAAAGATAAGCATTTCCCAACCTTCTTTGACGTAATACAAAGTTTACCTTCATTACAGTTGGGTGACCTAGAAGACATTCTAGCTCATTAACTGGGTTCTAATCTAATTTAGTGACTGAGAATTTTTCTGCTCAAGAGGAGGCGAGTTCTTGATTGGGCAGGCTTTCCAATGATGCAATGGGGCTGAAATGTTTCGAGCCCTTTTTTGTACTTTGTGGGGGTTGGGGTTGGGGAGGGGATGTTTAAGAATAGAAACGGGAGAGTTTTATATCATGGAGATCTTGTGCACTCCAGTCTTCCCTTTCTCTTTAGCTAGGAGGAGAGGAAAGGAGTTTGATTCAGAGATCTTTGTAATTAATAGCCAGGCTGTTCTGGCAGTTTTGTCATTTTGTTCAGTCTTAGTGTTTTGTTTTCACACTCCTGGGTCAATCTCTGAAAAAACAAGTTCTTCAAAACAAATTCAGAGGTAACTAAATTGCTAACTCTTGTGAGGTCACAAATATACATTATCCACATTGACAGAGCAGTATTGCTCTTTTTTTTAAAATTACATTTATATGCCACCCTTCTCTGAAGACTCAGGGAGGCTTACAATTTTTGGGATACAACCCAATGCACTCAGCAATAGCCTTCATTCCATTATATATGCCTGCTTATTATTAAGCGGCATTTTTACAAAGTCAGCTTATTGCCCCCAACAATCTTGGGTCCTCAATTTACCTACCCTGAGAGGATGGAAGGCTGAATCAACCTTGAGCCTGGTGGGATTCGAGCCTGCAGTAATTGCAGGCAGCTGGAACTAAGTGAATCTAAGTGCTAGGCATTTAACAGCCTGCACCACCAAGGCTCTTTTTAGACTTCAGTCTTGACTCCTGGAGACGGCCTGGACAAGTCCCTACAGTTTTCTTGGCAAAGTGCTGGAAGTGGTTAGATACTTGCAGACAGGTCTGGGAGAGAAGGACTGGCCCCAAAATCACCAGGTTGCCTTTGTACCTAAGGTGGGACTATAATTCACGCTGTTCCAATTTCTAGCCTGGTGCCTTAATCACTCCATCAGACTGGCTCCCCTGACAGTTCTGTAAACTCTACACATCTAGAGCAACATTGCCCTAGAGCAGGGGTGTCAAACTTGATTTCATTGAGGGCCACATCAGGGTTGTGTTTGACATCGGGGGGGGCAGCTCGATGTCAGTCATGTCGGGGGCATCTGTGATGGCCAAGTGCTAAGGAAGGACTTCCCTCAGACCCTCCCTCCTTCTCATTATAATCTCCTTCCTTCCTTTTCTTCTTTTTCCTTCCCTCTTCATTCTTTCTTCTTCCTCCCCCTTTCCTTCTTTTTCCTTCCTTGCTCTTTCTTTCTTTCTGCCTTTCCTCTTTCCTTTTCTCCTTTCCTGTCCCTTTGTGGATGCTCAAGTGCAAAAGGGAAACATTTCTCCTTTGGTTTTAGTTTGTTTTGCTAGGCCTCTGCCAGTGAAAAGCGAAGGACTGGCTTGCAGTGCCTCAGCCAGAGAAAATGGAGCCTGGGTCTCTCCCAAGCTCTGTTTTTGCTGGCAGAAGCACCGTGGGACGGTCCTTCACTGTTTCCTGGGCAGCCCCGCAGGCCAGATCTAAGCACCCCACAGGCCAGATCCAGCCCGCGGGTCTTGAGTTTGTCACCCATTCTAGAGCTAGGCCGCTGAGCTCATAGGGAATGGCCTAGCACAGGGGTGGGCAAACTTTTTGACTCGAGGGCCACAATGGGTTCTTAAACTCGACTGGAGGGCCGGAACAAAAGCATGGATGGAGTGTTTGTGTGAACTAATATAAATTCAAAGTTAGATTACTTCACGTAGCCTTCTGGGAGAGCAAGAGAACCCTCCGCTCTTTTGGCTCCACGGGCTGGATAGAACAGCCGAACGGGCCGGATCCAGCCCCCGGGCTGTAGTTTGCCCACGGCTGGCCTAGCATGATTCTAGAGGTTAGTTTTTAGGATATGGAACAGGTTGGCTTCTGCTGTTAGTTGATATAGAATCCAATACTTCTCAGTCTTCGTTGAAAAAGAAGAAAAACGTAGAAAATTCCCCCCTTGCTTCATTTATATGTTCTCATGAAATAAATCTTTCATGACAAAACAGCAGCGTGATATAGTCCATGTGTTCTGATAACCAAACTGGTGGTAGGTTGTAGAATCTTTTGTTGGCCTTTCAGAATTTCTAAAACTATATTGGGTGTGGTGTTGCTTTCAACCAGGGTGTGTGCACAGAAGTGTATCATCTCAAAGGCGGCATCCACAAGTACCTAGAAGAATTTCCTGATGGGTTCTACAGAGGGAAGCTATTTGTTTTTGATGAACGTTATGCCATTTCCTCAAACAGTGACGTCATCTCAGGTAAAATATATTCTTTTCAGTCCGAGCGGTACTTTTGCTATATGCATCCTGTAAGCCAGGCGTTTGCAAACTATAGGAGGGCTCCCTCCTGCTTGGCCTCCTTCAATTAGCTGCCCTTTGTATGAAGAGCAAGATGGCTGGGCCTAATGAGATGCTGCAGTCCAGTTCATCTAGTTGGGGGAAATTATTTGGAAGTACCAAGGGTTTTTTCCTTTATGCTTGTTTTTTTTTTTTGTTAAACGAGAGACTGACTCGCTGCCCATATCCTTCATCCTGGCGTACATTTCAACTGACTATGGCTTGGGCAGTCACAATTAAAACCCAGAATGAACATTCTGTACCTCATAAATTGCACACTGCTGTTCCCCCAAGTGTTTTAAAATTTGGACCAGAGAAATTCAAGTTCAATTATCTGCCCTTCTTCCATCTTGGGAAGATGAAGGCAAGCCATACTTTTTCAGCTAATTTGCATTACAAGGTTGTAATTGTAGGAATGTGATAACCTTCAGTTTAATATACTGAGTTTAATGGACTTCAGATACAATGGGCATTTTTTTAACTTGTTCTTCAATCCCATTTAAGGTTAATTTGCTAAACTGAGGTTTTATTGCTATTTTTAAGAAAAGTATGTAACTACCCTGTTTCTCAGAGAACACAACCCACCCCAATAATAAGCCAATTCTAAGTTTTTTGGGGGGGGCTAATATTACCCCTACCCGAAAATAAGACTGGGAGATGGGCAAGGCCGGCATGAATGGTGGTGCGAGCAGGGGGGAGGGGGCAAGTGTCCGGCCGCAGAGAGGGGCAGAAGTCATTCTGCGCTGAAGCAGAGGCATTCCGAGCCTTCAGCGTATCCCAGGATTGCAACGCTGATGGTTTGGAATGGAGCCTTCAGCATTGCAGTCCTGGGAGACGCTGAAGACTCGGAGTGGAGCCGTTTTCATGAAAGGCAGGAAAATGGGGAGAGGAATTTTCCTGCCTGTTATCCATTCCTCTTGGAGCAGAGCCTGCAAGGCTTGTTGTGGCGTTCCACTCATGAACGGCAGCACCTCTGTGAGCTTCACCACACCGGTGCAGCTGGCATCCTGCTGTGAGCGGCTGTGCCAGTGTATCCAAACTCACAACGGTGCCGGCACTCACACGTGCAATGGCACAGCAATCCTTACGGGGTCGTGCTTGAAGAGGCTGAGCCGGTGTGGCGAACCTCACGGCAATACCGCCACTTGCATGCGCAACGCTACAACAAGCCTTGCAGGGTCCTGGGATATGCTGAAGGCTTGGGATGGAGCCATTTTTGCGCAAGGCAGGAAAATGGGGAGGGAGTTTGAGGAATGGATGACAGGCAGGAAAATTCCCCTCCCCATTTTCCTGCCATTCGCCAAAAAGCCTCCATTCCGAACGCTGACGTTTTGGAATGGAGGCTTTTTGGAGAATGGGAGGAAAATGGGGAGGAGGAATTTTCCTGCCTGCCATTCTTCCCTCAGTCTGTGGTAAGCTTGAGGAATAGCTCCTTTTGGCCATTAAAGAAGCAGGGCCTGATGGAGAGGCAAGGCACGTGGGGGTGAAATTAAGACATCCCTCGAAAAGACGGCCTAGCTGTTTTTTCATGGGTCTAAAGAAAATAAGGCCCTGTCTTATTTTCTAAGAAACACGGTACACAAATGATGTATACTGATACAGATGACCTATAATCAGATTTAACGGACAATTGGATTTAACAGATGTGCCCTCCTTTTGAGTCCATTAAATTAAGGGCTTACTGTAAAAGGAGGAGCCTCTCATGACTAGCATAAGCTTGCAGAATAATTGTGGGGCCTAAATGCAGTACATAATAACTAATGTGGAATGTTTGTTTTAGGCTAAATGTGCTGTGTGATCCCAACCACTGTGCTCATAAAGCACAATTTATGACTTAGCTGTCCCAATTAATCCCAATCCATTGTGGTTTACTGAATAAACCATGGATAGTAATTGGTAGCTGTATGAACCCAATCATACTCTGCCTAAGATCATCAGAAAGATAGGGTCAGCAGTAACCATATACCCCCTAACCAATCTAATCTTGCTTTCCTCCCCTCCAGCTTGCCGTTACTGTGGAACACTCTGGGACCAATATCGTCTTTGTTCTACTCAGCTCTGCCGTCAACTTGTCCTGACATGCCAGCAGTGCCAACAAAAAGGGCTTACAGCCTGTTGTCCTCTCTGTCAGGAGAAAGGTCTTACACTGGCTTCGGCACCTTCAAGACAAACCTTCAAAGAGGAGTGTGAATGTACAGGGACCCGGCAGCGGGTACCAGTGGAATGTATTTGACAATGCCCTGAAGTTTTACTCCCTCATGATTGCATAAGATGGCGGTTCTGAGGCGTGTTTTAATGGGATTTGAGGGAGTTAATTGTGTGGGACAGTTGAGCAGCTCTTCAGTTCCAGCTGCCGTCAAAGTTTCAAGGCGTGATTGGATTCCTCTCAGAAGAAATTGCACTGAGGACAAAGAGTCAACCATATTTAGAGTCTTCCACCAAGACAGCTTGAGGTTCTAACATGTGATGCTTTAGAACGGCCTAATTTACAAACAATGAAAGAAATAGAAAAATGGGTCTCAACTCAACAGGGAAGGCTCTAATGCATTCGCCATTAATTTTAACAAGTTGCATAGAATTCTGTGCCAGTTATGAATGCTGCCCACTAGCAGTAACAGAACTAATAGGAGGTCATTTGTTGACTGTGAGTTGGGCTGTATTGCAGGGTTAGACAAGCTTTTTCATCCTGAGGATTACACTTTGGCCCATAGGACTTACAGTTGCTAATATATAATTAGAGTAAGAGGGGTTCAATCTTTTGATCCATCTTCAGGAGTGTTAGGGGCAGGTGCTCTTTTTGCTCCTTAATTCCCGTAAAACAAGTCAAACTTGCCCCAGTTTTAAGGAAGAGATGTTTCAAAGCTTAAAGGGCATTTTCAACATCTAAAATATCTCCTACCTGTAAATAGGAGGAAGCTTTGTGTATACTGCCTTAAATTGCACAGAGATATAATAATAATAATTTAATAATAATGTCATCCTTTTTGCTGTTTTAAATCCTCCAATCTTTCTTTGGATGAACAATGAGTCCAAAGATTAAAGCTATGCCTGTTCCTGGATGCTCACCGCTCTGAATCATTACAGGTTCTAATATATGAGCATCAATGGAAATTCCCCATGTTCCTTAGCTGTGGAATCCTCATCTCCATTTGGGGAGGGCAGAATATGACACTGTCAAGTGGGAGACACAAAAGCAAATGGTACCCCCATTTAGAAAGAGACAAAATCATATTTCTATGGCTTCAAGTTCCAGTCATTGTCTACAGAATGTAAGGAAAGTCAACCTCCGTCGAGGAAGTACTGAAGACTTGTGCAGTGAGAAGAGGTATCCCCATCAACAGTGTAGGGAGATTGGCAAATCTTGCCTAGGTACTAATTACTCTGTTCTTGCAGAGCAAATGGACTGGAATGAATCCAGAACCTCAAATAAAGCTTGCAAGCATTATATCCTATGCAGCTTTTTGCAAAAGCATGTTAGATTAGGGAGACTATCGCTACGAGATAGCAAAACAGAAACATAAAACAAAAATAAAACATTCACTTTGCAAGCATAAAGAGGCCTGACACACCCTTGTGTGATTTATCAGATTTAATCTATATTTTAACTTCAGTTCTTCAGGAAAATTAGAAATAACCAACATCCCATTCAGCAGCTGCCTTTCTTGTGACTATTGCTTGGGACAGTGTTTCTCAGCCGTGGCAGCTTTCAGACTAGTGGACTTCAACTCCTAGAATTCCCCAGCCAGCATCTTAAAATTGCCAACGTTGAGAAACTCTGACTTAGGGAAACAGTGGCCTTAACATATTTTTGTGCTGGAGGGCTGTGAGCTGCTTTAAGTATAGTAGATGATTCTAAATGCTCAGTTGCAACTTAGGATTCTGGAGGTTGCTGGCTGATTGCAATTCTCAAGTCTTTAAAGTGATTATGTATATTGGGATGATAAAAATGCTGTCAAATTAGCAGAATCTTTCTAATTCTTTCAAAATAAAGTATTTTTTAACATTTCTGCTACATTTACAGAGCAGTATTGCATATTTTTATTGTTACTAACTACTCATGCATATCAGAGCACGCACATGCACGCACACACACAAATCCATACAAAAACTAGGCTGTAATCTAACTATAACTTCAAGCTGTTCCCGAGCCAGAATTCAAAATTGCGCCTTATGATTGACAGGCTAAAACTTTGGATTACCCTTTAAAAATAAAAATGTTATATTCTACCAATCAATAATGAAGACCTTTGCCTAGAATAACTATTTAATTTAAAATTTTCATGTGTAAGGGTGTCGTATGAAAAACAAGCTGCATAAAATCACTGCACATTGACTTTGCTTCCGTAAGCCATCATAAAGCAGTGCAAGCTTACAGACACATCTCCACAACCAAAACTACACTCCAGTTCGACACTTGGGAAGGATGGGTCCAGTCAGGTCTGCAAGTCGTCTTTTTCTCACTGAGGAAAAAAAAAACCACAGTTGAGATCAGAATACATGCCTTATGTATAGAAATAGGGAGGTCCATAAATACTCTAAATTCTTGAATTACAAGACCATCAGAGAGAAGGACAAGTCACCCTGGGTGTAACAATTAGAATACTAAAACCTCTAATCATCTTTGAACAAACCTCACCAATTTAATGTTGGGTATTTAAAGAGAGAAATCAAATGTCTTAACCTCATTAACCTAGGCTGAATTAATTGCCTGGGCTCCTTTTGTGCCTTTATTGTGGCTAATCAATTTTCTTGGAAAACATGTTTTTGTGAAGTAAGTGCTAAGAACTATTACATCCTTTTCCCCAGGACTGAAACTGGAATTCCTAGAATTCTAAAAAGTCAATGGTGCGATGCTATAGCTATCAAATCAGAAGCAATCCTTATGTTAAGCAAACTAAAAAGCAAATATGCACAAGACGACCACACCCTCTGCTTACAGCAAGTGTTTTCAAATTTTCAGGCGGCAGAACCTGGGGGGGGGGGGCTCAGAATCCCTGATCAAAAGAGTTGCTCATGTCAACTGATAAGCCTTGCCCTGACAGTGTTGCTACTGATGCCCCTGAAGAGCATTGTTGAGGTGGGAGTATATGGTCAGCTGTATTCAAAACTGTATTTCTTTTTCTCGTTTGTTCCTTGCAGAGTTTTTTTATCCCATTAGTTTCACAAAACTCAGCTGAAGTCTTTCCTTGGAGAGCCCAGTTTGAGAAACCCTGACGTAAAATACGTAACTGTCCATTGCAATTAGACTAAGAAAACTGGACTCCGCATGTTTGTTTTATTTCTCCTCCAAATTTCTGCAGAAATTAATTCCAGTTGGATTCTTAATTAAGTAACTCTGGTTGCAGTTTCCCACTTATGATTCTTCAGGAAAAAGCAACTCTAGTTAGAAGAGTCGCAACTGAAAGGAAATGGTGCAAAAGACAGCTTAAGTTTACGGCTGAAACAATCAAGCAGTTTGAATTTTTTTTCCCGTCGTGGAAGGTCTAGACATTGTACATGGGAATAAACATTTTAAAAACCTTCACCTAGTTTGAAAAATCAAGTTAAATGCCAGCTGTTGAAGTAACTCTTCACAAAACAGATACACCAGGTGTTTTTTCCTGACAGGAAAGTAAGTGCTGTCCTGTTTTTATCAGATTGAATTTTATCAGATTGAATGGAAGGGACCTTGGAGGTCATTTAGTCCAAACCCCTGCTCAAGCAGAAGAGTCTGTTCCAAATATTAGCCTCTACCTAGGATCAAAAAGAGTTCCACCTCTAGGCCACAGGAGCTGCACCTGGTCTAGTCCTGGTTGGACAGCTGCATCATTTGTGCTTGGGCTGAAAACTTTAGGGACTGTCTATATTGAAGGTTGTTTTTAAACAACTATTGTTCCCATCTGAAATCACATGATATTCAATTGCAAAAGTCAATCACATAAGTAAGCAGAAGGCAAAGGAACAGCAAGGACAGAATGAAAGAGTGAGTCACAGCCATTCAACCATGAAGATAGGAGGAATTTTCCTTCCAATAAGACAGTTTATTTCTGAAGAATAAAAGGACATCCTAGAGAAATCTATGAATAGAAGTGGAAGGGGACAGTCAGAACCAAGTGGAGTAGCAGAGAAACACTACTAGTTCCCAATCTGGGAAGGAGAGTAAAGTAATTGCCAAGAGGGGATTTGCAGGGAAATACTTATACATCTTCCAGTTCCAGGGCTGAGGTGTTATGTCAGGGACCGTCACTTCGATGGATACGAGCTGCAAATAAGAACTAAGTCAGACATTTTCTGTAGAGCTCTTCCACTAAGAAGGTCAACTGAGACCAGTCCCCAGCCAATTGACATCTGTTTCTACTTACAAAATCTGGACTAATAAATCATTGTGATAGCTTGCTCCCCATGTAATAGGGCTCTTCCTTGCTATTACAGTACCTATGCTCATCCAATCAATGACAGAGGCTTTGTGTATTGTGGAATCCTTGGTGCTCTCTGAGCATGGCTGTTTGCTTGCAAATGTTTCATGACCTAACTAGGTAATATCATCAGTGATGATAATCAGTGAGGATGTTACCTAGTCAGATAATGAAATGTCTGAAAGCCAACAACCAAGCTCAGAGAGCACCAAAGACTCCACAGGTCAACCCTGAGCTACATATAGTTTCTTCTTCATATTTCCATGAATGCAGTATAATATACAGGCACAACATATTTTGCAGAGCAGGTCTTTTTTCAATAGGTTTGATCTTCCATAAGCACTAGTGAAACCCTTAAGCTAATTTGTAGTTCCAGAAGAGGTCAAGATTTTCCACTGTTTGTGAGCTAGAGAGTTTGTAATCTCTCTCTATATATATTATTTATATATGCTGCATGCTTTACATGCAAACTGTCCTGACTGAATGCAAATAATTTCTATAAAAGGATCTTCAGGTCCATGAAGAAATACTGCAAGTTAAGACAGGAGGTAATATTGGTCCAGAGTCCCAGACCAATGACTGGAAACATCTGAAGGCAGGCTCATCTACCACTAATTACATCCCACTTGATGTAAGCTTTTTCTTTTTCTTGAAAAGTTTGGCAACATCAAAAAAAAAATAATCAACTAAACAAAATCAATGTCAAACACATATTTTGAATACTGCAGGAATAGCTGCCAGAGAATCGAGGCAAAGAGACCACATTTTAAAACTCTGATGCTTTTTCATTAAAAAAAAATCAAAAATAGTAATCTACCTTTCCACATATTTCAAAGCTTCCAACTGAAACAGGAACTTTAGTTGCAATTCTGACGAAGGAGTCCATTTCTTGTATTTATTTATTTGTTTGGCTTGTTTTTATATTTCTAGGTAGAATCTTGGTCTCTCTCCTTTTAATATGCCAATTTGCGATATTTCTTTGTAAAATCTGATCTCAAGCAATATTCACCCTGCATTCCTCACAAAAATCCTTCCCGCATATGAATCCAGCATTCCCCACCCCCATAAATATTGAATGAAGGAAAATTGATGAACTGAAAAAAGATAAGAAAAAAGCAATCTCTTCTGCCCACTAGGGAGCCAATAAACAATATCTTTCCCAACCTGATGCTCTTCAGTAGTGCTGGACTACAACTCCCGGAATTTTCAAACAGCCAATTAAAGAAAGCTAACATATAACCATGCCATCTCTTGGAGTAACGAATCAAGAAACATGGTCACATCCACCCCAAGAACCCATACTTTTATGAAAAAAAATCTCACCTAAGTCATTGTTGTTCATCATAGCATTGGAGGCCCGAAGTCTGGGTCCCTGTTGAGTGAAGTTATAACCAAACTTCAAGAGAGAGGTGTTTTTTTCTAACATACTGGCGATCTCCATTTCTACCTTGTTGCCCAAAAGCTGGCACTTAAAAAAGAATAGAAAAAATAGCATAGAAACACTTTTGAATTTTAGCTGCTTATCTTGCAGGTTTATGCCTACATAATATGGCAGTTCAAAGGAGAAAGTTCATCAGAAGAGAGCAGAATGCCCCCCTCTATTATGCTAGAAAAGGGGAAGAGGTAATAGGAGGAAGAGTTGCCTGTGACTGGGATGGGAGGAATGATAACCTACCAAAACTATAAAGGAAGAGGCTAATAAAATTATTTGTAATCTTGAAGTCCCAGGTTTGTCTGGGAGAAATTAAGATCTACAGAATTTAGACCCTAAAAAAATCTAGACTGAAAATTCTGTGGAATCTGCTCTAATAATATATTGCTCTAGCAGTCAACAATTTAAGGAGTCACAATATATAATTAAAGACATTTATGCCAGGTATGACACCCCCACATACAACAGGAAGCATTTGATTGAGGATATCAAAGAATGAAAGTACACATAGCATTTCTAAAACACTGTAGCCACCTGGAATCATCATCCATCATCCTCGTGTGTAGTACAGACAAGTGTTTCTTAACCATGGCAGTTTGAGGCTGTGTGGACTTCAACTCTCAGAACTCCTCAGCCAGTATACTGGCTGGGGAATTCTGGGAGTTGAGGTCCACACAG
Organism: Naja naja; assembly: GCA_009733165.1. NCBI lineage: Eukaryota > Metazoa > Chordata > Lepidosauria > Squamata > Elapidae > Naja > Naja naja. The sequence continues at coordinate 201,178,496 of CM019149.1, forward strand.
CCTCAAGATGCTAAGATTAAGAAATACTGATCTAGACAGACCTGTTTCATCTCTAAGCTGAATGTAAAAGACAAGCATATGTAATGCTCATTGGCTATTCCCCCTGATATCCTCAAGAGTCCTTCTATCTCAGTGTTGTAATACAAAGTCCAGATTTAAAATGGAAGAGGTAGTTAATGCTGGGATTGTAAAATCTGGTGGAAGCTGATCTTATTCTACACAGGTTACCTGGTTGTCAATTTTGAGTTCAATTAGTGTTGTGTTGTTCTGCAGTGCTTTTATCAGGGCCAGGATTCCAGATCCAGTAATAAAATTTGATTCCACGTTTAAGCTCTTCAATACGCTGTTTTCTTTTATCATTTCTGCCAACGCCTTCCAGTGAAAGACAAAGAGAAAAGCAAAATACTTGTATATTATTGTTGCTAATAATTTTAAGCAAGGTTTAATGACAGCATCATTTAATACAAGAATGCCTTTTTAAAATCATAAGTTAACTACACTGCTAACTCAAATCAGAGTTTTCTATTTTATCTTTTGGGTGACTCTGGGAAAGCCACAAGGAAACTTTGACACATCAGAGGGTTGTTATTGTGAAGAACATTACTGGTGCCCTGCTAAATTAGACCCTTGGTTAGTGCAACTCACCAACAGCCCAAGGAAGTTGTACAAAGCAAAGGCAGTATATAAATCTAATAATGAACAAATTAACGTAAGATTATTCTACATGTGAAAATAGAAGTTAGCTTTTAGTGATTGGAAATCAGCTAGGAGGATAACAATAGAAGTTGCAGGATCCAATCTGAGCAGATCACTGGAACAAAACTTTATTCTTCCAAGCTTTCAGACTTGTGCTGCAGTTCATCACTGGGGAACCTCTCTCTCTCTCACCAGAGATGTTCCCCGATGATGGCTCCAGCATGAGCTGAACAGCTTGGAAGAATAAAGCTTTGGTCCCGGTGACTGACTCAGTTTGGATCCTGCAACATTATCCTGGGACATATATTTACCTTCATTTGCAACAATAAAAGCCCTCAAATTTGGTTAATGATTAGATAGAGAGTTCTTTGTAAAGAGTACAGCGCTGCTACCAAGAAACCTAAAATCAGTTTAAGAATGAACATATGGCAAGCCTCAAGAGTATGAGTTACCTTCTTAAAGGGGCTGTATTTTAGCTGTAGGGATTTGTATTCTTCTAAGACAGGGGTCCCCATTGTTGGGGGCAATAAGCTGACTTTGTAAAAATGCCACTTACTAATAAGCAGGCATATACAATGGAATGAAGGCTACTGCTGAGCACACTGGGTTGTATCCCAAAAAATTGTAAGCTGCCCTGAGTCTTCGGAGAAGGGTGGCATATAAATGTAATTAAAACAAAAAACAAAACTTGGCCACTTTAAGTCTTGTGGACTTCAGCTCCCAGAAGTTGAAGTCCACAAGTCTTAAGGTGGCTAAGTTTGGAGACCGCTGTTCTAAGAACTTGCAGCCTTTCAGTGGATCTTTCCACTGCAGAATTTACAGAATGAGTTCCTCAGAGGTTGACAGCTTGGAAGCTTAACATACTCAGTCCCCTTCCTTCTTTACCGATTGCCCCAATTTCTTCTGTTTCTGTCAACCATGTCTGTCATAACTCAAACAAACAGTTTATAACAAATATGTTTCATTAGAAGAAAGCCAGAATCACTGAATAAGAAATAATATAGTTCAAAGAGCTGTGTAAAAGAGCCATATAGTCCCAATTTCTTGCTCAGTGCAGGAATTGCTAACGTGTTCTGGACAAGGGACTACTCAGCCTCTGTTTGAAGATCTCCAGTGAAGAAAAATATGCTACCTCATGAAGCAACCTTATCTGACCCTGCTGCCGATAACAGCTTCCCGGCGTCCCGTGCGCTCCCATCGACAGGGCCTTCTCCAGGTGCCATCGACCCGGCAATGTCGGTTGGCGGTTCCCAGGGGTAGGGCCTTCTCTGTGGGAGCACCCATCCTATGGAACCAGCTTCCCCTGGACCTCCAGGTGGCCCCTGACCTCCGCTCCTTCCACCGTGACCTAAAAACTTGGCTGTTCCAACTAGCCTACCCGGACTGATGGGGGGGGGGTAGGGTTTTAAATGTATTTTAATTGGCATATTTATGAGACCTTTGGTTTAATTGTTTTTTAATATTTGTATATTTGTATTGGATTGTTTTATTTTGTAAGCCACCCTGAGTCCTTCAGGAGATAGGGTGGCATATAAGTCTCATAAATAAATAAAAATAAATAAATAAGGTTGACTCAGCCTTCCATCCTCTCAGGGTAGGTAAATTGAGGACCCAAGATTGTTGGGGGCAATAAGCTGACTTTGTAAAAATGCCGCTTAGTAATAAGCAGGCATATACAATGGAATGAAGGCAATTGCTGAGCACACTGGGTTGTATCCCAAAAAATTGTAAGCCGCCCTGAGTCTTCGGAGAAGGGCAGCATATAAATGTAATTAAAAAAAACCTATTCTAATGATTGTTATTACCTGGAATTACTCTTATTATCTGGAAATTCCTTAAAATAAATAAATCCCATGACTAATCAGAATGTCCTTCTCTACAGTTTCCACCCACTGTTTCTGGTCCGTTTTTAGCACAGCAGAAAACCAGTTCACTCCCTCTTCTATATGACAACCCTACTTCTGAAAACTACTATCACATCTTATTTCAATCATCCCTTTTCTAGACTGAATGTACCCATTCTTTTAACTGTACCTCACAGGAACTGGTTTCCAATCTGCTCCCCATCTTGATCACCCTCTTGTGAAAAGGCAGTGTTCTTATGTGAGACTTGGATTTCAACCAAATAGGAAGTCATTAAGGGAGGCAAGCTTTCCTGAGAAGATTAGGTGCAAGTCATCTGACACTTACAAAAGCAACAGGGTCGTTACTTCTTGTTCCTACTATGCTGAACTTTTTCACATAGGTGTTAGTCTTCAGAGCTTCAACATAGGCTTTCAACATAGGTATAGGAATATCCTTTAAAAGAGAAACATCAGACAAGGGTGGTGTGAGCTGTTTTTACTGGGACATAACCACAAATTCCAAGGAATCATGGATCTCTTAAATCCAGTAACACCCTTTAAATAACTTCAAACATGTCAGTTCGGTGCTATTATGCTACCTTTCCCCTGCTGAGCTCTTACTCAAAAAATAAACCCACTTGGAATCATTTTATTTTATTTAACTTATATACCATCCCAACTCACTTGATAGTGAGGGTTGGGAACAGAAGGTAGGAACCTCAACTTCATTTTTTTAAAAATGGTAGAATGTGGTAAAACATATTGCAAAGAAAATCAAGCAACTGCACTTGGAAAGTAGTATGTCCTTTTTGTCCTTCTGCATTACTTTAGATTCTTCCTGGACTTAGAATTATAGTCCAAAATGTGCCTAGAGCAAAACATATGTAAATAACAGCAGTCACTTGGTTTTCTTTGCAGCTTCACCTTTGTTTCATATGTTAAATATCAGAGAAATAGGCAGGGAAAGCATCTGTTACATTAATGACAACCATATTTTCTCTGAAATGATTGACTTGCTTTTTGATGGAAAGAATGATGTATATTGTTTTAGAACTACCATCTCAGTTTAACTTCTACTTCATGATTCAACTGTAGTTCTGGTGTGAAAAAGATACCTTTTCAAAAAGTCAATTCAAGTAATGGAGGGAAAAGTCATTGCCTTTATTCTCCAAAGCAGGGGCCTTCAAACTTCACAGCTTTAAGACCTGTGGACTGCAACTCCCAGAATTCCTCCTCCAGTCATGTTAGTTCAGGAATTCTGGGAGTTGAAGTCCACAGGTCTTAAACTTGCCAAGTTCTAGAGCTTCCTGGGTCATGGAGAGGGGAATGCAAATGGCAGCATATAGCAAACCTTGGTTGAGCTGGAAAAAAAGGCATGCAGGTCCAATTTGGTAAATACTTGAATGAGTGACCATTCAAAGTTAGCCTATGTATATGATATCTTTAAAAAATCTTCGACAATGTCAATAGCGAGACTCCTTACTGTGAATAAACCCCAAAGAGTGTATTTCTGTACAAACAGTCCTTGATTTACAAGCACAATTGGAATCTGAATTTCTGTTACTAAGTAAGGCAGTCATTAAATGAGTTGCATCTGACTTTATTATCTTTTTGGCACAGTAATTTAGTAGACCATAGTACATATTTTGCCCCCTCTGCCTACTCAAGACAAACCCAGGTAGAAAAGAATCCATACCTTAATATTATTGAGATTAATTTCCTGAAGTTCTGGATCATTGTTTTTTACTCGTTCCAAAGTTTCTTCTACATTGGTTGAATTTGGCTCATCAGGAACTGGTTTATACTGGGTGGGCTTAATTATACCTACATGAGTGAAACAGATAAAGATCCATGTCTATTTGTTCTGACCAGACATTAACGATACAATGAAGAAAGAGTAGTAGCCTCACTCTTATTCATCTTGTAGGTTTCAACCCTGATCTCCTAAAGCCATGATGGCAAGCCTATGGCTCCCGTGCCGGAAGTGGCACACAGAGCCATCTCTGCAGGCACGCGAGCCGTTTGCCCCAGCTCAGCTCCACTGCGCATACACGCGCGCCTCCCGCCAGCCAGCTGACTTTTTGGTATCTGCTGCACATGCTTGGGGGTCAGGGTGCATGCGGGAGGCGCGTTTGCATGCACAGGGAGGTGCGGGGAGCACAGGGGGGTCCCGCACACATGAACAGGGGGGTGGGTGTGAATTGCATTATGGGTGCAGGCACACGTGCACGCTCTTTCTCTCGCACTTTTGGCACTTGATGACAAAAAGGTTAGCCATCACTGTCCTAAAGCTTACAACATTTCTAATAGCATTTCTTTCACTCAGGATATAAATGGAAGAATTTGATTCTTTGATGCTGGATTCTTATGAAAATACATTAAAATAAATTCAGTACCAACCACTGATAATTGTAAGTTCTTATTGGCCAAGTGGTGATGAAAATATCTATAATGTTGTATAGAAAGACATGGAACAGACTCAGCTTTGGTACCTTGATAAGTAAGCTCCTTTTTATTCTATTTTCTTAAAAAATGCTTTCACATGCCTCTTACAGATGCACAGGGGAGACAAATGCAGGCATGTGTCATTCCATGTTGAAGAATTTGAATTTAAATAAGTTTATAAATAAATGTATACAATAATAATGTCTTATGTCTCTTAGCAGCTGTACTGAGAGAATAGTATGATTTATAGATTTTGTTTGGACTGATTTATGTTTTTTTCAGTTTAGAGACCAAAGAAAAGAAGGCAAATACATTTGAATATCTTGTTTTCTGAAATTCATGGTTGAAAAAAAAAATGGTGCATAAACTGCATGCCAGGAAGGAAAGCTATTTTTTCTGTGCTTAATCATACCTGTTTTTTAATCTACATTCATTGTAAATATTGACAATGTATTTGCTCCCTTAGTGAACAATGACAAATTGTATGTCATGAAAAAGACTCCCCCTCATCAGAAATTAGGAGAAAAAGTTTTCATATTATATAAGCATGTATTTAGAAAAAGTGGTTCTTTAATCAATTCTGAAATGTGTATTTTTCTGTAACTCCAGTACAATTAAATTTAACATTTCTACAGTATTAATAATTCCAACATTCTCAAGTGATCTGCTCTGTAGAGGAGAACATGTTTCTCTATAATAATCAATCCTAGATAGAAAGCACCAATTAGTAACATTCCCTGGAGATTATTTCAAAGAAGTGACTTTTCCCAGGGCATATGACTCCAAAGATGGAGATATGGATTCACATTATCAATGCACATTACACAAGTGCCATTAGCATCTTTATCTAAAAATTAAACATGATTCTCTGAAAGAAAAACTAAGGAGAAGAAAACTTATAATTCCAGCAAATCCAATGCCCAGCTTCCCCATCTTATCAAATTAGATTTGCTTATTCCAATTGAAACCAAATTTGGAGATTCTTACTGCCCTGACAATAAGCCACTGACCTATTTCTCTCTCTGTGTATAGATACTTGTTAGAACTTCAAAAACAGAGCAGGAACTGTGCAGAAAATGTGTTCACTGAATTAAGAACTTAATTAAAATTATTAATTAAAATTATTGCTTGTAAAATAAGATGCATTCACAGATTTAATTAACACTATCTACAGATACCAACTATTCTATCTCTTACTCAGAAATGCAAATCATTCTGACAAACACATGCAGACATAATCTCCTTCTTCCTTCCAATAGAAACACACACCAAAGAGAGAAAAAGAAATAACTAGAATAGAGCTGGAGCAAGAGGAAAGTTGTTCTGAGGAGGCAAAGGAAGATCCAGTGATTAAAAGGTACTGTCCACAAAAGCTCTACCTTGTGATTACACAAATGCACAAAGGGGCAAAATTTGCCTTGCAAACAACACTACACTGCTTTTGTAATTTCCATGAAAGCCCTGGATTCTGAAGATTCTTAATAAGAGAAGGCAAGAGAAAGAAAGAAAGAAAATGTATGGAGACAAGGTTGGGAGAAAAGCAGTTCTATTTAATATTACAGAGTTTAAATTCCACAGGTGAAAAGTCCTCCCAAACAGCAAGCTAATTTTTAGACTGATCTTCAGAAGGACTCTGAGATATTTGGAGCCACTTGGAACTCATGTTTATTCCTTTGTTTTCACTGCCTTCTGCTCTTTTCATTAAATGTAAGAACACATCGAATTATATGGGGACAAAAACAGATATAAGTGTTGAGCAATTATCTGGATTTGAAGGGGAAAAAGTGTGGAAACTGTTAGATCTGGGTTAGATTGAAGAGGCAGGACACGGTAGACGGAAAGGATTCTTTATTGCTCTGAACAAAAGATGCTGCCAGGTGTGCCTGCTGTTCTTTTTACAGGCTGCTGTCCCCAATCTCAGCCACTGACAGCTGTTCATTTTCCCACCCTGAAAAATGAACCAATGGGGGAAGTCTGACATCACTGACTTTTCCCCATTGAATATCTAACAGAAACATACATACCTGTTGGCACCTTTTGAATTAATGTGCCTTCACAGAGTATGACACGAGCACTCTGACATATTCTGAATTTGCTTTCCTCTCTTGAATCTGGATTTAATCTGAATCTATACTGTTTTATTAACTATAATTATAAAACTGCTGCTTTTGACTCCCTTTGTTAGATTATTGTAGTGTTGTAAATCTTACTTACTGTCCAATCCTTCTTTGTTGACTATAGTTGTAGTCCCTCGTGCTTCGTAATATTGTTGGTTACTCATCAATGTATGCATCCCAAGAATAGCTACATGAGAGAAGGAAAAAAAAGAAAAGAAAATTAAATAAATGTATAAATTTGTCATTCCTGGGAAAGTGATAATCTGGCCAAGACCTAAGTAGCCTAGAAAAAATGTGAAATAACAGTGATAAAATATTTGTTTTAAAAGGGAATATTGAGAAGATCCATTGAAGCTCAGCACAACTTGTATGTGATTCCTTATTTCTTCACAATGCTTTGGCTAATGACAGGGTTTTTTAAAAGTAAGCAGCAACACACTACATTGGATAATTAATCATCCATTATCAGCAGATTCCTAACTGATATGACAATGACCTGCATATCCTATTAAATGTAGGACAAGTTCACTGCATCCACCTACTATGGGAAACAGGACTGGGATAATACAGTTCTCTTCACTACTTGGCAAATTTCTATATCTTACCAAGTGAGCTCGTTGCAGTAATGCATTACCGTTTAGCAAAGCCTCAGTCACATTTGTCCTCTAATTCCAGTATGAGTAAAATCGGAGCTACTGCCAAAATCTGCACACAAATACACACAGAAAAATAATATCTTATAAAGCTACATCCACTCCTAGATTAGGAAACATGCAGCATGCTGAACAGTTGTACATTTCATGACTTTTTGTTAGGAATATAGTAAGTTCTGCAGTACCATAAGTGATAATTGCATATTTTAGCCAGTTATTTGTATGTATAGTGTATATGTTGGATCAGCGCCACCTTAGAGCAGGCATTCCAGACTTGCATTTGAATTAAAATTAAGTAGCTCTTTTCTAAAGCACTGCCTGCCACCTACATTTTTTTGTAAATCCTTAACAAAATATTCAATCATTGATTGAATGGCTAAGACTACAGTCCCAAAAAAGGACTCGTTAGGGCGCAGATGATGGAATAAGCTGTATTCTTGTTGATTCAGGAGAACATAGCATTTCCAAATTGTCTTCTCTTTATATAAAATATATATTTCTGTATTTAATTTGCTTTATTATAAACAATGGCTTCAATCATGCTCCAGAAGTTCTTTAACAATCAGCGAAAAATTTTGAGTCAGATGTTCAGCTGCAAAGGATCTACCTATTCATCTTGCTGAAATGTATCTTTTTAAAAAATTCCTTGTATTATTTTTTTAAAAATGCAATCAGATATATTTTTTAAACTATCAAAATATTTTTCTTTTTGTTTCTAGTATACCGCTTCCCAATTAAAGTTTCTTAAAGAAACATTACTAAGCAGAATTGGTCTCTTGTAATATCCCAGAAAGGGGATAGAATCCATTACAGCACATCTTACAATGGTCTTATTTTCACTTTGCTTTGTGAGCTAATGAGGGCTGTGGAAGTTTTCTACCAGTTGTGTCTCATGGAAATATATCCTGGAAGTACTATATATTCCTATGGCTGATTGTACAGTGCAAGGAAAACTTTTTGATGATAGACCAATTTTTTTGGACATGCGTCTCCGTATAACCATGTTTCCACACTACTGTTATCTGTTCAATTAGGACTGCTGAAATGCTGACAATCCTAAATAATATACTTGGAAAATCCCTGCTTAGAAAAAATATGCCAGCAAGTAAGAATAAAACAACCTATATATAAATAATTTATCAATTCAACTTGAGATTTCACAGATATCAAGTCATCTCTTGTAAACAGCAGGCCTATGTTTTCACTAATTGTCTTTTCCATTTCTGTATGGTTTTCGCCCCAAAATCAATGAGGCTTCTGCTTCTAAAACGATTTGGAAGAAATGCCTGCCTCTCTGCCTGGCTTACTGGTACCACACCTCCACTCCTGTGCTTAGGCAGATGAAGCCTATTTGACTGGTTTGCCCTAAGCAATTTATGAGTCCAGAGAGATTTCAGAATGAGAGTGGGCAATATGGCAGAGGCCTTGGTCACAGTTTATAATGATTGGATCTTGGACCATGTTGCCCTTCATGGCTTCTACTTGTTGGCCAATTGTGGACTGCTCCTTGGCTTACCAAGGAACTCCAAAAGATAAAGCTCCCAAAGAGATGCCTGGAGCCCCACTGGATGAACTTAAAGAAGCAAGCTAAAGAAACAGGTAAGAGTCCATATCTGGGGTTGTCTTGTGGTGATAAGGCAGAAATATTTATCTGACCTTATTGTATCTACCAATTGGACAGCTGCAATGTTCTTTACATGGGGCTGCTTTGGAAGACCACTTAGAAACTGTAGCTGGTCCAGAATGCAGCACTGCAATGTAGGGTGCATGTTATGCTCGGCAAGCTGCACTTTTGGCCAATAGATTTATAACCAGCAATTCACAATGCTGGTTATGACTTCTAAGTCACTTCATGGCATAGGGCTATTTGAAGGACTGCCTATCTCCAATGATTTCTGCTGAATATACTTAGGCAAATTATTTCAGTATATTGCAGTCTTCCAAGTAAGTTATACTATAGATAGTCCTTGAATTATGACCACAACCGAACCCAAAAATTCTATTAAAATTGTTAAGTGAATCTGGCTTCCCCACTGACTTTGCTTGTTAGAAGGTCACAAAATATGACCCCAGAACACTTCAACCATCATAAATACATGCCAGTTGCTAAGCATCCAAATTCTGAATACATGATTGCAGGGATGCTGCAATGGTTGTAAATGTGAAAAACGGTCATAGGTCACTTTTTAAAACACCATCGTAACTTCGAACAGTCACTAAGCTGATGGTTACAAGACAAGAACTACCTGCATATACAGCATATATTGCAAACTAGTCCCTTGAAGTGTTACATACACAGGATTTGCTATGAGATGCGATAATGTATCCCAAACAATTGATGCAGCATTCTCTTTCAGAATAAAACTAAAAATCTACTCAATCTTCACATTTTAAAAAGTTTACGTTAGAAGGTACCAGGTCTAAGAAGAGTTAAACTGCACTGGGGAACTTAATTGCAGTCATTAAGTTCTTGCATTTATTTCATTAAAACAGAGCAAGGTCTCAACACAGTGACTCATGCAGAGATTTACTAATAGTTTGTTTTGTTAGATGTCTCATTCTGTTATCTTGGCACCAGAAGCAGCCATAGGAATAAATACATTCAATTCAGAGAGAAAGCAGAATTACTCAGGCCTAGAAGAAAATTATTGGAGGACAGAATAAAGCCAGGATCATGCACTAAATATTGTGGATGAGGAGTGCACCAAATTGCCAGCACAAATATGGTATGTAGATGCATTTGTATGTAAATATGCATAAGCAGCTCTTGGAACTCCTGGAGTATTGTACATGTATTTGAAAAATCTATACTGTCTTTGGGTAGAAGAATCAGTTATTGCTCTTTACAGATATGCAGAACTACTCATTAGTAACTATCCCATCTTGGCATAAGCTTGGGGTGCATTCATTAGCTGCATACCCATTTGCCATTTTAAGACAAGGTGGATTCTTGGCAGATCTTTATTCATGAGTGCATAGGGAGTTGACAATGTTCCACTTTGCCAGTCTGCATGTGATGAAGGAAATGTAAAAACCAATGAGCAAGCCTTTGGTGGAAATTCCAGTTCACAATCCAGTTTGTGCAAAAAGAATAAAACGATAAAGCGGCAAAATAGTTTTGGATAGCGGGGAGCGCGGCAGGCCTAGTGCAATCTTGCATTCATAAAGCAGGACTATGAGGTCACCAGCATGGTTCTCTTACAGTCCTTCTGCAACTTCTGCTGAGATGGATGATGTCATGGAAATATGAGAGGAAGAGGCAGCAGGCTGGAAAAAACAGACATAGTTAAGGCAGGAATGGGGTTGCTTCAGGGAACTTGAGCTGAATAAAGGTGGGGAGGATTTTAGTAAAATCAGAGAGATGAGGGTTAATTCACACTTTTGGAGAATAAAGCCAAGCTCAGATAAGATGGACTGGTGAAAAATATAGCTCTGAGTCCCAGAAGAAAAGGCAGAATATGAATCTAATGAAGAGATACATGCTGGTTTCTTATACTTCTTTCTCCACATGAACCTGAGTTGTGACATCATAATGCGCCATGTTTAATGCTTAAATATGTTTATTTTGCTTAAATAAACTACTGGACAGCCATGACAGTTGAACGCAGTCCTCCTCCCCCAGTTGCTCTCAGCATTATAGAAAGGAAGACAAAAGCTGATCCTTTTAGGCATCATGGATTACAGAGCATCAAAATATAGACAGTTGGATTGACTGGACCATTCAGGGAAAGGGGATGTGTATCACGTCCAAATTTCCATCATTTGCTGTGATTTATCTCACTTATATATTGTAACTTATGTAATTGTCAAAATATGTTATATCTTGAAACTTTCGATTTAATGGACAAAGTCAAGGTGAAGTCAAAATACAACAAAAATGTCCACTGTATACCAAGCCCACTAAATCAAGGATTTACTGTACTTTAATATCAAATTTGCTTTACCCAGGGGGCAGCTTCAGTATGCTTTACTCATATAAACATTTCTCCCCGTATTGTTTTCTATATTTGAAAAAGTCTATAGTTTTCTCCCAGTAAAATAATTCAGAGTTGTCTCTCCTTTTCTTTCTTTTTTAGAGAAAGTTCAATGATTTGCTGCTTCTTCACAGCTTTTCAAATCCCTGTCCAACTTTACACTTCCTGTGAAATTGATTTACTATGCTAGCAAGAAGGGAAGGCATTAAATGGATCATACTTTTCTTCCCATCCCAATATCAGCTTTAAAAAAATCAATCTTCAGAAATAATACTTACCTTACACCAGTGTTTCTCACTGGTGCTGGCTAGGGAATTCTGGGAGTTGAAGTCCACACATGTTAAAGTTGACATGGTTGAGAAACATTGCCTTCCCAGCTCTTTCCCAGCCAGGCTATCTGGATTACAAATGCCTTATGCAGTTTTATAGCAGACAATGAACCCTTGGTTGAGGGGGAAATAAGAATCCACTATATTTTATTTTCTTTTTTGTGAAGTGGGCTTGGCTGTCCAACCACATATTCTACCCTCAATTGTTTTCCAAGCCTTTTTCAAAGGACTATCTTGGAAAGCCTTGCAAAACCTTGTGTGCAGAAGGGTAGGAAAAGTTGAAAGGAGGAAGAAGGAAATACCGTAAGCAGCTTGTTTTGCCATTATTCTATTCTACGGCAAAGGGCTAAGCCAAATATTTGTATCTTGCAAACTGAGTAATTGAGACTTTAGCCTATGAAGCCTTCAGCTGCTTACTCTGTTGTCCAACTCCAGTTACAGCAGGAAGAAATCTGATCTGATCTGGTCAGTACAAGGAAACAATAACACACACACAGAAAGCCCTGATTAGACTTCCTTTCAAATAAGAGCCACTTGTATCATATTATAGTCCGATTTCACATATTGTATGGGGCCATAATCAGTGGTGGGATTCAAATATTTTTATCACTGGTTCAGTGGGCGTGGCTTGGTGGGACCGCTTTGTATGCATGCACACACTTTGCGTGTGCGTGGGTGCCAAACACACACTTTGCACAGGTGCAGAGGCGTTTGCACAGGCGCAGAGGCGTTCTAACTCACCTCCTGCAAGCTTGCACGATCCCGGTCGCTTCAGCAGCTGCCACGCAGCACTCTTCTGTGCCGTGCAAGGCAGCTGCACTTCAAATTGCTATTGCTGAGCACACTGGGTTGTACCCAGAAATTGTAAGCCGCCCTGAGTCTTCGGAGAAGGGCGACATATAAATGTAATTAAAAAAAAAAAAATTCAGAGGATAAAGGTGAGTATGGGAGCCCGGGCGGGCAGGTGAGCCCAACAGCAGAGCTGCGGAGAGAACCGGTTCGGTCTCCGCTGCTCATTGCTACTACTGGCTCGGCAGAAGCACCACTGGCCATAATGCAGTATCCCTGAGTTTGTCGGTGTGCTGTGTGTGAACCAAGCCATTGTTTATGACTCAGTATGTTGTGTGAACCAACCAACTGTGGCTTAATCAACAAAATAGGACAGAAAACTGTATCAATCTAAAATTTCTTGTTTCCGTTACTGATCCTTACTGTGGTGTTTCATTTTTTTTTTGGTGTCTTTTTCACAGCCTTGACTTCTGGTGATTTCATTGACCAGTCAAAATACTTTTCAAATAGCAATAGCACTTAGACTTATATACCGCTTTATAGTGCTTTACAGCCCTCTCAAAGTGGTTTTACAGAGTCAGCCTATTGCCCACAACAATTTGGGCCCTCATTTTACCCACCTCGGAGGGATGGAAGGCTGAGTCAACCTTGAGCCTAGTGAGATTTGAACTGCCAATACTGGAATATGCAAGTGTCAAACTCCACATAGCTGGACAAGATCAAGGAAGCAAGACTTACATATATTTCAGGAACTTCAATGTTAGTCTGGGGTAATTACAGAATCTTGTAAACTGCACAAGGAACCTTCTATTTATAATGAGCCAATTAGGATGGAGGGGTGCAGAGGGAAGAGCCCAACTGCAGGATCAGGTTGGGGGAGGGCTGGGGGGAGCAGAATATTAGTTTATTTGACTATTTTCTTCATGTGCAAAGGGGGGCTGTTTTATCTCCCCAGCCTCAAAGTTCCCACTTCATCTGTATATCTTGATGTCAAGATATGGAAACTGAGGTTCCTAGGGAAATCTTTGAGTTACATGGAATGATGGAGGATGTTTGAAGACTCCTTCAAAGGAAAATCCTTTGTGGCACCTTTTTTTTTTGCCTGGGGAGTTTACATTGCTCTGGCTTTGATTTACCTCCCTTTTACATTTAACAACCTGTTTCCTGAATAAACAAATGCTGCATCTAAACAGTTACAATAGCACTTCAGGAGAACTTAAAAGACGTCAGATTCCCTCCTAATTATCCACACCTACAAAGGATTTTCCTTCTGGTCAGTCTCCATCATTCCATGACACTCAAACCACTACCCCAACACTGACATGTGAAGCCAATAAAACACTGTACGTTGCATTCGTTGGGGACAACAAGCACTCATTGTTGTGTCACTGCTGGTAAGAAGACTTCTGCCTGCGAGGTGGATGTAACCGTAAGCAAGCAAGAGAGGAAGAGAAAAGTTCGTTCCTGATGGGCACCTCTATGTATTTGAGAAGCTGAGTGTGGTTGATTCGTGCCTTCCTTTTTGGCGCTGTGAGCAGCGTGATAGATGCAGTGCCAGAATTCACACAAGACTTGGAGAAGTAATAAAAAGCATCAATGAGTATTTGCATGCACACCCCCATCAGCACAGCCTGTGGAAGTGGCGCGTTTGCTGAGCAGCATGAAACGGCGGGCAGAGGAAGGCACATCCGAAGTTATCAATATGTGTCTGGCCAATGTGAGCCCAGAGTCTACCCTGCAATACCAGCAACCCCAGCATTGTGAAAAACCATCTGCAGAAAAATGAACAAAATACGGGGATCACTCTCAGATCCAGTAAGCCTTGATGACCTCATTTTACCTGAGGAATACAAGGCATACTCACCAACTCCTAGCTTACAAGAGCCTTTCCTACTAGGAAATTTTGGAGAGGGGTCAAAGAAGATCCTAATATTTGGCAGAAGGACTTGGTTGAACATCTTGCAGTCATCCGATACCTGGTATGTAGATGGGACTTTTGTCATAGTTCAAAACTCTTTGCACAGGTGTATGTCATCCTAGCCAAGAAATGTGAGGGAGTGCATCCTGTCTTATATGCACTTCCATCAAATGAACAACGTACTACCTATGAAAGGCTGTTTGAGTTTGTTAAAAACCTGGTGCCTGGCACACAGCCGCGTTCCATTCACTGTGATTTTGAATTGGCTTCCATGAATGCCATCAGGGAATGCTTCCCAGAAGTGGCTTTGAAAGGGTGCTTTTCTCATCAAGCACAAAATATGAGGAAGCATTTGGTTAGAGATGGAACCGCACAGGAGTACAATACAGATGCTGAGTTCACTGTGAGGGCAAAAAATGGTTGTGGCCTTCGCTTTCGTATCTGTCCCAGACTTGGATGAATACATTACTGCTCTGGAAAGTTATCTTCTGGGATGGCTGCTTCACCTCCTACCCTGGTTTGAGAATACCTACGTTGGCCATCCTGCAGGGTGGGGGCGGCATGGAAGACAGCCATCTTTGTTCCCAACAGCCACGTGGAATCTTTTCCAGCGAGCACAGATGGCAGAGGATTGTATAAACCAGGGGTCTCCAACCTTGGCAACTTTAAGACTTGTGGACTTCAACTCCCATAGCTCCTCAGCCAGCAAAGCTCCAAGGTTGGAGACCCCTGGTATAAACAATCACTCGGAAGCAGCTTATCGAAGGTGCGGAGCACAATAGGGCATGGGTCATCCAACCACTTGGAAACTTATAGATGGCCTATGCAAGGTTCAGCGAGGCATGGATGCATTTTATGAACAATTCTTATCAGGAGACGGTCCTCTGATGAAACTGAAGAAATACCGCAATGCAGACCAATGGATTGCCCGGATTGTCGGTGAATATGGCAACCGAAACCCTATTGGTTACTTGTGTGCCATTACACACAATTATCAAATAGACTATTAAAAGCTGTTTTTTAAGTGGTCTTGTTTCTTCTTACCTACTACCGTGTTTCCCCGAAAATAAGACCTACCCCGAAAGTGAGACCTAGCACTATTTTCTAAACCTGCCCTAATATAAGACCTACCCCGAAAATAAGACCTAGTGTAAATCTCCAGTTCCAGGAAGACTTTTCAGGGAGCAACCGTGCACCATGAAACACCCCCTACACACTCACACCCACTATTTGGCACCATAAATATATAAGACCTACCCTGAAAATAAGACCTAGTGTGTTTTTGGGAGCCAAAAAAAATATGACTGTGTCTTATTTTCGGGGAAACACGGTACTTCTTTGAGGGTGTGTGCTTACAGGTGGGATGGTGTGTATTTAAGGGAGTGTGAATATCCAAGGCATAGTTCAATGAGAGGTGAAGTCTGGAGTCTCCATTGCTTCTCCAGTTTTGGTTGGCGGAGAAAGAAAATCCCATGTTCATAAGATGAATATTTACCATCATGCAAATCAGTTGCTGCCTCTCTGCCAGAATCCCAGGCAGTGGTTCTCTGGGAGAGAAAGTCTTAAAAACTTCTACCTTATCCCCTGCAACTGTACCCCTTGCAAGCATCGCTGTGGTGAAGATCCAGCTGCTGCCAAGGCCCCACTCAGCACCCAAGATCCCTGTCACCAGAAACCACACCCAGGCCCTCACCTATCCTTGCTTGCTTGCTTGATTGCACGCACCCTCCCTCCCTTCCTTCCCAAGAACCCAACAGGCATTAGGAGGAAGGTAAGAATCAACTACCTTCAGCTTATCAAATACCTAGTGGTCCCCATTAGAAGCAAACTTTTCTCTTAGGAAATTAGGAAGGACTCTGGCGTCTTAAGTTCTCCTGAAGTGCTATTGTAACTATTTAGCGTTTGTTTATTCAGGAAACAGGTTGTTAAATGTTAAAGGGCGGCAAATCAAAGCCAGAGCAATATAAATGCCCCAGGTACAAAAAAAGGTGTAACAAAGGATTTTCCTTTCGGTCTTCAAACAGCCCCCCCACCCTACCTGATCTTACAGCTGGGCTCTTCCCCCCCTCCCATCCCAGATCCTGCAGTTGGCATGATTCTCTCATGCACAAATTATCCTAAGACTTTTTAAAATCTATTTTTTTATTTAAAAATTCCAAATTTTAAAATTTGTCCTAATGCTGAGAACACAAAGCCTTTTAGAATAATTGCAACAACTACAACAACGAAGCTAACACATTCAGTCTTGCATCTTACCAGCAATGTCGCAGAGTTCAGCATCGGAAGCATTTGCCAAGGCTTCCTCCAGTTCTGGTTCCAGAGTGACACTTTCCAAAACTGGATCAATAGCTTTCTGCTTGGGGACCCAGATTTTTCCTATAAATACATGAAGTGTGGTAACAGCTTCAGCTCCATTCCAGCAGGTTGGCAATTAGATACATTTTAGTTTAATAGTTAGGGCACCAAACTTGGAAACCGCAAGTTCTAGTCCTGCCTCAGCCATGAAAGCCTGCTGGGTGACTTTGGGTGGGTCACACTCTCTCTCAGCCCAACAGGGTTCTTGTTGTGGGGGTAATAGGAAGAAGGTATGTTGAATATAAAGGGGACGTGGTGGCTCAGCAGCTAAGACACTGAGCTTGTCGATCAAAAAGGTCAACCTAGCAGTTCGAAAGCATGTAAAAAATGCAAGTAGAAAAATAGGGACCGCTTTGGTGGGAAGGTAACAGTATTCCGTGCGCCTTCAGCGTTTAGTCATGCCGGCCACATGATCACAGAGATGTCTTTGGACAGCGCTGGCTCTTCGGCTTTGTAACAGAGATAAGCACCACCCCCTACCGCCGGAAATGACTAGCACGTATGTGCGAGGTGAACCTTGACCTTTATTGAATATGTTCACCACTTTGAATTATTTGTATAAAGAATAAAGGTGAAATATAAACAAATAAATCAATACATTTTACTCTCCTACCTAAGGTTCTTTCATAGTTTCTAACGTTTCAAGACTCTAAAACAGGGGTGTCAAATTCACATTGTCACAGCAGTGTCACGTGACGTATCAGGACTTTCCCCCCCTTTGCTAAACTGGGTGGGGCCAGGACCAGCATGTCATCCAGCCTGCGGGCTGTGAGTTTGACACCCCTGCTCTAAAAGAAGGGAGAGAGGCATTTGCAATGAAAAGGGGAAGCTAAAACTCTCCCCTTCCCAGTTAAACTCATCCTCTCTACCTACCAATAACTCATAGGAGAATAGAATAGAATAGAATTCTTTATTGGCCAAGTGTGATTGGACATACACAAGGAATTTGTCTCTGATGCATAAGCTCTGAAGGTACATACAAGCAACAAGTTATAATCATAAAATACAATCATCATAAATCATAGATACAACACTCAGTGACAGTCATAGGATACTAAATAAAGGTCTTATTGTGTGTGTGTGTTATTTATATCAGGTTTCAAGATTCACAATGTGATTGCTAACCTCACACTTAAAAGTAGCAGAGGCTGGCTTTTATGTGATTCTACATCAGTTTATGTTAATGCAAAATCTTTTTTTTTAGCATCCTACTTCTGAGGCTGCCTAACTGTAACTAGTATTCATTTTAAAATAGCAATGGCACAGAATCAGAGCATGCCTTCGGGGGCCTGGCACCTTCAGTGATATCCCACCCAGGCCTTTCTCCAAATTGTGATTCATTGCAGGATGTGCTCATTCAGGCTTGGCTCTTTCAACAGGAAACCAAATTCCTTCTTTATATTTTCACACACACTTTTAAAAGTAATGTTTTATTCGTTTTACTTAAGGTAAAGCTAAAAGACATTTTTCCGCTTGCAACTTACAGCAACTTTAACACTCATTCAATCATTTTGTGCCCAAATAACAGTAACAAAGAGAGGCTTTATGTCACTTCAATGATTAATGAAGAAGACTCTGAAGTGCTTTATGTTGCTGCTATGGAAATGGCCAAAATTTACTTTGAGTACTGCTTGACTGCTGATGAATACGTATCTATGTAGCTCTCTTAGCAACAATATAAGAAGGGTTTGCAATTGCCTTTTCTGGATTTCCCCCCCTCTTTCTAGTCTAGTCTTGGGATTCTCTGGAGTATTAGCCATGTCTAACTTTAGTGCCCAGAGAAGGCCAATCAGGTGCTGCACGAAATACCCCAAAAAGTCAGCTCAGTAAGTTGCAAAATTAGTGAGAATACAGTGTTAGTGTTGGTGGTTCAGCAATGAATCCTTAATTTTTTTTAAAAAAAATCTCAGAACAAAAGAAATGTGTGTATGCAGTGGTGGAAATGCCATCTTTACTCCAAAGGGAAAATAAAGATTATGAAAGGACAAAATTAGAATATTTTTGTATTTCTTTTGCCAACCTTTTTCTTGGAAAAAAGGACAAAGTCTGGTTTGGAGTTTGTTTGGTTTTTTTGGAATGGAAAGCAAGAAAGCAAGATAGAACAAACATAAATAAAACAGTGCAGTCGAATGGAGGAGTGGGGGATGGGAGGATAAAAGTGCTGCTCCAGGCGTGGAATGTGACACTGGAGCTATTTTTGTTCCTGCTTCCTATGAAATGGCACGAAACAAAGGACAAGGACCAGGCAGTCCAGCTCGTTGGTGGAGCAAGACTAAATTTAGGCTCATGCTTGAAGCACCTGCTCCTTTTCTCATGAGGGTAGAGGAACGAAAGGCCAAAGTTATAGAAGAAAGGCTTGCTTTTAGTCAGAGGTCCCCAAACTTGGCAACTTTAAGACTTGTGGACTTCAACTCCCAGGATTCTGGGAGTTGAATCAATCAATCAATCAAATGTTTATTGTAAATGCACAACATGTGTACAATGAAATTGAAACGAGCCTCTTTGGTGCTGGCCCTGCACGCCGATCATATTAAACCTAATTGTGGTGTTTATGTTGCGTTCAGAAGTCCGACAGCTCACGGATAAAGGCTATTTTTCAGCCTATTTGTTCGGCTTGAAGTCCACAAGTCTTAAAGTTGCCAAGTTTGTTTTAAAGTAAAAGACAATACAAACATCAAATACAAGTTAAACTGCTATGGGAGTGGGTTTAGGGGGGGGGCGTCTAGGACAACTCACCACAGCTAACACATAGTGGCCAACATGCCGTGGCCAACTTGCTGAGGCCAACTCGCCAGAAGACAATTTACCACAGCCAACTAGCCAGAGGACAAACATTACATAATATTGAAGAAATGGTGGAAAGAATCATTAAAAAGAAAGGATGCAAAAGGAGGGAACGAAATGAAATGTGAATGACAAAAATTAAAATATTTTTTTTAATTATTTGAAATAATTAAATAAAATTGTTGAATTGTCCTGTGACAAGTTGGCTGTGGTGAGTTGACCATGGCAAATTTTGTGAGTTGGCTACAGCAAGTTGGCCAGGGCGAGTTGTCCCATTCTGGTTTTGGGATGTACTTAAGAATATCTTTTAAGTTTATCAGTATGAGAAGCACAGTACTCTAGATGTGCATCTCCTACCTCTTTTCTCCCCCGTGAAGGGAATTAGATCGTCTCGGTCTTTAGTGTCATTTGCCTGCTTCTCCAAATGTGCCAGAAGAACATCTCTATTAAAAGGGCCTGTGGGTGTTTTCTTGGTCTGATCTTTCTGTCTCATTCCTGCAGGTAATATTGCATTCTATATTTTGGAGAAAGGAGAAAAAAAAAACTTTCAAGCTCCATGATCATCATCCATCACCCTATCTTTTTTAAAATGAAATCCCACTGAACCCCCACATGCTAGCAGTGTCTAGCTATTGATTTAGAGTAGCACTCACAAAATCATATTTGTTTGTTCAATTGACCACCAATTAACATTTAAAATATATAGAGAGAATAACAATAACAAATATTAAGGAAAACGAACCAAAAGCAAATAGCATTAAAGACAAGAGAAGAAACTAATCAAATAATCCTCCATGGGTTCAGCTAACCTCCCATTCTCCATCCCTGGGAAAACAGCCAAGGCTTAAGGCTTCCCAAAACTCCAGCAGAGTCACGGCCAAATTAATCTCAAGTGTATAGTGATCCAAAGGGTAGGGGCTATAACAGACAACATACATTTCCTGGATCCTGCCAAGAGAACATTCTCTAATCAATGGAACCAAGAGCATGCCCCTTCTGCCAAATCTGATGGGTCAGCTGGAGCTCATTGGAAAGAAAAAGCCCTTCAGATAAACTAGCATAGAGAGACAGGAAGGTGGCCTTGAAGCAAATATTCCAAAATGGTTAAAAAAAATTTTTTTTGTCCAAGGACAAAAACATTACTTAAGTTCTCGGAACAAAGATACTAGGTTGAGACAACCAGGTCCACACCTGAAAGTTCTGATTTATTGCTCAAGCTTATGCACAGGAAGATTCTCAGACTAATAATTCGAACCTGGGTAAAATTAGATAAGAATCAAAGGCATTCAAGGGTGGTTGCACTTTGTCCTCTCGCAACTACATAGCAACTTAAAACTGATGCCTCACTTGACTCCTCCTTCTGGCCCTGCCAATCTCTTTCTCCTACAGAAACTCAGGCTGGCCATCCCTGACTGATGAAGTTTTAAAAAAGAAGAGAAAAAGCAGTCAGACTTGCAAGATTCTGATATTATAGCCTATCCCAATAAAGTATAATTCTATACTTCCGGTGGAATTGATTTTCTAGTCTGATCTTGCAATGATATATGGGAATGACCTTGGGAGACCGAAGAAAGAGCTGCAGCCTAAATAGCAGTCTGACAAATGAAATTTTGAGTCCAAAGGAGGAGAGTGGTGAAAGCATATCTGAAGGAATCTAGTTACCCTCATCTAGTTTTCAGGTGAGGAAAAGTGAGGAATGGATGAAGTACGTTCAGTCGTGTAAGATTTTGTTAATGTAATCTTATAATAAAGATAAAGCTAGTATTTTTGGTGGTACTTCTGTTTGAACTATCCTGCAAAGCTAACATGTGTACCCCGTGAGCCTGACATCCAGGCCCATGCCATGAAGGTCTTTATAGGAAACCAGTAGCACCTTGAATTCATTCATTTATATAGATGCTCATCTCATTTTTACATGATTATAATTTATAGTTCTAGAGCCATTTTGGTGTAGTGGTTAAGGCATCAGGGTATATATACCTGGGAAACTGGAAATTCTAGTCCTGCCTTAAGCATGAAGCCAACTGGATGACCCAGGATCAGTTCCTTTCTCTCTGCCATAGGAAGGATGCAATAACAGATTACTTCAGAAAAACCTTGCCAACAAAACTACAGGGACAAGTCCAGGCAGTCACCATAAGTCAACACTGACTTGAAGGCACACATACAAACAAGAAAGCAGCTAAATAAAATATGTAAAATACGCAATATAAAAAATAAAACACATAACACGTAGAAGGGGCCTAGAGAGCAGGTGGAGGTCGACCCGTTCCAGCCCCGACCGAGCCCAGTTAAGAGCCTATATTAGGACTTACCTGGTTGCTCTGGGAGCGGCAAGAATGGCTTACTTCTCCGCTCTCATAGCATCCGCAGATAACCGCCCAGCCGCCCTGTTTAGGGTCACCTGCTCCCTCCTACAACCGGGGGGCGGGGGGGCGGTGGACCCATTGCGGGGTCATGCTGAGGAATTTGGACAATATCTGTTGGATAAGGTCGCTCAGATCCAGGAGGGGCTGAGCTCTACTTTGCAGTGGTCTGATGTCGAGGATACAAGTAGTCTGGCCAACGTGACCTGGACTGAGTTTGATCATGTTTCTGAGGATGAAGTGGACAGGATTATGCAATGGCTGAGTTCCACCACATGTTTATTGGACCCGTGCCCTTCCTGGTTGGTGTATGCCTCCAGGGAGGTCATGTGCGGCTGGCTCCAGGCAGTGGTCAACGCTTCACTAAGGGAGCGTTCTTTCCCCACCGCCTTGAAAGAGGCGGTGGTGAGACCCCTCCTGAAGAAGCCTGCTCTGGACCCAGCCATATTGAATAACTTTCGTCCCGTCTCCAACCTTCATTTTCTGGTGAAAATTGTTGAGAGTGTGGTGGCTCAGCAGTTTCCGCTTTTCCTGGAGGAAGCGGACTACCTGGATCCGTACCAATCGGGCTTCCAACCTGGGTATAGCACAGAGACGGCATTGGTCGCACTGGTTGATGATTCTGGAGGGCACGGGACAGGGGTTTTTCCTCTGTCCCGGTCCTGTTAGATCTCTCAGCGGCTTTCGATACCATTGACCATGGTATCCTGTTGCAGCGTCTTGAGGGGTTGGGAGTGGGGGACACTGTTCTGCAGTGGTTCTCCTCCTACCTCTCGGGGCGCTCGCAATCGGTGTTGGCAGGGGGGCAGAGGTCGACTCTGAGGGCCCTCACTTGTGGGGTCCCTCAGGGATTGGTCCTCTTGCCCCTCCTGTTCAACATATATATGAAGCCGCTGGGCGAGATCATCCATGGTTTTGGGGTGAAGTATCATCAGTATGCTGATGATACACAGTTGTACATCTCCACCCCAAACCACATCAGTGATGCCCTCTCCGTGATATCCCGCTGTCTGGATGCGGTACAGATCTGGATGGACAGGAACATGCTTCGGCTCAATCCGGCCAAGACAGAATGGTTGTGCATACCGACATCTCGGTCCAGTCAGGATATTCCACCTTTGGTCATGGGGGGAGAGGTGTTGCCCCCTGTGGACAGGGCACAGAACCTGGGGGTTCTCCTAGACTCACGGCTCAGGTTGGAGGAGCAGGTGGGAGCGGCTGGTTCACCAGTTACGCCCATATCTGGACCGAGATGCCCTGCGCATGCTCACTCATGCACTTGTTATCTTTCGACTCGACTACTGTAACGCTCTCTATTTAGGACTGCCCTTGCACACCATCCGGAGGCTTCAGCTGGTGCAGAATGTGGCCGCGCAGGTTGTGATGGGAGCTTCCCGGTACTCCCATATTACACCCCTCCTGCGCGACCTGCATTGGTTACCGGTTGCCCTCCGGGTGAGCTTCAAGGTTCTGGTGCTGACATACAAAGTCCTTCAAGGCATGGGTCCGGGATATCTACGGGAGCATCTCCTGCCGGCATTGAGAACCAACCGCCCTGTGCAGGCCCACAGGCAGGGGCTCCTCGGGGTGCCATCTGCGACTCAATGTCCCTTGGCGGTCCCCCGGGGAAGGGCCTATTCTGTGGAGGCCCCCGCCCTATGGAACCAACTACCCCTGGGACTCCGTTTGGCCCCTGACCTTCGTACCTTCCGCCATGATCTGAAAACCTGGCTCTTCGAACAGGCTGAGCTGTGCTGACCTCCGGGGGGGGGATTAAATTTAGTTTAGGATTTGTGGGTTTTAGAGAAATTTGGCTTGTAATATTTAATGCTATTTTTAGGTAATTAATTTATTGTTGGTTTTTAGTTGTTAGCCGCCTCGAGTCCCTTTGGAGAGGGGGCAGCATACAAGTCAAATAAATAAATAACAGTTTGGCATTTTCCAATGAATTATTGGAATTACAGCCAGAAGTATATTTGGATCCAGTGCAACTTGTAAACATCCATAATCACTTGTACCACTATATTCTGGATCAACTGCAGTTTCTGGATGTTCTTCCATAAGAATCCCATTTGTTTATTATAACAATGTATGTGGCGCCTTGAAGTCCCATGAAAAACATATTAATCTGCTCAAGGGGATGACTAAGCATGAGTGATCATGGACAGTATCAGCTGACCCAGGAAGGGACATAATTGGCACACAACACGAAGTTGTGAATAAGCCTTCCTGGCCTCCATTGCTGCCTAATTCTCAAACAGCAGCTGTGAATTTAGGAAGACTCCCCACTGTTTGTGTTTGGGAAAGTACACGTCTCCACATCCAGAATTAAAGATTGGAAATCATCAGTCCGGGAGACCCTAAAATCCACAGCCACTCAGTCTTGTTAGGGTTGAGTGTAAGCCTATTCTTCCCCAGAGTCTCCAGACACCAAAATAGAACTTCCACAAAATCACTTGGTTGGCCTGGAGATATAATACCGAGCATATTGATGACACCTCACCCTGTGTCACTGAATGACCTCAACAGTGGCTCCATTCTAGTTGTTAAAGAGAGTGGAGAGATTGGTGAGGCCTGGGGATCTCCACACAAAATGAAGACTTGGGCTGTACCCCACCCCCCATCAACAGTGACTGCAACTTAGAAAGAAGCTGGAAGAAAACCAATACAAAATTGTACCCCTAATTCCTAACCTTTGGAACTGGTCCAGAAGGATATCATGACCAGTGATACTGAAAGCCATGAACAGATGGCTTTCAATATCATTGAAATAAGAATAGGTACATTACCCCATCCTCCTCCTTTCAGTGGTCATCCCCAAGTGCACTCAGTGTTCTTTTGGTTCCATACATGGGCCTGAAACATGACTAAAAGGGGAATAACCTGCTTTCTCCAGAACTTTCTGAACCTGCAGCATTGGGTCAACTGATGACAACTTCAGGAAGAAACAGACCGTCATTCTTTAAACTCTCTCACTGCCCAGACCCAACCACACATCCTTTGAGAAGCCATGGCTAACCAGGTTCTAACACCGGAGATGGCCAAGCTCAGAGCACTGACCAATAGGATCAAATTCAGCCTAGATAAAAGTAATTTCAGTAAACTCCATGGACCTGCATCAAGGTTGGTCCAGCTTGGAATGAATATTAGTCACACTATCCATTAGCTGCCTAGCATAGGAGCCTCTGTGGCACAGTGGTTAGAGTGCAGTACTGCAAGCTACTTCTGCTGTAGACAGCTGCCTACAATTTGGCAGTTCAAATCCCATCAGGCTCAAGGTTGACTCAACCTTCCATCCTTCCGAGGTGAGTAAAATGAGGACCCAAATTGTTGGGGGCAATATGCTGACTCTGTAACCCACTTAGAGAGGGCTGGCTGTAAAGCACTCTAAAGCGGTATATAAGTCTAAGTGCTATTGCTATTGCTATATTCCTTATAGTGGCCTTGTAAATGAATCTCCAACCATACTTCCACAGAAGGGATTGGACCACTTGAAACACAGCCAACAGGTGGCTATCTGCAAATTCAATAAGGGGGAAAAAAAGGAACGATGCTTTACCATACTTCCTGCCATGTGGTAGTCCTTAGTACTGTTTTGGCTCTAGCTCATGCTGAATTAGCTTCACCTCTCTTGGTTCTCCAATAATGTTCTGCTGCGGCATGAGCATGGCTGGCATGTGGCCACTGTGGAATGTGGGAAGGCATGCAGGTGGCTGCTGTAGCCTTACTGCAGCTGGGCAGAAGGATGCTGAAGCTTGGTGTGAGTATGGGTGTGCAGACAGGTGTGCTCTACAGAATGAAGGTGAAACAAAGTGCTCCAGGTGGCTGCTTGCACTACAGAAAATGAGATTCCCCAGGATCTTGTATTCCATAGCAGGACTCCTCAGGAGAAAAAGCAGTCCGAGTGGGAGCAATTTGCAGAAGTGACTTGCAAACCTCCCTCCAGGTTTTGCTTATGCAATGCATAGGAGCCTCCTGGGAATACCGTCGGTCAGGCATTGTCGGCTGGCGGCTCCCAGGGCTAGGGCCTTTTCTGTGGGAGCGCCCACCCTATGGAATCAGCTTCCTGCGGATCTTCGTTTGGCCCCTGATCTCCGCTCCTTTCGTCAAGACCTGAAGACTTGGCTGTTTCAGCAGGCCGGCCTGGATTGACCATGGGGGCAGGGAATTTTAATAGTTTGTTTATCATTGTAATTTTATTGTTTTAGCTGTTCTTTGTAATTTAGACTTGTTTTTATTCAATTATTTTTATTGTATATGTTCTTTTTGTATGTTCGCCGCCCTGAGTCCTTTGGGAGAAGTGCGGCATACAAGTCTAAATAAATAATAATAATAATAATAATGCCAGCAGGGAGGGTCACAAATTGCACTCACATGACCGCAGGATACTGCAATTATCATAAGTATAAGCTGGTTTCTAAGTACCTAGATGATAATCACATGACCATGTGGGTGCTGGGGTAGCTGGAACTTCAAGGACTGATCATAAGCACCACTCTGTTCAATGAATGTTTACTGAATGAGTGGTTGTTAACCAAGGACTCTCTGCAGTATGAACATCATTACTACCTTTGCTTTATTCTTTGCTCCCACTATCTGCTGCTCAAAACTGGAACTTAAATTTAATCATTAAAACTCATTAAAAAAAACCCAAATGTTTTTTTTAAACTATTCTTTAAAGCACTTACATCTGGATCGAGTTCCAGTAGCTCATCTTCTAGCATTTTGATTTCCTCTTCTGTCAGTGCTCCAAGGATCTGATCTTCATCTAGATCTCGGTACTTCTCTAAACCTTGTCTGTATGACATTTTGGAGAATTAGCTTTTGGATCTTTGCCGGTTTTTAAGTCTCTTCTTCTTCCCACAATATAGAACCTGGATTAAAAAAAAAAATTAAAATTTATGTTGCATGATGGTAGAATACTGTGTAGAAATCAGGATGATCATAACCACTAGATGGCAGCATAGAGACACAGAAAACCAGAATCCAATAAAAATAAAAATAAAAAAAGAACCAATGAGAAATCAGCACTCTAAAAATTACTGATCAGGATTGGTCACAAAGAACCAGAGACCCAGCCTCACTGACCTGCTGCACCAATTGGACACCTGTTTGGCTAACGAGCCCAGTCAATCCCTGTATTCCCTGCTCAGTTCTTAGTGGTTTGTTTTAGCACAGGGGTACCCAACCCACGGACTGTGGCCCACTACCAGTCCATGGGCCATTTGGAGACAGGCTGTGGAAGTGGTGGGCAAGCTCATGTGTAGCTCCACTTGTGTGAGCAGCAGGCAAACATGTCAAGCACGAAGCTCCATTTGTGTTAGTGGTGCGTGCACATGCACGCAACTTGTGCAAATGGAGTCAATGCCGACTGCTCACGCAGAATCATCCCTTCCCTCCCCCACTGGTCCACAAAACTGGAAAGGTTGGGAACTGCTGCTTTAGCAGACCATCTTATATCTGAAGATGCCAACCAGATGAAACATCAGGAAATATATTGTCTTGACTGACGATCAACACTACAGCTCAACACTGCCTAACTGATATAGGCCATGAAAGCCTAAACCAGATGCAGAAAAAAATTGATGCTTTGCTGCCATCTGTTTTCTCTATAGGTAGTCCTCACTTACCAACGGTAGTTGGGATGGGGACCTCGGTCACTACATGGTCATAAGATGTGATATCATGTGACTGTAACTGACTTACGCTGTGGTTCTGGCAATCCCAGTTGCTGTCGTTAGGGGAATTCCATACAATCAGCATCCTGCAGTCCTGTGATTATCATTTGTGACCTCCTGTTGGCTTCCCAGTGGCCAGCAGTAAAAGTCACAATTGGCAATTACATGATTATGGGATGCTGTGACAGCTGCAACTATGAGAGCCCATCAAAAATACCCCACCTTCACTGCCATTGTAACTTTGGTCCCTGAATGAGTGTTTGTTGAATGACTACCTGTTTCCAGGCCAAATATGATATCCTTAATGGTAGTTCAAGAAGTCAGTTTGATATAATTGTAAAGGAATCAGAAAAAAACACAGGAGATTGTGAGTTCTAGCCTTGACAAAAACCCAGCTGGATGACTTTAGACTAGTCACCCTCTCTCAAACCTAGAAAACAGGCAATGGCAAACCACTTCAGAAATTGTGCTAAGAAAACTGCAGGGCCTCCTCTCCATGGAGTCCTCAGGTGTTAAAAACTGTCCTGAAGTCACCAAAAAAACCCAAAACATTTAGCTGTAGAATGCGGTTCTTCAAATGTATCAGTGAATTTTTAAAAATATGGTTTCCTACCTAGAACATATATCCGATCTTTTTGGCTTGACAATTAGCAATAGCAAACTTAATATCTTATTAAGTATAAATGTTAGTCCAATTTTAGGAATTTCCACTGCAGGTCTCATGTATTTTTCACCTGATATTATTGTACAGGAAGTTCTGCAACACAGTTTTGGCAATTATGACTAAAGATGGGCTTAAAGAGTTTGCCCAACCCAAAATAAGACGAACGAGATTGAAGAGCTCATGAGGGAACAAGGACAAAAAGACAAAACCAGTAAGCGCTTTATAGATACCAGGCTTATACAAACAAAACTGAAGAACAAAACTGCCTGTCTCATCTAATCAAATACAGCCAAATATTCCAAGTACAGCATATGAGAACTGTAATTAGGAAGACAGATTATAAATCTTAAATTGTCTAATCTTTATTAATTGTCAAGTGGGAACCGGCTGATGTGCCCTTCTTTTCTGGCAGTATTCAAGTGGAGGAAAGCTAACCATCGGTCAGGGATGCTATAGTTGCAAAACTCCTGCACTGGAAAGGGAAAAATTTATTTATTTGTTTATATTTCATATTTCTTTATTTACCCATCTCCCTTAGAGAAGGGCTCTCGGTGGTGGAACTGGACTATACAGGTAGTCCTCAACTTATGACCACAATTGAACCCAGAATTTATATTGCTAAGTGAGAAATTTGTTGTGAGTTTTGTCCATTTTACAACTTTTTTTGCCATATTTAAGTGACTCACCACAGTTGTTAAATTAGTAACACGATTATTAAGTGAATCTTTTTTTTTTAATTCATATTTATATCCCGCCCTTCTCCGGAGACTCAGGGCAGCTTACAATGTTTGGAGCACAACCCAATGCGCTCAGCAACAGCCTTCCTTCCATTGTATATGCCTGCTTATTACTAAGTGGCATTTTTACAAAGTCAGCTTATTGCCCCCACCAATCTTGGGTCCTCATTTTATCTACCCCGAGAGGATGGAAGGCTGAGTCAACCTTGAGCCTGGTGGGATTCGAGCCTGCAATAATTACAGGCAGCTGGAACTAAGTGCTAGGCTATTAACAGCCTACACCACCAAGGCCTGGCTGCCCCATTGACAACGCTAGTCAGAAATTTGCAAAAGATGATCACATGACTCCAAGACACTGCAACCGTCATAAATATGAAGCAGCTGTCAAGCATCCAAATGTAAATCATGTGACCATGGGGATGCTGCAACGGTCATAAGTTCATAAGTCACTTTTTTCAGTGCCATTGTAAATTTGAACAGTCACTAAATGAACTGTTGTAAGTCAAGGACTATCTGTATCAGTGTTTCTCAATCTCAATAACTCCCAGAATTCCCCAGCCAGCCATGGAGTTGGGAGTCTACACATCTTAAATTTGCTGAGACTGAGAAACACTCGATTAGTGTTCTCCAATGATGTAATTATTGAAAATATTCCTCTTCCTCTTCTGCCCAGAGAAAACCTCCTTCATATGGTAGTTGAAATACAATACGATCGGTATCATCCTAAATTCACAAAAGGTTTAGAGTTCTCCTGCCTTTATTTTAAGGCCCAGGCTGTATCCTATGGATAAGTTATTACCTTAGAAAAGAAAACCTATTCCTGTGCTGATAACAGCAGTCTGATACATAACAATTCAATAGATGAGCATTTCCTAGCTCTTACTTACGTATAACAAATATGTTTAGTCACGTATGCTTAACATATTGCTAGAACCATCTTTTTTTTTCTGAGCCTATATTTTAGCAACAATCCGATAATCTATTGTAAAAAAAAAAATGCTACTTTTCACCAATCAAGCCGGAGCTTAAAAAAAAAAAAGTAAGAGGGAACCAAAGTTACTGTAAATGTGCAAGAACAGGTCTTACAAAGCTGATTACTTAAGCTTGCCAGCAGGTTTCCTCATGCAACGTTCCCGTCTTGCAGCATGGCAACCCACCCACAAGTTATATTATATGACTCAGTTTCTTGGATTGTCAGCAATTATA
Source organism: Naja naja (assembly GCA_009733165.1). NCBI lineage: Eukaryota > Metazoa > Chordata > Lepidosauria > Squamata > Elapidae > Naja > Naja naja. The sequence goes on from CM019149.1 coordinate 201,209,051, forward strand.
TAAAATAGAACAGGGCAAAGAGGCAAGCTACCTTTAATTTTGCCAAAAACAACATTAGGTTTGCTATAGTCCTGGGTAAAGAATAAAAAGGAATGCTTTTCATCAAACAATACCTTCTCCCGCTCTTTTATTACATGGATATGCACAATCGTTATCTTATTCTTCAAAGCAGACTCTTAGGAGAGTCGCGATAACATTTGGAGGCTCAAATGAGTTCTCCACCCGGGTGACTCACAGGGAGTAATTCCTTAACATTTTTAGCCCTAATTTTAGTTGCAAGCAGCTGATAAGAAACCGTCACTAAAAGTTTGTGTAGTACGTATTATCTGGGATGCATCAGAAGTTCTGAGTTTGTTTTTCAAAGTATTCATAATTGCTGTTATTGATTTCTGTACTCATTATAATTCATATTTTGCCTTTCCTCCAAGCAGCTGGTGTCAAACTCAAGACCCACAGGCCGAATTTGGCCCATGGGGTGTTTAGATCTGGCTCGCGGGGCCACCCTGGAAACAGCGGACTGGCCCATGGTGCCTCTCCTCTGCCGGCGAAAACAGAGCTCGGAACGGCCATGAGCTCTGTTTTCGCTGGCAGAGGGTTGCAGGAGACCGTCAAAGCCGAAAACAGAGCTTGGGAGCCTGTTTTCACTGGCAGAGCACTCAGGCCATCACAGGCACCCCCAACACAAGTGACGTCAAGCTGGCCATACCCACCCTAGCCACGTCCATCCCCTCCACCCCCAAGGTCAAACACAACCCTGATGTGGCTCTCGATAAATCAAGTTTGACACCCCTGTGGTATACTGTACAACAGTGTTTTTCCAATTTGGGAACACCTCTATGTGCAGAATTCCCCAGTCAGCAACAGGTTACTTGTACCTTCAAATCTCACCCATCCACCCATCACATTCTGACATATAGGAAATTCTCAACTTACAACCATTAATTTAGTGATCGTTCAAATTTACAAAGTCATTGGCAGAACTACTGAGACTACCTGATGAAGTAAAGACCATGTTAGACGAGAAAATAACAATGATGGAACTGACAGAAGCAATAAATAGACAAAATATTGGGAAAGCCCCTGGCCTGGATGGGCTACCAGATGAATTTTATAAGGCAATACAGGAAGTAATCTCTACTATAATGTTGGAAGTATGGAATGAGGTTTTGACAAAAAATAAAGTACCTGACTCATGGACAGAGGCATTTGTTACACTTATACCAAAAGAAGATACTGACCCACAACAAATAAAAAATTATAGACCAATATCCCTGCTAAATGCTGATTATAAAATATTTGCTTCAACAATGGCAGAAAGACTAAAGGATATTTAAACTATTTTATACACTCAGATCAAAATGGATTTCTACCAAAGAGACAAATAAAAAATAATATGAGGATAATATTGAATACTATGAAACCCATTCAGAAAAACAAATGGCATTAGTGTTCTTAGATGCACAGAAAGCGTCCGATAATGTGAATTGGCAGTTTATGTTGATGCAACTGGAGGAGATGGGTTTTGGAGACAGGTTCTCTAAAGCATTAAAAGCGATATATAACAAACAAACAGCAAGAGAATGATAAACGGAGAACTGACAGAAAACTTTAACATTCAAAAAGGAACAAGGCAAGGCTGTCCGCTATCTCCATTATTGTTTGTACTGACTTTGGAAGTTTTGAATAGAAATATTAGGAAAAATGAAGAAATAAAGGGAATGAAAATAAAAAAGGAAGAGTATAAATTACAAGCTTTCACAGATGATTTGGTCTTTATATTGGAAGAAGCTTTGGAAACAGGCCCTAAGTTGATTAGAGAAATAGAGGAGTTTGGCGAAGTAGCAGGACTGAAAATAAACAAAGAAAAATATGACAGAAAAACAATAGAAAAGATTAATGGACAAATTAAATATTCAAGTTACAAAAAAAGTGAAATATTTAGGGATGCAAATGACAGCTAGATGTGGAACACTTAAAGAAGATAACTATGAGAGATTATTACAACAGATTGCGATAGACTTGGAAAAATGGAAAAACTTACAACTATCTTTAATAGGTAGAATAGCAACAATTAAAATGAACATATTGCCAAAAATATTATATTTATTCCAGACGATTCCAATAAGACTGAAAAAAATACTTTGATGACTTAAATAAAATGATGTTGAAATTTATCTGGCAGGGGAAAAAGACAAGAATTAAGATAAAACTATTGCAGGATGCTAGGGGGAAAGAGGTTTGGATTACCCAATTGGGAACTATACTATCAGGCAACAATATTGATGTGGGTGAAGGAATGGATTGTATTGAAAAATGCCAGATTATTAACACTAGAAGAGCATGATTTACAATTGGGGTGGCATGCATTTTTATGGTATAAAGAAAGTAAGGTACATGGACATTTTAGGAGACACTATATTAGGGGTGCTTTATTAACAGTATGGGAAAAAATAAGAGACTATCATTATATGAAAATACCAGTCTGGTTATCAACATTAGAAGCTGTTACATACCCACAACTTTTTAAAAAGGAACATATTATTAGATATGAAGAAATTTTAAATGAAAAGGGTGAACTCAAAACAAAGCAAGAATTAGAGTTGCAAGGGATAAATATAAATTGGTATTTGTACTTGCAAATACATACAAGGTATGAAAAAGATATTAAGATGGCTGGGTTTCATAAGGAATTGACTGAATTGGATAAAATCCTAACAGGCACTGAAGAGAAGTTGATCAAAAAATTATATGGTTATTTATTAGGAGTGAAATTAGAAGAAGAACAAGTAAAAGAATCAATGATTGCGTGGGGGAAAATTTTTGGACATGGAATAGATTTGGATAAATGGCAGATATTATGGTCTAAAACTATAAATTAACTATGTCAACGGCCTATAAAGAGAATCTGTATAAGATGCTTTACAGGTGGCATTTACCCCCAACGAGAATTGCTAAGATTTTAAAGATAAGTCGGCGAAGTGCTGGAAATGTCAGAAGTCACCAGGATCATACCACCATATGTGGTGGACATGCACAGAAGCTAAAAAGTATTGGACTAGAATACACATGTGGCTGGAGAAAATGATAAAACAGCATATAGACTTAAAACCAGAGACACATTTATTGGGAATTTTGCCTAAGGGTTACAACAAAGAGTTAACATATTTGATTATCAATGTACGAACAGCAACTAGGATTGTATTTGCACAAAATTGGAAAAATGAAAAAAATTCCAATGAATAAGGAAATAATTAAGAAAATAATGGAATGTGCAGAAATGAGTAGATTGACAAGGGCAATTAGAGAACAAGAAAAAGATTATTATAAAATTTGGAATTTATTTTATGAATGGCTGGATAGAAGAGTAAGAAATTGAAGTTTGTAAGTACAGTATATCATTACTGATAAAATGAATGAGTTAGATATAGTAAGGAAATGAATGTGAAATATATCATTGAAAGTTATTATAATGTTAAGGATAATATAATAAGTGATACATGTGATATAAAATACTGATTAGATTATAAACATATATAAGTAAAATATGTATGATAATGTTATTATGTGCACAAAGATATATGTACCCAACTGACATACTGTTGAACAGAAAGGATGTTTTGTTTGTTTTTGTTGTTGTTATAAAAATAAAAAACTTTTTATAATTTTTTTTTTACAAAGGCATCAAAAAAAGTGACTTATGACCATTTTTCATGCTTAATGAAGCATCCTCACAATCACATGATCAAAATTTGGATGCTTGGCAACTGGCTCATATTTATGATAGTTGCAATGTCTTGGGGTCATGAGATCACTTTTGGGACTTTCCAACCAGCAAAAGTCAGCAGGGAAGTCAGATTCACTTATGTTACTATACAACCACAGTGATTCATTTAACAATTGTGACAAGAAAGGCTGTAAAATGGGGCAAAACTCATTTAACAACTGTCTCACTTAGCAATAGAAATTTTGGGCTCAGTTGTGGTTATAAGTTGTCCAGGATTACCTGCACATTAAGTTATGGTGAGATGCACTGATTAGCTTAAAGTGGTTAAGTCAGTGTCCATTCTATATGTGGGTAGAATACTGCTAGTCCTTGACTTACAACAGTTCATACCACATGGTAGGTAAAATAAAATTTGATAGTTTGTACATGTAGTTCTTGACTTACAGTCATTTGTTTAGTGACCTTTCTAAGTTACAGCAGCACTGACAAAAGTGACATGACCACTTTTCACACTTGGTCAGATGATCAAAATTCAGATGCTTGGAAATTGATTCATATTTATGACAACCTTGTTACTAACATAACCACTACAGTGATTCACTTAACAAATGTGGCAAGAAAAGTTCACAAAATGGGGCAACACTCACTTAACAAGTATCTCACTTAGCAATGTAAATTTTGGGCTTAATTATGGTCATAAGTTAAGGACTACCTGTATTGGCTAAACATATAGTTAGAGGCGGGTCATCTTTTAGAAGCATCCTCTTTGCGTGTGCTGTGCAGTATCAAGAGGAAGAAACCCCAAAATCTTGGCAACTTTCCTGCTGGTTGCCTTGTCCTTTTAAACAGCAGGTGCCCTGAGCTTTTACCACAGCTTTCCTTCCTTCTCCCCCCCCCCACCAACTCCCCACCATTACTTAACTCTTGGAGGAAGGAGGTTTCACCAGCTTTATTTCCAAGCGCCAAAGTCTGACCACGGAGGCAACAACCTAACAGCCACTTTTCCAGGCTCAGTCGCCTCCATGGGCATCCACTCTCTCCGCCGGGGCTACGAGGCAAAGAGGCGGCTGCTTCCACTTTGCCCCGGAGCTACCTGTGAGAATAGAAACTTCCCGCTTTGTCAGGGGGAACTAGAAACTCCCAAACTCCCCCTTTGCCATGCTCTGTCCTCCCCAGTTTCACCCCAGCAAAAAAGCACACAACAACACACACACACAAAACCCCCAAATAGCAGCGAGAGCAGAAGCAGCTGCTATTTATAGGCGCCGCGCCTACGCCGGTCCCCTTTTGGTGGCAGAGGAACGCTTTGGCCACATATGGCTTGAGTTGCTCACGCCGGGGCTCCTTGAGGGACTGAGGTCCCAATTCGAAGGGCACCAAAGCTTGGGCACCCCTAACCTGCCCGCTCGACCGGCTTATATATATATATATATATTACCTGTTGTCGCTGCAGGCGGTGGGCTTCGTGGAAGAGGGCGCACGCCGCCGGTCGCCAGGCGCGTCCCCCGCAGAGGAGCTCTTAACGTTGCGCACAAAACAGACGGGGGGCACTCCCTCCCCCTTCCCAGCGCTACTGTCACTCACGGGGCTGAGGACGGTGAACGGAAGGCCGACCTCCTCCCTTTGCCCCCAGACTTCGGCTGGAGCCTTGGCTGCGGGGGCTCTTCGTTGCCGGCGCTCTAAGCGTCCGGGGCGTGCGGAGGAGAGGCAACAGCCAAGAGTCGCTATGATTAGAAGAGCGATTCCAGAACTGGCGGCCAAAATATACTGCAGGCGGCCCCTACGTGGCCGTAAATAGATTGGGGTCCTAGCCTACTGGCTGACCAGGAATGAAACAACTTTCATTCGTCCAGGGCCACTCTCGCCCTCATTTAAAAACATGCGCTTTCCATAGGTATATTGTGTGTCCAGATCCTATGTTCTCAAGATTGTAATCTCTGCAGGCGGGCATTTAAATTAAAATGCTAGGACACCTTAGCTGCTTCTGGGCTTTTTGAAGTAAAATGAATTCTTCATGGTGCTTTCTTTACTGGGAGTAAAAATACGGTAGTTTCCCCGCCCCCCCAAACTGGGACCTTCCCCCACTGACATACAAATACGTGGAATTTTTTTTCTTGCTGTGTCTCCAGGACGCCTTAATTTGAATCAGATTAGTTTAAATTGTGTATAATTGTTAACATTGGCAAAGTAGTATTTTTTTCCTTATTCTGAGACCAACTAAATGTAACCAAGGTGTGCAAAATTTGGCTTTATCAGCTGTTATCTTTCAACAGATTAGAAGCAGCATATTTAACGTTAACTATAATTTTTCTATTTAATCATGAAAAAGTTGGTCAGCAGTGGGGAATGGCATTTAACAGTTATGGTATGGTGCTGTGCATCCATTGTAAAGACTGGCCAGGTGACATTTGTATCTGCAATGGTTGGATGATACTAGAAAGCACCATAAATCATTAGTGAGGAAATTAAGAATGCCTAAAATTAATTTTTAATATAGTTTCCTCAGAAGACCTCAGCTGTGTGTGCCTTTGAATCTTTTTTTTAATTCCTGTTGCCAGGCAAATCCTGCCATTGTCTGCTTCCCAGGCTTGTGAGAGAGAGAGACTGGCCGAAGGTCACCCAGCTCGCTTTGGACCAAGAGAAAGACTCAAGAGTCTCCCAATTTTATAGTCTAATGCCTTAGTTGCTATATCAGACTGAGTGGACTTGCCTTGATGCGTTGAAGCAAAACTCCATCTTAAGGAATCTATCTAACCCTCAGATTCTCACCCAATGATTTTAACCGGAGCCTTGTAAAGAGGAATATATCTCCTTATTAGGAACCTTCCTCAAAACAGTGTCTGAGCATTATTTGAAAGCTAATGTCATCCTACCCTTTGTGTTAACATACTCCAAAACAGGATGAATTTTCACCTTAAAAAAAGGATCTTACATATTTGTGTGCTTTACATTCTCATAATCGTGGAACTATTTGTATTTATTTTATTTGTAAATTATTTCAGAAATATAGCGAAAGGACAATACAAAAATATTGATAATATGCACCTGTATCTAGAATGGGCTAGTACTGGCTAGCATGGAAGTTTCAGTAGCTCAGTATACCAATAATAGCTGCAAGAATTTCCATTTTCTGTTTCATGGGTTAAAGGCACAAATTGTTACAAAAATGTTAAAAATATTTGTATATATATCCCATTGGATCTCAAAGCAAGGGCTCATGTTCAATTTAGCAAATTAATTCTGTGCCTAGCCCTATTGAACTCTACATATGATGCAGTTATGATACAGGATTCAGCTTTTAATTAGCATATGAATACTAACAAATATTACAGAAATCAAGTATGTCATGCAGAAACCTCTGTGTGTGTATTTTATGTGTATGGGTAAAGTATTGTTAAGAATAGAACTATCATGCAACAGTATGAAAGTTATGGATATATATACAATACAGGCTGCTATGCACACACACACACACAAATACTTTTGGTCTGCATTTAAATAATGTATAGTGCAAGAAAACACATGAAGCATTGACATGCCCATGACCAGATTAGCAGTCAAGTACATTTGTGAAAGCTTAGGTTTAGTGACACATAATTTAAGATACACCTGTAGCAAAATCTAGACAGAAGATACAATGGATTATGATTAATAATCTGGTTTGCAATCACTGCAATCTAACCAAATTGCGTGAGCTAAATAAAAGTTCAACATATTTAAAAGTTGGGAAAAGTCTACTTCTAACTAGCAGACCAATTTTTAATTTGAAGCAAAAAGAAATTGTTCTAATATAACAAGTTAACAGAATCAGAAGCAAACTGATTTAAGTGATAGTTCTTTTAATATTTATATTTTGCTAAATTATTAGTATTTTAAAGTTTTAAATTGCCTTTGCAATCTCCATTACAACTGATTCATAATGTCATGAATCCATATATCTTTCTCTGATACTGTTGTGTCCACCAAAAACACAATTGCTTTCCGATCCCATGGATTAGTCCCTTCAATAATTGTTTCCACTTGGGCCACTAGGGGTTTCTGCTCCACATGGTTTCGGAAGACTATTGAAGCTTCCTCTGACCACTGCTGCCATTCTATTCCTAGGGGAAAGTAGCAAAAATGAAAATTAAACAAAATCATAAAACATCACAATAGATTTAGTTTTAGAAATATTTTTAAAACAATAGTTTTAGAAATATTTTAACCCGTATACTCATTAAATGAGCTTTGAAGCCCTTAATTTGGAGCATGAAGGAAAATACACCTTTGCCAGAAAACCGACCTTCCTGCATCATACTATAACTTTTATTCTGACTTTTGTGCAATTATGGTTAATTAACATGGTCAAGAAACTGGAGAAATAATATTAATCAATAATGAGATACTGTACTGTATATTTTAGATCAGTATTATAATGCAATTTTAAAATGCCCACTGTTAACTACGTAAAGTACTTAAGAATAGCAATATACCTTGTTTCCCCAAAAATAAGACCTACCCCAAAAATAAGACCTAGTGTGTTTTTGGGAGCCAAAAAATATAAGACAGTGTCTTATTTTCGGGAAACATGGTATGCGATTTTTTCGTGGTTTCGTACATGAATAAATGTACATTGTTCTACATGAATATGGTGTTTTTTTTCATTAATTTATATATATATATATATATATATATATATATATATATATATATATGTAGGTCTTGGTGTATTGGTCTTGTCCGTGTATGATTGAATACCTTTGATGAAATCTCATCCGTCATCTTCAGGCTGGTGTCTTCAGCCGTTCTCCTGGGAGAAGCTGAAGACACCAGCCTGAAGATGAGATGAGATTCGTCAAACGCTGCCAAGGTATTCTCAATCTTAAACGGGACAAGACCTGAATACACCAAGACCTACATACCTTTACCCGTGAAAATCTACGAATATATATATATATATATATATATATATATATATATATATATATATATATATAAAGACCTACCCCAAAAATAAGACCTAGTGTGTTTTTGGGAGCCAAAATATAAGCAATGTCTTATTTTCAGGGAAACACGGTATCTTGTGAGGGTCTATGTACCTGCATGCATACATGCATGTGTGTGTGTACTTATGTATGTGTGTGCATATGTCAGAATGATGAACCTTATGACAGTCATAATGTCACATACACATATAAAAAGGGTTGAGCTTGCAAGGCGTTACTGCAATGTTGCTTTTGTCATTTCAATGAAAGCAGCAAGATCAGGCAGATTCCACTGAAAAATATTTTCAGGAAAATAGCTTAGAACATTGTTTTTTAGGAACAAGACACAATGATCAAGATTCTTTTTTTTTTTGCAAAATGTCAGTTCATGAAATTAATTGGCCTCAAATGTGTCTGTCTGTCTTATTCAATGTTCTCACTTTCGTGGTCACTATTTTAATATATCAGAACAACATACCTGCAAGTTGGGCTGTTATGGCCTGAAATGGCAGCTCTCTAAACCTATCCACAAGAGGCCTTATATTTTGGACGCAAATCAGCTCATGTTTTCCATAGTCCAGCTCATACACTGTCACCAGTCCATTTGCCAATGATCCTTTTATTAACACTCTGTGCCATCTAAGAAACAAACAAGCAAAAAAAAAGGATAGGACTCTACTCACCTAAAATGGAATAAATAGATTCATAGAAAGTAAGGGGTGGACTTGACTCCATGCCTTAATGCCTCTGAGAATGCAATTTTTAGGTATTAATGTATCAAAAACTCCTCTGTGACTCCCCATTTCGAGCTGCCGACCTGGACCATTTGGCAAAAAAGAAAAGAAAAACCTTTCTCCCCTTTTCTTACTTAGAGTGAAAGATAGATCACTTATAAAAACCAAAAACAAAAGCAAATAATAATAATAATGTCCCAGTTCAGGAATGTCTCTGTCCTTTATGGGTATCTCAAACTATTTGCACAAAAGGTACACAGCTCTTCGTGTATATTTATTTATTCCTCTTTCTTTCCTATAAAACTTACAGAATCTTTAAAAAACAAAAGCAGAAAGCCAAGACAACTAGTTAATAAAGCACAAAGCACGTAGGAAGAAGAAAAATTGGTGGCCTTGATGGTGCAGCCTGTTAAACGCCTAGCACTTAAGTTCCAGCTGCCTGCAATTAGTGCAGGCTCGAATCCCACCAGGCTCAAGGTTGACTCAGCCTTCCATCCTCTCGGGGTAGGTAAATTGAGGACCCAAGATTGTTGGGGGCAATAAGCTGACTTTGTAAAAATGCCGCTTAGTAATAAAGCAGGCATATACAATGGAATGAAGGCTATTGCTGAGCGCATTGCGCTCCAAAAATTGTAAGCCGCCCTGAGTCTCCGGAGAAGGGCGGCATATAAAGATGAATTAAAAAAAAACCTACTGTAACGACAAAATAATATATATAATCTTGAAGGTTAAACTTTATCTTCAAATTCAAGGGAAATATCCTAGACACTACGGTAAATATTTATAGCAAACAGCAGGGGAAGGGAGATTGCCTCCCATTTGGAAGATGATGAGAAAGTATCGGAATAGATAATCTTTGACGTGGTCATCAAAATTGTTCTAATCATTTTGACGACATGACAATTGAATCTAGCTGTGTCAAATCTCAGTCCCATTGAAATAAATAGATTTATTTATTTATTATTTTATTTATGAAATTTATATGCCGCCCTATCTCCCTAAGGACTCAGGGCGGTTTACAATACTAAAAACAACACACTAGAAATATTAAAAAGTAATTAAACTTGGCTGTTCCAACAAGCCTACCCAGACTGATGGAGGGGATTTTGATCTCATAAATTAATTGAATTTAAAACAACACTAAAAAACTGTCCCCCCCCCCAATCAGTCCGGGTAGGCTTGTTGGAACAGCCAAGTTTTTTGAGACTTTGAGACTAAATTAGCCCCATTTAAAACTGCGTTAACTGAATACAATTGCCAAATATAGGATGGGGGTACTTATAAAAGTTCTTACTTGTTTTTCACTTTAGCTGCATAGATTTTGTTTTTTTCAACACAAACAGCTTCATCTTCTGTTGTGTTATAATATAGAAGCATCTCTTCCATCAGCATTTCTAACTTGTGCATCTCTTTCCAGGACTGGAGGATAAAGTAACCTGGGTGGCATGCCAACGCAACAAAAACATCCATCTGTTCCCGGGATTGGACAAGTGGCTGGGTTGGTGGCATATTCACGGTAGTTTCCACCTTGCGGGATTCCAGAATATGAGGAACTGTATCTGTGGAGCTCTGCTTGGGCCTTAAGCTTGACTGCATTGGTAAATCTGTTTCCCTTCTTCCAGGGAGATTACTGAGAGAGACACTCAGAAAAACATCCTTCTGATGCTTCCACAAGTCAGCACTGGTGATCTGCCTATTTATACTGCGATCTGGATCTGGAAAATTCTTTGGTGTAAACAGATAGATGTGTGCAATTTGGTTATCCAGTTTAACCACCTTATTGAGAGAGAGAAAGAGAGAGAGAATATTGCAATGACCAAAAATTATGTCTTGATCAGAACAATAGCATAGAGAGCTTTAATTCAGAAAACTTTGTACCAGCATTATGTCGACAAGTGATTCAAGATAATATTAAGTAAACGTATAAACATATAAACTAATTCAAGAGGGGTGATGTAATAGCTGTGTTCAAATATCTAAGGGGCTACCACAAAGAAGAAGGGGCCAACCTATTTTCCAAAGCACCTGAACGCAAGACAAGCAACAATAAAAGGAAACTGATCAAGGAGAGAAACAACCTAGAACTAAGGAGAAATTTCCTGACAGTTTGAACAATTAACCAATTAAGTTAATTGTTCAAACTGTTCAAATTGTTAAAAGTTAACAATTGAGCAAGGAACAACTTGCTTCCAGAAGTTATGGATGCTCCAATATTGGAGATTTTAAAGATGAGATTGGACAATCATTTTGTCTGCAATGGTATACTGTTTCCTGCTTAAGCAGGGGGTTGGACTAGAACACTTTCAAGGTTCCTTCCAATTCTGTTATTCTGTTACGAAATGTGGTAGAACCACTGGCTGAAGGAGAGGAGACCCCAAGGGAAGGTGGGGTTAAAAGACATTCCAGATTAGAGTGCATTCAAGGAAGTAATGTTTGAGGTCAGTCCCTTATATATCTCCCATTTCCAAGGGGAGATTCTTTTAAACTGGTGATCAACAATAAAGAAACCCATTTGATCCATTCTCGGCACTGTTCTGATAGTTTGCACCTGACAGAATAGAATGGCGGTGGTGTTATACCAAATCACAAAGTTACTTACATTAAAATAAATATAATTCCCACAATCCTTCTGGTGATTATGTTTGGTAGCACTGCTACAATATGCAAGAGGGTATTTAAATGCAAATGCCTCTTGCCAGGAAGATTTTACAGACTATAAATTACATCAGAGATATGTAGGTCTTGGTGTATTCGGGTCTTGTCCCGTGTAAGATTGAGAATACCTTGGCAACGTTTCGACGAAATTGCCAAGGTATTCTCAATCTTACACGGGACAAGACCCGAATACACCAAGACCTACATACCTTTACCCGTGAAAATCTACGAAAACAAATACATCAGAGATAATATCAATATTCTGGATTCTTAAATATATCTGGAGAGGCTTTATTTAATAGGTAAAAGCCAAAACTACGCTGACACCCACCCTTCTTTAAATTCGAATACCCCGAAAGTACATATATTAAATCCTTCCCATTTGCTTCATTGAGAAGAAATTCACTGAATAATTTTAAAACCTGAGAATAAACAGAAATAATAGATATGCAATCCTCCCTCTTGGATGACTTGCAATATTAGTTATTTTTTGCAGCACTGAGAACGATTGACAAATCAAATCTTGTTATGGTCAATGAAGAGATGTAGGTATAATTCAGCAATAATATTACAGGGAAAAGATAAATAGGATAAAAGTTAGGTGAGCAATTCACAAAAAGGAGAGATGAACAAGAAGAAAAGATAAAAGAAACACAAGGATGAACTGGAGTACCAGACTTTATTAACCAATGCAAGGCAGCAGTAATTGCAAAAATGCTTAACTGTTAAGTAAGTACAAAGCTATACCACTGAACAAGAGTCTAGTAGGTTATTATATTAATATATTTAGATAAATAAAATGTGATGATAAAACACCAAAGTATATATCAAACAATAAAATTCTACTTAAAGTACAAATTGCATATTAAAACATTTAATTATTGTATTTTCATTGTTTATTGTTATTGTTTCATTGCTTTGCTATTGTTACTTTACTTTTTCATCATTTACCTTCATGCTGCAGTCAGGACAGTTCAATACGGTATCTCTCAGCCAAAGTACAGCATCTGGGGTCCACATGCTAATATTAAGCGGAAGATCAGCCAAGCAGCATTTTATTGCCTAAATAATATAAAATTGCAATAGCATTCAAATTACACATTACAGCAAGATTCATTCTCAGTAAGCTGCTTGAAACTCTCTTGAGGAATGTTTATGGAGATTCTCAGTCATCCAAGTCATGGTTGTCCCAAAGATGCTTTTTTCAAGACCAACTGGTCTTTCTTGATTTTTCTTTGAACACACTTCATTTCTTATCAGCTTGGAATGGCTGAAAGGACTGTGTTGTTCCAAGGCGGCTCCACACCCATTTGTACTACTCAGGTGACCCTGAGACAAACCCCAAAGTTGCCTCAACAACTTTCTAAATAGCAATTGCAATAGCACTTAGACTTATATATCACTTCACAGTGCTTTCCAACCCTCTCTAAGCAGTTTACAGATTGTCCCCAACCATCTGGGTCCTCATTTTATCAACCTTGGAAGGATGGAAGGCTGAGTCAACCTTGAGCCAGTGAGACTCAAACTGCCAAACTGCTGGCAGCTGAAAGTCAGCAGAATTAGCTGCAGTACTGCTTTCTAATAACTGTCACCTGAGCTCTAAAATAATACAAATGACCAGGTATAAATATAAATAAATATGGTATAAATCCTTCCATTCCCCACCATCCAGTCAGAGCTGAAGAAGCTTCTGGATAACAAGTAAAACATCTTCAAAGAAAAACAAGAAAGTCCAGTTGCCTCTTGAAAAAGCACCTTTGGATCTCTTGAGAATTAGTAAAGAGATTCTCATACCTGAGGTGGTACTGCAATAGTTTCTCGCAGGAATATTGAGGGAATCTGCATCAGCTCCAACACTTTTACAGATGCCACTGTTCCAGTATCCATAAATCGAACATCAAGAGTCCGGCTACTGTGAACACTTATTACCTGAGACAGGGTGGGAGTAATATCAAAATAGCAGACTATTTAACATATAGAAAGATAAGTTGCATAAGCTTGATAAATCACTAACAATGCTTATGGCTGGAACTGTCATTTAAGCCGTCAGACAATGAAGAACTTGCCAACCATTGACTGTAGCTATTGACCCACCTACATCTACAGCAATCCGAATTGTAGGGCAGTGTGCTGCTCCTTCACTTTCCTAATTGTTCGTTTCTGAGACTCAAACGATTGTCCTAGATTAGATTTTGGAACTTAGTGGCACTACAACATGTTGAATGGCAACTCCCATAGTTACTAATTAAGATGTCAAATTATGCCGGTCTTTTTTTGACTGTGGTGGGAGGCTGTAGTTTAGAAGCATATGTTTGCCAAATTGCTTCCCAAGGAAAAGATAGGAATTTTCTTTTACTATTTCACTGGTGGGACTAACTTTCACTATTTGTTTCTATACTGATACAAGAAAAGGAGCAATGTTCCATCTCACAATGATGTCAGAATTTGGTTCCACCTCAAATTGGCTCAGAAGAACGTAGTTAACAAAGCAAAGAAGATCATGGTTGATTTTAGAAAGAGCCTGCATAGTCATACTCCACTTTGTTATCAAGGCTGCAGAGGTGGAGGTGGTCAGTAGTATTAAGTATCTGGGGGTGCAGATAACTAGCAATCTGACTTGGTCTCTTCATATGTCATCTTTAGTGAAGCATGCAAACTAGCATTTGCATTTCCTGCATTGGATGAGGAGAGCACATCTTTCTCCTTCTGTCCTGGCCACTTTTTATAGATGTACGATTGAGAGTGTTTTAACTGCATTACTGTTTGGTTTCATGGTAGCAGTGCCTCAGATAAAAGGTCCATACGGAGAGTGGTAAGGACAGCCGAGGAGATTATAGGAAGCTCGCTTCTTGTTATTCAGGATACTGCTTATAAGCGCTATATGCTTAGAGCTCAAAATATTGTTAGAGATCCCACACACCCATTTCAGTTTGCTTCTGTTGTTCCCCTCTGGGAGGAGGTTTTGAAGTATTTCTAGCAGGACTACTAGATTCTGTAATGGCTTTGTACCTTATGCCATCCATCTTGTAAACTCGCAAGATTATTTTGTCCCCACCATGTATATGTATACACCCAAACTAGACTGTGATGTTTCTTTGTGTCATATATGTGTGTATTCATCTTAATATATGGTGATTAGTGTACATTTAAAGTAACAATAAAGATTCTACTCTACTCTATATAATTTAACCTATAGGCAGGTAAGGAAACACCACTTATTCTTAAGCCAATGTTCAGTTAAGCTATCCACTTAGAAGATATTAGAGCATAAAACCTCCAATTTTTAGAAGAAGTTTTTCTTATATGCTTTGTCAGTATTATATTACTTACCTCCACTCTAGCCCATTTTCCTTTATAGTTAAGCAAGCAGATCATGCCACAAAAAGGTAGTGATATAGAATACTCTGTTGCCTGCTGGAATAGAGTTGAAATCAGATTATGTGATGATAGTGGTTACCATGAAATGTAAGATGAATTCATAGTGCTTACATAAATTGCTCACACCCTTAGTATTTACTTGTAATTAACATTATTAACCATCCAAAATGAATGTTGAATGTAATAATACTTCAGTGCAAAAACATTAAGCAGCCACAGTCTCACAGTAGTCAAAGATCAAGGGATTTCTATATTAAACAAATATTCAGGCTTCCTTCAGCATGGGGCATTTATTTTTGGCATTGCAAACCTACTTTAGCTAGATTGTGTGTGTGTGTGTGCACATGTGTGTGTAAAGAAATACCTACCCTACACTAGTATGCAAAAATGAGTGATCAATAGCTTTGAAATTCTTTACTTGTTTATAAGTTTCTCTGCGCATGCCCGACTAACATGGCTGGTTCCTGCTGAGTCTCGGAGCGCGGCGGGAGGTTCGAGCGGTCCGAGAGGGTGTTTGGAGGGGTCTTTTTGTAGCCCCAGTACCTGCATCGTTGCTGGCGGGCTTGGAGAGCCAAATGAGACCCTCAGTGGGGGATTCGCTGGGCTCTGGGGCGAGTGGGGATCGGCATCATCTCCCCCCCCCATCTCTGTATGTGCGGAGCTGCGGAGGTGTCGGCGTGGCGCAGCTGCGGCTCCGGACGTGGTGACGACGAGCCCGATGGTGTTTTCTCCACAGGGGGTCGGATGAGACCCCTGGCTTGGGATTCGTTGGGCTCTGGGGTGAGCTGGGGATCAGTGGCATCTTCTCCCTCCCCCCCCCCGGTTTCTTGCATCAGAGCCTGCGGAATGCCGGTGTGGCACAGCAGCGGCTCCGGGTGCGGTGTGTGAGCCCAACGATGCTTCCCTCCCCCTTCCGGATCAGCTGAGGCGTGTTCCTGAGGCTGCAGCTGATCTGGGACGGTTACCCTTAAGATGCCAGGAAGACCTGGAGGAAGATCTGGAGTGATGGCGGCGTCAGGAGCGGCGATGGTGGTGAGGATGGCGCTGTTTGTGGATAGCCCCGGCCTTTATTTTGCTCAGAGGGCCAAAGTGACACTATGGCTGTCCCAGGTATGGCCTGGAGTACAGCAGGAAGCATAACCGGTCCTTGGCCAGCTGTTATGGGTGGAGGCCTCGGCCCCGTCCAAAGGCTGTTAAGGGCTGTGATGTTTTCACCTATGGCATTGGAGGTGTTGGTGGTGACGCCTTTTTCCTGCTGCTTCCTATGGCCTGATTCTGCACTTTTCCATCGACCATCGTGTTTGGTCATTCTGCCTTATTTGTGTTACCTTTTCCACCTATACCATCTGCTCCATCTTCGCCAATTACAAGGTACTCTAATTACTGGGACTGAACCATCTATACCGTGCCACAGGCCACGGAGGGGTGAGCTTGGACACCCTAGTGACCCAGGCCCGGATTCCCAGTGCCGATTGTACATCCTTAAACTTGGTTTGCGGCTACTAGACTTTGTTGTTTCCCTTGCCGTGGTGAGAGAACAGCAACAGGGACTCATTTTCTTCCAAGATAGCCATTTAACATCTCTTTACCAACTGTTCAACTGGCGCCCATTGGGGATACCCGCGGTGAGAGTGCGGGACTTGATCCAGAGGAGGGTCTCAAACATCGACCACAGGCCTGTTGTGAGAGGGCAGCCTGGTTCCTGGACCCCCCAATGGGTAGTACCTATGACTTTACCAAGTTCTTATATTCCGGACTTTATTATTTCCATCTGCAGACCCTCGTGCCGGTTCCTTGACATCTTTGGATCTGTAATATTCGAACTTTTACAGCAGCAGAGCTTCGGACCTTTAGGAGGCTCCTCCCTCCAGGACATGGCCTACTATATTATCACCGCCTACCTCGAGGATGGGTTATGGAACCCGGAGAGATGGCATGGCGGGGAGTTGGGTTGGGGCTCTAAGAAAGTAAAAAAGAGGGTCACTAGGGCCCCTTTAATTAAATTTTTAAATAAATTCTTAAGTAGGTTAGGGAGGGGGGTGGGAAATGATGCCGGGAGGGTGGACTGCAGCCCGGCTCGCGGCCGGGGTGGTGGTGGGGGCAGGGGGCCAGTGGGGGCCCAGAGTGCGGGCCGGCGACCGCGATCCCTAGGGTGGTTGGAATCGGTGGGAGACGTCGAGGCATAGGGCCAGATCATGTGTTGGGAGCGCGCCCTCGCTATCTTCGAGCGGTGGCGCGCTCTGACCCTATGACCTCCTGCCCTGGAGGCAGGGGAATGGGGACCCCTGGGCTCAAACTGGTGTATTTTAATGCCAGGTCCATGGCTAATAAGTCTTCCCTCCTCCGCAAGGTGATTGAGGAGGAGGCTGCAGACCTGGCTTGTATCAGCGAGACCTGGTTGTGCCCAGAGGGAGGAGTCAGGGGAGGGGTGGTGGAGTGGCTGTGGTTATTCGGGAGACCCTGATTCCAAAGGTGGTCGCTGTTCCAGAGATAGGCAGAAGTGAGACCCTCCTCCTGAGGTGGGGGCCTGGTGGTCGGGTGGGCTTGCTACTAACATACCTTTCCCCCAGCTGTGTGGCAGCAACCCTGCCTGGGTTTCTCGGCGTTCTCTCGGGGGTGGCGGTGGATCTCCCAGGGCTTATTGTCCTGGGTGATTTTAACCTGCCTTCCCTTAGGGGGGGGATCGGGTTTGGCCCAGGAATTCATGGCCTCCATGGGGACCATGGGCCTGACCCAATTAATTCAAGGCCCGACTCACAGGGGAAACACTCTCGACCTAGTTTTTGTCTCGAAACAGTGGTGTAGTGATATAGGGCAGGCTAGTTGTACAACACTGCCCGTCCCATGGTCTGATCACTATCTCCTGTGGCTGGTCTTCCAACAGGCTGCTCCCCACTGCTGGGATGAGGAGCCACTTAGATGGTTCCGCCCCAGACGCCTAATGGACCCTGAGAGGTTCCAGGCGGAACTGGGGTCATTCCCCACTTCCCTTGCCCACAACTCTGCCGAGGACCTGGCGGCTGCTTGGCAGCAGGCCGCTGAGGCTGCCCTCGACAGGGTTGTCCCCATGCGTCCCCTCACACGCCGTGGATCCCGGGTAGCTCCTTGGTATACTGAGGAGCTCCGGGAGATGAAGCGCCGTCGAAGAGGCTTAGAGAGCAGGTGGAGGGCCCCGCCGTTCCCAAGCCGATCAAGCCCAGCTAAGAGCCCATATTAGGACTTACCTGGTAGCTGTGGGGATGGCGAGAAGGTCCTATCTCTCCACCCTCATAGCGCCCGCAGATAACTGCCCAGCCGCCCTGTTTAGGGCCACCCGCTCCCTCCTACATCCGGGGGAGGTGGTGGACCCTCTCCGGGGAAGGGCTGAGGAATTTGGTCAATATCCGTCAGATAAGATCGCGGATTCGGGCGGTTGTGTTCCACCTTGCAGTGGTCTGAGGATCGTGGTGCAAGTAGTCTGGCTTATGTGATCAGGGCTGAGTTTGATCCTGTTTCCGAGGATGAAGTGGACAGGATTATGCGGCATCTGAGTTCCACCACATGTTTGTTGGACCCGTGCCCTTCCTGGCTGGCTTATGTCGCCAGGGAGGTCACCTGCGGTTGGCTCCGGGCAGTGGTCAACGCTTCGTTAAGGAAGGGTGTCTTTCCCTCCACCTTGAAAGAGGCGGTGGTGAGGCCCCTCCTGAAGAAGCCTGCCCTGGACCCGACCGTGTTAGACAACTTTCATCCAGTCTCCAACCTTCGTTTTTTGGCGAAGGTTGTTGAGAGTGTGGTGGCTCAGCAGTTTCCACTTTTCCTGGATGAAGCGGACTACCTAGATCCGCACCAATCGGGCTTCCGGCCTGGTTTCAGCACAGAGACGGCATTGGTCGCACTGATGATCTCTGGAGGGCCGGGACAGGGGTTTTCCTCTGTCCTGGTCCTATTAGACCTCTCAGTGGCTTTCGATACCATCGACCATGGTATCCTTTTGCGGCCTCGAGGGGCTGGGAGTGGGGGCACTGTTCTTCGGTGGCTCTTCTCCTACCTCTCGGGCGGTCGCATCGGTGTTGACAGGGGACAGAGGTCGGCCCCGGGTGCTCACTTGTGGGGTCCCTCAGGGTCGGTCCTCTCCCCTCTATTTAATATCTACATGAAACCGCTGGGTGAGATCATTCGTGGTTTTGGGGTGAGGTATCACCAGTACGCTGATGATACCCAGTTATACATCTCCACCCCAAACTAGATCAGTGATGCCCTCTCCGTGATGACTCGCTGTCTGCATGCGGTGCGGATCTGGATGGACGGAAACATGCTTCGGCTCAACCCGGCCAAGACTGAGTGGCTGTACATACCGGCATCTCGGCCCAGTCAAGATTGTCCATCGTTGACCATAGGGGGAGTGGTGTTGCTCCCTGTGGATAGGGCGCGGAACCTGGGGGTCCTCCTGGACGCGCGGCTCCAGTTGGAGGAGCAGGTGGGGGCCATCGCCAGGGGGGCCTTTCCCCAGGTCCGGCTGCTTCGCCAGCTTCGCCCGTTTCTGGACCGAGATGCCCTGCGTACAGTCACTCATGCCCTTGTTACCTCGCGACTCGACTACTGCAATGCTCTCTATTTAGGACTGCCCTTGCACACCATCCGGAGGTTGCAGCTGGTGCAGAATGCGGCCACGCGGGTTGTGATGGGAGTTACCCGGTTCTCCCATATTGCCCCCCTCCTGTGCGGCCTGCATTGGTTGCCGGTTGCGCTCCGGGTGAGGTTCAAGGTTCTGGCTTTAACATTCAAAGTCCTACACGACATGGGTCCACAATATTTGAGGGAGCACCTCCTGCCGATATCGGAGACCAACCGTCCTGTACGGGCACACGGGCAGGGGCTCCTCGGGGTCCCGTCGGCGAGCCAATGTCGGCTGGCGGTCCCCCGACGCCAAGCCTACTCTGTGGCGGCCCCCGACTTATGGAATCAACTGCCTCTGGACCTCCGTCTGGCCCCTGACCTCCGCACCTTCCGCCACGATTTGAAGACCTGGCTATTTGACCAAGTCAGGCTGTGATTACCTAACCGGGGGTATGGGATAATTTTAACTCTAATTTGGTTTATTGGACTTTATAGTGGTTTAATTCTTTTTTAATTATTTATTGTATTTGTATGTTTTAACTGTGAGCCGCCCCAAGTCTTCGGAGATGGGGCGGCATATAAGTCCAATCAATCAATAAATCAATAAATCAATAAATAAATGAATTACTAGCAACTGCCCTGGAAATCTTTTAAGACAAAAGTCAATTTTAAAGATAGACTCACCCTGTGTTGGAAATAGTTTTCCAGTTTCTGCAAAATTTCCAAGAGTCTGGTCAGGCCCTTTGATGGCACTTGACAATATAAAGTTCCATCTGAGCAAACATTGGTTACCCGGACATCTGTATATAATGCATCTACCTACAATGAAAAGTACTTAAGATGTTGAACGCCTCTACAAGTTAAAAACTTGTTTGTTTTATTAAAGTGTTATAAAGAGGTGAAGACAGTACCTGAAGATGGAGTTCAAGTGATTTATCCCGCAGTACCTTCAGACAAGTGGCATTAATGTTGATATCATCATCTCCTGATGTATCATATAGAATAATACGGGGAACATCACTTTTTTCTAGTATTTCAACAGCAAATATCTTGCCACAAGTTTGAGATTCTACCATTTTTACCAAGATTGGATCATCATCGAAGGCCTCTAAACCTATGGTAAGATAATCAAAATATATAATAGGCATTACAAAACAAACTAGAGCTTTTGTGTTTCAAAATGGTTTTAGGACTGTCAATGCTTAGCATAAGGATTGTATTACAACACTGAAATGAATTCCACCTCTCTATTTTTTCTTCTGGCCACTTATTGTGCTTTATTTATTTTTAAAGTGAAGTACTATAAATATTATGAAAGCTTGGAGCTCCCAGTGTAGTAAAGGCAAGATCAATACCTGCTGAAATCTAAAAATTAGAAAGGCGAGTAAAATCATAGGCTTCTAAAACTTCTGAAATTTTTATTTCCTCCTTGAATGGCGAAAAAACCATAAAAACTATGTGGAACTTAGAATACAACATAGTTAAAGAAACAAAATTTACTTTATAGGAAATTCTACCACAGTGTACACAAATCTTTATATTTATTAAACATCCATGGGGTTTCTATAAAGTTGAACTGTCATAAGGATCATGAAATGAATTTTAGTTCATTCTAGGATTGTAATTTGTCTAAATTGCTTGCAAACATTATTCAACTATTTTTCAAATCAAAAGGGATCAGCAAATGGACAGCCTATTACCAATTCAGGTACTAACCAACATTCATACTATGGAATGTCACCAATATCATGTAAAGTATCGAAGTCAAATTCTAACTCATGTCAGCTGGAAACAATGGCTCTGCTATTTTCTTATGTGCAAAATGAATGTGATGGCGTGGTTGCCTACTAAGGTGAAATGAAATTCTGAAAGGTATTAAACACATTATCAAATAAAAACCTTTTTAGCCCAGATGAATGCTTTTATTATACAATTTTTTAAATAAATATAATTGCAAAAAGAGGTCTGTCTTGATCTCTCATTCATTTCAGAGAAAACTAGTCATAAGGTCAGCCCACTCATTGTGTCTAAGAGTACAAAATGGCCTCGCCAAATACTATCTTCCAAATCTGCTGGATTAATATAGTCTATAATCTCTTTCTCCCATTTGTTAATAGGATGCTATGCAAACAGCATTTGTACCTATGGAAAAGAAAAAGGCACATCTTACCAGCTAGTTTACATTTGGAAGCCTGGAATGGCAATCTATAGAACTGCTTGGCTAATTTGTACACTCTGGAATTTTCAATGATTTCATTAAAACCATAATCAACGTAGCATACCTAGAAACACAACAAAATAAGAGATAATCAGGAATCTTAATTAGTCACAATACAGTTCTTTGCACTTTTCCTGGGATTTGCCTTTCAAATGTAGCTACAACTCCCATTATCCTCAGCCAGCACATCAACTGGCTGTTCAAGCTGCAAGTGTACTAATAACAACTCAACTGCTTTACAAACATGAGAAGCTATTAAATAAAAGGCCTCAAGTTTTCAGGAGAGGGGTTTTTATTTGTCTTGCAGTTTCCATAGCCTTGGAATATTCAGGGATTTTTTTTTGAAGTGTAGTAATTCTTAAATATGCTTGACACCATGCTGAGACCAATCCATGCCACTGGAAATAATGTTGGTGTTAACATATAAAGTCGTACATGGCCTGGGTCCAGGATACTTACAGGAGCATCTCCTGCCAGCATCGACTTCCCATCGCACTGTATGCTCCCACAGGCAGAGCCTCCTTGGGGTGCCGTCGGCCAGACAGTGTCGGCTGGCGGCGCCCAGGGGCAGGGCCTTCTCTGTGGTAGCACCCACCCTGTGGAACCAACTCCTCTTGGGGCTCCGATTGGCCCCGGACCTCCGTTCCTTCTGCTGCGACCTGAAGACCTGGTTTTTTCAGCAAGCTGGCCTGGACTGAAGTGAAGTGGGATGGGTTTTAATTGTATTTTATATTAAGTTTTACTGGTTTTAGATCTTATTGGGCTTGGGGTTTGTGTTTTAATTAATCTAATCTGTATTGTGTAATTTTTATATTGTGAGCCGCCCTGAGTCCCTAGGGAGAGAGGGCGGCATGCAAGTCCAATAAAATATAAATAAATAAATAAATAAATAAGCCATAAGATATGTAATCAAGTTATTCATATAGATAATTATTTCTGTTTACAAGAGAGTTTTAAAATATTCTATTTGTGGGCAAGAGATTTTACGTACAATAGGGATTGAAGGCCATTATAATTTGTTTCCCTTTTTTCCTTATTCCTGATCTTTCTTTCCCGAGGACCACACAGAAACAGGGAAATCTAGATTTATTTTACTTGTGCTTTTCTATATGTTTACCCCCACCTCCAATCAGGAGAAAGGGACTGGTTAGTATTTGTTGGCATATTAGGAAAACTGCTAAGTGCAGCTCTCAATATGTAGAAGCCACAATGGCAGGATCTGATGGGAACTGTAACGAGAGAGAGAGATGTAGTGGTGAAGGTAATGGACTAGAACTGAAGAGTTCCAACCATGGAAACTCACTGGAGGACTATGGCCCAATCATATTCTCAGACCAACTTAATTATGCCGGCATCGAATGCCAAACGCCCTGTACGAGCGCACAGGCAGGGGCTCCTCAGGGTGCCGTCTGCGAGTCAGTGTCATTTGGTGGTGCCCCGAGGGAGGGCCTATTCTGTGGTGGTTCCCGCCTTATGGAACCAATTACTCCTGGGGCTCCATTTGGCCCCTGACCTTCGCACCTTCCGCCACGACTTGAAAACCTGGTTATTTGAACAGGCCTGGCTGTGCTGACCTCTTGGGGGGGGTGTGTTAAATTTTAGAAATTATAATGGGTTTTAGATTAATTTGGCTTGCATTATTTAATAGTGTTTTAGATAATTAATTTATTGTCTGTTTTTAGCTGTGAGCTGCCCCGAGTCCTTTCGGAGAGGGGGCGGCATACAAGTCAAATAAATAAATAGATAGATAAATAGATAAATAGATAGATAGATAGATAGATAGATAAATAGATAGATAAATAGATAGATAGATAGATAAATAGATAGATAGATAAATAGATAGATAAATAGATAGATAAATAGATAAATAAATAGATCTACATGTTGTGGGGCAAAAAGAGAAGAGGGAGTAACACAAATACCCACCTTCAGGTTCTGAATGCAAGACAGCATATAAGTGTAATGAATAAAAAAACCACATCCCAAGAATTACAATTTCCCCACAGGTGGGATACTGGTATAAGTAGTAAAAGACAAAATCTCAGTACTTTTTCAGAAGCAGGGATTTTAGCAGGAAGGCAAGGACAAACAGTTCTATTGCTATTGCCTATGGCTGACTTAATTCCCTTTTGGCCTTAATAGAAATTTTATCAAATTCTTTCATTGGATATTTTTCACCATACAGTCAGAAATACCAATGGGGGCTATAACAATAAAAGAAGTGATTAGAATGGAATTTGGGACCAGTATCCATTTTTTATATAATTTTTCAGTACAGACACTTTTTGCGCTTGCCTTTATTCTATTGCCCTCTGTTGAAATAATCTTTGCTCGCAGCCAAGCATCTTCTTCTGCAAGTGCAGCAACAAGTTGTCCAACTTTAGGGGACTGGATTTGCGAAACTGAGGCATTCCGACTATACCAATCTTTCATCTCTTCTTCCATGGATTCCTGGGCACCCGAATAATTTGCGCCTACATACCTATGGATTGCAGTTGGACACAACTTAGTATAAATCAGTTAAGTACGAACAATCAGAGTAGTTGAACTGTTAATACAGGTAGTCTTTGACTTATAACCATCATTTAGTAACCAAGGTTTTACACTGGCACTGAAGAAAGTGACTTATGGCTGTCACAGCTTCTCCACAAGTCACATGAACAACATTTGCGTGTTTGACATGTTTACAATGGTTGCAGGGTCTCAGGGTCATGTAATCACCATTTGTAAACTTCCCACCCAGCTTCCAAACAAGTAAAGTCAATGGGGGAAGCTGGATTTGCTGAATGACTGCGTGATTCACTTAACAACTATAATGATTCACTTAACAACTGTGGCAAAACTGTTGTGAAATTGGGCATGACTCACTTAACAACTGCTTTGTTTAGCAGAAATTCTGGTCCCAGTTGTGGTTGTATGTTGAAGACTACCTGTATTTTCAAGTTAATGTAACTGGACTTTCAAATGTGTTTACTATGCTTTTTATTATACGAGTTCTTAAATGTATTCATTTTTAAATTAAAACAGTCTCTGATCCCAAAATATATTTAAAACAAACAATACCTTCATTTTCTTATTCTCTTTTGGAATGGGAGAATCCAATACAAGGTGCTTCAGAGTTTAAGATGAATAAAAATACAAATTGTATTTTATGTACAGTGCTTTTAGTACTTAATAGAGGTTCTTGGTTATCCAAGTCTTTTGACCATAGAGAAAGTAACTTATGAAAACTACATAGTGTAATCTGCTACCAGAAATTAGAAATAAAATGGCAGAGATTTCAGCAGAGGTGTAAGAGAGTAGAGCATTCAGAGAAACAGTTAGTCATTTAAATCTAACCTATTTAAAACAAATCCTACAGCAAAAAGTGGTTGGGTGAACTTTTAACACCACTTGCCAAAAAAGACCTAATGCATCCAATTGGAATTCATATTTAGATGTTACTTGAAGCGAAGACCTTGTTTGTATGCATGTGTGTATTAATCAAATTTAAATAGCCCCCCATCTCACCAAATGCACCTTACTACACTGATGCTTGCTATAATGATAAGGGAACTGAAAAAAAGCTTAGCAAGGTACAGTTACTTATGAAAGCAGTTTACCAATGAAGAAGCAAAAAACCAGCATCAAAATAGCACAGAACCCAAAGACGAATTATACACGTGGCTTGGAGAGACAGGTGTAATTGAATCAGAGTTACAAAAGGAGTAAACCATAAGTACATTTCCAAAAAGGAAAACAAAGGGAGTTTGACAGGATAGGCAGTGAGAAGTGCTGACAGATGGATCCATAGACATAGAGGAAGCATTCAATCTGTTGCACTTTGATTCTTTGCTGAAATTGTGGCAGCCTGGTGACAAAGCTTAGGGTTTTTGTTTATTTGTTTTGCTTTGTTTTCAGCTTTTAAAATGCCACAGCATTTAGATAATCTATGGACCAATATGTAATTATTATTTTCAGATTTGGGGATTTATGATGGCCAAATGAAATAACATTTCAAGTTTATGTACTGTATAGTAAAACATATATTACTGCTCAGTAAGTATATTTCTCTTTATATATTTTATAATATTGCAAATTTTTCCTACTACAAAAAATTATTAGATTTGTATTCCACTTTTTTTATAAATAACTCAAGGTAGCAAAGGTATCTAATACTCCTGTGTCCTGTTTGTTCACAACAACCCTGGGAAGTGGGTTGGGCTGAGAATGTGTGACTGGCCCAAAGTCACCCACAGTCACCCAGCTGGCTTTGATGTCTACGGCCGGACTAGACCTCACAGTCTCCTGGTCTCTGACCAGCACTTTAACCACTACACCAAACTGTTTCTCATTCATGGAAATGCTAGATTTCCATTTTGCATTCTTTTTCCACTATCTCCCAAGCTATTCCAAAGGACCTCCCACACATTATAACAGATTTAGGAATGTGGTAGGGGAAGTGTGGAGAATTCCAGGATGTTGTGAAAATCCTTTCTAACATCTAAAGAAGAATCTGCTGGAATAAAGAACTTTCAATAAACAGAGGCAATACACAATAGTATATGCCCATTGGAAATATTCTGATGGAGATTTTTTTTCCCATTCTTACCTGTGATTTTAAACAACTCCATGCACCAGAGAAATGTGAAAGAGGTTTATAAACATACCTAACAACGACGTCATTTGTAGAATACAGGTCCACTACCAACACAGATGGTGATATTTCTTCTGGGATAATTAAAGGAGGCACAGGAACGTGTTCAAAATCATCCCCCTGGGAGTCCTGCTTTGCTTTAGTAGACTGGTGCTCGGCTGGTTTCTGCATGCCTTCACACGTGGAGTTCTTAGCAATAATATTCAGGTCCTTCCCTGGGTGCTGTTTTGGCTTTGCATACAGAATTGCCTTTTTTCGATTTTCGGAAATGTAACTGACCATACATATATCTGAAAGCAAATCAAGGTTGTCCAAAAGATTCTGAGGCAACGCTGCTTTGTATGTGTCTTCATATACTTTTGGGAGTGCATTAGCCCAAAGACCACTGGAATATTTTGTCAAGATGTCTGCGATGTTTTGCTTGAAGTCTCCATGAACGGTAGCAATTTTAGTTTCCACACTCTGTTTTATTAAAGGAGGCTGAGGATTTCTTTCTTGGCTTGAAACGCCCTTTCCTGGATGATGAATTCTCCCAGGAGGGTAGAGAATTATATCTTTTTGGCCACCAGAAGATACCTTCTCTGCCTTTGAAAGAACAGAAGCAGCAGCTATTAAAAAAATCAGACTGAATGAAATATTCAAGCTCAACGCTACGTAAGCTCGATCAAGATCTAGATATCTGGCAAGACCATCTTCTCCCAGAGATCTGTTAACCTTTCAGAACTGAAAGAGAAAACTCCTCCCTCCCAATCACCTGGAATGCCATCTGCAGATAGCCCAGAGTTGCTGGGCCTTCTCAGATGCTGCCCCCTTTCTCTGGAACAGCATTCCTCTAGATATCCAATAGGCATGCTCTTTGTAAAACGGTTACAAAATTATTGTAATTTTAGTTATCTCACCAACATTTTGGTATGTGGGGACATATTTGTTCCTCTCCCGAAGGATAAAACTTTACACCCATTATGCTTTCCCCAATAGCTACATAATTTTGATATTGTTGTATATTTCTTTTCAACCTACTATTGTTTAAAGCAGGGGTGTCAAACTCACATCATCAAAGCGACGTCACATGATATATTGGGACTTTTCCCTCCTTCGCTAAAGCGGGTGTGGCTGGGGCCAGCGTGTGATGCATCTGGCCTGCGGGCCATGGGTTTGACTGCTATGGTTTAGAGGTTTAACATGTTAAACCTCTAAACCATGGCAGTCAAACCCATGGCCCGCAGGCCAGATGCATGAGTCTTACAGCAGCATATAAGCCTAATACATAAACTTGTGAGAAAAGATTGCCCAGATTTTGGAAGAAATTCTTACCTCTTTTGCTTATGTTCAGGAAAATCTTTCCAACGCAAATTACTTATTTTGATTGGCTGAATCTCTTATTTTTCATATAGTTATGGCAATTAATTGCAACCATGATCCCTAAAGGTACTGGACTGCAACTCTCATAATTACCAACTGATGTGCTCAAATGCCAGTCTAGGAATTTGGGAAATCAAAAGACAACATATCTGAGAGCATCAGGCTATGGAAATCAGTCCTCGATATCACTGATTTTTAATGGGTATTTTAAAAATGGGTTAACCCTGTAAACACACATTTGGTAACAAGTTTAGGTTTAAAATAAATTGGGAAAGTCCCAGTGGACTATGCATGTGAGAATGCAACCTTCAAGTTACAGCATATTCAACAGACTGTTAATGCAAAAAAAATAACGTAACTCTTAAAACAATTTCCCAAATTGATAATGCAAGGCTGTACATTTCAAGACAAATAGCTTTTCCAAATATAGCATGTTCCCATCTACAAATGCTTGTTCTTTATGGTGCTTTTAATCCAAGCCTAGCTAGAAACATAACCTAAAATCCTTTGTTTTCCCTTTGATCTGCAAGGTTAACACTGCCCAGGGATACCAATTTTCTATTGTCTCTCCAATTATATGCACAGTTATTAAATAACTATATTTAAGGTGGCAATTCTCTCTGAATCCATTCCAAAGAATTTCCATTGAATCATGTGTAGTTTACCTTGGAGCAAACCTACAAAAAGATTTTGTCTGAGGAATCATGTTGTTTGACAGAATTTAAAAAAATCTTCATACTTTGAGAATTAAGAACGCTGCTGAGGTCAGATGACAGGCATATTATAGGAGCACATGAGATACAGAAGTTCAGTTGATGATTTTGCTAAGGTACAGTGATACTTCTAGGATTCTAAAACATGATGTAACCCGCTATAAATTCATCAGGAAGCCCTCAACAATCTTATTCAATTAAGAATGGAATTACCAGTGACAAGCTTCAACACTTTGATAATCCTAATTCAAATGAGGCTATCTAGACTTTTACAAGATGATTTTAAATTCTGATTGCCAAGTAAACCATCTTAAAGATTTTTATTTGAAAAATTTAAACATACATTCAAATCAGAAAATTAATTTTATTTTCTCTGATAAAGTTAGCACTTACCACACAAACATGTGGCCAGTATTCAAATTGTGCCAGCAAAGCTGTATTAAAATCTTCATCATATGCCTCTTTGTACAAGTGTGGTATCTTCGATAACCATATTCCAGTTTTGAATCGATTTATTATGTCCTTTATTCTTTTCTGAATCTCATTTATATCAGTATTTGAGTTGCGAGGGGGGACTGGTTGCATTAATTGTCTTGGTTCTTTTACATTTTCTGCAAAAGCAAAAACATATTCTTGAATAAATGTAGTTTGAAAGTAACAATAATCAAAACTATGAACAGTATAAAATGTGCCAGTGTGTGTTTTATTTAATAAGCCACAATTAAACCAAGGCTTAATTCATCACCCAAGTATTGTAGCAATTACATTTTCTTTGTGAGGAGGGAAGATTCAGAAATCTTTAAACTCAATAACTGCAACTTTAAAAAAATTAAAATTAAAATTAATTAATTAATTAATTAATTTGGTTTTATATGCCACCCTATCTTCCTGGGGACTCAAGGTGGCTCACATCATAAAAAACATACAGTAACACATTTTTAAAAGTTAAAAAAAATCTTATGTAAATATTCAAATAGTGAATTTTCTTTCACCTGTTCAGGTACTCCCACAAAGAACCATTATGTTGCAAACTTTAAAGCAAAGTTGGCTGTTCATGGTTGTATATAGATCCATTAATACAGTCAACTGTCATAATAGTTGTGTCTTCCCTGACATAGCACAAGTTCTGTTTTTAGGTGCTAGGAGGAATGAATGTGTTGGTGTTGCTGAATTACTTCAGGTATGCTTCCCCTACAATTCTGTTTTGAAGTTAAGCTCATTATTCTAAATGTGTAAACATAACAGAAAGTAGAGGAATGTATAAATAATACCAATCAATGCAAACACAAATTCCAAATTGATCATAGAACAATGAAGAATGCAACCACTTTATTTTCACCTGCAAAGCTTTCAGGTCACAGTTTAGATTGTGAAAGTAAATTTAGTTTGATACATTAACACATTCTCATCCATACTCATAGATAATAGGGCTCTATTTTATTTTTTATAAAATGTATAAGACTATAGGCCATAATGCAGAATTCCTTTGCCTTAGAGTATTGCATGAATCTAGTAATTGTGATAAGCCATGGCTCAGAATAATGTATAAACTTTGGTTTGCCCATCTAACTCAGAACTGTAGTCTTAGAGAACTTGCCCATCAGCGTATACTATTTGATATATCGTTACCTAGATAAAGCATGAATGAGAACTACATGTCGACTCTAATAACATACCATTGATGTCCAAAGGCACATTTCTTGTCAAATAAACTTGAAGCTCTTTTTGAAACCTTGGTGGAACCACAAGTCTTCTTTCAGGCCTAAAAAGCAAAGACTCAGGTTTTCATTTTTTAAAAAACTGCAGCTAAACAACCAATATACTATATAAACTCTATACCTGCATTCTTGTTTTCAGGTGCTATGGCTGTTAAGTTACTACATAAAAGCGCCAGTCTGTTTTCAGAAAGTCCTTTTCTGTAAGATCAACTACCACGGAATCCTCTATCTGTGCAGACCTCACTGGCTTCCATCATCAGAGAACATGACAGTTCTTTGGGCTTTCAGGATAAGATTTTCATGAATCTCCTTATCCTTGCATGGTTCAGCGACTAAGCAATGCACTCAGAAAATAAGCCAAGAAAACTCTTGTTACTTGTCTTTGCAGAAACAGAGCTATCCTAAAAAACCAGTAACTCCAACCTCTAGTAAATTAGGAAAAAACTAGAAAGGGGGGATTGTGGCCATTGGCAGACCCATTATACAGTCCTTAAGTAAATTTTGCTCCATTTTATGAACTTTCTTGCCACAGCTGTTAAGTGAATCACTGCAATTAAGTTAGTAACACAGTTGTAAAATGAACCTGGCTTCCCCATTGACTTTGCTTGTCAGAAGATTGCAAAAGGTGATCACATGACCCCAGGAATGTTACATACTGCAACCCTAAAAAAACATGAGCCAATTTATATATTACTGGTACACAATAGCTAAAATTTCAGGTCTACTATGGTTGGGCAGTATTTGAGGGATTATGAGCCACTATTCAGTCTCTCAATCTTCTGGAATATTACAGAAAGCAGTTAATATTGGGGGATCTCCTATTTTGAAAATATAAGGGCTAGCATTTTTAAAAATATACCACATAATGCAAGTTTCATTTATATAACCACAGGATTTCGTATTTTCATAGATGGGATCACTAATCACTGCTACTTCCATTGGCCCTACAATTCTTAGTTTAATCTAGAATTTACAAAACACTTAGCAGAAAATACTTCAATTCAATGCAAATCTACAACTGGGTAATATTTATTAGGTTCAATCAAAACTGTATCAATTTTATGTTCAATTTCAGTTGGTCCCAATATCCCCCAAACTGTTTATTTCCTTCCCAGGACCCAATAAAGATACTTTATAATTGACTTAAATTGCCTGTTGTCTTGTGCATACCATCCTAAAACTGTGACTATATTTGGCCTTTGGGCATCTACTTTTTTCCCCTTCTACTTCATTCTCACTTTCCTGTTTTGCTCAATATAGAGCTTGATGGAGAATTCTGGAGAAGTTCAGATTTTTTTCTGAACCAACAATATATCTTGTTCTTTTAAGTTTGTTGTACAGCAAACCATTTCATTATAGGCTGCTTCCCAATGCTAGATAGATTTCCTTCCCCTACTAGAAGCCTATTCCCCAGAGTCATTTCAGGCAAGTTGGGAAAGAGAGTATCTAGAATTACAGTTGCTAACTGTCCACGGCTACGTTTGTGTTTATATGGGGAAAAAATGGACTAACCTAATATGGAAAGCAGAGTATATTTTTAACAGAGGTGTATAGAATATTTTGTATTTGAAACAGGATGTTCCATGTTTTCTTACATAATCCCCCTTATTAAAAACAGCTTACGGTGGAGCAGTGGTTAGAATGCAATACTGCAAGCTAACTCACTGCTCACTCCAGGAATTTGATCCTGACTGACTCAAGGTTGACTCAGCCTTCCATCTTTCTGTAAAATGAGGACCCAGACTGTTGGGGGCAATATGCAGACTCTGTAAACCAAGGGTCTTCAAACTTGGCAAGTTTAAGACTTGTGGACTTCAACTCCCAGAATTCCTGAGCTAATATGACTGGAGGAGGGATTCTGGGATTTGAAGTCCACAAGTTTTAAAGCTGTCAAGTTTGAAGACCCTTGCTGTAAACATTTAGAGTGGGCTGTAAAGCACTGTGAAGCTATATACAAGCCTAAGTGCTATTGCTATTACTATTTCTTTTCATGTCTAAATCACAATGAATTTGGGAGATACATTCTCCACCTACATTAACTCCTCTGTAAAGGAATTAACAGATGACTTGGAGAAGTTATGACAGAGACTTTAAAGGAGGAAGAAATCTGTTGTTAAGAAGGACCTTGAAGAAGAGATTACAGAGTTCAGAAATAGAAGGAAGCATGAAAAAAACCACAAAGTACCCTGCCCTGATTTTAATATATGTACAACAGTGACCTGAGATAAACTGGAGGCTTTTAAAATTCTACTAATTTACCCTACAACAATAAACTAACATTTATATAATTATTGTGGTGCTTGTTTCTTGATCTGGCCCACCTCAAAGGGCTGACACTCTCAACTAGAAAGGACTCACAATAGTACTAATATATTAGTTTGAAAGCACCATTTTCTTAAAAGCATAATAGGAGGATTAACAAGGCAATATGAACTAGTCTGAAAAATCCAGTCACAACAGTCCTTGCTGGTCTATCTGTATCATCATTTGATGATCTACAACATCAGCAAACAATACATGGAGAAGTGATGGCACAGCAGCTGAGCTTGTCAATTTTGATTTGTTAGAATGTCAAAGGGGGAAGGGGACAAAAATACTAGATCACTAAATATCTGGCATAAAGCTTTTTCTTATAATTGAATCTACGCAGAATTACAAAATGGGACGTAACAGTTCAGTTTTGACTAATTTTAAAAATGGACTATTGCCCATTTTGAAATCACAGTACTATTTTAGATATATGGAAATTATTTCCGCTCTTCAATAGATTATTCAAGCAGTATAACAACTAAAGGAAATTGGTACAGTTTTACCTTCAGTACAGCTACTCATATCTAACATATTAAATTTCTCCTTTTCAGCACCCTACAGAATAGGAAAAGAACAGGTAAAGCTAAGGGGGCAGAGTTAAGTGTCATCAGCTTAGAGTCATTATGTTCCCACAAACGGTCCAAGTCCAAACTCTCTTGAATTCCTTTTTTAGTACTGAACTTGTTGATTAGATTCCTATGGATAGACTTGAATAACCTGTTTGCAACGTAACATATAATCCTGATCCTTTGCATTTAACAGAGTCACATGACCAAGATTTAATTTTTTTTTACTGGAAGTTGCCATTACTTCTAGTTCCTGGCCAAAAAAAAAGCCCACTGGATACAATAGGTCTGTTTAATGGCACAAAGTGTTTGTTTAACAATAGTTATAAGAAAGTTCATAAAATCAGACTGGTCACATGGTAACCATTTAATGACAAATAGGACTTACTACTGTAATTCTAAGCTCAATTATAGTCATAAATTGAGGACTTACATGTATGTGGTTAGAACTTAAGGCTACATTCTTTATTATTAATGTAACTTCAGTAGCTCTGTCGCTTCAGTAGCTCTAGAAATAGTCCTATCCTATGTTAATTATCTAATCAATATAATTACATTTGAAATTAACAATAATAAAACCATACTATATTTAAATGCGCCCTGTATGAGCGCACAGGCAGGGACTCCTCGGGGTGCCGTCTGCGACCCAGTGTCATTTGGCGGTATCCCGGGCGAGAGCCTACTCCGTAGCGGCTCCCACTCTGTGGAACCAACTACCTCTGGGGCTCTGCCTGGCCCCTGACCTCCGCACCTTCCGCCATGATTTAAAAACCTGGTTGTTTGAACAGGCTGGGCTAGGCTGACTCCTCGGGGGGATTGGTTTTATATTATAAATTATTAATGGGTTTTTAGTTAATTTGGCTTGTTTAATTTAATCTTATTTTAGGTAATTAATTTATTGTTCTGATTTTATCTGTGAGCCGCCTCGAGTCCTTTTTGGAGAGGGGGCGGTATACAAGTCAAATAAACAATTAAATAAATAAATAATAAATAATTGGAATAAGTAATACTTGCTTATGAAGAAATATGAAGAAACGTTGACTGCAGGTTATCACTTTATAATCTGTTATCTATTTTGCTAGCATAACTCAACCCTTATTTCTCTATGGGCCTTTCAGATTGTGTGTATGTACATACAGATGAGCCTTTAAGAGAATCTTGATTCTCGGCCACTGCCTGAAAAAGCCCCTGCCATTTTCTTGGCAACGTTATTCAAAGTGGTTTGCTATTGCCCCCTTCCTAGGGATGAGAGAGCGAGAAACTAGCCCTAAGTCTCCCAGCTGCCTTCATGCTTAAGGCAGGGCTAGAACAATCTTCTCATTTTTAATCTGGTGCCCCAACCACTGTACCAATCTGGCTCACCCATCAGATTGTAAGAAATTCTAAATCAGAACACTGAAAATTAAAGGCCTGTATAAATTAGGAAGTCCCTCTACTTTTCCACATTTCTTTCTTGACTATGTATGTCTAATGTTAACATCCATTCATTTATTTTCTCTGATGGAGATATATGAAGACAGTAAAAAGTGCAGCTATTCATGCATTACACTAAAACATTGCCATCCAAGTATTTCCCCTTTATGGAAACATAGAAAATTGATGGCAGAAAAAAAATAACCTAGTAATCTATCCAGTCTGCCCTTTGGATTTATTTTGTTTTCTTTTAATCAATTTAATTACTTTTAATTATTTTTATATTTGTTTTCCTTTGTTTTTAAATTTTGTCCAATGATGGATGTTTGTTTATCCCAAGCATGTTTGAACTCATTGTTTTCCGACTTCCTAATCTCCAGTGGAAAACAAGGGATGTTATTGGTCTATGATTCCTATAATGCTTTCACTTATCATTGAAGTTTATATTTGGAATACCTGCTTATACCATTAAATAGCAATTTCATGTTAAGTATACAGAATTCTAAAACATCACTTCAACAGCCATTGACAAGTTTTCTAACCTGTTCATCATGGTCACATGTCCTTGTATTAAAACTTCATTAGGTACAGCCGTCCCAAATTCAGGGGATAAAGGATATGATGCAAGGTTCATACTAGGATTCACAACTGTTTGATTTCCCTTGCCTCTCAGCAGTGGGACTGTACCCCTCGTAGCCTCTTCTGAAAAACTCATTAATCCAGGTTTTCTTAGAGTGTCCTTTGGTTTGCCTAAAATACAACAAAATAGACATTCTAAGCCTTGTTTTCTATTTACCTATGACTATGAAGTATTTCTGTGTAAGTTATTTCTTTACTTGAAGCTGAGAATCTGATAAGTAAGCACATTTTACACAAACACTTGATATCTAAATGTATAGTTAGTTTTAATGTTATTAGCTTCTGTAATTTCTGTAATTCTGTAATTTCTTCCAGCTTGGGT
Source organism: Naja naja (assembly GCA_009733165.1). Classification (NCBI taxonomy): domain Eukaryota; kingdom Metazoa; phylum Chordata; class Lepidosauria; order Squamata; family Elapidae; genus Naja; species Naja naja. Next base: position 201,244,999 of record CM019149.1, read on the forward strand.
GATCTCCCTCTCTCTCTCCCCCCCTCTCCCACACAGAGACAGACAGACAGACAGAGTATTCAATAGGCTACAAAGGGCAAGTCCAAGTAACACAATGATATCACTGAGTGAGCAAAGTCGAAGCAATTTGACCCTTGTGGTGTGTGTCCGACAGAAATAAACATCCAATATAGTCTTTAATTTGTTCTGGAAAAGGTAAAGTTTGCTATTTTGAAAAATGCCAATTTGTCACAGATAAAAACTCATGGACAGGGCAGGATGCATGCAGTTCATGAGCTTATACGATAGTCATTTTGAAAGAAATCTATCCAGTTGTTTCAGAATTTTACAAAACAACCAAATACTGAAGAATGCACTTTTATATCAACTTAATGGATTATGAAGTATCATGGGATTATGAAATTAGAGGCTGAATTACAAAATGGATTATGGCATTATAGGCACAGATCTTCCTTTTCTTTCCAACGTTAGCAACTTTACCACGCAGCTGTGAGGGGCGCGTGAACTGTCCAAGCGTAAGCACAGTTCACTGCAGTCAGCAGAAATGTCACACTAGAAAAGCTCTGCCATGATTAGCAAGTAGCTAATTCATTCAGTGTGCTCTAGCATGGTGTTTTGCAACTGACAGGCTTACCTATTGAGGCGAGGGGGGTTGTATTTTTCAGCCTCATCTGGCAATTCACTTGCCGTTTTGATTTTTTTTTTGAAGTTCTCTGGCAGGCTACAAGCTTAGCAATTCTGGCAGTCTCCTGGCAAACAACAGCATGGCACGTTACCTATGTCAGGTGGAAAGAAACATAGATGGATTATGTATTAATAGCTGTATATATTCCTAATTATGGGAGATACTTGTTTGTATAGTTTATGAAGCCATTTCAAACTCTCTTTGCATTGGCTCGGACTGTGCTAAAAAGCAAGCTTACCTTATATGTACGCATCTGCCACAACTCTACAGATTATAATAATAATAATAATTTATTCAACTTGTATGCCGCCCTTTTCCCTAAGGACTCAGGGCGGTGAACATTAAAACACCACATATTTACAATAAAAAAACAGATTAAACATAACAAGTCGGAATATCAATTAAAAGTAACAGTTAACCCCCCCCCCTCCCCAGGTCATTCCAGGCCAGCCTGTTGAAACAGCCAGGTCTTCAGGTCCTGGCGGAAGGAGTGGAGATCAGGGGCCAAATGGAGATCCACGGGGAGCTGATTCCAAAGGGCGGGCGCTCCCATGGAGAAGGCCCTAGCCCTGGGGACCGCCAGCCAACAATGCCTAATCGACGGTATCCCAAGGAGGCCCCTCCTATGGGAGCGAACAGGGCGATCGGAATGTGATGCTGGCAGGAGGCGTTCCCGCAAGTACCCTGGACCCAAGCCATTTAGGGCTTTATAAGTTGTTACTAACACCTTGAAACATATGGTAGTGTTAATTTCCAGAAAATATGGGACATTCTTAGGTACTATGCTCTCCAGTGCCACTTAGAAACATTGCATTCAACCTATAGATCATACAAGCTATTGGTGCTTTTTTAAAAAATGGCAATCAGGTGGGTTACACTGGAGATTGGCATGAATGTTGTTTTTTTGTATCTGTATGGGTACATTTTTGTGGGTTTGGCTGACCCCCACAACCCAGTATAGTACTAACTTTTTGCTCTATCATGAAGCCCTGGAGGCAAACAAAAGTTTCTGAGGCTGCAAGAGCTGCTGGAGGCCACAAAGAGAGGGGAAAAGATTGGTGATGAAATCAAGGAGCTGGCATGAAACCCATTGGCTACTTTGGATTGGGCAGCCCTTCCCCCCTCTGAAGTTGGTACAAAAGCTGGGGTCTTCCTGGCCTCACAATTCCTGCAAGAAAAGCAGGTGTGAATAAGAAAGACTTTGCATAATTGCTTCTGGTGCATCTTTTGCACCTTTTTCTTAGATCAGTCCTTCAGTCAATCGTGTCCTAGTCTACTTGTGGCTTCATTACTGTAATGTTCTCTACATGGAGCCATTTTTGAATAGCAAAGGTGGTTTTAATATATTCCAGAATGTGATGGTGGGAGCAGCAAAAGGCATGCCTCAGTATATCTATGTAACATTTCTGGTTCGCTAGCTACAGTGGTTGCCCATTTTTTTCTGGGTGGAGTTCAAGGTCCACCCAGGGCCTTGGTGGCTCAGGCTGTTAATTGCCTGCATTTAAGTTCCAGCTGCCTACAACTGCTGTAGGCTCGAATCCCACCAGGCTCAAGGTTGACTCAGCCTTCCATCCTCTCGGGGTAGGTAAATTGAGGACCCAAGATTGTTGGGGGCAATAAGCTGACTTTGTAAAAATGCTGCTTAGTAATAAGCAGGCATATACAATGGAATGAAGGCTATTGCTGAGCACATTGGGTTGTATCCCAAAAATTGTAAGCCGCCCTGAGTCTTCGGAGAAGAGAGGCATATAAATGTAATTTTTTTAAAAAAAGGTATTAGTTGCTGTCTATAAAGCCCCATCCATCACAGGGCCGGGTTACTTGAGGGACTGTCTCCCACAATAATCTGCCCAGCCAATCTGATTCTACAGGGTTGGCATGCTCTGGGTGCCTTTGATTAAATAATGTCATCTATCAGGGCTATGGAAGCACACCTTCTCTGTAGCAGGACCTGCACTCTGGAAAGAGGTTCTAACCAAGATCTGGATGCTGTTGTTTAAAAGAGCCATGAAGACCTGGCTCTTCACCCAGTCCTGTGGCAAGGGAGAGTGCACTTGCCATCTTTAATGTTTTATTAATTTTATTGTAATTTGATTGTTGGGAATGACTCAGAATCACCCAGAGTCAGGTAGCATGCAAGTTTAAAATGTTATTATTTATTACCTTTAAAACATGTACATTTCCTCAAGTTTGGGGGCAGTGCTCAAAAAATTTAAATGGATCTTTGTATATGTATTACAAATAAATAAGGTAACGACTGCAGTACTGTTATCCTACCATGTGAACTATACAAGAACAGTCATTAAGTATGCACAAATACCTGGATATAGGTTTTGTTTTGTGTTAAAATCATCACAATACAGCTCTAACAATTTGTGGAATGTTTAGAGTTATTGCACATTACATATAGCTTAATTATAAAGAAAAGGTATCTCACCTCACCACTTTTGCTAAATTCAATTCTGACAACTCCAGGAATGCTCTTCAGATATCCCTCTAATGTAGCATGTCCCAGCTGCTTAAAAGGAATCCAATCTCCAGTTAAAGATTTATATTCCCCTTGCAAATAGGAAAAGGGCACTCCAGTTTTATGAGACTGGAGAACAGCTCGAAGCATTTTTGCTACTAGATCTGCTTCCTGCATCTTTACCTGCAATAGAAATACACTTGAATTTTACATGGAAATTTGGCAAGCATTGTGAGAGTTTGAAGCATTAATATGCAAGAAATTCAATGGTAGTATATTCAGAATTTAAAACTAAATATCCCATCACACTAAGAAGATGGGTTAATTATTTTGTAATGACAAAGCACCTGAAAATAAAATATTGTGCAGGACTGTTGAAAAGAATATCTTGCATTTACCAGTTTCTGAAGGAAAAAAACAGAAATGTAACAAGTGAAAGCAATAATAGTTTTCCTAAAATACAGACTATCCATGCTTAGAATCATTTCCCCCATAGAAAAATATATAGGAGATAAAATTTATATTTTTTGAAGTATGATACAAAAATGTCTTCTTTAAAAAGCCAATAGATATTGTTTATCTTGTTGGGGGAGAACCATAAATCAAATCTTTAATCTCCTAAACTACACAGGTGGAGTAAACTTTTTCTAAGCTCCTACTCCTAGTCAAATTTCTCTTTTTTTATAAAGCTGCATTCATACCCATACACCATATATAAAGGACTATATAAACTATAGCATTCTTTTAAAATGAGTTCCTATCACAGGAAGTCCAGAGTTCTTCCCTGAAGTATTTTGTGGGCAATATGGGCCAAGTTTTCATTACATTATTCTATCCTCTTGGAATGGAGTATACAAAATATAAGAAATAAATGAATCCCTTTCAACAACCAAAGTAGCCAGAGAATAAACAATCATTGGAATAGTCAATTTATCAAAAAAAAAAGAACTTTTGACTTGGGAAAATTGAAAGAAAATGCATAACACCCATTAGAGATTTAGCAGGCATTTTACTTGATAGTCATTTGAAAAGCAGAACAAAGCACTTCTGCATTCCACCAAATGCTACCAGCTTTCAGTACATTTCTGCAGCCAATCTTCCTATGTATCGTTATTATACCAACCCCACTATTGTGCGTGTCAGAAAGACAAAATGTTTCCTTTACTATTCTTTTAAAATATAGAATATCCTCAAAAATAACTTCCACATGTAGAAGAGTTTGGCACATATATTGTTAAAATACTAAGTAGGAGATAACTTCCATTGTTTGACACATTCAGTTCATCATTTGTATATGACTTGCTGAATCATGCCCAAATCCAGTACTATAGTTAACTTCAAATTTTAGGGGGAAATTCCAATTTCCTAAATACCTTTGATTCATTAACCCAAGCTTAAAACTGAACAAACTGCTTTAAAAAACAAGCAAATGCTTTTAGTTAATTTGACTCCATGTTGCAAGGAGAAAGGAATGAAAACTCATGATCCAGAAGCTCTTTGTACCCAACGGCAATAAGGGATAACAAACAAGTTATTGCTATATGGCACATAATAGTGAGTCTTCAAGATACTGTTAACATCAGCAGCTATATAAAAGATAGCAATTCTGAATAGATTTGCAAGATGAACCCAAACTAAAAGCTGAACCGTCAGAAATCAGGAAAAAATCCCATCTGCAAGACTATTGATATTTCCTAACACAAACTTGACAAATAAAATCATCAAATCTCAGTGTGATCTTGCTTATCAGACAAGCTAATAAATGCTGACCCAAGCCAATGACAACTTCAAAGGCAAAAAATGACTCAAGTCATCCCTATAAGTACACTCATTAGGCTTTTTCTTACAGATTTCATTTCACATTTAGGTTACACATCTTTGTGCCTTTAACAATAATGCTAAGTATAAACTTCAGTTTTTTTTATTAACGCCTCCTTGGAAGTATGAACAAAATTAAGCTCCACGCATCATTCTTTGCAAAGGGAAAAAAACCCCAAAGCAATGAAGCTGGAACAAGACACAGGTTGTAAGTTTTTTTAAAAAAGAAAACTTGGGATGGCATGAAGGGAGCGAGAAAGAAGGGGACGAAAAGTAAGTAATGCTAAAAGTGATCCCTAGCATCAGCAGAAGCAACGAGCGTGTTCATTTCTCCCTCCCGTTTTTCCCCACAGCACCAACGATTGCAATTAAATAGAAACGGCAGAGAGGAGAAACGGGTAAGTGTAAAGAATATTTATGCAAATAATTATTTTGAACACGGATATATAAAGTATAACCCAAGTCCCCCCAGTATTTTAAGTCTCGCACACTCATCCTAATACAGAGTCATGCACGAACCGCCCTTTCGGGCCCGGGGAATCCGCGGGAGAATAAGTATTTATTCATAGCGGTAGTTAGGCTACTTGAACCGAGCAAACACTAGACGTCGCCGCAACGATTTTTCATTCAAAAAAAAAAGGGGGGGGGAGAAGCTGTACTTCGGCCGGCTCAGGTAGACTCCCCCTCTGCAGTCCTCCTTCCTGCAAAAAACGGCCGTTCCCTGAGCTAAGAAGGCAACGAACGCACCCAAATTCCTAGGACTACCCCAATGGTCCCAATTCGACGCGGAGAGGGCGGCTCCCCCTCGGCGCTTTGACTTCCCGTGGCCCGCCGGCCTCAACGCCGGGTCAGACCACTAGAAGGCCAGTTACCTGCTTCTCAGCGGCGCTCCTCTGCCGGCCACCGCAGGACCTTCCTCCTCCTCCTCCTCCTCCTCCTTCCCTAACTTCTCCCTCAGCTTCGAAATGACGACGCCTCCCCACTCGGCAAAAAAAAAAAAAGAATAGAATATTGAAGACACACAGAGAGGGGGGACAGCGTATAAAACGTCCGCGCATGCGCACTAGCCCTGGCTCTGGCAACCAACCACGCCCTCGACCTCCAACACGTGAAGGCCGCCAATAGGATTAGGGCCTTCTTAGTAGGCGGTTTGTAGCTGATTAGCTGTAACTAGGCTGTCCTTCCCCCAATCAGGCCTTTTCCTTGCTTAAGTTGGGAGTGGTGTCATTTGGCGGTGCTTTTCTGCTTATGAATATTTACTTCATTTAAGCTCCAAGTTAATTTCTGCACACTAATACAGAACGTAGAATATGATTTGTGAGGGCTTTGATCGGGTGTGAGATGCTTTTTTTCCCCTCAAGTATTAAGTAGAAGGCTCTATCTCTCTATTTAGCTACTGGTTCTGTTCATACAACGGACCAAACCATATTTTGTTATATTAGCTAGGTTTGCACAGCATATTAAATCATAGGCTATCATACTGATTTAGTTAGTGCAAGACATTGATCTGTCAAAAAGTCCACTACCTTTAGTTAAGCATTGTTTTTTTAAAGACATGTATGTTGATGAAAATATAGCATTGTATTTTTGAAACTTTAATATCTTCACACAACACTCATTAAAAATAGATGCAGGGTTTGCTCCAATGAACTTCAGAAAGTGTCATAAATCAAGCTCAGTAAAGGGAAAAGTTCATGGCTGAAAACACTACAAACCTTCCTATGCCTTCTTAGTTAAGAAATATAAAATTTGTGGTTCAATTCTAGTGAGTTTGCACTATACAGGTAGTCCTCAACATATAACAGTTCATTTAGTGACTGTTCAAAGTTACAACGGCACTGAAAAAAATGACTTACGATCTTTTTTCAAACTTATGACCACTGCAGCAGCCCCATGGTCAAAACTCTGCTGCTTGACAATTGACTCATTCATGATGATTGCAGTGTCATGCGACCTTTGGATAAGCAAAGTCGATGGGGAAATTAGATTTGCCTAACGACATTGTCACTAACTTCATACCTGCAGTGATTCACTTAACAACTGGGGCAAGAAAGGTTGTAAAACTGGGCAAAATTCACCTAACAAATGTTTCACTTTACAACAAAAATTTTGGGCTCAGTTGTAGTCTACCTGTACTTTATGGATGCAGTTGTAAAGATTCTGATGCTACCACCACATGGCAATCTTAACTGTCAGCAACACTAAGACATTCATATACCTTGGGCAGTAGTTTGAATCTTAGTTTTATCTGAAATGTTATTTCTTTCTCCTTATTGCTTTACATATATTTACCTGAACAAATTCTGTGTTTGGACTATAATTTCAGCCTCTAGATCAGTGTTTCTCAGCCTTTACAACTTTCAGATGTGTTGACTTCAATTACCAGAGTTCCCTAGCATACCTTCAAGCCACCAAAGTTTATTTTATTTATTTTATTTTATACTGGGATTTCTATGCTGCCCTATCTCCTGAAGGACTCAGGGCAGCTCACAACAATAAAAACATACAATACAAAAATTAAAAGCAAATTAAATTAATATATTCCAATATAACGAATTAAAACTAACACACTACCAGTAAAAAAACCTCTCCCCTCCACCAGTCCAGGTCGGCAAGTTGGAACAGCCATGTTTTCAGGCCACGCTGGAAGGATTGAAGGTCAGGGGCCACCCGAAGCTCCAGGGGCAACTGATCCCACAGGGTGGGCGCTCCCACCGAGAAGGCCCTACCCCTAGAGGTCGCCAGCCAATGCTGTTTGGCCGACGGCACCCCAAGGAGGCCCCATCTGTGGGAGCGCACAGGACGTTGGGAAGTTGTTGCTGGCAGCAGAGGTTCCCATAAATACCCTGGTCCTAAGCCAGGTAGGGCTTTATAGGTGAGCACCAGCACCTTGAATCTCACCCGGAGGGCAACCGGCAACCAATGCAGCTCACGCAGGAGGGGTGTAACATGGAAGTATCAGGATGCTCCCATCACAACCCACGCAGCCGCATTCTGGACCAGTTGAAGCCTCCAAGTGGTCCTCAAGGGCAGCCCCATGTAAACAGCATCTTAGTTGAGAAACCCTGCCCTAATTCTAGCCATCTTGTCATAAGAGATCCGTAAGTTTTTGATAGTGCAATATCCAAAGTGAAGGGAAACCCTACATTTCTAAAGCAATGAAAGTGGCATTGAGATTGAGCATACAGATAGTCTTCACCTTATGGTACAACCATTACTCTAGCAACTGTTCAGGGTTACAATGGCACTGAAATCAGTGACATACCACTAGTCCTTGTTTTTACAACATCACAGTATCCCTGTAGTCACTTGGTCAAAATTTCAGCCCTTGGCAACTAACATGTATTTATGATGATTGCAGTGTCCCAGAGTCATTTGATCTCTATTCACAACTTTCCCTGGTGATTTCCAATAAGCAAAGTCAATCGGAAAACTGGATTTGCTTAATGACCACATGATTCATTTAACAGCTGCAGTGATTTGCTTAACAACCCTAGCAATAAGGTCATAAAATCAGGCATAAGTCTCATCTCCTCCCATGAGAACCATTGAACATCTAGGGAGAAGTTGTTTCAGGATCCCAGAAACTCCCTGAGGAGCCTGTGTTCTGTCTTTACCTACCAGGCTCTTTCCTCATATTGGAAAAAGCAAGAGATGGGCAAAGCATTACTGATTCCCCCAGTAAAGAGGAGTGATTGAAAGATCCGGTGGGACAGTTTGGTCTTAAGATTGCCCAACTATACTGCAGCCAAAACAGAAAATCCCATCAGTGTTGAGGACCAAAAGCCCAATACAGGTAGTCCTTGAATTACAACTATTCATTTAATAACCATTCAAAGTTACCATGGCACCCCAAAATTGACTTATGACCGTTTTTCACACTTATGACCATTGCAGCATGCCTGCAGGTCAAGTGATCAAAATTTGGCTGCTTGGCAACTCCCGTATAACTATTTAAGTTGGTTGCAATGTCCCAGGATCACGTAATCACCTTTTGTGACTTTCTGACAAGCAAAGTCAAAGGGGAAGCCAGATTCATTTTGCAACCATGTTAATAACATAACAAACTGCAGGGATTCGCTTAACTGTGGCAAGAAAGGTCGTAAAATGGAATACATCTTTGTTTACAACTGGTTTGCTTAGCAACAGAAATTTTGGGCTCAGTTGTGGTTGTAAGTTGTAGGACTACCTATAATAAAACTGCTTTGGCCAGGTTGATGAGTTGAACTTTGTGTGTGCCTTTGAATCAGTCTGATCCTTCAGTTTTCTTGACAGCATTTTCAGAAATGATTTGTCATTGTTGCCTTCCAGGTGGAATAGTTAGAAACCATTTTGAAAAGTTTGCTACTCCATTATGCAAGTAAAGATCAGACATCCAGCCCTTGCTTATCAATGGAGACCAAGTGGAGCAAGTGGCCAGTTTTAAGTTTCATAAAAGTTTCCATAAAAGAGGACCTGACCTGGGGTGCTCAGATTGCAGTACTGGTCAAAAGGGCCCAGCAGAGATTATATTACCTGGGACTTCTCAGAAAACAACGGAATGAAAACCTGCTGGTGACCTTCTACCGCTGCACCATAGAGTATTTTAACTTACTGTATGGTTTGCCAATTGCACAGTGACAAATAGGACGGCACTCCAGAGGGTTAACATCATTGGCCAGAGGATCATTGGTTGCCCTCTCCCCTCTTTGGAAGAGCTTTATAGCTCCTGCTGCCTTAAGAAATTCAAAACATTGTTAAAGATGCATCTCATCTTGGGGACACTTTTTTTAAAACTATTACCATCTGGCAGATAGTAAGGATAATAAAAAACAAGGACAAATAGGCTGAAAAACAGCTTCTATCCCAGGGCAGTAGCTCTTTTGAATTCTACTGTATAGTGCAGTGTTGGTGCAGTGTTGGGGGTTTTCAGTTCAATGTGTGGAGTGTAAAGGATGTGTGTTTGTGTTTATTTTCATGGTCATGATGTGCACTGAAGATGGTGTTTGATTTCGTTGTATGAGGTGCAATGACAATAAAGTAAACTAAACTAAAGATAGACTTTGAGCTACAGCCTATCATGGTCGTAACTTGTGATGATGATGATGATGATGATGATGATGATGATGATGATAATAATAATAATAATAATAATAATAATAATAATAATAATTTATTTGACTTGTATGCCGCCCTTCTCCCTAAGGACTCAGGGCGGCGAACATTAAAAATTATCATAAATTTACAATAAAAACAAATTAAACACATACAAGTCTAGATCAACAGTTAAAAATTAAAACAGTTAAAAACCCCATCCCCCGGGTCACTCCAGACCGGCCTGTTGAAACAGCCAGGTCTTCAGGTCCTGGTGGAAGGAGCGGAGATCAGGGGCCAAACGGAGATCCATGGGGAGCTGATTCCAGAGGGCGGGCGCTCCCACAGAAAAGGCCCTAGCCCTGGGGACCGCCAGCCGACAATGCCTAACCGACGGTATCCCAAGGAGGCCCCTCCTATGAGAATGTACAGGGCGATCGGAGTGTGATGCTGGCAGGAGGCGTTCCCGCAAGTACCCTGGACCCAAGCCATTTAGGGCTTTATAAGTTGTTACTAGCACCTTGAAACTAACCCGGAAGGCAACTGGCAACCAATGCAAGTTGCGCAGGAGGTGATGATTGTAGACTGAGTCAGTCACATGACTGACCCAATTTTACAATCTTTTTCGCAGCAGTGAAAGAATGCATGGGTGTTAAGTGAACATCACAATAATTAAAATAAAACCAATGGTTCTTTATGGGCATGGTTTTGCTAAAAACAGGAAGTAAATGGTGTTTTCAGCAAAACCATTATAAAACATGATCATGTGACTGAAGGACCCTGCAAACGGCCATAAATGCAGCCCAGCTGCCAAGCGCTTGAAGTGTGGTCACATAACCAGGGGGGCTGCCCATCAGAATTCCAAATCTGGATTGTAACTACCCTCCCCCCAGTAGGTCTGTCATTACTTGGACCAGTCAGGGGAACATGGTTTTGCACACTTTCTGGATCCTGTGTCTGCGCGGATGGGGATTTGCTCATTTGGTCACAGAATGGTGCCAGCCCAAGCCAGGGTTTGGGGATCCCTGCCGTAATCAAAAGGAGATAGAGAGTGCTGGTATCAGAAAGTTGTTCTTTAGTATAATAAATATCATGCCCAGAGGCGGACAGTTTAGATAATGAAATGCACTCCCATAAAAAGATACATTAATTCTGTCTAGCGATACATGAAATCTGCCTCGTAATTAAGTATAAGAACTAAAGTTGTGTAATTTCCTTGCCTGAAGCTGTATTAATATGTTGCCAAATTGTAAATTGGTATGATCGATTTGTGGCATTTGCTCTAAGTGCAGCTTTTTCACCTGTACAGAATAAAAAGGGATTGTGGTTTCCACTATTTCTGGGTGTTTTGTTACCTGTTCACATCAAGAGTCAACCCAGTATTGGGCTGGGCCAACATTCCTAAGGCTAAGAGAAAAAGTGATTGACTGGCCAATCACCCCGGTGACTTTGTGCCAAAGCAGAACAAGAATCTTGGTCTCCCAGTTTGTAGCCTGATGCTTTTCGCCACTACACCAAACCGGCTGCCATGAGAGTTATGTGCTCATTTGTTTTTAATTTTTGCACCAACCTTTACCAAACTCTCAAAGCAGTTTACAATATTGAAAAAAAAAAACCCGTGAAAACATAAAATCTGAATTTATTAAAATACAGTAATAGTTAGGTGAAGGTGCTGGCCTAGGAGCCAAGATACTGTTAATTCTAGTCAAACCTTAGGCATGAAACACCTTGGGCCACTCATTCTCAGACCAAGGTTGACTTTTTCCTCACAGGGTTGCTGTTTTGGGGAAAATAGGAGGAGGAAGGAATATTAGGTATGTTCACTGCCTTGAGTTATTTATGAAAAATAATAAATATGGGATTAAAAAATATGAAGGAAGGGAAAGGGAAAGAAAGCCTATCTGATAGGTCCTATCACAACAATGCCTCTTCAAAACAGTTCTCGCTTAGTCTAGCATGTGACTGCAATAGTAAATCAATTATAACAAATTATCCTACCATTGGCCAATTAAATGGAAGTTCCTCATTAAGAGTACTTGTTCAGTACACACATATATATAAACTGTACTGGATTGATAACAATCATTCACCTACAATAATTTTGCTAGAATTCACAGTTGCAGAATATGCAAAAAGTCCCAAAGTGTTAGTTTTTTTAAAAGTCTTAACCAGGCGATATTTTCCAGCTATTGAAGACATTTATTTCTTTCAGAATTGCCCCACCCACATCCTATATATATCTTACCTTGGAGAGTCACCCCTCTTCCTTCCTGGCTATGTTGAAGAAATTGCAATGTTTCTTAGCTGGTAAATGCAGTGGCAGCACAGAAGATTCAACTACTCAGGGAATAGAAACCACAGCTAAATTAAAGGAATTGAAAGTGAAAGGAGGAACTATAGTAGAAAAATACAGAGATAAAACCTGGTGAAATACTGTGACCTCTAGCTGTGGAACCTGGATATAGCAAAGATTTACTGTATTGAATTATTATGTTCTATTTGTATGCTGTAAATCCCTTTATACAGGTAGTCCTCGACATACAACAGATTGTTTAGTGACTGTTTGAAATTACAATGGCACTGAAAAAAGTTACATATGACTATTTTTCACACTTACAATAGCAGTATCCTCATGAACACATGATCAAAATTCAGCTGCTTGGCAACTGGCTCATATTTATGACAATTGCATAGTCCTGGGGTCATGTGATTACCTTTTTGCAACTCTCTGACAATCAAGTCAATGGGGAAGCCAGATTCACTTGATAACTATGTTACTAATTTTTGGGCTGAATTATGGTCGTAAATTGTGGGTTACCTGTATAGGTGAACAGATATAGATGCTGTTGCTTACTGTGAGTAAAAAAAACACCTAGAAAGTGTTTTTACCAGAAATAGACTGAGCATTGGGTGTGTTAACTGGTTACAGATAGTATTCAATTTACGACATTGAGCTGCAATTTTGGTTGTAAGTTGTGATGGTCAAAAAGCAGCTCATCATGTGTCTGCATCTGATTTTACAATGTTTTTTTATGGGAGTCATTAAGTGAATGCAGCTGTCGTTAACTGAACCCATTGTTTGTTATGGGAATTTTGTACAGAAACTAGAAGTAAATAATGGAGAATATTTGTACAGTAGCTCAAGGTTGAAATGAAGGGTCTGAGCTTGCTTGTTTTCTTGCAGGTGTTTCATTGCACAAACTAAGTAACATTATCAGTGCTAGTAAGTAAGCTGTGCTGTTTGCTGTCAGTTTATATTCTGATGACATGCTTGTCTGTGTGGTTGGAGGTTGTCCTAGATTCTTTGGGCCATTTGCTGATGGCTCTCTGGCTGTTTCTTGATTAGGGTATTGATTGTTAATCAGTATTGATTGGATGCTGATTGCTGTTGGAGTGGTGCTGGAGTCTTTTTTGTTCTCTTTTGGGCTGGTTGATTGTCTCTTTTGCATAATCTATAGATGTTGTTAAAGTCTATGTGTCTATTGATAGATGATTTGTCAGAGTGCCAGGCTTCTAGAAATTCCCTGGTATTTCCTTCTGAGGTTGCTTGGTCCTTTGGTTTGCTTTGTCAGTTTCATTAAAAAGTTGTATATCAAAGTCATGTGGCTTTGGGATGCTTCAAATAGCCAGAAATGCGGGCTGTTGAGAACTCAAAATGCAGTCACATGACCATGCGGGCAGACATCGGAACTTTGAATCCAAGTCTTAAGTCTCTTTTGGAGGGAGGGTCTGTCATAAATTCAAATGGTCACTAAGAGAGCAGTTATAAGTCGAGGACTATCTGTACTCAAGAATGTGAGGCTGTGTATTTTTCAAAGTTTCTTTCTTCCCATTTCTTCTTTCTATTTGCCAGAAGGCAATGTTCACATCATTCATTGTTGTTTCATCATTTGCTGCTTCATCATTTCATGAAAAATCAATTAAATCTTCAATAATAGTTTAGGCAAAAGATGTTATTTAGCCTTCTAATTTTTTTCTTGCCAACTATAATGCACTATCCTTCTCCCTGGTTTGCAGAACTAATGAGCAAGCTCACCATTCCTGCAAGCACAATGTGTTTTCTTTTATAATTGAGATTAGAGAATTCTGGAACTCAAAAGAAACATATGTCAATTTGCATGGTATGTTTTTTTCTGCGATGGCTTTGAATAGTGCATGAATTGGGTCAGCTCTAATACTCACATGGGACTTTATATGCACAATCTCTTGCTAGACTTTGGAAAGGTCCACATTAGTTTTTCTACCAGTTCATGTCATGCGATTTTAATTTAACACATCGCTCCAAAAATACCCAAACATTCTGGAATTCCAGAACAAGAAACAGCAACAAAAAAAAACAACAACAAAGCTCAGCACAGCTCAACTTGATTGTTGGTGAAACACTATGGGACAGACTGAACAAAGCAAAAAAATCAAACACCTCACTAAAACAAGATGAATTTTGTCCACCATGACATTGGCAACAGTTCCACTTTTTCTACCTCAGTTGAATGTACATGGGCAATATACATCCAAAAGACAATAGTAGAAAGTTAAAACATGGGCTGTTCACTAAATAAAAAAATGAGTCATATAAAACTTGGGAAATGATTGGTACTACTTGTTATATGCAAGTAGTGATTTGTATTGCACTCCCTTCCATCTGAATGGAGACTGGGGAGAATTCTACAAGGCACCATTTTACTATTTCTCCCCTCCCCCTGCCCATCCCAATTTGAAGCTGACCTTTCACCATCTTAATTTCTGCTGCCTCAAATGCTGAACACCAGCATGGAACTAGTGAGCCAGTCTGTTCTCTTTAGCAGAATAATAGAGTTGGAAGGGACCTTAGAGGTCGTCTAGTCCAACCCCTGCTCAAGCAGAAGACCCTATACCATTCCAGACAAATGGCTGCCCAGTCTCTTAAAAACCTCCAGTGATAAGTTGAGCACCCACAACTTCTGAAGACAAGCCGTTCCACTGGTTAATTGTTGTCACTGTTAGGAAATGTCTCCTTAGTTCTAACATTGCTTCTCTCCTTGATTTGCTTCTATCAATTGTTTTTTGTCTTGCTTTCTAGCTGAGAAAAAGGAGATTAAAATATATATGTATGAAAGGATAATCTTCTGAGCTGCCATTACTACTGGAAAGAACAAAATCCTGTTAGCCCCATTCAACAGAAAAGAAACTGAGCAGTGCCATGCTAGATCAGATCCCTGGCCTGTGTATTACAGCAGTTTCTTCTCACAGCAGCTGACTATCTGCCCACTAGCCTGCCAGCAGAGGGCCCACAGAGGCAGTCACGACTGCCCTCAAGACTATCAGCCTTTGATCCCCTGATTTCCATGAATTGACCAGTGAATTCTAAAATTGAACCACCTGTTGTGTAAACAAAAGTCTTTGGTTTGTCTTGGTTCTTCCAAGATTCAATTTCATTGGTTGACCTCTGTGAAGCAATGAAGACAAGTAGTCAAAGGTGGAGAATTGCTTGCTTTATTCAGTCAGCCTTTCCTCTATATATACATACTAATTTACTTAATCTTAAACAATACCTAATCTTAAACAATACGTCTGCTATCACTGGTTAAATTGCAGACATACTACAAGTTTATAGGATATACTTCATTACTACTTGCTTCAGCAGTTTCTTCTTCTATCTTTAGTTAAGGATTAACCTGTGTTCCAGTTCCCCTATATGCTCAGCTCTTATCTTGTTTTTCTAAAGCAACCTCCTTCATCTTCCAGCTGCATTGTATCTGCACGTAATGCTCCTTATCTGAGATTTGCCATCCGAGACAGGAGCATTCCGGCACATACAATGCCTACACCTCTGGTTCTAGTATTTTGGGAAGGGGAAAATATCTTCCTCTTTTAGTTTAGTTTAGTTTAACTTTATTGTCATTGCACCTCATACAATGAAATCAAACACCATCTTTAGTGCACATCATGACCATGACCATGAAAATAAATGCAAACACACATCCTTCACCCTCCACACATTGAACCGAAACCCCCCGACACCACACCAATACTGCACTATACAGTGCACTCTTGTCCCTTTATCTCTCTATGCCTGATTTGCACAGCTCATTAGGTCTCCTCTCATTCGCTTCCTTTAAAAACTAAAATGCCCCCAATTTTTTTCTCATAGGAATTATGTTCCAGTCTCTTAACCATCTTAGTTTCCTTCCTCTGAACCTTCTCTAATTACATCCCATTGATAGAATGATGACCTTCTTCTATGTATTTCATTTATATTGTGTGCACTTTATTTTATGTGTTGCATGTGCAATGCTTGTAAAAAAAAAAGAGGTGGGATTACAAGAGAAGAGCTGTGGCCACTGTTTTTAATACTTTCTAAGCCAATCCTGTTTCCAACCTTTCAGAATGAGACATGATTAGTTGATTTAAAATACTGTTGGAAGAAATATCCTTCTGGGTTCAATTCCAAGTGGGAAAAAAAGACACTGGAAACATGGTGGCTGTTTGGAGATAGTTTAATGGTGGACAGGACCATGTGGCTTGGAGCTCCGGAACGAACAAAGGGTGATCACATGTTTCAAGATGTTGAGTGAAGAAGAAAAAGGGCTGAGATGTTGAGAATGCCTGAGTTTTATGCCCTCTGTTGGGCCCTACCTCAGTGTTTCCTGTTCCTGTGTAAGAAATGTATCCCATTGGCTATCAGATGCCCAGGGGGCGGGGGTCTTAGCTAACTTTGTAAGATTTTGGGTGCTGGCTGATATAAGGGGCCATGTGGTTAGATGGGTAGAGGACTCTTTTGTTGTGTAGAATAGACTGGCTCAGGCCTTAATGGCCCCATTGGCAAGGGTGGGAGGGCTGAGTTTCTGCCTCTCAGTTTCTACTTCTCTTTTTAGGGGAAATATTCTGCCCTTTTTGTATTTCCTAAGATATTTCATTTTTCTAGGAGACGAGTAATTTATAACTTCCAACAATATTATAGATTCATATTAAAATTTAATCTTCTACCAATCTTGCATTCTACTATACCATGTAACCGACTAAATTTAAAAAAAAATCCCAGCACTTGGTGGCTGTTAATCAAGAATATTAGTTTTTTTTTAAGTTGAATCTTTAGCAACCAACATCTGCTCTACTTTGCAAACATTTATTATTTATTTCATAAAAGTATTTACAGACTACACATCCATAAAAAACCCCTGAAGAACCAAAGTGGTATAGAACTTTTCAGAATTAAAACAATTTAAAGTAAAATAAGATGAGTTTATTGATAGTGAGACCAATATAAAACAAATGTTTTTTTTAAATGCTTAAAATGCACAGGATAAAGTTTGGGACACATCAGGGGATGTTATTCCTTAAGATATACAACATCAGAGGGGAGGCCTAATTCTGCATCACCCCTAAGAGATGATTTGCAGAATACAGAACAAATTGGTGAACCTGTCCTACAAATACCTGAGAGCTGAAACATTTTAATACAATCTTTAAACTAATCTGGTGGTAAATTGTATACTTGTGTAAGAAAGCATATCTATCAGTATGTAAGAAAAATATAAATTGTATCGGGTGCTTCTTCAGATAATTCTCTGCTACACAATATGACTCTGAAAATCTTTGCAGTGGTGTTTTATGAAGGTTTGAGCAAAGTCTCCATCAAAGTTGTTTTGTAAGGCAACATGACCTCCTCCCTTCACTTCTAATGATGAGGAGAACATATTGCTTCCTTCTGCTTTGTTTTGCAGGCCCTCGGATATTCCTCTCTGACATTGATGGGCTTCTGCATCCATACAGTTCCTCTGCAGAAGCCACTGTAGAAGGCTACAGTGAAAGTCAAGCTGCCTTTAGTGTGAAGCTCTTTAAAGAAGGAGACCTATTTCACCAATCTGTTTTTTAAAGCATTTTTTCCACCATTGCAAGGCCAACTTATTTGTCGTGTGCTTGTTCATCGATGTGATGAGGACTCTGTTCTTCAGCTGGTTTGTCACAGAGCCAGACGTTTTGGGTGGCAGAAAAAGAATATGACTGAAAATATAACCGGGTCACCCAAGGTTAACTGGCCTCCATGTATAAGGACAAGAACTTGGGTTTCTCCATTCCTAATCCGGACCTGAGAATATACCATGAACAGCCAAGAAAACAAACTGATGGAATATCAGACAAATCAACCCAAGTTCTCACTCAAGGCATAAATGGCTAGACTCAAATTATTCTACTGTAGGAAGGTAGCACCCACACCCCTCCTAGAAAATTGAAATATCCTAGGAAATATTAAAAAGGCAGAATATTTCCCCTAAAAAGAGTAGAAACTCAAGAGCAGAAACTCACCTCAGAAGTAGAAGCTCAGCCCCACCTTTGTTAATGGGTGGGCCTTTCCTAGGGCAGAATACTTTACATAACAAAGATCTCCAGGTAAAGCT
Organism: Naja naja; assembly: GCA_009733165.1. Classification (NCBI taxonomy): domain Eukaryota; kingdom Metazoa; phylum Chordata; class Lepidosauria; order Squamata; family Elapidae; genus Naja; species Naja naja. The sequence goes on from CM019149.1 coordinate 201,263,420, forward strand.
ATAGCAATTACCAAAAGCCCTTTTCAGTGCATCATCATGCAGCAAGGCTCAACCAAGCCTGGAACGCAGGGCAGCCTATAGAGTTGCCCCTGCATGGCCCCATGGGAGTCTGACAACCGATCAGAATACAAGCTCCAATTCAAATCCCAACTAAGGTTATAAAACCCAGGCACTCTCAGCACCTCAGCCCTTTCTTGATCTTTTCCTTCATCTTGAAGCATGTGATCATCCTTTTCACTCTGGAGCTTCAGGCCACGTGGTCCTCCTGTCCACCATTAAACCTTCCAAACAGCCTCCATGTTTCCAGTGTCTTTTTCCCCACTTGGAACTGAACCCAGAAGGATATTTCTTCCAACAGTCCTAAGTAGTGTTGGAAGAAATATCCTTCTGGGTTCAGTTCCAAGTGGGGAAAAACACACTGGAAACATGGAGGCTGTTTGGAAGGTTTAATGGTAGACAGGAGGACCATATGGCTTGGAGCTCCAGAGTGAAAAGGACGATCATATGCTTCAAGATGTTGGGTGAAGGAAAAGAAAGGGCAAGATGCTGAGAGACCCTTGGTTATATATCCTCTGTTGGGCCCCATTTCAGTGTTTCCTGTTCCTGTGTAAGAAATGTATCCCATTGGCTGTCCGACTCCCAGGGGCGGGGGTCTTAGCTAACTTTGTAGACTTTGTCTGAACCACATGGCTTCACCTGAGTGCTGTCTGATGCAATCTTCCCAGGCCATGTGGTGAGATGGGTAGAGGGCTATATTATGTAGAATATTCTGGCCCAGGCCTTAATGGCCTGCCCATTTACAAAGGTTGGGGTGAGCTTGAGGTGAGTTTCTGCTTCTGAGTTTCTACTTCTCTATTTAGGGGAAATATTTTGCCTTTTTAGTATATCTTAAACATTTCATTTTCCTAGGAGAGGGGTGGGTTTTAACTTCCAACAGGACACATTATGCAAAGACCCAGCTCTCTGGAAAATGCTGGGGAAGATGGAAGGAAGGAAGGAAAAGAAGAAGATAACCAGCAACAAGATGGTGTTACAATAGTTGTTACAATGGTGATGAACAGATCTTTGGAAAATTTAAAAGAACATCTTAGGGAATAGATAGTAATGGAGAATCTGTATGGTTGCTAGGAGTAAAAAGGAATTTAATGGCACACCTTTCTCTTTAAGCATTTCAACCCAATGGCTCTCTTTACAAGCCTATTCTATTCTGTAACGTCTGTAAACTCTTCTTATCTTCACCCATGTATTTGGTATTTTACAAAGAACGGACTTCAAATCTAAAACTGATACTAAAAAACAAGTTGGGAAACAAAACAAAAATGAGGGCAGAAAGAATATATCAAATTTCAATTATTTTCAATTATTGCATCGGGCCTACAGGTTTCTTCCAAAATCTACATGGAAGTAACACAACAGTATTACACTCTATCCTTAAAGCATCTGCCTGGTCACAAATTTTATTAAAAACTCTTAGTAGAATAGTACAAACTGTGTTCTATTTTTTTTTCAGTGTGCTTTTTTCTTTCAGTCCACATTGGACTTCATTGTTAGATGTCATACCATTTCTAAGAATAAAATCAAACAAATATTTACATAATATTAGGACTAGCATTGTATATGTGCTTTTTTATTGACCTTGCTTTTATGACTTCAGAGGAAATATGAGACATAGAAGCAAAGCAAGTAGAATGACAGGTTTGGTAGAACTCTTTTCATTGCCGAAGCAAGACAATCTTTACTGTGTAAAGAGCTCAGTTGTTAAAGAATCATTTAAAACCATGACTGTGTTAAAGAGTTAAGGTTAAGTGAATTAAAAAGATGACATATCAGTGATTTATTCAGTGAACAGAATTTGGGATTAAATCTTCTCCTTTTATTTAAAATCCAAATGGAAGTGGAAAGTTGCATGTCTGTCTGTTTGTGTATCTCTCTCCATCCACCCATCCATCGTTATATTCAAAAGGACAAAGAAAACAGGGTGGAGTTGTTGAAAAATACAGAATATCTCTCTCCTCAATGCAGCAACCACATTGATTCTGTTGTAGTGCCACCCTCTGATTTTCTCTTAATTGCTCTTTTTGGCCTCTCAGTCCTACATTTCCTCCTTGTCCCTGAAAACCACCTCATCCACCTCTTTTACAAAAACTATCCAAAAATCTTGCCCCAAGGAATTGTAAGAAAATAACCAATCTGCTATTACTAGGACCAGCTGCCAAAAATCAAAATGAACCTGAAACATAGACCAGTTGGATTCATACAACATATTAACCCATATACTTTAGTTACTGGATTATAGTAGTTTCATCTATGTTATTTAAGTCCAAATCAACCAAGCCATATTAAGGCTTGGCATGATCTGAGAAGTTATCAATTCCTGCTGTATAACCATGGCCTCAAATGGTTTGGGACCAGATCAAATATTAGAACCTGCTACTTCAAGCTGCCATTTTATGACATGCTACACCACATCACAGCTATTTAATTGCAATTTTATTTGGGTTAAGAAAATGTACAAATGCCTCTCACCTATTAAAACCTTAGATTTCTATAGCGATTAAAATTATTAAGTTATACAGTTAAGTATTTGACTAGTAGTCAACATAAAGTACACTTACAACTATATAATATTAAAAGCATCATGCATATTATGGAAGTGGTTAATTACTTTAAACAGGTCAATCCATTTATTAATTTCTTTCCTTCTCTAAGGGCCCTGCCACCTAAGCCTTGTCCAAGGAATGCCTCTGTTGAAGACACCAGTTCTCCATATTATTAATAGTAAAGAATTAATATACATTATTCTGTTTCATGGATTCCTCTGCTGAATATTCAGCAGGACAATAAGGTCCATCTACCCATGACAGACGAGTGTATTTAGCTATATATTCCATGACTTCGTACACAGCCATCCTAGCTTTGTTAATCTTCTTTGGGGTCTCTTTCAGGAAGCCACTGGGAAGATCCTGGAAAGATGTGGCAGTAGAGAGGACAGTTTGTAGTTCTTTTAAATCATACTAAGCCTGTTGGATTTTTTGTTGAAGATGTTCAGGAAGGCTCTGCATTTTAGTTGACTTTCTGGCAGACTTTCTGCATCTTCTGTGCAACACTGTAGGATGTGGCTACAGCACAGGATTCCATCTGTTATGAAACACACACAAAAAAGATCTGTTAATTGAACATCATAGATGTTCATCTAAAGGGGGGGGAGGGAGGGAAGGAGAGAGACATGGGCAATTGAATATTCTGGCTTATGCATGGAGACACCATTGTTTATTGTTGTTGCCCTGATATCAGCCATATAGTACATGCCAGGTGGCAGAATTCAAATGTCCTCCCTTTTTTCTCCCTCACTCAATTTTGTATATGTATGTATATTCTGTAAAAGGTCTTTGAACCAGCTCTTCATCTGACCTTTTTCATATATCCTGAGAAACACACCAAATCTTTTCTTCTGGTGCTGGATATAAATTCTGCATATAAATACATAGTTTGCTTAATAAGGATCCAATCTGGGTCAGTCACTGGGAGTAGAGGTTTAGTCTGTTTAATAATGGTTTACTGAATAAATCATAATTGGCTAGGTTTACCCAGTATGTCTAGCCACAAACCATTGTCAAGGCATAATCTTCTGTGAACAACAGCCATTCCATATTTTCTTGTATCTTCAAAAGATGAAGCATTCTCCTGCTGAGATACCTACCTCTGCCTGATTTGCTGCACTGCTCTGACCCTGCTTAGGTTGACCTTTGTACCATTCCTTCCACATTTGGTACACTTTTTCTTGACCTCTGTGAACTTCGTAGTGCAATTCCTCCTTGGTATATTTTAGCTACAATGAAGAAAAAAAAAGAAAAAAAAAGTCATGCACTGCAAGTTGTGTTTGACACTATAACTACAGCTTTGGCTCAAAGGCCAGATCTATTCATTCCCTACTCAGATCATAAAGAGCCATGGTGATGCAGTGGTTAGAATGCAGTACTGCAGGCTATTTTTGCTGACTGCCGGCTACTTGCAATTTGCCAGTTCGAATTTCACTGGCTCAAGGTTGACTCAGTGGAAGAGTGGATGATGAAACTGATTATTTTAACCATCCAGTTTTGTTTCTACTTGGAGACCACACTGGACTTTTTGCTTGAAATGGAAAGACATGAAATTTTAACTTTGGGATTTGATGATTGTTCATACTATTTAGAACTGTTTATAATTATAGCAATTCTGTGTATTTCTAATCACAGAGTAAGAGGCTACAGTGACATATTGTGTATATTAATCTTAGAGTAAAAGAGTAAGAGGCTAATGTATTTTATACCTATATCTGAAAGTCAGATTTTTTTTTCCTGTTTTTCCACATTCCTAATTTTGGCTTTTTTTCTGAACCATTCTTTCCCCATGATTCTATGATTCTCCAATTCCCTTTGTTTCTTTACATTTTATTTCTTATTGAAACTTAATCTTTAAAAAAAAACATTTTCCCCCCAGAGAAAAAAATAAAAGGAATCAAAGTGCACAATCTGCTGGGCATTTTTTTTTCATTATAGAACTGCCGTAGCCTTTGACATTAGCATTAATAGCTAAGGCTCATTTTGGCCTGGGAACCTCAGAGGGCATTGCTAGTGGTCCTCGAACAGGAACAAAGTAGATGTAGTGAATATTTGGGGGGGGGGGTTGCAATTGGGCAGAGGATTAAAGGAACAGATTGGAACTTCAAGCCTTGCAGATGTTTATAAAAGGATTTATAAAATCCTTCCAGTGAGAGAAAATACTTAACTCTCTTCCAGGTTTGGATGTTCACTTCACCCCTCAAGCCCCATAAATCACCCCCCTCCAAAAATGATATGATATATCCAGACTCTTTCCAGAGCCACATGGATTGCAAATGTGATTTGGGAGATTGTCATTTGTCCTGGGGTCAGAAATTTATTTAGAATTCTCTTAGAATTGAACTGTGCCTTTTTTTTACAGTACTAAAACAAAAAAATGCACTAAAACAGTCTCAACTTGGTATCTTGCAAGTACCTTATACCCCATCTTTTATCATCTCCCAAACATGGCCAGATTAGAAAAGCTGGAAAACTATTTTTGGAAGAGTCCTTCAAAAATTTCTACTAATACTCCTGCCTATTCCTAGACAGAGCTCAGAACATTAAAATGTCCTAAGGTTGTGTGAAGAGTTTCAAACAACCAATGGTGCTGGAATTATATTAACAAGCAATATTGAACTCATTTTCAACACTGCTTTTTTAATCAAAAAGTCATCTGCCTGGATTTGCAATTAATCCTTCCAGGTGAATACTCTGTTCCACTCACTTAAAACCATACTTTAAGTCATTGCATTACATTGTTGCATGACTTCTTATTTAAAAGGAAGACTTTCTGCAATCAAAGTTGAATTCTGTAACCCTAAAGATGTATTTTCTTGCTTCATAACCAAAATGGCTGTGCCAAATGGAGATGATACTGTATAATTACTATCTAGCACATCTGGAATACATCGAATTGGGGACAGTAGCAGAATTTTATTTACTAATGAAAAGCTTGAATCCACATGAAGTCAAGAAGGAAGAAACTATGTACAAAAAATTAGAAGATTTGCTAGAATACAAGAAAATGTTGATGTTTTTCCCCTTAATAAAATATAGACACAACCTAACACATTCTGAATCTGGTTAATGGATAATGTAGGTCAGTATTTTCCAACCTTGGAAACTTTGGTATGTGTGGATTTCAACTTCTAGAATTCTTAGCAAAGACCATACTGCCTGGGAGTTAAAGTCCACACATCTTCAATGTTAAGAAAGATTGTTGTAGGTAGACTGTTTTTTTTTTTAAATTACATTTATATGCCACCCTTCTCCGAAGACTCAGGGCGGCTTACAATTTTTGGGATGCAACCCAGTGTGCTCAGCAATAGCCTTCATTCCATTGTATATGCCTGCTTATTACTAAGCGGCATTTTTACAAGGTCAGCTAATTGCCCCCAACAATCTTGGGTCCTCAATTTACCTACCCCGAGAGGATGGAAGGCTGAGTCAACCTTGAGCCTGGTGGGATTGAGCAAGAGTGCAAGTGAAAAACACAATGCAAAATCCCTAAAAAATGAACCTGAAACGTAGGCCAGTTGGATTCATGCAACATATTAACGCATATACTTTAGTTACTGGATTATAGTAGTTTCATCTATGTTATTTAAGTCCAAATCAACCAAGCCATATTAAGGCTTGGCATGATCTGAGAAGTTATCAATTCCTGCCGTAAAACCATGGCCTCAAATGGTTTGGGACCAGATCAAATATTAGAACCTGCTACATTCTGGCTCCAGTCCATGGCTGAATCAGCTGCTTGGCTGGGTTCAGTCCATGGCTGAATCAGCTGCTTGGGCTATTTGCTAAAGAGATCATTCAGCATCTTACTGTACATGTTCCAACAAGGATGCTCTCTCTCACCCAAGGTCCGACTGTTCACCCTTTCTTTTATTTCCCAAGCACAACATAGAATGACTGAGTTTCTTACCAAGTAAAAGAGCTGTTCAAGCTGGAACAACGTCTGCTGTACACCCAGTTTGATCTTTATCAGAGAATGATGGTAGGCTCGACTACAGAGCTTGATTGACAAGGAACCCAGGCGCCTGTAGTAACTTGGCTCTTCTTTCTGTTTTTCAAGAGAGGCAGCTCCAGAGCCTTCAGGGTGGTCCGAAAATGCAATGGCAACTAAACAACAACAATTAGATCAAAAGGGATCCCCATTCACAACACCTGAGCTAATATTATCAGTAGTCGCTTTATTTCACAAATAAAATTCCTCACAATTAAGTTTCTGAGAAATCTAGCTACTTTATTCCTCAAATAAATCCCCCTTGATTAAGCACTGGGGAAATCTGGGCTACACTTATATATAACTAATAAAAAAAGACTTCAAACCATCTCCCTCATTGTTAAAAATATTTAATTAGGGAAGTGAGGGGTACATATTTTAGCATATGTACTACAATTTAGTGAGAAATCAGCTTTGGCCCAGAAAACTCCTTTTCACTGCCCCTGTCCAGCACTAAGCTATGTTAGATTTTTAGTGTAGCATGTTATGTGAACTCAACCTTCATGGCATGTAAAACAAGATCCATGGCTTATAGGTTGTGTGAAACTCTTCAGTTAAATTTTGTGAAAGAGTGAAAGATGTTAAAATACAGTTTATTTTTATACAATTGACTGAGAGCACCCGGCTTCCCTTACAAATTTGGTCTTCTCTTCTGTCTATTCTATTTCCTATCAATGCTGTAGACTGCATATCCTTTGGCACAAAGATCTGTCTTTTGCTGGAGATGCAGTACAGGTAGTCCTTGACTTACAGCAGTTCATTTAGTGACCGTTCAAAGTTACAATGGCACTGAAAAAAGGAACTTATGACCGTTTTCACACTTATGACCACTGCAGCATCCCCATGGCCATGTGATCAAAATTCAGGTGCTTGGCAATTGATTCATATTTATGACTGTTGCAGTGTCCTGGGAACACGTGATCACCTTTTGCGACCTTCTGACAAGCAAAGTCAATGGAGAAGCCAGATTGACTCAACAATGCGGTGGCTAACCTAACAACTGTTAGGTTCAAGTATAAATAAAAACTGCAATGATTCACTTAACAAGAGTGGCAAGAAAAGTCATAAAATAGGGCAAAACTCACTTAACAACTTTCTCACTTAGCAACAGAAAGTTTGGGCTCAATTGTGGTTCGTAAGTCGAGGACTATCTGTATAAGCAAGTTTATCCTAGATAAGATCATTCAGTTCCTCTATATTGGCTAGATAAAATCACACAGAATGGGCTTGGGTTAAGTCATGGATGATCAATCATGGTTTGTTGAATAAGCCACAATTGCTGGCTTTTCACATCAGCTGGGTCAAAACCAAGCAAATCTCCTTCTGATTTAGCATACTCACTGACCAGCAGGAACTCTCTAGGCAAAAAATTTTCCCTATCAGAATTAAGAGCTCTCAATTAAAAAAAATGAGCTAGAAAATATTAGATCCTATTTTTTTTTAAATAACTAATCTGTTTAGCATACCTCCCAATGCTTACTTTACTTCTGACATATTTTCAATATTTTATACCTTTATTAGGCCAGTTTAGTGTATTCTTAGTCTACATTTCCTAGCCAATGCCTTTCAGATGTTTTAAACTTTATTCAAAGGAAGAAGTATTAAAAGTGAACGAATGAATAAATACTGTTAGTTGGTTAACTATCTCAGCTATTGTATACATTTATTTATGGATTTTGGAAAAAAAATTAACTGTTTTAGTTTTAGAATTATATGCCATCCAGAGTCATTGGCAGAGATAAATGGCTATTGAAATAAAATAAGTAAATAAATTTAGAGGTCGAACTTATTAGATTGTGGATAATCAAGAGAGGGAACTGCATAATCTTACAAAATTCCTCATCCGTGATTGGCAGAAAGTGCTCTAGTAAGTCATCTGATGTGTAGATCATCTTGTCAACACTACTGGCCATCATCTGTGCCACGTTGATTTCCATCACAGTGTTCACAGCACTCCTCGCTGAACACAATGTCACTTCCACGCTCTCCACAGCAGCTTCAATGCCTATATCTAGCATGGTATCCATAATATCCTTTGCTTCAGTTAATTTGGTATAAATAGATTCAATGGCATTTGTCATGATCTTGGGGCGAAAATCCAAAAACAGAAAGCATCACAGTGAAGAATGATGAAAATCGACAGAATTAAGCACTAGCGCATACACCCTCCTCTCTAAATTTGGGTTCTATGTCGTTCTTGCATCCAATTTGGATTTGATTTGCTATGTTTGTTTTTAGTGCAATTACATTTGAAAAAACAACAACAAATATGCAGGTAGTCCTCAACGTACAACCACAATCGAGTCCAAATTTTCATTAGCTAAGCAAAGGCAGTTAAGTGACTTTTGCCTCATTTTGCAATTGTTAAGTGAATCATGAAGTTGTTAAGTGAATCTGGCTCCCCCATTGACAATGACATTGTCAGATGTCAGCTGGGAAGATTACAAATGGTGGTCACATGAGACAGACAGACAGTCACACGGACAGTGCAACTGTCATATATACATGCCAGTTGCCAAGCACCCAAATTTTGATCATGCGACCATGGGGATGCTGCAATGGTCATTAAGTGTGAAAACCACTTAAGCTACTTTTTTTGAATATAACTTTGAATGGGCACTAAATGAATGGTTGTTAAGTCAAGGACTACCTGTGCACAAAACAAAATTGATTACCGTGTTCTAAGAGTACTGAGAAATGGGTCAGGGTAAGAAATGAAACAAAGAAAAAAACTTTTACATATGCAAATACCCCACAATCCTGTCAAATGGTTTCTAAATCTGGAACTCAATTACCCTACTAATAGAGGTAGTATGGTGATGATGAACCTATGAAGTGCATGTCAAAGAGGACACGTTTTGGGTAACACACCAGTGTTTACCAACACCCAACAACTATTCTCAAATGCACACATTGTTCTCATGCAATTTTCTGAGGCCTTGGAAGCTGCATGAGAATGGTGGGTGTGTGTGTGGTTGTTGTCTTGCAACCTCTGGAGGTTGTGTGAGAGAGCCATGCTCTTGCACAGCCTCTGGAGGCTCTAAAAATCATGCAAGAATCAGGCAGTTTTCAGAAGCCACAAAAGAGCATTTTACAAAACCTAAAAAGAAAAAGAAAAAAGAATAAAGGCCTCCTGTGATCCAGAGCTGCCTCAGATAGGCCATAGAGGCCTGTCAACAGAAAAACACCACCTGAAGGTAAATGGCAGATTCTGAGGAATCACACATGATTGGACTGTATTTTTTTCAAAATTAATGTGTAAAAAATTGTTTCTTGTGTGTGTGAGAGAGAGAGACACACACACGGAGAATCCCTCTCTGAGGGAGATAGGCAATTCAAAAATGTGAATAAATAAAATAAAAAAGTTAATCGTTTTCCAAAATTTTGACATGCCAAACCCAAAAGTTTCACCCTCACTGGACTAATACTACAATGGACCCTACTAAACTTAAGGGGATGTTTTGCATTTTTAAAAAGCACCAAGAGCATATAAAATACTTGCTGGAGGAGTCCTACCAGTCCAAACATTTGGAAGGCTTTAAAGGAGAAAAGAAAATGTCCTTTTTTTTTCCTCCCACAGGAAGAAAAGGTTGGTTGGCATTTCAGCATGACCTGGCTGGTACAGCACCTGCTGATCATAGCTGGGTCTAAAATCCATGCTTATGAAGCTGATCACCTACTATTGTACTGACTACAGTATATAGAGAAAATATGTGGTCTTCCAAGTCTTACTGGATCCTTCACATTACCCATCCTACAGATGTTGGAAGTTGTAATTCAGTGAAATCTAAAAGTTCACATGTTCCTTACATGAATCTACACAGATTGATAATATATTATGGAAGGTCAAGTGATTACCTGGTCCACTGTCTGTTGCATAATAGGAAATTTGTGTTGTAGCCTGTCAAGATTCCTACAGGCAAACATATTTGCAATAGAAACTGTAAAGATGAAAGAAAGGTTTGATTACTTAAAAGATTCCGGTTATGTTCAACAACTAGATGTTACTTGTATTTGGGTTTTATTGCTACTTAGCAATACAAAAAGCCTATGTTTTATGCCTCAGTGTAATGATACCAAGAAAAGTGATCACATGGAGGTGGGATTACAATGCGATGCATTCATTTAGGTGGTAGGAAATTTAGGGTCATAAGAATAGACATAAACAGCACATCAAAAGGTAAGGGCTATGTGCTCTATGCATACCATCTGAGTGTGCTTACTTTGAAGCCAGTGATCTTTTATACTTTAAAAGCAGCTTCGTGTTTATAGCTTATTGACCACTAAACTGCATTTTTAAATGTTCAGGCATTTGTTGAAGTGGGAAGATTCTTGGAAGAAAATATGGAAGAGCAGGTCAGTAGCTGGTTCCACACAGAGAATAGTGTTGTAATTTGGAGTGGGCCTACCAGCTATGACCAATTACTTACGTTGAGGTTCAAATATGTCGAGAAGAGGCTCTGTGCTTCTTGCAATATTCTTCACACCTGTCTCTGCAATCTTAAAGACTGCTTGGATAGCTGGATGAGATTGCTTGGCAAAATTATAGGTAGACGAAACCCACTCATAAGTAGAACCGATTAATGGCACAGCAGCAAACTTTTGGATGGCACACTAAGAAATAAGATACCATAGCATAGTCACTATTTTGCTGGATCCCAGAAGAACTGGGATCTTGACTGCAGAATTGCAGTTAGATCACATATTTCTGAAAGGCACACTTGTCAATGAAGCTATGATTCATACTGGTATGTAAAACTGAATAAATAGTAAACTGATACTGCTCAACTCTAGTTTGTTATTGTTTCTTTCTCAGCACATTATTGTGAGCTTCAAAACAGCACAATGCAAGAATGTCTAAGAAGCACAAAAGCTTTCCTCAGCATTTTCTTAAGTTCTCTGATAGTTTTATTGTGACTAAAATAGGAGCCTGTGGGCCTGCAGCTCTTTGAAAATAAATCTATGAAATACAGGTGAAACTCAAAAAATTAGAATATCGTGCAAAAGTTCATTTATTTCAGTAATGCAACTTAAAAGGTGAAACTAATATATGAGATAGACTCATTACATGCAAAGCAAGATAGTTCAAGCCGTGATTTGTCGTAATTGTGATGATTATGGCTTACAGCTCATGAAAACCCCAAATCCACAATCTCAGAAAATTAGAATATTGCAAAAAGGTGCAATATTCTAGGCTCAAAGTGTCCCACTCTAATCAGCTAATTAAGTCATAACACCTGCAAAGGGTTCCTGAGCCTTTAAATGGTCTTTCAGTCTGGTTCAGTAGGAATCACAATCATGGGAAAGACTGCTGACCTGACAGTTGTGCAGAAAACCATCATTGACACCCTCCATAAGGAGGGAAAGCCTCAAAAGGTAATTGCAAAAGAAGTTGGATGTTCCCAAAGTGCTGTATCAAAGCACATTAATAGAAAGTTATGTGGAAGGGAAAAGTGTGGAAGAAAAAGATGCACAAGCAGCAGGGATGACCGCAGCCTGTAGAGGATTGTCAGGAAAAAGCCATTCAAAAGTGTTGGGGACTTTCACAAGGAGTGGACTGAGGCTGGGGTCAGTGCATGAAGAGCCACCACACACAGATGGAACCTGGACATGGGCTTCAAATGTCCTATTCCTCTTGTCAAGCTGCTCCTGAACAACGAACAACATCGGAAGCGTCTTACCTGGGCTAAAGAAAAACAGACCTGGTCTGTTGCTCAGTGGTCCAAAGCCCTCTTTTCTGAAGAGAGCAACCAAGGACCCAGAGTCTGGAGGAAGAATGGATAGGCACACACTGCAAGATGCTTAAGTCCAGTGTGAAGTTTCCACAGTCTGTGTTGATTTGGGGAGTAATGTCATCTGCTGGTGTTGGTCCACTGTGCTTCATTAAGGCCAGAGTCAACGCAGCTGTCTACCAGGAGATTTTGGAGCACTTCATGCTTCCTTCCGCAGATGAGCTTTATGGGGATGCTGACTTCATTTTCCAGCAGGACTTGGCACCTGCCCACACTGCCAAAAGCACTAAAACCTGGTTCGATGACCGTGGGATTACTGTGCTTGATTGGCCAGCAAACTCGCCTGACCTGAACCCCATAGAGAATCTATGGGGCATTGCCAACAGAAGGATGAGAGACATGAGACCAAACAATGCAGAAGAGCTGAAGGCCGCTATTAAAGCATCCTGGTCTGCCATAACACCTCAGCAGTGCCACAGGCTGATAGCTTCCATGCCACTGCACTGAGGCAGTAACTGCTGCAAAAGGGGCCCAAACCAAGTACTGAGTACATATGCATGCTTATACTTTTCAGAGGTCTGATATTGTTCTATGTGCAATCCTTGTTTTACTGATTGTATGTAATATTCTAATTTCTGAGATTGTGGATTTGGGGTTTTCATGAGCTGTAAGCCATAATCATCACAATTATGACAAATCATGGCTTGAACTATCTTGCTTTGCATGTAATGGGTCTATCTCATATATTAGTTTCACCTTTTAAGATGCATTACTGAAATAAATGAACTTTTGCTTGATATTCTAATTTTTCGAGTTTCACCTGTACATTAGAAAACCCATGCTGGGTTCTATGCCTGTCACATACAGTTTGACCCTTAAATGGTATCCTTTCTTCTTGCAGTATTGTCCACTTACCTGTTTATCATCTACAATCCTTACAGGCATTAACTCTGCTCCAGGAGAATACATGATGACAATAAGAGAAAGAGCAGCCAGCACTACAGAGACAAAATATCCAATTCAGTCATCACACTAATACATGTAATTACATTAAACACAATTTCATTCTCTTTTGCAGAAGCAGTAAGCCAGCTAAATAAACAAACCCTACACTATACCTACACTTAAGCAATGTTTATTCCAAGCTTGATTTATTTACACCACAAGGACATCTACAGATCTCAGAGCAGGCTTTAGTGGTGAGGCCAAAAAGATTCCTTCTATTATAGAGAATATCTGATTTCATACATTTAGCTGTATTGTAATGTGATTTGTTTGCTTTGGGCTGATTTTTATTCTTGCACTTTTTGGCAACTTGCACTTTTTGGCAACTTGTTAACTTGTTTTATATGTATTATGGGATTTTTAGTTTAATTCGGCTTGCTGTAATTTAATTCTATCTTAGTTAACTTAATTTATTGTATCGTTTTTATCTGTGAGCCGCCCCGAGTCCTTCTGGAGAGGGGGCAGCATACAAGTCGAATAAATAAATAAATAAATAAACAAACAAACAAACAAACTATGGTTTGTATATTCAGGCTTTGATTCTTAACTTATGATTTACAAGTTAACAGTTCAGGTGTTTTTCACAAAAGCTCTTTATCATCTATGGTAGGGCAACTTTAAGACTTGTGGACAAGAATTCCTCAGCCCGCCATGCTGGTTGGGGGATTCTGGGAACTGAAGTCCACAAGACTTAAAGTCACCAGGTTTGGAGACCCCTGATCTATTAAAAAAGAAGAAAAAGTGATACTTTTGGGAAAACCCATTTCCAAGATTGTCCCCCCTCAACAAAACCAATATTTCAGCCCCAATTATATAGTTATCAGCTTAATATAGCACAACTCCTTTCTGCACAGTAATCAAAAATAGTTGGCATTTCTGATTATAAGTAGTCTTTAACATATGACCACAATTGAGCCCAAAATTTATATTGCTAAGTGAGACATTTGTTCAGTGAGTTTTGCCCCATTTTATGACTTTTCTTGCCACATTTGTTAAGTGAATCACTGCAGTTCTTAAATTAGTAACATGGTTAAGTGAATCTGGTTTCCCCATGGACTTTATCAGAAGGTTGCAAAAGCAGATCACACGGCTCTGGGACACTGCACCATCATAAATGTGAGCCAGCTATCACACATCCAAATGTAAATCACATGACCATGGGGATGCTGCAATGAACGTGTGAGACCATGGGGATGCTGCAATGATCGTGTGAGAAACAGTCACTGCTTAAAATACTGTTGTACTTTTGAACAGTCACTAAATGAACTGTTGTAAGTCGAAGACTATCTGTATTCACAAATGTGTGCATTTCACTGCAGTTTTAAATTCAAATTGGAAAGACCTTTATGGAGGTCAGTTAATTCTGGCCCTGGTGGAGTTTCTCTCTAGCAAGGCCCTTCCCTTGCCACTGCAATCCCAGCAAAGAGCTGCAGAGAACTCTAGGGTGATAACAGATTTGATTTAAACTGGTATTTCTGCTTTCCATTAGGGGTATTTTCTCCATACTGGTTAATCAGGTGATCAGAAATGCTCAACAGCTCCACCCTTTCAATTTTGTAGACCAATGGTTCCTTCCATAGATGGAAACTGAAGCCTTTGTTTGCTAAGGAATTTCTCATGCTGGGAATCCTTGGGGTTTGTGGTGTTGCAAACCCCCCTCCTCCACAGTAACCTAATCAGAATAAACCAGTGAAACTGTGGCTCTGCTGATATCTTAGAACAAAAGCAATTTAGCAACAGTATTTCAGACACAGTATTTTAAGGAGAAACCAAATATTTCTGCAGAACAACCCAAAGGGGAAAAAAAACACAACCAAATATGGTCCCTTTTAAGAAACTCAATTTTCTGGGAAATACCTCTTGTCTAAGCATAGCAAAAGTATGTTGGTTCAGGAGCTTTTTTTGTTGCATTGTAGCGCAAGGCCAAGATTCTATATCTAACAAAAGTCAAGTATTTTAGCAAAACCTAAAACCAAGTCATAAGAACAATTAACCTCTTCTGCCAATGACATAGTATTTCGTATTCAAAATCACCCAGAGCAAATGACTACCTCTGAATGAGGAATTTCCTTTCAACTATCAAGCTTGGAAGCCCAACGTTTTGCAAAAAAAAAATAGTTAAATTTATTTAAAAAGAAAGAAAGACCAACTTTAAACCCCATTTCGGGGTGGGGGGAAACAACCCAGGTTAGTCATTTTCGCAATCATACATACCTCAAAGCCAACGATAAAGCCACTTACGGCCTCAGTGGTCTTATATACCATAAAACATTAAAAGGCAGAGGCGGGCTATCATTGACAGACAGTTCCGAAAAGCAATCAAAAGCTTCTTCCACTGCTGAATGGGAGATAATAGGATAATTAGATAATGGCTGCAATCCTATACTGTATTCCTTTAACAACCCACAATCAAGTTGGCTAAGAATTATGTTAACTAGAATGCAAAACATCAGGACGACCCGATGTTAGAAAAGGTAGCTATAGATTTACAGTGATCACACTTCCTTTATTAGAAAGGGCAATCTTTTCTCTTTTAATCCCGTCCTTCAGATTTTTTAAATGTGATCATTTTGTGTATCTTGCTCTTTAATTTTTCTTTGTAGTGCAAAGTTATAAACAGAAACAATGAAATAAAATCTTTCAGATTTGCCCCTTTTGAGGCTTACCTTCATGTTTCCCAAGAAAATAAGATTACTGTATGTAAAGTAGAAAAGCTAGTAATTTCCCTTTTTTACTCTTTTCCTATTTACTCTTCCTATTTCTTATTTACTCTTTTCCTATCACCTCTCTTGAAACAAATCTGGAACAATTTACCATCTGTGCAAAGTACATATTGTGTGTAACAGTGAACGTATATGCACTTTTCACTAGAAGCCATGAGATTTATTTCCTGATTTATAGGCAGCTCCAGTTGTAATTCAGTGGAGTTGCTTTTGTACGATAAAATAGCTCACAGACTGGTGGGACCCTCTAGTGAAAGAAAATGGCAAGCAACGGAGAGAAAGTTAATATGAGGTCATTCTCTTCTGCAGTTCAGTGTGTGACCAAACATCGTAACATATTTTGCAGTGTGATGTCCTGCAGTGCTATGAATTGTTTAGCTCTAGAGCCTAAGACTCTAACCCAGGGGTCCCCAAACTTGGCAACTTTAAGACTTGTGGACTTCAACTCCCAGAATTCTCCAGTCAGCTATGCTGCCCACAAGTCTTAAAGTTGCCAAGTTTGGGGACCCCTGGTCTAACCCATTATTGAAAAAAGGCGATGTGATGTGACAAATGGGTTGCTTGAAATGGCTAACTGACTTAGCAAGAGGATGGGCGAAGCTTGCTTTTAGCTAATTCTTTAATGAGGCTTCTGAGCAAAAACAAAACAAAAACATTTTGCTAATGATAGGTTTAATTATCACAGAGTTTTCATTTCCTTCCTTTCTTCTTGAACAACGAGCATTCAACAGGGGAAGCTTGTCTGTAAGTTGTATATTTGCCTCTTCAGCATTTCTGATTGGGAAAAAAGTTGACATTTCTGAATGAGTGTGAATTTGGAAAGGCCTCCCCTTTTCAATTAGAAAACCTTTTTTCAATTGTGGATTCAATTAGCAAAACTTTTTTCAATTGTGGAAGGAGTACGTCAGAGGTCTCCAAACTTGGCAACTTTAAGACTTGTGGACTTCAACTCCCAGAATTCTCCAGCCAGCTAGTTGAAGTCCACAAGTCTTAAAGTTGCCAAGTTTGTAGATACCTGGCGTACGTAATGCTGGGCTCTACACTGCTCCTTAATTCTTTCTGGTGGGCCACTTGATTAAGGTGGCTAAATAATTCAAAAAAAGTTCCTGCATCCTTACTACTGGTGTAGAAGCCAGAGCTGCAGCCTGCAGAATAAGTTGACATCTGAACACAGAGCCACTGGGCTAGAAGGGACCTTGGAGGTCTTCTAGTCTAACCCCTCCCGCTCAAGGCACGAGACCTTTATACCATGGGTGTCAAACTCATGGTGTTACGTTGCTGTCATGTGACATTTCGCAATGTTTCCCCCAGTCACGGAACTGAGGTGAGTGGCCTGCACATGACTCATCCAACCCACGGGCCACCAGTTTGACACCCTGCATATACTATTCGTGTCAAATGGTTGTCCAATCTGTTTTCGAAAACCTTCAGTGATGGAGTGAATACCCACAGCTTTGGGAGCCAAGCTATTCCACTGATCAATTATTCTCACTGTCGGAAAATGTCTCCTTTCTTCTGGATCTCAGATCTAACAAGCTTCCACCCATTATTTCCTGTTCTGCTACGATTCATTCAGTCATTCACTCTTCTGAAAAATTATTCACATTGCTCAAGCTCTTTTCCTGGTATTGGTAGTGTTTGATTTACAACCAGTTGTTTGATAGCCATTCAAAGTTATAACGTACTCAAAGTTATTTAGGACCCATCCTCAAAGTTACAACTGCTACACTACTTCATGGTCAGGTGCTTGCATTTTGGGTGCTTGGCAGCCAACTTGCATTTATGACTGGTTGCAATGGCCCATGGTCATTTGAACACATTTTGCAATACTTTTTGCCAATGGCACATTTTACCATTTTCCCGCAAATCACCCATTGGATAAAATGGATTTGCACTTACGACCATACATTTTGTTAATACGCACATGGTTTGCTTAACAATCACAGTGACTTGCTTAATGATTGTCATAAGAAAAGTTGTAAAATTAAATCTGGTCAAATGGTGCCTCAACTTATGACTGCAATGATTTAACAACTGAAATTCAGGTCCTTATTTTAGTTGTAAACTGAGGACTACCTATAGTAGTATTTCACTATCCTAATAGATTCTTTGTGCCCTTGTTTGTTTCTTTAATATTATGCAGCTTAGCTGTTTATCATAGCTGTATCTTCTATTTCTTCCCAAGTTTGTTCTCTTTCTATTCTCATGGATTGTATTTTACACAGGGGTGGGATCTACTGGTTCGGTGATTTATTTTTGCACTGTGCGCATGTGTGAAACTTAATGAGCTGTGCTGCCTGGACAGTTGAGCAGTGCTGCACGTGGGTGCGCAGCATTTGAAAAAGCACCATTTCCCTGCTTTTCCAACCACAGCTGTGCTGCGCAAAGCAGCTGAGGTTGAAAAAGCAGGAAATAAAGGACAGGTAAGAGCCCAGGCAGGTGGGTGGGCCAAAACAGCAGCAGACACAGTGTCTGTTGCTCTTCAGAGCTACCGGTTCTACAGAGCCAGGCAGAACCGGTAGAATCCCACCCCTGATTTTACAGGAATAGTTTCTTTTGAGTGACTTCTTGGTTGTCTAAAAGAAAACTCAGTTTATCTAGAGAGGAGTAAATTGAGGGAGGCTGTTTTAAACTTTACTAAAGGTCTTGACATAGAATGCTGCTGTCAGCAAGAAAATTAAGTAGGCAATTGTATAGCCTTCTCAATGCATTTTAGCCATTTTAATTTATATCCAGTTATAATTCACAAATTCCTTTGTTTAAATAAGTCCAGAATATCTACAGAACTGCCTTCTGAAACTGTAGCTCGCAAGTTTGTTAAGATCATCAATTGAATTGATGGTTCAAAGCTTTAGTGACACCTGACCAGAAAATACTTACCATGGTCAGCCATACTTACATGGGGTCATTTTATCACCGGTACCTTTTAGATATTAAGTAAAATATGTTCCTTTCCCCTAATATACAATGTGATTTCATAAACAATGCTCAGGGAATACTTAAGGTGTTCTCTCGCTGCTGGGTTGAAGAGTGTCCTTAGCCCATCCTTGAACTGAACTATGTCTTGAAATTTCTGGCATACATTGTCGATCCCTGCCAAATCTCTTTTTTTGACTTGCTGCTGTCCTGATTCTATATGCACAACAAAGAATACACAAAGTGTTCTATTGATTTGTACATCTTTGCTGTTTGCTCTTTTGTGCACTAGTGAGAAAAGTGTTGTCAATCATAGCAGGAATGGGAAAGATCCGACTGCAAGATTATTTTCTGTAGAGTTCTTAGTGTTCTCTGAGCCTGGTTGTTTGCTTGCAGACATTTCATTACCCGATTATTTCATCAGTGCGAGGTAACATCATCAATGCCATGTGGTTTTCTCCTAGAATAATAGTTCTTTGATTAGGGTATTGTTTTCTACCTGAGTGTTTGGTCCATGTTAATCCTTGCTTATCTGGGTATTGGCTGCTGTTGAGAATGTGTTCCCTTCTTCTTGTTTCTTCCTTAGTTTTTTTGTCACTTTGGAATGGAGAAAAAACATGGTTTATTTCTATTGATTCTGATTTGTCAAAATGCCAAGCTCGCAGGAACTCCCTAGCATTTTTGGATTTAGCTTGGTTTAAGGTGCTCAGTTTTCCAGCTGAAACTATGATTGGGTCTGTCCATCTGCTTAAAGAGTTTTCATTGTATCTTCTGTTGGTATTCATAGATGCATTCTGTTAGCCTTCAGCCTATATGTTTACATAGTGGGTATTAATAATTCTTACCCTATTGTAGATGCTTTTCTGTTTTTTTTCTTCTTCTTGGATTCCTGGGTCTTTCGATTACTTAAAAGGTTTTTGGGGGGGCTTTAGTTAGTTTGTTGACTATGGTGATTTGCTGCAGTATGTTTGTACTTGTCTGAATGATGTTTTTAAATCATGGGTTGCCACTTTGGTAATAGAACTTGGTTTATGTGGGTTGGGTTTTTTTATTTTTTTATAAACTAGTACTTCTAATTTGGCTGTTGTGTCCTCTGCTGATCAAGATTTTCAGGAACGATTGTGTGTTGTTGTTTTCTTCTTTGCTTGTGAACTTTATTCCTTTGAAGATGTTGTTGATTGTTTAATGTATTTTCTCTAGTTGTTCCTTGTTCATGATGACATAGATGTTGTCTACATACTGGATCCATACTTTTGGTTATTTGTGGGGGACTGGGTGCATTTTCTAGGTGCATATTATAGTTTCTGCTATGAGTCCCAAGAGTGTTGATCCTATGAGTGTTCTCCAGATTGGTTGCTACAAATAAAAAAGGAATAACTAGAGAGAAGACACATAAATCAATTAGCAAGATCTTCGAAGGGAGAAGTGGGGTTGCAAATAACATTACTGTACCAGGACACAATTTTGCTTTAGTTAAATGCAAGTGGGGAAAGACAGAATAACTGAATACAGATTTGGAAGGGATCTTGGATATACAACATACAATGTAATTCAACCTGCTCCTCAAGCAGGAGATCCTATACTATTCTGGACAAATGACTGTCGAATCTCTTTCTAAAAACTCTCCAGAGATGGTGCACCCACAACATCTGAAGGCATCTACCATGTTTCCCCGAAAATAAGACCTACCCCGAAAATAAGACCTACCCCAAAAATAAGACCTACCCCGAAAATAAGACCTACCCCGAAAATAAGACCTAGTGTGTTTTTGGGAGCCAAAAAATATATAAGACAGTGTCTTATGTTAGGGGAAACACGGTATGCGATTTGTTCGTGGTTTCGTACATGAATAAATGTACATTGTTCTACATGAATATGGTGTTTTTTTTCATGTATATATATATATATATATATATATATATATATATATATATATATATAAAAGACCTACCCCAAAAATAAGACCTAGTGTGTTTTTGGGAGCCGAAAAAATATAAGACAGTGTCTTATTTTCGGGGAAACACGGTATGTAGAACTGTTGTCTTTTTCTCCAATTATAGTGCATTTATGAAGCAGAAGTCAGTGAAGTAGAAGTCAGTGATTATGAAATAGAAGTCAGTGATTACTCTCAGGTAATTTTTATATTTTCCCTTTCTAGAGGATTCCTCTTTATTTTAGCAGAATGAGAATGAATATCCATCTATATAAACAGTAATAGTAACATATTATTTTTGTTGTTTTTCTTGACTTCTAGCAGAAGCCATTCTCTGGAGAGTACAGGTAGTCCTCAAATTACAACTGTTCATTTAGTGACCATTCAAAGTTACAGTGGGTTTGAGAAAAGTGGCCTTTGACTGTTTTTCACACTTATGACTGTTGCAGCATCCTCTTGGTCATGTAACTTACATTCAGATACTTGACAGCTGATTCATATTTATATGGTTGCAGTGTCCTGGGGTCATGTGATCACCTTCTGTGACCTCTTGGCAAGCAAAGTCAAGCCAGATTCACTTAACAACTTCGTTATTGACTTAACTCTGTGGCGGTTCCCGCCCTGTGGAATCAACTACCCCTGGGAGTCTGCCTGGCCCCTGACCTTTGCACCTTCCGTCACGACCTGAAAACTTGGCTATTCAAACAGGCCGGGCTGTGCTGACCTCCTGGGGGGATGTTAAATTTTATAATGAACACTGGGTTTTTTTTAGTATAATTGGACTTGTGACTGTTTAATATTCTTTTAAATAATTTATTGTTGTGGTTGGTTTTAGTTCGACTGTGGTCGTAAGTCAAGGACTACCTGAAATAGATTTAGCAGTTGTAACAATGAGGTTAAGTGTAGGAATTTTTGATTTGGCTAATTAACACATATGGCTTTTTTTAATTCATATTTATATCCCACCCTTCTCCGGAGACTCAGGGCGGCTTACAGTTTTTTTGGGAGCACAACCCAATGCGCTCAGCAATAGCCTTCATTCCATTGTATATGCCTGCTTATTACTAAGCGGCATTTTTACAAAGTCAGCTTATTGCCCCCAACAATCTTGGGTCCTCAATTTACCTACCCCAAGAGGATGGAAGGCTGAGTCAACCTTGAGCCTGGTGGGATTCGAGCCTACAATAATTGCAGGCAGCTGGAACTAAGTACTAGGCATTTAACAGCCTGCACCACCAAGGCTCTTTTATCTGTGTTCCATTATATTCTCTCCTTAGATCTTAGAACGGTTATCGATGTCTTATTTTTCTTTAAAAAAAAAACCATGAACACATTGGGTAGATGAAAATAAAAACATCCCCATAGCTTTTTATTCCATCTGTATAGAAACACATGAGAATAGTACAGTATATTACACTCAAATTGCAACAGCGTTCGCCCCCCCAGGTATTGCTCATCTTGACCCAACATTTCCAATATTTGAGGGGCTGCCACAGGGAGGAAGGGGTCAAGCTATTTTCTAAAGCGCCTGTAGGCCAGTCAAGGAATAATGGATGGAAACTGAACAAGGAGAGATTTAACCTGGAAATAAGGAGAAACTTTCTGACAGTGAGAACAATCAACCAATGGAACAGCTTGCCCTCAGAAGTTGTGGGAGCGCCATCACTTGAGACTTTCAAGAAGAGATTGGACTGGCATTTGTCAGAAATGGTATAGGGTCTCCCGGGTTGGACTAGATGACCTACAAGGTCCCTTCCAACTCTGATTATCTGTTATCTGTTATTTAATTGTGTGGGTTCCAATGAGTAATGTCTGCTTGTTTTAAGATTGTTTTAGGACTTAAGACAACTTTCACTTTCTTTTGCTTTTCGGTTGTATCAAGCCACTCTGGCAAGAAACTATGTTTTTAATAGGAAATCTGGTAATTGTACTCCTACATAGCAAAACAAAAGAAAAAAAAACCCCAAACAGGATGGGGCAGGCTGCATTTGGAAGGTCTCTAAAATCAGAAATACAGATGGGAAACATACAGGTTTATGCATTTCATTTCAGTGTAGATAGGAAAGCTTCCCTATGATCGTATCTCCGTCATTTTGCTGTTTCTGTCAGGCTCAAAGAACCAAGAATGACACGTGGACTCACTGCTGAGTAGTTGGTTGTTTTTTTTATTGTTGTTTCCCTTTAGACAGAAATTTGCCAAACTGAAGCAACTTCCTGCAAAAGTATTGGATACACTCTGTGAACTGCTAGGAGGGGTCCATCTCCGCCCTTTCCCTGCATACCAGAGTTCCACTTGGCTCTCTGGGAAAGAGCCCCTCTTTCTTGTGATTCCGAACAATATTCCTCCCCAGTTTCTCTCTGAACTGGAAAGAAGGATATGATGATACTGCAGCACATATTGGGGGTGGGCTAGGATTGCCAAATGCTGAATAGTGATTAGGAATTGTATGTGTCTGATCTAGGCAGAACACTCTATGAATTTTCAGACATTTAGCAATACCCCATCCGAACAGGGAACACATTGTTGCATTTCTAATTCATATCTTCAGTAACACTATACTTGGGGATTTGGTTGCAGTGTGGAGTCTCCAGTGGTAGTTGTATTACTCATGATGTATATATGCCTTGCAAATGCTACTGATTGTGATTTTTAATCTGGGCTTATGATTTATTTGTTTCTTCTTCCTCTTCCCCCTCCCCCTCCTCTTTCTTCTCCCACTTTTCAGATCAACTAACATCATCTTGCACAATCAAACACAGCATCTGGATCATGTCTGCATTTTGATGGAGACCGCTGTAGTTTCATAGGTTGCGGCTGTAGTTTCATAGGTTGCGGCTGTAGTTTCATAGGTTGCGGCTTATCATCTGGTCAGCTGATGTTGGTTTGGTCAGCACCACCCTGGCAGTTGGACAGTATACAACAGCACCACTAGCAGAAGCAGACCTCACCACCATATTTTATTCCCCTCATATAGTGGTGGTTTTTAATTTTTGAGTTGCCCAATGTCACTTATATGAGATGGATATAAATCCTATATAATTTGTCCTATATAAATTGGATAAATAAATAAGTAAACTCTAATGAGATTCCTCACTGCCCTGTTCCAAGCAGAGGTATTTGGTATCTACATTGTCTTTTTGTTTGAAATAAAAGGAACTTAGAGCTGAAAATACAATATTGACTAAGCACAATTGAAAAGAGCTTGTGCTGACAGTTCAATTCTTACTCTCCAACCCTTTGAACAAATAACCTCAGTTAATTCAGTTCCACACCTAAGGAATGTTCTTGGGTGCATTTTTTCTGCCCATCCTCTTTCTATTTTGGGGTGGGGGGTTGCAAAGGGATTTATTCTGCTGCTCCCAGACTACCCAGTAACAAGAATTGAGTAGAGTTTAATCCATTATGGCATTTGACTGAATTCATAACCTTTCTGGCCTTAACATTGCTTTTCTCAACTCTTTCTGCTGTGGGTGTATAGAAATAAGGTATTTAGGAAAACAATACAAATATTGAATATTCTGCAAAGAAGTGTGCCCTATGAATGCCCCCTTGCTATTAGGTTGTTATTGTGCATCAGTGTCGACTCCTGGCAACTGCTGGGACTAGTTGCTGCAGTTTTCCTGGCAAGTCCTGTAGGAAGTTAGCACCCACCCCTCTCCTAGAAAAATGAAATATTCTAGTAAATATTTAAAAAAGCAGAATATTTCCTCTAAAAAAAGTAGAAACCCAGAAGCAGAATCTCACCCCCACCTTTGTTAATGGGTGGGCCATTAAGGCCTGGGCCAGAATACTTTACATAAGAAAGATCTCCAGGTAAAGCTATAGCAATTGCCAAAAGCCCTTTTAAGGGCATAAATCATCCAGCAAGGCTCAACCAAGCCTGGAACTCAGGACAGCCTACAGAGTTGCCCCTCATGGGAGTCTGACAACCAATTAGAATACAAGCTCCAATTCAAATCTCAGCAGAGGTCATAAAACCCAGGCACTCTCAGCACCTCAGCCTTTTTTCTTGATCTCATGTTGAAGTATGTGATCATCTTTCTCTGGAGCTCCAGACCATGTGGTTCTGTTCACCATTAAACTTTCCAAGCAGCCTCCATGTTTCCAGTGTCTTTTTCCCCACTTGGAACTGAACCCAGAAGGATATTTCTTTCAACAGTCCCACCCCCCAGTAGTGATTTGCCATGACTTGCTTTCTAAGGCAGAGGGAGAAGGACTGGTCCAAGGTCATCCAGCTGACTTTATGCCAGCAGTGGAACTGGAATTTATGGTGTCCCAGAAGTTTTTGTCATGGGATCGATGGACAAACAGTAGGAAAAAGGTCAGGGAACTTTGTTTTTGTATATGAAAACAACATCAAACTGCCCAGAGTTATTAGGTTAACATGGATGGTCACATAAACCTGATTCAATAAAGTAGATTTCAAACATTTCTTCTTTGTTTCTTTCCTTCCTATGTCCAAAATATCTACTGCACATTTACTAACAATAGTTAGAAGCCTTAATACTCTTGTATCTTGTGCACTAGTTATGGTTTTACTTGGCTTGAAGTGCCCTGCTTATAATCACTTTTTCCTTGACCAAGACCTGTTTTGATTATTGCAGCACGTTCTATATGGAGCTGCCTTTGAGAGGCTACAATTGATCCAAAATGCAGTGACTTGAGTAGTTATGGGCAATACTTCATTTACTCATATAATATGACTATTTTGAGAACTGCACTGATTACCTGTTGTTCCTAGGGCAATTCAAGGTGATGATTCCAACCTTTAAAGCCCTTTGTGGCTCAGGATCTTAGTATCTTCAGTGCCCCATCCAATAACATCAAAGAAGCTGGGTGATTTTAGATTTCATTCATTCATTCATAAAATTTATTTGCTCTCCATCTTGTATCCAATGATTCTGGGCTGCTTACAAGATAGAAACACTGAAAAAAACACCAAAACATACAATGTAAAAGCACAGCATATAAAAAATATTAACAGATAAAATCATGGACACCGTGTCAAAAAGGGGAGCTGGACACATGCCTGTGTATAGATGACATTATGGAATATCATCTATAAGGACCTCAGGGCATGCCTTCTAGAATGCTGCCCCCTTTCTCTGAAATAATATATTCCACAGAGATCAGTGCCCTGTATTTCTGTTGTTCTGTAAAGCCATTAAGATGAGGGTCTTCAAACTTGGCAAGTTTAAGACTTGTGGACTTCAACTCCCAGAATTCCTGAGCTAACATGACTGGAGGAGGAATTATGGGAGTTGAAGTCCACAAGTCTTAAAAGTTGTCAAGTTTGAAGACCCCTACATTAAGATACAGCAATTAGCCTGTGGCTTTGGGTAGAAAGCTTCCTACTTTGCCAGGGGTGGCGAACACGCGGCTCTCGAGCCGCATGCGGCTTCCGGCCAAAATGAATGCGGCTCTTTGCCTCTTATATTATTATTATATTATTATTATATTATATTATTTTGTATACTGTGGCTCTTTGCCACGTTTGAATTTTGTTATGCTGCTTCTGAGGAGGGATCTCTGAGGAGAGATTTCCGAGCGCGTAGTCCCGCCCCCGGCTGCGTCATCCCGTCTCCCATCCCTCGGAAACAACTGCACGAGCCAGCGAGCGTGGTGTGGCTCTCTGACTCGCACAGTTTAAAATTGCGGCTCTTTGAGTCAAACTTGTTCGCCACCCCTGTACTTTGCCAATCCTAGCTTTTCTTTCTTTTAGTTGAATATTATTGCAGTTGTTATTTTTAGTTTGTGTCATTTTGGCTTGACTACTGAAAGAGAAGTATGAACTGCTCAGAATTGTTTGCTAATTGGAATGGTATATAAGTTTAATAATCCTATTAAATAAAAAGATATTATTGAAAGAAATATCCTTCTGGGTTCAGTTCCAAGTGGGGGAAAAGACACTGGAAACATGGAGGCTACTTGGAAAGTTTAATGGTGAACAGGACCACATGGCCTGGAGCTCCAGAGAAGGATGATCACATGCTTCAAGGTGAGAAGAGACCAAGAAAAAGGGCTGAGGTGCTGAGAGTGCCTGCGTTTTATACCCTCTGTTGGGCCCCACCTTAGTGTTTCCTGTTCCTGTGTAAAAATGTATCCCATTGGCTGTCAGATTCCCAGGGGTGGGGGTCTTAGCTAACTTTGTAGACTTTGTCTGGACCACATGGCTTCACCCAAGTGCTGACTAATGCAATCTTCCCAGATGCCATGTAGTGAGATGGGTAATCCTATCATGTCCTGAGGACCATGTCTTAATCCCATCACCCTGGAGTTGAAGGGGGGGCAGGGACTGCAGGAAGCTGCTTTGTCTTTAAAACATTTCTCCTTTTCTCATCCAGGGAAATATAATATTCTGCCTTAATATTTACTAGAATATTTCATTCTTCTAGGAGAGGGGTGGGTGCTAACTTCCTACAATATGTTAATAAATAGTTGTAAAAAAATGCAGTACATGTACATTTCAACAACACAGGGTTAATAAGAACAACTGTGGATGCATGCACATCTTTCAGTATTAGTTTTGGTTTTATGTTTGTCTAGGAAACCCAGCCCAATCAAGATTCCCTAGATACACTGGTGGTGTACTTGTGGTTAAAAATGAGTCTATTCTATGTAGACTATATCATTTGTACAGATTAGCTGTGGGGATCATAGTGATACTCTCTTGAGAAAAGGGAGCTCAAAACTTATTTGGTTATATTATTCTAATCTAGAGAGTATGCTATTCACTGGGAAGGAATAACAAAAATAATTGTGGTACCTTAATATCGTGTCTAATTTCATGTACTGCTGCTGAATCAGAAATTTATCCAACATCTCCCAATAATGTGGAAAATGCATTTTGCTGTCAAGATAGACAAAATGGGGAAATGTTTTAAGTTTTATATCAAGAGTGTAAATGAACCTTAAGCTACAACTTAAATAACAAAAAATATTTAGAACTTATAGGAAAAGGTCTGTCTACGTAAGAAAGCATTTTATTGGAGAGGTAATAAGGATAATGCTTTTTTAAAGCAAATGTTTTTACAATGGGAATTTTACAATTTTTGGGAAAATAGCAGATTATAAAAAATGTGAGCGTGCAACAAATGTTAAAATTTCAGAGATAATATTCTCTTGAATTACATTACCTATTACATGGAATTTGACAACTGAATAATGTAAATGGATACTCCTTGTCCTTGCTATGGCCAAGAGACTGATACTGTAGCATTGGAAAGTTAAATATATGGTCCATTCACTGAATGAAGACCTGATTACACTTGCCACCTATCAACAGATTGCCTATAGATGTAGACTTTGTATGTGTTGGAAGAAATGTCCATCTGGGTTCAGTTCCAAGTGGGAAGAAAGACACTGGAAACATGGAGATTGCTTGGAAAGATGGTTTTGTTGGAAGAAATACCCTTCTGGGTTCAGTTCCAAGTGGGGAGAAAGACACTGATGGAAACATTCTGGCAAAAAATTAAAAATTGATCTGATCAGGGAGACTTGATGGATGCTTTTAATTTTTCTGATGCAAAGAGGAAGGCATTGATAGAGGCAACAGAAAAGGATTCCTTTTTGGCTCCCAAAAGCTTTCAACCATGATGGTCTAGCAGCCAGAGGAAAATTTCTGGAAAGAAATTTACAGCATCCCATTTTCTATGCCAATTATTTGCAGATGTTTGATGCACTTTCTGTGAGCTTACAGTCATGTTTTAAGCAAGCAAGCACAAAATTCTTCATAGCCATGGTTTCTTTTTTAAATCACAGGCTGTTCATTTCCAAGAGATGGTTACTAAACCTGTCCCAGCTCTTAGTTTTGTGAGGCCAAATTGAGGTTAGCCATTGTGCAACCCAGATTTTAGTATTGTTTAAAATTACACACCATGAGCCCTGGGACACCTACTCATGTGACCACCAGAGCAACATAACCTGCTTAACTGGGCGGCATCATTTGTGAGTCACAGTCAGGGCTTGGGGTTTGGAGATCTCTTTTCTGTTATCTCTTCGAGTGAGTCAATTGCCTGAGGGGGATGCCCCCTCCCCTATGGGATTATCAGGGAGATATGACTGCTTGGGCTTTAGTGCCACATAGCAAAAAAAAAAAACACACCAAATCTAGGAGAAGCTTTGTGTGGAGGTAAGTGAAGGGGATAGATTCAATTTGATTCTGAATGGTATCTCTCTGTGTGTGTGCTTGTGTATGCAGCTACTTTTACAATACAGACAATATAAACATGCTGGACAAATTTCCCTCCCAGCAGACAGAATTCCAAGGTGTTCAGAATTTGCTGTGCCAGCCACTCTGAAATAGAATCCTTACATGTTTTTTTTTAATTTTACCACCTCTGACTAGAGATTTTACAGTATCCTTTCCCTGCCATGCCCACCAAGCCTAACAATATTTTATTTATCTAATTTCTTGCGTTCACAGACCAAAATACAAGTGTAATAAAAGAAGAACATGGGAAAAATAAAATCATGAACAATTGGTCACCAGAAACTTTGACTGAGGGGAATTACGGTGTTCTCCTCTGATGGTTACAGCTCTTTTAAAAAAATGGAAATCTGAGAAGTGATGTATGAAGAGCCATCCCCTAGACAATATAAGAACAAATTACTAGCATTGGGTCTGGAGGGGTCTATTTCAAGGAGAAACAGTAACTTAGATTCTGCCTGTGTTACACATAGGGCAGTATAAAAAGACATGCTCCACAGTTTCAACCTCAGCTCTATCACAGGGGCATAGCCACTTGCTAATTGGGAGCCTCTTGAATTGGCCGTCCAGTAGTGCTGAGGGCAAGATGTTGAAACGAGCTAGGGAGAAAGCTCTTCTATACTTGGGGATGGTTAGAGTGTAAAAATAAGAAGCCATTCTCAGTCCACAATTATTAAATTGGCTGAAGATCAGAGGAGAGCAGGAAATCCTTACATGTGTACATTAAACTGACTACAATATAAACGAGACACGGAATAAACATTTACCATGAATTTCCACCCTCCCCCCATAATCTTTTCAGCTGTCTTCTGGGGATTGAAAGAGTCTTTAGTCTTCACTGGTCCATCTCAGTATCCGCTCCTTCATGTCTCTGGGTGGCATTAGGTTTGGCTTGGTGGTACGGGTCGTCAGTCAGACTTGGGAAGGTCTGCTCCACTCTGGTTGCTGTGATGACTTTCAGTGGAGGACTGGATCCAATTCCAAACCCAATTCCTGGCTCAAATGGATGGAAGGTTTCCACATGTTGCAGGGCTGAAAGACATAAGAACAAGGTCCCCTCCCCGCTTTTGTGGGTGAGGAAAGGCATTGTAGGAGAATAAGAGATGAGGTAGTGGTGTTGGAACGGGAGGGGTAGATAGCTTGCAGTCAGGGTCTGAGAAAACAACAACGATAACAACACATCAATATTGCAGTTACTAAACACACAAACTGGTAACAATATGGGGATGTCACAGATGAAAAAAAGGGAGCTGGATTCACATGCTTCAGTGTTGGAAGAAATATCCTTCTGGGTTCAGTTCCAAGTGGGGAAAAAGACCCTGGAAACATGGAGGCTGTTTGGAAGGTTTAATGGTGGACAGGACCACATGGCCTGGAGCTCTAGAGTGAAAAGGAAGGAAGATCACATGCTTCAAGGTGAAGGAAGAGATCAAGAAAAAGGGCTGAGGTGCTGAAAGTGCCTGGGTTTTATAACCTTTGTCGGATTTGAATTGGAGCTGGTATTCTGATTGGATTAAGAGTTAGTTTGCTTCCTGCCTAAAAACATGTTTCTCCATTTCTCATCAAGGGAAATATAATATTCTGTCTTTTTAATATTTCCTAGAATATTTCATTCTTCTAGGAGAGGGGTGCTAACTTCCTACATATGGACAAATATTAAATGTGGAACTCATTTATACTGTAGGTTGAAGATGAATGATAAATATACAAATGTGTTAGAAATATATATGTACTTTAATAATATGTAGATATTATACAGAATTATAATTCTTATGATATACTTTGCTTTTTTCTATTTTTTCACTTTTTAAGTTTTTAAAAATTGTGTTATATTTCTTTTTCTGTTATTTTTAAAAGCAATTAAAAGATGGTTGAAAATTCCTGCTTTTAGAGCCCATCCCTCTTCCTTGAAGCAGAAACACATTAAAAAAATGATTTTTTTTGTTATCGTTCTGCAATCTTTATTTTAGCGCCCTCGAATGAGACGGCTGTGCGTGTGGTTTGATTTGTAGTTAGTCCCGCTAAGTAAAAATTGAAAAAAAAAAGTCTGTTCTGCCGTGACCGTCCACAACGGTTTGTACATGGCTGGGGATGATGGGTGTTGCAGGCGGAAACATCTGCCTCCTCCCGAAAGATGGTGCGGGAGGGTTCTCTGGGCCGTGGAGAAGCAACCAGATCCTTCCCCCAATTTCCCCCAGGGATCAACTCGCCTTGAAATGCCAGCGGGTGGAGGGAAGAGGAAATCGCTTTCATTGAAGATGCCTGACTACGCCCCTCTACCTTCTTTCGGCTGACCGGCACCCCGCCTGAAGCGACCATTTGCACTTCAGGAACGCAGCGGGAGCTTGAAGTTACTAGGCGGAGAGCGCACCAACTTCGGATTTGAAGCATCGCCCAGCTTCATCTAGAAAAGCGGCCCTTGCACCTCCTCGTCCAGCCATGGCTCACGACGAGGAATTCGAGTAAGTCGACATTGCGACCGAGGCAGAGCTGGAGGGGGGCTAAATCCAGAAAGTTGGATCGCTTTTCCGTTAGTGGAAAAAGCTGGGACGGAAGACCGCGCCGCGAGTTGCCGCCGGCCCTTTCCGATCTGCTTCTTTGTATCTCTTGGATTGAGTTCGCGCGGCCGGGAGATTGAAGGCGGGGAAGGCGAGCTTCGCTCTGCTTTTGGGTTCGGGGCTGGGGGAGGGGGACAGCGCTTTAAGGCCACTTGTGCAGCTGAAGCAAGGGACGCCTCATCCTACGGCCTCCCCTCCCGGTTAAAGAACGAAGTTGGGGAAGGGGGAGAGAAAAGCGAGGGGAAAAAAAATAGCCGCCTCCCAAATCTCCAAAGGATTGTGGAGTTGAGATCTGCCTCAGCTCCCTATTACGAAATAAAAGCGGACAGGAGGACATTCACTCCTGTTGCTTCTCTCTCTGTGTGTCTATCTCTCTGCCTGTCTCTCCTCCTCACCCCTTGCGTGTAATTGAAACAATTGAGGGGAAGGGAGAGGTTTTTAATTCTTTCCGAGGTTTCTCCCTAATGAAGGGAACGGGTTTTTTTTGTTTTGTTTTAGGAAAGCTGGAGAAGGGCTCTCCCGGTGGCTGTCAGAAAGAGACTTAGAGTCTTTTCCCCCATTATCAAAATCCAGCACTTTCGAGTGTGAATTTTGATGCGCTATTCCTATCTCTATTTGAAGTCAGGCCAGGTTTTTTGACTATCTTCCAGGAAAACCCTAGGGGCTGTTTCCTTGCCCCATTTGCAGCAGCCCAGTATGAATAAGCTCTGGCACACCTGTTTTTTCCCCCTCTCTTTTTCTGCTGGGCCTCTTGGCTGCCTTAATTCCATCTTAGCCCATGATGAGGCAGGCCTAAATTTAGTTGTACGAGTGTTAAAACAGTGTTTTAACACTGTCTGGCTCTAGATACAATCCAAGAGATCCTCAAGCTGTTTAAAAGTCTAAAACACAAGATTTGCAAAATACTTATTTTTAGAAGAAAGAGTTTGAAAAACAAGTTACCCAAATAGTGAAACCAGGATAAATTATGAAAAATTATGCTGTGAAAGAAAGGTACAAGTAGTTCTTGAGCTACGACCACAGTTGAGCTACGACCAACATTTATGTTCCTAAGTGAAACATTTGTTAAGTGAGTTTAGTTGATGTTCAGGTAGGACTGAGCAAGTTTGAGAAACAAGTCATGGGCTGTTCAGCTGTAATGCCAAATTCTAAAGTATGTGTTTGAGTTTAATGCGTGAACCAAGCCCTGTTTGTTTTGCACTGAGAAGTAGCTCTGTGCCACCCTTACTCATAGATCCCCTCCAATGCAAATTTTTTCCTTTTGATTGCTCTGCCATTGTATCTTGCTGAAAGCTTCATTGTGTCACTTACATAATAAACGCCATTTCTGCATCTTGAAATAAGTATGTGAATACTCCAAATAATATACTGGAGCCATAAAGTTGGTTAGTTAGATCAATCAGTCAACCAACCAACCAATCATTGATCTAACAATACATCTGGCAGCAGTGAACAACACTTTTAACAATCCAAACAACAACTGTCAAGGTCAGAACAGTAAAGCCAGTTTATAAAAACTAGCATTAAGCAGCAGAGCTCATTTCAGTTTCTGGCCCAGGTGCCTGGGGGAACAGCTTGGTCTTAAGGGCCTTACCAAAGGCTAACAGGAAATTCCCAGATTTCGAGAGGGATGCTATTCCAGAGGGAATAGCATAGAATAGAATAGAATTCTTTATTGGCCAAGTATGATTGGACACACAAGGAATTTGTCTTGATGCATATGTTCTCAGTGTACATAAAAAGAAAAGATACATTCATCAAGATTCATAGGTACAACACTTAATAATAGTCATAGGGTACAATAAACAATCAAATCATACTAGGAAACAGTCAATAAAAATCGTTAGGATACAAGCAACAAAGTTATAGTCATAAGTGGGAGGAGATGGGTGAAAGGAAGAATGGGAGGATTAATAGCAATAGTAATGCAGACTTAGTAAATAGTTTGACAGTGCTGAGGGAATTATTTGTTTAGCAGAGTGATGGCATTCGGGGGGGAAAACTGTCCTTGTGTCTATTGTTCTGGTGTGCAGTGCTCTATAGCATCGTTTTGAGGGAAGGAGTTGAAACAGTTTATGTCCGGGATGTGAGGGGTCTGTAAATATTTTCACAGCCCCGTTTTTAACTCGTGCAGTATACAGGTCCTCGATGGAAGGCAGATTGGTAGCAATTGTTTTTTCTGTGGTCCTAATTACTCTCTGAAGTCTGTGTCTGTCTTGTTGGGTTGCAGAACTAAACCAGACAGTTTAGAAGTACATATGACAGACTCAATAATTCCTCTGTAGAACTGTATGAGCACCAACAATTTTATAGTAATATCTAATGCTGAATCTAATGCTTCTGGCCAAATTGCTTTGAAATACAATGGCATTTTGCCAAATAATTTCTTCTTAGGATCTTGGAAATAAAATATAAAATTTAATCAGATGGATAGACAGACAGATAATATTTAAGTATTTTGCTTTATTTTTAGTTTATAGAGTTTTTTCTTTGCCTTCCTCTCCCCATACCCTGTTCCCCCCCCCTTTTTTTCTTTTTCATGTTGCTTTCTACCTATTAAATAGTTTCCCCCATCTCTTCACCATATAGCTTTGTTTTTCTATAATGGGTTAGGTTTCTTTTTAAAACTATACATATTTCTACAGTGTCTATAGGTATATAATGTCACAATATATTTTTCTTTAGTTTATAAATAATATCACAATTTGCTAAGGTTTCTATTAAGAAAATTCCATAGTCCTGTGATCACCATTTGTGACTTTTCCAGCTGGCTTTCTGACAAGCAAAATCAGTGGGAACCATGTGATTCACTTAAACTGCAGTAATTCACTTAATAACCATGGCGAGGGTCATAAACTCTGGTGCAACTCACAACAACCACCATTGTTAGCAACAGAAATTCCCAATTATGGTAATAAGTCAAGGACTACCTGTAGCTTCTCATTATCTCTAAATACAAGGGAATCCAGATATAACTATTTTCCTCTTTTAATCCTGAAATTGATCAAAGAAACCAACTTGATAAATCTTCCCTGAATGCTTAAGGGTGTCACTTTTTAATCCTTTCAGAAAGAGCCCCAAGTTAGGTTTTTTTTGTTCGCTTTTGTAGCCATAGGTCTTTCAAAACTTTTAACAGATTTAAAGTTTAAAACAACAGATTTAGTATATCCAATAAATAACTTTTGTCCTTTTGTTTATCCTTTCTATAAAATCAAGACCTTAGCAAAAATCTTTTGTATAACTATTCATCTATTTCCTGAGAGTTGTGCACCACCTTTAGGGAATAAATCAATTCCATTTGTCTCCATGTATCACAGTTAAATCTACAAATCCACAGTTAAATTCAATTTCAAGATTATCAATTGCAGCTTCTTTTTGATTTGTAACTTCATTACAACATGCTCAGTCCATTTTATTGAAATTATTTTTTTAAACAACAGATTGGCCAAAATATACAATAATTTATTGAAATCTACTCCATTCTTTATCCTGTGGCTCCCTCTAGTGTACAGCTTTCAAGGTCCCCTTATCATAAAATTCCCAAAACAGACATTTTCTCATTTGTGAGAAAATAATTTCTAATTAAATCAAAGCTGTAAAGGAAGTCCTTGACTTACAACAGTTCATTTAGTGACCATTCAAAGCTACAATGGCACTGAAAAAAGCGACTTATGACCATGTTTCAAAGTTATGACTGTAACTTGCAACATTTCCATGGCCATGTGATCAAAATTCAGACTCTTGGCAACTGTCTCATATTTACGATGGTTGCAGTGTCCCGGGATCATGTGATCACCTTTTGCGACCTTCTGATAAGCAAAGTCAATGAGGAAGCCAGATTCATTTAACAACTGTGTTACTAACTTAACAAATGCAGTGATTCACTTAACAACTGTGACAAGAAAGGTATAAAATGAGGCAAAATTCACTTAACTGTTTCATTTATCAACAGAAATTTGTGGTAATATGTCAAGGACTACCAGTACTTCCAAATCAGTCTGGACCCTTAATCCACTATAACTTTTGAAATCCATATTCTGAGTACCATTTTGCTGTGTAATTCAATACTTCATATATTTCAAAGGTGTTTAAAAATCTAACTTGCATTGTCTTCCACTAAGAGGGAAGAGACTAATTTGATGAAAACAGGAAAATCTTGTTTATCTGAAGAGTCCTAAACTCTCCAACAATAATTTAAAAAAAGGAAATCAAAAAGTTGATTAAGAATTGAGGCTCAATCAAGCTTAATGTCCATAAAAGGCAGTGTTGCAGGATTGAACTTGATGGAATCATGATTCCCATCATAAGCTGCCTGTAGAATGGCAATTTCTACTGCCTGCAGTTAGTCCTCACTTAACCACCACAATTGAGCCCAGAATTTTGGTTGTAAATTGTTTCAGTTGTTAAGCGGGTTACAATGGTCATCATGCTAGTCACTATGGTCATTAAGCAAATCATATAGTCATTAAGCAAACCATATGATCCTTAAGTGAACCAGTATATCCAATGACTGTTGCATATCCAAAACACTGAAAATTGTGATTACATGACAATGAGGCACTGCAAATGGTTTAAATGCAGGCCAATTGCCAAGCACTCAAAATGCGATCATATAACCGTGTGCGTGTGTCTGTGAGGCAGTCATAACTTGGAGGACAGGTCACATGTCACTTTTTTGAAGTCCATCATAACTTAGAGCTGTCATTAAGTGATCAGTTTATTTAGGCTGCCCATTTTGCTATGTCTGCATGCAAAACAATTTATTTCCAGAACTGAAAAGGATAAAGTAGGAATTCCTATTTGGCCCCTGTGTGCCCTACCCCTCATATTCATTTCACATGGGTGGAAGCTGTAAGGGAAGAACCTTCAGTTATTTAGGGACAGAAGTTACTACTTTAAATAAAAGCTCACACAATTATTTTCATCTTTCCACAAAAGCAATATATTTGTTTTGATTTCTCGTTTGTATGTCTAGAAACACATCTACATTTTCTATTTATGGTTAAGTTGTTCCAGGTTCTCCAGCCATTTCTCAGCAGTAAATCACAGATTTCTCTACATTTTACAGTTGAAGGTGCACTGTAGCTCAACCTTGGCAAATTTAAGATGTTTAAGGTGCAATTTTTAAGTCCTATCCTTCCCCATGGCAGTAAAACAATATTGGCCTCTTTCCAAAATTCTGTCTTTGCAAGTGGCAACAAAAGTTACTTTGGAATAATTTATAATAGGAACTGGGTAAGTAGAAATCCAGACTGAATCAATCTGGAGAACCAAACTTAAAAAAAACAACAACTCGAGATGCATAGTGTCTGTGAAATGGTGGAAGTTGAAGTCCACACATCTTAAAGTGGCTGAGTTCAAGAAAGGTTATAGGTAGTGTTGGGATTAACTTTATAGTCAAGGCAGATTAGACTCTTTCTAATCAACTTGATTAGTAACATAATTACAGATGAAAATGTTTTGTTACAATAGATTGCAACATAGTGCAAATATGACTGGAATGTACTGATAGAAGGATACAAGCTATTCAAAAGAAACAGAGCTAACAAAAGAGGAGGTGGAGTTGCATTATACAGAAATACACAAAACCAAGGATGAAAACCTCCTAGAAACCATATGGGTCAATATAAAAGGAAAGAAAAATGACATTGTGATAGGAGTATACTAAGGCTACCCAACCAAGCAGAAGAAATAGATAAACTCTTTGCTAATCAATTAACAAATGTATGTAGAAAACATACCACAATAGTAATGGGAGACTTTAACCACCCTGATATCAACTGGGAGACAAACTGCAGCAAGTTGGAGATTGAACAGATTCCTAACCAATTTAGCTGACAACATTGTCATCCAAAGGGTAGAGGAGGGAACTAAAGGAAAAAGCATACTGAATGTAATTCTTACTAATAGAGAAGAAGTGATAGATGGAATTGAAATTGCTGGAACCTTGGGTAAGAATGACCACGTCATACTGGAATTCAATATAATGCAAACACAAGCAATAAAATATAATCCAACCAGTGCCTTAAACTTTAGAACAGCTGATTTTAACAAACTCAGGGAGACCCTAAGCAAAATTCTATGGATAAAAATCCTAAACGGGAAAACAAGAAGCATGGGAAATGCTGAAAAAAAAAAGCCCAGCCCAACATAACACCACTAAAAAAACATCTAAGAAGAAACCAACATGGTTGCATAAAGATCTCTCTGATAAACTGAAAGACAAAAAGGATAAGTACAAAAAATGGGAAGAGAGACACATAACTAAGGCAGAATATCAGCAGATAGCCCAAATCTGCAAAGATGAAGTCGGGAAAGCAAAGGCTTAGAATGAACAAAGACTTGCATTTATTTATATGTTGAAAGTTTTGTTCAACATATAAATAACAAGAAAAAAAATCAAGGAAACAGTTGGTCCACTAAAGAGTGAAGATAGCAAGGAAGTAACAGGCAGTAGAGAGAAAGCAGAGCTGCTTAACTTATTCTTTGCATCAGTCTTCACACAAACTATTGCCCAACCTACCAAAAACCTAACTGTAAAAGACAGACTAGAAATAAAAATTAAAATAAGTAAGAAAATGATAAGAGAACACCTGTCTGATCTTGATGAATATAAATCACCGGGACCTGATGGATTGCATTCCAGAGTTCTGAAAGAGCTGGCAGGTGTTATCTCAGAACAATTGTATTATATCATTAAAAAATCTTGGAGCACTGGGGACTACCAGAGGATTGGAAAAGAATTGATGTGTAAAAAAGAAAAAAAACAGTCCCAGGAAACTACAGACCAATCAATACTTGGGAAGATACTGGAAATAATAATAATAATAATAATAATAATAATAATAATAATAATAATAATAATAATAGCTGACCAAAAGCTTACTTGTAATTGGCTAAAATCAGGAATACTGAAAAAAGAAACTGAAGGCTTTATTTTGGCTGCTCAAGAACAAGCCTTAGGCACAAATTGCATGAAGGCAAAGATTCAGCATGTCACTACCAATAGCAAATGCCGCTTCTGTAATGAGAAAGATGAAACAGTTGACCATTTACTCAGTGAATGTCGCAAAATTTCACAAACTGACTACTTAGAACGCCATAACCGAGTTGCTAAAATCATTCATTGGAAACTATGCCAAAAGTTTGGATTTGCGTATAGTAACAACTACGAGGAACATCAGGTTGAGAAGGTTCTGGAGAATGAAAAAGTCAAGATCTTGTGGGACTTCAGAATTCAGACGGACAGGCATTTGGCCCACAACATGCCTGACATAACAATAGTTGAGAAGAAAAGGATTTGGTTCATTTACATTGTTGCAATACCTGGTGATGCACTAATTGTAGACACGCAGCAAGAAAAAAATCACAAAGTATCGGGACTTACAAATTGAAGTTGAGCGACTTTGGAAAAAGAAATCGTGTGTTATCCCAATTGTAATTGGAGCCCTTGGAGCAATACCTAAAGGGCTGCCTCACTATTTGGAAATCCTGAATTTATCAGACTTAAATACCCTGATTTTACAAAAAACCACCCTACTTGGAACAGCTTATATCCTCCGACGCTACCTGAACAGTTCCTAGGTCCTTGCTTAGGACTTGAGCTGTTGAGCTACCAACTAGCCCCAAAGGCTGTGAATCTCACTATTGATTAACAATAACAATAACAATAACAATAATAATAATAAACAAACACCTGTGAATATCTAGAAACAAATAAAGTTATAACTAGTAGCCAGCACAGGTTTGTTAAAAATAGATCATGCCAAACCAATCTTATTTCATTCTTTGATAAAGTGACTAAATTAGTAGACCAGCTAAATGCTGTGGACATAGTATATTTAGACTTCAGCATGGCATTTGACAAAGTAGACCACAACCTACTTCTTGGTAAGCTAGAAAAATGTGGGATAGACAGCATCACCACCAGATGGATTTGTAGCTGGCTGACAAGTCATACCAACAACACACACAGCAACAACAGCCAAGCCTCCTACAACTGGCCCCAATCCATTGGGTTCACAACCTCTGGTGATCACAGAAAAAGAAGTGCAAGATCTATTACACAGACAGAAGCCAGGAAAAGCACCAGACAAGATAACTCCTTCTTGCTTAAAAGTCTATGCTGACCAATTGGTCCCCATCTTCACCCGAATCTTCAATAGATCACTAGAGATGTGCTGTGTTCCTTCCTGCTTCAAACACTCTACTATCATCCCAGTGCCAAAGAAGTTCTCCATCAAGGAACTGAATGACTACAGACCAGTTGCTCTAACATCTGTAGTTATGAAAATCTTTGAAAGGCTTGTGCTGTCCCACCTGAAAACCATCACAGATTCACTGTTAGATCCCATGCAGTTTGCATACTGAGCAAATAGATCAACAGATGATGCTGTTAACATGGCTCTGCATTACATCCTACAATACCTTGAATCTCCAAATACCTACACAAGGGTCCTCTTTGTAGACTTCAATTCAGCAGTCAATACTATCATTCCAGACACTCTTCTAAGTAAATTAAACCAACTAGCAGTACCTGAACACATTTATAAGTGGATCATAAGCTTCCTAACAGACAGGAAGCAGCAGGTGAAGCTAGGCAGAATCACATCTGATACCTATACAATCAACACAGGGGCCCCCCAAGGCTGTGTGCTTTCTCCACTTCTCTTCTCCCTATATACCAATGACTGCACCTCAAACGATCCATCTGTTAAAATACTGAAGTTTGCTGATGACACAACAGTGATTGGTCTCATTCAAGACAACGATGAATCCGCATACAGACAGGAGGTTATACAATTTACCTCGTGGTATAACCAGAACAATCTGGAACTGAACACGCTCAAAACTGTAGAAATGGTGGTAGACTTTAGAAGAAACCCTCCCATACTACCACCTCTTACAATACTAGACAACACCGTATCAACAGTAGAGACCTTCAAATTTATAGGTTCTACTATATCACATGATCTAAAATGGACACCTAAAATCAAAAACGTCATCAAAAAAGCACAACAAAGAATGTTCTTTCTGTGCCAACTTCTGCTAACTCTCCACTCATCCATGCCATGTCAATACGTGACCATGACTGGTGAGGATTTGAGTAGAAGGTAAATTGTCTCTTATCTGGATTTAGTTCAAACTGCCCAGGGAGCTGCTGATACAGTTCTACAGAGGAATCATTGAGTCTATCATCTGCACCTCTATAACTGTCTGGTTTGGTTCTGCAAGCCAACAGGACAAACACAGACTTCAGAGAGTAATTAGGACTGCAGAAAAAACAATTACTACCAATCTGCCTTCAATCAAGGACCTGTATACTGCACGAGTCAAAAAGAGGGCTGTGAAAATATTTACAGACCCCACACATCCCGGACATAAATGTTTCAACTCCTACCCTCAAAACGACGCTATAGAGCACTGCATACCAGAACAACTAGACATAAGAACAGTTTTCCGCCGAATTCCATCACTCTGCTAAACAAATAATTCCTCAACCCTGTTCAACTATTACAAAGTCTGCATTACGATTACTGTTAATCTTGAAACAATTCCTTATCACCCATTCTCTCCCACTTGTGACTGTATGACTGTAACTTTGTCGCTTGTATACTTATGATTTTATTTTGACTGTTTCCTAGTATGATTTGATTGCTTATAGTACCCTTTGACTATCATTAAGTGTCGTACCTTATGATTCTCGAGTCTTGACAAATGTATCTTTTCTTTTATGTATACTGAGAGCATTTACACCAAGACAAATTCCTTGTGTGTCCAATCACACTTGGCCAATGAAGTATTCTATCTATTCTATATATCTATCAATGAATATTCCTTAATGGTACCGCATCCACATGGAGGGAAGTAAGCAGTGGAGTACCACAAGGTCCTGTCTTAGGCCCAGTACTCTTCAATATCTTCATAAATGACTTAGATGAGGGAATAGAAGGAGAACTCATCAAATTTTCAGATGACACTAAACTGGCAGGAACAGCCAACAGCCCAGAAGATAAGCTCGGGACCCAAAAAGACCTTGACAGACTTGAACAATGGGCCCTATCCAACAAAATGAAATTTAATGTGGAAAAAAGCAAAGTTTTACACATGAGCAGAAAAAAACAGAGGTACAAGTACAGATTAAGTCAGTGTCGGTGAACCCTTTTGGCACTGAGTGTGTGCGTGCATGTGTGTGTGCATGTGTGTGTGCCGGAAACCAGAAGACCAGCTGCCTGACACATGCTGGGAAAAAAGATCTTCTGGTTTCCGGCGTTTGCATCCGTGCTGAGTACCTGGTCCTCCGGTTTCCGGCGTGCATGCACACCGGAAACCGGAAGAGTGTCAAAATTTGAATATCCAAATTCACCTGGGCCATGGAGGGAAGGGGTGGCAGGGGGGCACTGGATCTGCCTCCAGTTTTGGTCACCACATTACAAAAAAGATGTTGAGATTTTAGAAAAAGTGCAAAGAAAAGCAACTAAGATGATTAAAGGCCTGGAGACTAAAACATATGAAATACGCTTGGAGGTTTTGGGTTTGGCTAGTCTGAAGAAAAGAAGGACTAGGGGGGACATGATGAGAGCAGTATTCCAGTATTTGAGAGGCTGCCACAAAGAAGAAGGGGTCAATTTATTTTCCAAAGCATCAAAAGGTAGGACAAGAAAGAATGGGTGGAAAATAAGGAGAGAAGCAATTGAGGAGAAACTTCCTAACAGTGAGGACAATTAACCAGTGGAACAGCTTGCCTTCAGATGTGGGTGCTTCATCACTGGAGGTTTTAAAGAAGAGACTGGTCAGTCACTTGTCTGAAATGGTATAGGGTCTCCTTCTTGAGCAGGGAGCTAGACTAGAAGACCTTCAAGGTCCCTTCTAGCTCTATTCCAATTCTGATTCTTATCATGGTAGCTATCTGGTGAATGGATATTTATTTATTTATTTATTTATTTATTTATTTATTTATTTGACTTATATGCCGCCCTATCTCCCAAAGGACTCAGGGCGGCTTACAAAATAAAACAATCCAATACAAATATACAAATATTAAAAAACAATTAAACCAAAGGTCTCATAAATATGTCTATTAAAATATGTTTAAAAACCCTCCCCCACCCCCATCAGTCTGGGTAGGCTAGTTGGAACAGCCAAGTTTTTCGGTCACGGCGGAAGGAGCGAAGGTCAGGGGCCACCCGGAGCTCCAGGGGAAGCTGGTCCCATAGGGTGGGTGCTCCCACCGAGAAGGCCCTACCCCTGGGAACTGCCAGCCGACATAGCCGGGTCGACAGCACCCGGAGAAGGCCCTGTCGATGGGAGCGCACGGGACGCTGGGAAGCTGTTATCAGCAGCAGGGTCTCCCGCATATATCCTGGTCCAATGCCATGAAGGGCTTTATAGGTTAACACCAGCACCTTGAATCTCACCCAGAGGGCAACCGGTAACCAGTGCAGCTCACGCAGGAGGGGTGTAATATGGGAGTATCGGGACCCTCTCATCACAACCCATGCCGCTGCATTCTGGACCATTTGAAGCCTCCGAGTGGTCCTCAAGGGCAGCCCCATGTAAACAGCACTGCAGTAGTCCAGATGGGAGACAATGAGTGCATGAGTGACTGTATGCAGGGCATCTCGGTTCAGATAGGGATGCAACTGGCGCACCAGGCGAACCTGAGCAAATGCCCCCCTGGCCACGGCTCCCACCTGTTCCTCCAAACTGAGCCGTGTATCCAGGAGGACACCCAAGTTGCATGCCCTATTTACAGGGGGTAACAGCTCTTCCCCCATAGCCAAAGATGGAATCTGGACGATTCAAGATGCTGGTATATACAGCCACTCCATCTTAGCTGGGCTGAGCTGGAGCCTATTCCTCCCCATCCAGACCTGCACCGCCTCCAGACACAGGGACATCACGTTGAGGGCGTCACTGGGTTGGTTAGGGGTGGAGATGAAAATCTGGGTATCATCAGCATACTGTTGATACCTCACCCCAAAACCACGGATGATCTCACCCAGCGGCTTCATGTAGATGTTGAACAGGAGGGGCAAGAGGACCGACCCCTGGGGCACCCCACAAAGGAGGGGCCTCGGGGCCGATCTCTGCCCCCCTGCCAACGCTACCTGCGTACGGCCCGAGAGGTAGGAGGAGAACCACCGTAAAACGGTGCCCCCCACTCCCAACCCCTCAAGGCATCGCAGTAGGATACCATGGTCGATGGTATTGAAAGCCGCTGAGAGATCTAACAGGATCAGGACAGAGGAATAACCTCTGTCCCACGCCCTCCAGAGATCATCCACCAGCGCAACCAATGCTGTCTCTGTGCTGTATCCGGGCCTGAAGCCTGATTGATACGGCTCTAGATAGTCAGTTTCCTCCAGGAACAGTGGGAGCTGCCTGTCACATTCCAGGTGTGTCCATAAGTGGCATCGACGATTGGGGCATGCCAGTTTTCGTGTTCTCAGAATGATGCCGGAATTCGTGAAAGGTTTGGATCTGAAGGGGTGTAAGGTGTTTTTGGATTGTGCTGTCTGCAAGAAAGCCAAATCCAAAGCAGCAGCTGTTCCAAAACACGCTACACGCCTGTCAACACGCATTTTTGATTTGGTACACACTGACATAGTAGGTCCATTTGCACCAACATTTGGTGGAAAAAAAATATTTCTTAACAATTGTTGATAATTATTCTAGATATGGATTTGTATTTCCTATGAAGGAAAAATCAGAGACCTTTCAGATTTTTAAAGACTTTGCAACTTATGTCAATACCCAACACAATGTTCGCATCGCTAGAATTCAAAGTGATTGCAGTGCTGAATTCATGTCTCAGCGTTTTCAGGACTGGATGTGAAAGAATGGAATTCTGCACCAGACCTCAGCCCCTTTTGTTCCTGCTGAGAATGGAGTGGCGGAATGAAGGAATGGCATTCTACAAACCATGATGCGATGTCTCCTAGATTAGAAGACGCTAATCTCAGTCTCCCATACTGGGGTGAAGCTATTAAATATGCAAATTACATTGTTAACTGCATCTGGAGTAGTGTAATAAATCAGACTCCTTTCCTCAAGTTATATGGGTACAAGCCCGATCTTAAAAATATCCATATCTTTGGTGCATATGCTATGGTGAACATTTCCTCAGCTCAAAGAAGAAAAGGAGGCCCAGCAGCAAGAAGAATGAGATTCATGGGTATTGATGACAATTCAAAATGGAGCAAATTTGTTGACTCCAGACATGTAATTGTGATTTCACAGT
This sequence comes from Naja naja, assembly GCA_009733165.1. NCBI lineage: Eukaryota > Metazoa > Chordata > Lepidosauria > Squamata > Elapidae > Naja > Naja naja. The sequence continues at coordinate 201,308,331 of CM019149.1, forward strand.
CCTTCAATTTTGAGGAAGATGCTGACTGGTCCAGGATTCACTCCAATGATCCCGGAGTTTATTTTCCCAGAGATAATGCTATTGATGTCGTGCAGCCTGATGATCAAGATTCACAGGCGGATGTTCCATCAACTAGTTCTTCTCAACCAGATGTTCCGTCTTCATGAGCCGCCGATGCTGAGGCTAGCGACTTTGAAGAAGACAAGGAGGAAAAGGAAGAATGGACAGTTGTTCCGAGACGTTCTGAGAGGACCACGAAGGGGATCCCTCCGAAATGATATTCATGGCAATTGACAAAAGCACCTTTACCTTTGATTTGTAATGTTACACTGCCTCCTGACAAGTTCACACAAATTAAGCATTTTCCTGATTCAGAGCAAGAGAAATGGTATGAGGCAATGCAGGCTGAACTGGACAGTCTAAAGAAACTCAAGGTGTTTACGCCTGCAAGTCCTCCAGCAAACAAGAAAGTTATTGGCACCAGATGGGTCTACAGAATTAAGAAGAAGCCAAATGGTGAGTCATTATACAAGGCCAGACTTGTAGCTCAGGGTTTCCCTCAATGTTATCCTGAGGACTACACTAATACTTACTCACCGACAGTTTGGACTGAGAGCGTAAAAATTGCTTTAGCCACTGCAACTATTCTTGGTTTAGAAGTTTTCCAGTTTTGATGTGGAAACAGCTTATCTAAATGCTGACCTTTAGCAATTCTGATCTTAACCAATTCTATGTGGCTTTTTTTTTAAAAATAAACTTTTCCTTCTATATCCTTCAAGTATTGACCTTGCTTATTCTTCCAATTAACAAATAAGTTTTCAGTTGTTTCTTTTTTATATTCAGCCTTCACCTTAGTGGTTTTTCAAGAGATTTCCTGGATTGGTTGCCTTTAGCAAGGGTTCTTGGCTCCTCTTAATTTACTCCTGTCTGAACAGGAGGTTGGACCCTTCCAACTCTGTTATTCTGTTAGTCATTCAGGCCATGAGTTTCTTCCTTCACAGTTTATTTCTTTTATTATTTTATTCTGCATTTTCTGTAGTTTGGTATTTTGTCCGTGTGCTCATCACAGCGTTTTAAAAAAATCTGACAGTATCTAGACCTGATAATAAAGAAATATATCAAAAATACGTAGAACAGAAAAATTGGTATTTGCTTCATTAATTTGGTCATGGGTTTATAAATAGCTTAGCTATGAAATATGATGATAAAATATGATCCCAATCATAGTGTTTGGAAATGAGGTTTATGGCTGAGTGTTGCATGTGACTTTTCAATAAATGACAGTAAAAATAAATCCAAGACTTGGCACAATATGAGAAATCAACTATTTTTCTTTTCTTTCCAATGGCATTATCATATTTTGGTTTCCCGTAATTTGAAGAAAAAAATAATGTGAAAATTATAGTGGAACCCTATTTTTTTTCATTTTGCTTGGGAAGGTTAGGAACTAAACTGGTACTTTACTCTATTTGGATATGTTCATCCTTTCAGATCCTCTGTGTCCTGGTCCTGGTTTTTGGGAGAATTTGGCCCTAGACATGAAACATGTTTCAGTGCTTGAATTAATGAAAGTTGCATGCCTTTTGTTCAATGGTTGAATAGTTCTTATGCCTTTGTCCTGTAATGCTATTGTTACTATAGATCTGCTTCATGTAAATAAAGTGAAAATTAATTTAAAATAAATTTAAATTAAAAGCTGGAATCTCTTTTGTATGAATGGCAGTTTGTAGTTTTAAAAATAAAATGTACAGATACAAATCTTGTATTTTTCATGTTTCTTTAACAGGCACCTTTTTGACAGAAATGATACTTGTAAAAAGTCAGTTGAAACGTCTACTTTTCTACATTTTTCGCTAATTCCATCAGTAAGTAGACCAATAATCTGACAACCATTGACTGCTTGGACTGTCCTGATTGATGAATGCACCCTTAGATTCATTGAAGAAAGCCCTTTTAGAAGTATTTCCAAAGCTGGCAGATTCTGGATGCGTAATCCAGATGCAACTGCTATTATTCTCAGCAAAAAAGTTCTAGCTGCAAAAGAGGGGAGCCATTATTTAATGTATGCCTATGTCTATTTATTTATTTATATCCCAGTGTTATGATTTTACAAACACTGAAGATAGGAATACTAATAGCACTTAGACTTATACACCACTTCACAGTGCTTTTCAGCCCTCTCTAAGCAGTTTGCAGAGTCAGCATATTGCCCCCAACAATCTGGGTCCTCATTTTACTGACCTCAGAAGGATGGAAGGCTGAGTTAACCTTGAGCCTGGTGAGATTCAAACTGCCAAATTGCAGGCAGCCGGCAGTCAGCAGAAGTAGACTGCAGTACTGCATTCTAACCACTGTGCCAAGATGGTGAACATATCCACTCCTTCCTCCAATTTTTCCCACAACAACAATAAGTCTTTGGGCTAAGAGAAAGGGGCTGGCACTGGCCCAGCATCAACCAGCTGGTTTTCATGGCTAAGTCAGGAACTCAATGGTCTTCTGCTTCCTATTCTGGTGCCTTAAGCATTAGACCAAACTGGGTCTCACATATCTAAGTATTGGGTTGAAGATGGCTGCCTTTAGGACAAGGCAAAGTTTGCATTTATCTACATTTATTTATCCCCAAGAACAAACTTACAAAGGAGTATATGGGTGCTTGTGTTTACATATGTGAAAAGCAGAGCTCTCCTACCCTATAGTAGGAGAGAAATTATAATTGACTTATCAAATTCCTTAATTTAATCTATCCAAGGCACTAGGCAAGGTAAAACTTACTCTGCTGGATGGATCTGGGAGGAGATTTGAAGGATGAAGGTTTGCTCAGAATTCTAAACTAGTTTTGACTTGCATTGGCTGGTAAAACATGTATCCAGCTCTGAATTGTTGGGTACCTTAATAACTTCTATACTTAAGATTTATTGATGATTTCATTATGGTTCATCATAGTTCTTCTACATAATATTAATCATGTTTTTTTTCCTGTTCCCGCAGGTTGTCATCATTTTGATTCTGACCTGTCTTGAAAAGAGAACAAAAAGATTCTGGTTTGATGACAGATATCCCAAATGTTCAAGATGTTGTGGATTACTGCTGTGAGTTGGACAATACTTGCTGGCCATATCTGAGTAGCAGTCTGTGACATACGAGTTTGGGGACTCATAGCCCAAACTGCAAGAAACTGCAGTTGCCTAAAGCAACTTTAGGCCCTTGCCATAAAACATAAAGCGATTCAGTCAAATATCTCTTGCATATTTATATTTTGTGATGAAAACCACTTTCAATTATTCCAAAGCAGACAATTTATTTATTTAGCACATGGCATCCAAAGCAGGTAAAGGGAAAACATTTTCTAAGGCAATTGTGGCCTTTAGTTTGGTCTGACTCTCATCAACCCTAGTCAGATGGGAAGCCATCACTGGAGCTGTAATCTACCACATCTGAAGGGGCATAGTACACTTTACTTGCATCCAACTACAGCACATGTTACAGGGACATTTTTTTTCTGCAGTATCCCTGTGATATTGTCTTTACTTATTACTAGTTCACCAGATGTGTTGGAAATAACTCAAAGCCAACAACAACAAAAAACTTGGATCGTTGAAAACAAAGAGGATTTATTAAAAAGAAATATTAGACGATTTGCAAAGTGCCGGTGGTCTTTAGAACCTTAACAAGCAGGTTCAAAATCAAAAGCCACACCTTTAGAACCTCAAAACATACTTTATATACAGTTTCATCTCATCACCCAAGTTCCCTCCTTCTTGAGACTCATTCCCTCCCAAGTTCAAGCTCATTGGATATGCCCTCAGGTGTTGCAGCTAATCCCAGGATGTCTCCAGGGAGAATTGCCTCCTTTCGTTATGTTCTCATCCGTACTCCTCCGTACCTCTTACTTTGGCTGCCCACGTGGCATCTTTAAGGAATGTAGCATCCCCTCATCAGGGCCTCTTTCTAAGCTCATCATATGCTACCGCTTTTCCAAAGAGATTATAACAACCCCCCCCCAAACATAATAATAATATAAAAGGCATATACATAAGATAAAAATATAAAAAGGCTTAACAATGGAGCATGTCAAAAGTGTTAAGTTTGCATGAAGAGTCAGACGCGAGGAGTTCCAGCAAAAGACTTTATTAGTGACTACAGCTCGAATAGACCCGTTCTGGCTTGGCTACGGCTGCTTCTTATAGCCTGCAGCCGTAGCTGCCAGCCAATGGGAGTGCAGGGATTCTTCCCGCACTATTTAAACCAATACCATTTGACATTTTACAAGAAATAAACCAATAACATTCAAACCTACATACATAACACCCCTCCCCACTAGGTTCAGTCCATACCAAACCCCAACCTATCTAATGTATTCCTTTAAATAGGTGGGGCTCTTACGTGTACGTTGAGACCTTCGTGGTTCAGAAGCTTTAACGTTCTCACCCAGTGAGAGAGGAAATGTGTCTGCTGACATTTCCCTGTTGGGACTTCCTGTGAAAGGAGACCCTGTTGAATTGTTAGAATCTGGTCTCTCCTCCCAACCCATCTCCATTCCAATGTCAGCACCCAAGTCAGGTAGTGATGTGCAATCTTCCACTTCTAAGGATGGATCTTGGCTTTGTGACAGGGTTCGGGATGGTTCCTGTCGCAATGGCTCGTTACACATGGGGTTGATTCCTGTTTGCTGATTTTCCTCCTGTTCCCCCTTCCCCTAGAAGAAACATCAGGTGAGGGACCTAGAGGGAGACAGGGCGATGTTCTGAGGGACCCTGGATCTAAGTTGGTCAATGTGCCTGCTCCAGAGAGGCCATCCTCTGTTTGTACCCTGTAAGAACGAGGGCCAGTGATGTGAGTTATTTCAGCAGGAATCCACAAAGGTTCACCTATAAGGTTCCTAGCATAGACAGAATCTCCCACACTAAAAGAACGAACTTTGGAAGTGGAATCCAGTGGTGCGTTGGGTGCGTAAGTGGGATGAAGGCGGTCAAGGGAAGACCTAAGTTTCCTGCCCATCAACAACTCTGCTGGGGACAAGTTAGTTGATGGGCTAGGAGTGATGTGTTGAACACTAAGAAGCTTTTCAAGCTTCTCAGTGATGTCCCCAGGACCCAGCTGCTGAAGCTTCTCTTTGGTAAAGCGTACCATGCGTTCAGGCCGTTGGCGAAGGGTGCCCAGGGGCAGTGAGGGCATGTCTGATGCCCTGTTGAGCTAGAAAGGATTCAAAAATGTTAGATGTGAATTGAGGGCCATTGTCAGAGACAAGGACATCTGGTAACCCATGGGTTACAAACAATTTTCTGAGCTGCTTGATGACAGCCTCAGTTGTAGTGGATGTCATGGGAATTACCTCTAGCCATTTAGAGTATGCATCTACTATCACTAGAAAAGTGTGCCCTCTTGTAGGGCCTGCAAAATCAATGTGGATTCTAGACCATGGGCCCCTAGGACATTCCCATTCCTGTGTGGGGCGTGAGGTGGGGCAGGTCTGACTACCTGGCAATTGGGACAAGATGCTACCCAGTTTTCAACCATTTTGTCAATACCTGGCCACCATACATAACTCCTGGCCAAACCTTTCATCCTTACAATCCCAGGATGACCCTCATGTAACATTTCCAAAACCTCCCTTTGCAGTTTTGCAGGAATAACCACCCTGTTACCCCACAAAATACATCCTCTTAATACAGATAATTCAGTTTGCCTGGACTTAAAAGGTTGGGCAAGGTGAGGTAGATCTTGAAGAGGCCAACCTTTCTTAATCCAGCCCATAACAGGTGCCAACACAGCATCTTTGGCAGTTTCTTTGGCAATCTCAGCAGCATGGACTGGAAGCTTAGCAACGGTCTCCAGGAAAAAGGTGTGAGTTTCAAGTTCAAAGTCCTCCTTGTGGCAAGGTAGTGGGCAACGACTCAGTGCATCAGCATGTCCAATGTCCTTGCCAGGCCTGTGAATCAGTTTGTAGGAATAGGCTGCAAGAAATTCAGTCCACCTCAGCATTCTTGGTGACAGGATATTAGGTGTAGGTTTGTCTCCTGCCACAATGCCAAGTAAAGGTTTGTGATCTGTAACAATGGTGAATGACCTGCCATACAGATATTCATGAAATTTCTTAACAGCTGCAACAACTGCTAAAGCCTCCTTGTCCAATTGGCTATAATTCCTCTCTGCTTTGGACAGCGTGCGAGAGTAAAATGCAATTGGGGCTTCCCGTCCATTGGGAAGCCTGTGACTCAAACCCCCACTCCAAAAGGGGATGCATCACAAGTCAGAACAACAGGTAAATTCTCAGAGAATTGTATCAACACAGCATCAGACGTGATTAGTCTCTTAATACTGTTAAATGCTGACTGTTCCTTCCGCCCCAGATCCAAACAGCATTCTTATCAAGTAGGCGATGTAAGGGCTCAGCAATAGATGCTTTGTGAGGTAGAAACATGTGGTAAAAGTTAATAAGTCCAAGGAAGGCTTGCAAATCTGCCTTGCATCGAGGTTTAGGGGCTTCATTGATTGCTTTAACCTTGGCATCAGTAGGATGGATGCCTGCTTGTCAATCATATACCCCAGGAACTCAACTCTGTCTGTTTTGAGTGTACATTTGTCTTCCTTGACTTTTAACCCGCTTTTCTGAATCTGGTAAGGACTTCTCTGAGTCTTTCTTGAAGCTGAGTGTCATTTTCAGCAGAGATTAATACATCATCAAAATAAGGCACTACCCCTGGCAGTCCTTGCAACATTCTTTCCATAAGGCTCTGAAAAATGCCAGGTGCCACGCTTACTCCAAATTGTAGTCTTTTACATTTGAAGGCACCTCTATGGGTCACAATTGTTTGTGCCTCTGCAGTGGCATCATCAACTGTTAATTGTTGATATGCCTGAGCCAAATCCAGTTTAGCAAATACTGTACCCCTGCCAAGGGAATGGAGCAGATGATGCACAACTGGTACAGGATATGCGCTCTGCTGCAGCGCATGGTTAAGTGTCCCCTTGTAGTCACCACAGATTCTCACTGACCCATCAGCCTTGACTGGTGTGACTATGGGTGTTTCCCATCTGGAGTGGTCAGTAGGCTCTAAAACCCCTTGAGCAATGAGTTTATCTAATTGTGCATCAATTTTTCCTTTAAAGCAAATGGGACCCTCCTGGGCTTTAAACGAATTGGGGGCACCTTGGGGTCTAGGCTGAAAGCAATAGGGGTCCCCATATACTTGCCCAGTCCTTCGCTGAAGACCTCTGGAAACTCAGACTTCAAGGACTCTTCCCAGTCAGAACTGCTCACGTGATGGATGCCAGTCACCTCGATGCCAAGTGGCTTGAACCACTCAAGTCCCAGCAAACTTGGGCGATCCTTGTCCACGATGGTCAGGGGCAAACGTTTGGTGTGGCCTTTAAACTGCACGTTGAAATCTCTCGCTCCAACTACTGGAATCTTGTTCCCTTGGTAGTCTTTGAGAGTCAGTGCTTGCTTCTGGAAATGCTTTTTCTGAATTTTGGGAAAGAGTCTGTGGATAGTGTCCCATGACACCATAGATAAATAAGAGCCTGAGTCCACTTCCATTTGGCAAGGCCTTCCTTCAATAAACACCTTCACATGTACTTTTCTGCTTTTAAGGTGAAGAATGACCAATAGTGATTGTTTGGTGAGTTTCATTCTTGCCATTTGCTTCTAAATTTCGCCCCATTTTTTCAAGGAAATTGTTGGGCTTAAAGTCTCTATCAGGAATTTCTTCCTAGCTGGTGGAGTTCTGGATGATTTGCAGACTCTGGCTATGTGACCCGTTTCTCACAACGTAGGCAAATGGAGTCAAAGAACTTGCAATCAGTGCGGGGTGGCCCCCACAGCCTCTGCAATAGAACCCTTGCCTGTTCTTCCCAGAGTCTTTTCTTTTCTTCTCCATTCTGAGTTTAAAATCCCTCCTCTGCCTCACTGCCATCAGAATCAGAGTCTATTTGTTCGCAATGAGTAGATGTGGATTTATCCCCATCAGAATGGCTTGAGGCCTGGCTTGAGGCCTTGTTAATCTTTTTCATGGCCGCTGCTGAGGACTTGGTGGCTTCCGCTGAAACAGCTTCTTCAATGGCCTCTTTAAACGTGATCTTAGGTTTCATTAATAGTTTGCTTTGTAAAACCTTATCTTTAAGGCCTAAAACAAACCGATCACGCATGGCCTCTTCTAAGTTGGTAAAGTCACAAGCACCCCAATGTCCCTTAAACTTGCCACGAAGTCATTAACATTCTCGCTATCCCCTTGATCCCGACGGTAAAATTCGTGTCTCTTAATGAGGCACGATACTTGTGGGGCGTAATGGGCTCTCAAAAGTCTTTCTAATTCGGGCCATTCCATTACCTTCAGCTCTGCTGCTCCGCCAACGCCTTCGCCATTTTGAAGACTGCCGGACCGCAGTGCGTGAGAAAGACCGCCCTCTTCCGTCTCTCGGGATGCCGGCGAGATCGTTTCCCTCCAGGAACATGTGGAAACGATCCGCATACGATTCCCAGTCTTCCGTCGCCGGATCGAACGGTGCTGGGGGTGTTCAGCGCAGCCATCTCGCTCAGTTGCTTGTTCGTCGCGTCGTCTTCTCTTCAGGGAAATCCCACCTCGCCAGTGTTAAGTTTGCATGAAGAGTCAGGCGAGGAGTTCCAGCAAAGACTTTATTAGTGACTACAGCTCGAATAGACCCGTCTGGCTTGGCTACGGCTGCTTCTTATAGCCTGCAGCCGTAGCTGCCAGCCAATGGGAGTGCAGGGATTCTTCCGCACTATTTAAACCAATACCATTTGACATTTTACAAGAACAGTTCAAATAAACCAATAACATTCAAAACTACATATACACCATTGTATATGCCTGCTTATTACTAAGCGACATTTTTACAAAGTCAGCTAATTGCCCCCAACAATCCTGGGTCCTCAGTTTACCTACCCCGAGAGGATGGAAGGCTGAGTCAACCTTGAGCCTGGTGGGATTCGAGCCTGCAATAATTGCAGGCAGCTGGAACTTAAGTGCTAGGCATTTAACAGCCTGCACCACCAAGGCCTGATAACAGATTAATAGAATTAGAAGGGATCCTGAAAGGTCATCCAGTCCAACCCCCATTTGTAAAACCTTTAAGCATCTTATATACTATTTTGTTTTTGAATGTACTTATTTCTAACAGATGTAAGATGAACTCCACTTTTTTGTTGTATTTGTGTACAAATGTTTAAGAACTCTTTTCTTCCTTATACCGGTACCATTCAAGGAGAGCTTCAAGTTGCCTAGAAACTGTTAAGCTTTGGCTTCCTTTAACTTGGATGGAAGGCAATAAGTGGGACAGAAACAATGGAGCTAAGATGAAGAATTAGTAATTCTGTGTCATTGGTGATCTCTGAGCTTGGTTATTTTCTTGCAGATGTTTCATTGCCCACCCAAGGTAACTTCATCAGTACCACTATAATCAGAGAGCACCAAGAACTCCTCATTTCAACTCTGAATTACAAATATTCTCCTTTATTGGGATTAGTAATTTCATGCCAGTGTAATTCTCCACTAGTTCAGGATTGACTGGAAACTATTATAACCATAGTTTAACAGATTTAACAGATTAACAGAGTTGGAAGGGACCTTGTAGGTCATCTAGTCCAACCCCCTGCCCAAGCAGGAGACCCTAATCCGTTTCTGACAGATTGCAGTCCAGCCTCTGAAAGCTTCTAGTGATGAAGCTTGCACAACTTCCGAGGGCAACTTCTGTTCCATTGGTTGATTGTTCTCACTTTCAGAAAATTTCTCCTTGTTTCCAGGGTGAATCTCTCCTTGTTCAGTTTCCATCTGTTGTTTCTTGTCTTGCCCTTTGGTGCTTTGGAGAATAGGTTGACCCCCGCTCTTCTCTGTGGCAGCCCCTCAAATATTGGAAGACTGCTATCATGTCTCCCCAGTCCTTCTCTTCACTAGACTAGCCATGCCCAGTTCCTGTAACTGTTCTTCATATGTTTTAGTCTCCAGTCCCCTAATCCTCTTGGTTGCTCTTCTCTGCACTTTTTCTAGTGTCTCAACATTTTTTGGAAAGGGTCTCAATGTCTTAAGATTTCTTTTCATTATCTTACAGCCCACTGGACTTTCACAACTCAATCAAGAACCGATGGTCATTGGGATTTGCATTTGGTGCTACTACTGATAAAATCATGTTTCTATTTGAGAAAGAGTTCTTTCCAGCGGGACTCCCTGAATGGGCTAAAGGTAAAACTCATGTTTAACAAGTGATAAGAGCAGTAGAGGAACCCTGTATCTTTGTATTGTCTGATTTTTCTGTTTAGCTATTTTTTAATCTTAAGGTTATCTGGATTCCAGAAAATTAGTTTATTCAGGAGTGCAGTGAGGGCTAGACTTTAGAACCAAATATGATCTTCAAGAGGACAAGTTATGAAGGCAGTGACAAATGGCATCAGCATTAGAGATGGTAAGAGTAGGCTTCCCAGGATAAATACATAGCCATTTAAAGCCTTCCTCCTTGTAACACCATAACATTAAATATCTGTTTCTAGGAGCATGCGTTCTTATTTGGGGCTGAAGATAAGGCTCTAACCTCTGCAACATGTCAAACCATAGGTATAAGCAAATAACTTATAGTTGCCGTGGGTTAGAGGTTTCTTGATAGGGAAATATCAACAATTACTGAGAAAAGTGCTTAACCTCTTCTTAACTTCCCTTCTTCAAATTCCTCCTTCTAACACAATGTTTCCTCTCTGCTGACTTTCCGTTTTAAAGCCTAATAGGTGATAATGATAGTAAAAATAGAAAAAGACTCTTGTCAATTAAATGTGTTTCATGGTGGCTATATATTTTTTTTAATTTATTTTATTGGACTTATATGCCGCCCCATCTCCGAAGACTCATGCTCACAGTTAAAACATACAATACAATAAATATTTTAAAAAGGATTAAACAATTATAAAGCCCAATAAAACCAAATTAAAATACTTAAAATTATCCCATACCCCTGGTGAGGTAGTCACAGCCCGATTTGGTCGAACAACCAAGTCTTTAAATCACGGCGGAAGGGGCCAGACGGAGGTCCAGAGGCAGTTCGTTCCATAAGTCGGGGACCGCTACAGAATAGGCTCATTGCCGGGGAACCGCTAGCCGACACTGACTTGCCGATGGGACCCTGAGGAGTCCTTGCCTGTGTGCCCGCACAGGGCGGATGGCACTCGATATCGGCAGGAGCCGCTCCCTTAAATATTGTGGACCCATGTCGTGTAGGACTTTGTATGTTAAAACCAAAACCTTGAATCTCACCCGGAGTGCAACCGGCAACCAATCCGCGCAGGAGGGGGGTAATATGGGAGAATCGGGTAACTCCCATCACCACCCACGTGGCCGCATTTTGCACCAGCTGCAATCTCCGGATGGTATGCAAGGGCAGTCCTAAATAGAGAGCGTTGCAGTAGTTGAGTCGCGAGGTGACAAGGGCATGGGTGACTGTACGCAGGGCATCTCGGTCCAGAAACGGGCGAAGCTGGCGAACCAGCCGGACCTGGGCAAAGGCCCCCCTGGCGACGGCCCCCACCTGTTATGGTGGGTTATGTACGTAGGTTGATTATGTCCCTTCAAGTCATTTTTTTACTGCAAGATAGATAGATCTTCTCTAGGACAATCTGTCTCTTAACCTGATTTCCCACCTGTGCACTCATCACCATTATGCCGGATGAGTCCATCCTCTTCAGTTAACAGATAATCAGAGTTTGAGGGGATCTTATAGGTCATCTAGTCCAACCCCCCTGCCCAAGCCGGAGACCCTGTACCATTTCTGACAAATGGCAGTCCAATCTCTTTTTTTGAAGGTCTCAAGTAATCTTCGCTAGTGATTGTCCTCTTATTCTCTTTCCTTCCACCTTTCCCAGCATTAGGGCCTTCTCTATGGAGCTATGTCTTTGCATAATGTGTTTGAAGTAGGATAATTTGAGCCTGATCAATTTAGAGTTCTCATTGTGTTATAAGTGCTACAAAAATAACAACTTTTACTTCATAATCCGGTTAATAAAATTCTCAAAGTGCACTGAGGTTTCTTTAATTTTAAATATTTATTTTTGACAAAAATATATCAGTTTCTCTAAATGATGCAAAAATGGTTTTGTAGTCTATAAAATTCAGCCAAGTTTAAAGAGTTAATAATAGTACATGTTGTCTTATTACTGTTGTCAACTCCATATTGGTTGGTCAATGGCTGTCATAACGATTTTCCCAATCATTCACTGATGAACAATAGAATGAAGATATATTTATGTCCTTTCTTCTGCAGTATTTTGGATCCTCCTCATGGCTTTCGAAGTGGGCATCTCCTCATACCCTTTCTTTGTATGTCTTTTAACAAAATATGAAATTGTGGGAGCAGTTTTGGGATTTCTTTACACAGCAGCTTGGTAAGCAGAATTTTAACAGAGTCATGAATGAGAGTGAGTCTCAGAAAAGATGTGGGAACCAATTCTTGATATAACAGGAAATTACAATAAAGTGATTTCATACTAAAAATATTACCTACAAATGACTTTTTAAGCAAGTAGAACGGTGGACATTGTTCTAGATCTTAACTTCCAGAAATAATCACAATAAATTGTGAAGCAGAGATACTAAACCATAGGTTAGTTTTTTTAAAATACAATAACTAAATTTCTAAAATTTACACATCAGAAGAGAAAGTAAACCTTGAAATAAACAGTTCTGAATCTCAGAATTTGATGTGAGTTTCAGAGTTGTTTTGAGTTTATAGTCATTACATACCTAAATATGTATAAACTTTTTTTGATCTCAGCAAAATAATTGGAATAGATGGAACAACTATTCTGATTTCTTCTTTGCTATAAAACTAAAATCCTTAATAATTTATTTTAGGTACTATCAGTAAATCCAGATCTACATTTTACTTTCCCTGCTCTGAAACTTGAGAATCAGACTGCCCTTTTCTGGAGAATCAGGACAGGGCAAAAAGGTTTCAGGTTATGAACTAAACATTCATAGTGGGGAATGATAAAAGATAACCCATTAGTGGTGCTAAGTTTCTGGTAGTCCAACCTACCATTCTCCTGCTCTTTGCTCTTGAAGATAAGGAATCACCACATATTAAATCAGCCTTAAATTTGATGGGCAAAACCATCAGCACTTAATTTATTACGATAGTGACAATATGTACTTAAGAATAAGACATGAAAAGAAGAGCCAGTTTGGTGTGGTGAATAAAAGTATTGGGCTAGAAAAAAGGAACCTGTAAGTTCTAGTCTTCTTTAGGCATGAAGCCAGTAGGGTGATATTGGGTAATTGACTCTACTTCAGTGATACAGGAATATAGTAAACCACTTCCAAAAATATTGCCAAGAAAATTGCATGGAATTGTCCACATAGTTGCCAGGAGGAGGGAGGGAGATAGAGGAATGTATGTATGTATGTATGTATGTATGTATGTATGTATGTATGTAAGGAATAGATCCCCTAGATGTGGTCAAATGAGCAACTTGCTGCTCCTTAGAAGTCCTACTGTTAAACAGAATGAATGGGGAGTGGGGCATTGTGGGTGGCAAAACCAATAGTTGAGTAACATCTTAAACAGGGGTAGGATTCTACCGGTTCTATAAAACCGGTTGTTATGATTCTGCGCAGTTCGGAGAACCGGCAAATTGTGCTCCTGGCTGACCCCGCCCCTCTTCATCCACCCCTCCCCTCCCCACTCAGTTAGTCCTTATTGTGCATGCGCAACATCGTGCTCATGCCCGACATTGCTGACTGCATTTTCCCCTGCCCAGTCACTCCTTAACGTATTTCTTTTTTCTTCCCTTCCCGGCGATCAGCTGCTCTAATGATCAGCTGTGCTGGGATCCCCCTCGCTGTCTTACTGCTTCACCCAGGAGGCTTCCCTGAGACCCAGGAGACCCAAAAACGGAGCGCAAGGGGGAGCTGTGCACTCCCCCCACGGTCCATTTTTTGCCTTCCTGGGCCTCAGGGAAGCTTCCTGGGAGCAAAAATGCCCGCCCAGGAGGCCTTCCTGAGGCCCAGGAGCCAAAAAAACCAGGGGGTGGGATGCTGCAAAAAAAGAAAAGAAAAAGAAGAAGCCACTCCTACCCAGTCACATGGCACATCCACCTAGCCACACCCACCTTGCCATGCCGACAGAACCGGTTGTTAAAAAATTTGAATGCCACCCCTGATCTTAAATACTTTCAATGCATGAAATATATGGGGCTAGTCCTATATGGTTAGGACTTCCTTAGGTAGTCAAATTCATTTTCTTCTGACTTGGCTGTGGTATAGATCAAATGGCAAAATTGGTGTGGGCTTTTTTCCTATTTGTTGAACTCTTTATCTTACCCCATTGCCTGCAGCCTGAATTTAGAAGTCTGCAGTCAATTTCTCAATATTTGAGTCTTTCATTTGAGTTTTCTTGCATATATATCTTGTAAGCACTTTGCAATCTCTGCATTCAAGCAAGTCTTTATTTTTGCTCTGCTTTTGATACATAAGCATATAGTTAAACTTCCTACACCGAGGACCCTGATTGCAGCTGTTAGAACACCTGGCTGTAAAATTATGTTGTCATAACACTATCACAACATTCAAGTATGAACTTATTAAAAGCCAGAAATATTCTTGCTAGGTATAATACTTGAAAAGTAAGATAAAGGGAATCTATATTTAATATTACATGTCTTGACAGCAGCAAGAATTGTATATGCACAATACTGGAAATGAGGAAACATCCACAGAGGATGATGTAATTAAAACTTTTTTAGATTGTGCAGAAATGGATAGATTGACATTAAAAGTAAAAGTAAAAGAAGATACAGAATATTTTCGAACATGGGGCTTGTTTTATAAATGATTGGACAGTAGAGGTAGAAATTAGGAGTGGGAAGAGTATTATTGTATATTGTATTGATCCAGACAATATACTGTTCACTAAGCATTTATGTATGTAATGTAAAAATATACAGTATAAATAAACTGTTAAAAAAGTATGAACTTATATGCAGGAAGAATGACATCTTGGTAATCAAGGCAATTGTCCTTGTAGCTAATTTGTTTTGTTTTGCAAAATGGTCAAAGAAGTGTGTGCAGCAAATATTGGTAAATATATATATATATATATATTTGTTTTCGTAGATTTTCACGGGTAAAGGTATGTAGGTCTTGGTGTATTCGGGTCTTGTCCCGTGTATGATTGAGAATACCCAGTCTTCTCCCAGGAGAACGAAGCTGAAGACACCAGCCTGAAGATGACGGATGAGATTTTAAACGTTGCCAAGGTATTCTCAATCATACACGGACAAGACCCGAATACACCAAGACCTATATATATATATATATATATATATATATATATATATATATATATATATATATAATATTGCCAAGAATTGTTAAGGCAAGGAGTCAAACACTCCTGATTTGGACTCCCATGTTATTTAGCTAGAGAGTACCAGTTTAGGTAAGGTAAGGTAAGGTAAGATAAGATAAGATAACCTTTGTTGTCATTTTTTACTATGAGCACACTGGCATACATCAAAAATGAAATATTGTTGCCTGCTCTCAGAAGAAAATATGTATCTACATACACATATATAACACACATACAGTCATGCTATATACATGTAGATATTTAGACACATGCACGCATACATACATACATACATATTCACATACACATTCATATACATATTTATATGCTGCTGTCTATTCATAGCGGAAAGAGGAAATGAGAGTTCACAAGTTTGATATATATGGAACAAAGCTGTGACTGAATCTAGATGTTCTGCTTTGGATACCATGAAGCCTCCTCCCAGAACAAGGAAGAGAATGTGTAGCACCCCAGACAATACTGTGGACCCTGCTCAAGCAGTTGGCTCATCGTATCCCTGGTGTCAAAGGATGGAAACAGTTGGGATGAATAGTGAAAATACAGAAGTGCAGAAGTCAAAGGGAAATTAAGTTCATAGCAAACATATACTGCCAATAAGAAAATCAAGATAGTTTCAGTGATCCATATGCAAAGCATATTAATTATAACACAAATATCCAGATATTAGTAAATAATTTAGCATATTGAATGGAATGTATTAAGAAAAAAGATTTCTAAGAACATGGGAAAAATCAAAGCAATAAACCATTGTAGCTCTTTCAGCATCTCCCTGTTTTTTATATTGCTGAAAAGGTAGGGAGATCTAATGACAGTTGGGATTAAGAGATGAAAGTTGCATTGGAAGCATCCACTAGTGAAGGTAAAAAAGGTAAAGGAGTCCCTGAGGATTTTACTCTGCTAGTCATTACCCAATTTTTAGGGGACGGCATTCATCTCTGTTTCTAGGCTATTGAGCCAGCACTGTCTGAAGAAGATTATCATGGTCATATGGTCAGCATGACATCATGCCACAGTGCAGAGCATCCAGCAAAACATGGAGTGCTGTTACCTTCCCATAAAAGTGGTACCTATTAATCTACTTGCATTTACATGTGTTTGAACTGCTAGGTTGGCAGAAGCTCATTCAGAGGCAAGTGACAAGAGCTCATTCTGTCACATGGTGCTAGGGTTTGAACCTCCAGGGTATAGATCTTCTCTGGTATCTTTTAAGCTGCTGAGCCACCATGCCTGTCAAGGAAGGGGTATGGATTGCCTTTAATGTTAGAACTTTACCATTGCCAGTGAAGATCTGTTTTCATGCAAGAATGTCTTTTTCTAAACAGAATTTTCCAATTGTATTAGCTGTTAATTCCTGAAATTTTCTAGTCAGATTTCACCAATATCAAAGAAACAGTATGAAAGTGATGAGTGATGTTGATGTTGGATCTGATTTGAATATGGTGCATCAAAGGTTTGGCTTAACAAGTAGTACAAATATGTACCATATGTATGTATTCTATAACTTCTACTGCTAATTTATGAAACTAATAACTCCATGTATTTTATAGGGCAGTTGCCATGATCTTCGACATTTTAGACTGCTCTCGTAATGACAATGTACGTATTTATTTTTGACAATTATTACTGTTTTACTGTGGTAATTGGAGGTTCACTTAAGGCAGGGGTGTCAAACTCAATTTCATTGAGGGGTGCATCAGAGTAGTGTTTGACCTTGGGGAGGGGGCGTGGCCAGCTCGAGGTCATTCATCGAGGCTCCGTTTTCAACTGCAACATCCTCCTGGGCTTCGTTTTCACTGGCAGAGGGCTCCAGGAGGCTGTTGCAGTCGAAAATGGAGCCTGGGCAAGCTGCATGTGGTCCTCCCAAGCTCTGTTTTCGCTGGTAGAGGCACCACAGGCTGGTCCTTCACTGTTTCCAGGGCGGGCCCGCGGGCCAAATCTAAGCATCCCATGGGCCGTATCTGGATCACGGGCTTTTGACACCCCTGACTTAAGGCATTCAGTGCATCAATCTAATGAAAGTTTAGCAGGTTACTGGTTTGCTGCTGGAAGAAAATCCCCTGAGCACCATGCACAAAAAAATATGGTGTAAGCTAAGGTTAGGTCACACACACTCCTATATACATCAACGGGAGAATAGTAGAACGTGTCACCAGCTTCAAGTTCCTGGGGATCCACCTCTCTGAGGACCTGTCCTGGCAGATTAACACCACCAGCCTGATTAAGAAAGCTCGCCAGCGCCTCTTCTTACTGAGGAAGAATCACCTCTCCTCAGCTATTCTGACTAATTTCTACCGCTGGACAGTCGAGAGCATCTTAACTAGCTGTATCTCAGTTTGGTGTGGAAATTGCACTATAAAAGAAAAAAAGGGATTACAGAGGGTGGTGAAAACTGCCCAACGCATTATAGGGATTCCACTTCCTGCCATTGTGGACATTCAGAGGAAATGATGTCTGCGTAAAGCCCACAGCATCGTTAAGGACCCCTTCCACCCAGCCCACAAACTGTTTACTCTTCTTCCATCTGGAAGGAGGTTCAGGTGCCTGCAGTCTAAGACCAGCAGGCTAGGGAACAGCTTTTACCACACAGCGGTTTCCTTGCTGAACTCCTCAGTTCGTTTGTCCCCACACATATGCTGATGCTTCCCTTGATAATATACGATGTATTTTGTGCATTTGTACTGATATTCAATGTGTCCATTTGTACTGATATTCAATGTGTCCATAAACATTTTGTACAGTTGTATATGTTCATATATGTGCAGTCACACTTATCCTTGTGTGCTCGTGTACATACATTTTGTTGTGTTTTCCACTGACATATTCATAGATGTCTTGCGTATTTGAATACATATATTGATATTTTACTGCTGTTTTGCACTTCTGGTTGGGTGCTAACTGCATTTCGTTGCCTGTATCCGTGGCAATGACAATAAAGTTGAATCTAATCTAGAAAATCTGTTGTGCTTTCTACGCATGATCTTTCCCATTAGATCACAAGATTAAAACAAACTTGGCCTTTGCGACTGAATAAAGTCCTTCCCAGCAGTGGGATCCTACCTGTTCCACTACTGGTTTGGTGACTGCGCGTGAGCACCTAACGCACGCACACCTAATGCACGCATGCAGCTTTCCGCACACCAGCTGAGGCCTTCAGCACCTATCAGCTGAGAGGATAAAAAAGAGAAAAGCGCAGGGATGGGGCCAATCCTGCGCTTTTCTTTATTCTCTCAGCTGATTGTTGGAGGATTTTTCACTACCGGTTTGGCTGAACCTGTAGCATACCACTGCTGGTCCTTCCCCTAAAGAGCCAAGATTGCTGGTATGAACCTCAAGACAAGTGTTCACTATAATTAATTTACTGCATAACTTAAGTTGAATTTACACAGGGAAGGAAAAAGAGTGGATCAACTTTGATGGTAATTCTGCTTTCCATGCCTAGCTTTTTGGAAAGTACAGTGACGTAATTCTGAAGTGGCCATCCTTGCTGTTCCTGTTCCTTCTGCTAGGACGTTTCCTTTTTAATTTTGTGAAAGCGGTGAGATTTTCATCTGTATGGAACCAAACTGTGAGTATTTATAGTGGCATTGAAGTCCTCTCTTTTAATTACTTCATTTGGATTATTTGATTGTACTCCAATGAAATGAAGGTTCTTTAAATGCAATTGAATACCAAAGACAAACCTAGAAAAAGAATTGTGAAATAAGCGAATTATTGAATCAGACTCACTGATGTAAGAAATGAGAACATGTCTGTTAATCTTACCCCTTTCTTACTATTTTGGCCATTTAAAGTAGGTAAAAAATGGTTGCTTCTACTAGACTTGGAAATAGAGATTATGCGTCACCTGCTATCTGCTAGTTTCACTGTTTTTAATGAATGTTATTATGGTTTTCTGGATTTATTTAGGTTTATTAACTGCCTAGAGAAATACAGAAGTACAGTTGTGATGGTCTACAATCACAGTAAAATAAAATTAAAATAACTGCCTATAATCAGTATTGTAAGCATAAAAATGGTAACATTTCAAATTTGGTCAAAAATTTCCACATCTTTGGAAAACTTAATAATTGATTTCCATAGCCAGATATTCTCATGTCTTCTAAGATTTAACCATACTCCCCAATTCTTGATAGTTTTCCAAGCCTTACAGATCAGTGTTTTTCATGTGGGCTGGGAAATTCTGGAGATTGTTTATTGGAGAGTAAGTTGTTAGACTCTAGGTGGAAGGTAATGCATTGATTAATAATTGATTCCATAACTTTGCACATTACACAACACAATGAGATTGCTCTGTAGTTTTCAACCAAGTAAGGGTCACCTTTTTTGGAAATAGGGATGACTGTTGCTAAAGACCATAGGTTTGGTAAAGAGCTGGTTCTGAATCATATCTCATATATTATGCTTAATGGTTCTGCTATGGTAGTGGAGAGCTTTTTTAAGAAAAAGATTTAAGATTGACTACAGACCGGTGGCATTATCATCTGTAGTTATGAACATGTTTGAAGGATTAGAGTTGGCCCACCTGAAAGCCATCACAAATCTGCTGCTAGATTCCTTGAAATTTGCCTACCATGCAAATAGATTGGCAGATGATGTTGTCAATATGGCACTGCACTACATCTTGCAACATCTTCAATCCCCAAAGAACTAGGTAACAGTCCTTTATGTAGACTTCAGCTCAGCATTCAAGAGCATCTTTCCTGAAATCCTCTCTAAGCCGACTCAACTAGCTATGCCTGACCACACTTGTAGATGGATTATAAGCTTTCTAATCAATAGGAAGCAACAGGTGAAGCTAGGGAAAACCACATTGAACATCTGTTCAAATAGCACAGGTGCTCCCCAAGGCTCTGTGCTCTCTCCGTTACTTTTCTCTCTATGTATACCATTGACTGCATCTCGAAGGATCCCTCTGTCAAAGTACCGAAGTTTGCGGATAATACAAGTCACTGGTCTCATTTGAGATGATGATGTGTCTGCATATAGACAAGAGGTAGATCAACTGGCCCTGTGGTGCAGCTGGAACAAACTGTAGAGATGATACTGGTATTAGTTTTTAGAAGAAGCTCTCCTATTCTACCACCTCGTTCAATATTAGGCAACACAGTATCAACAGTAGAGACCTTCAGGTTTCTAGTTTCTATTATCTCCAAGCACTTGAAATGGACTCCCTAACATTGGAACCATCATTAAAAAGGTACAACAAAGAATGTTCTTCCTGCATCAACTTAGAAAGCTCAGATTGCCTAGGGATCCATGGGAGAATTATTGAGTCTGCCATTTGTACCTCAATAACTGTCCGGTTTGGCACAGCAACCAAACAGGAGAGCTACTGACTTCAACAGATAGTTAGGACTGCAGAAAAAACAGTCACCACCAACCTGTCTTCCATTGAGGATCTGTGTACTGCACAAACCAGAAAGAGGGCTGAGAAAATATCAGACCCCTCACATCCTGGACATAATCTATTTCAACTTCTCCCCTCAGGACACCACTATACAACCCAATATAAAGATGGTCCCCCCCACCCCTGGTGCCATCACTCTGCTGAATATTTAATTTCCACAGAACTTTCTCGTTTCTCATCTTCTCTCATCTTCTCTTCTTCCCTACTATCTTCTCCTATTGGTTTCTTATGATTTATCAATTGTTGTTTGTAACTTATGATTAATGATTATAACTGGTATGATTTATGATCTATGACCTGTTATAGATTATTGTTGTTTATATGTACACTGTGAGCTTATGCACCGGAGACAAATTCCTTTTGTGTCTGATCATACATGGCCAACTCTCTCCTCCCCTCTCCTCTCCCTCCTCTCCCCTCCCCTCCCCTCCCCTCTCCTCTCCCCCTCTCCTTTCCTCTCATCATACCATACCATACCATACCTTACCTCTCCATGAAATTAATAAGCTCTTTTATGTATCAAACAGCTGATTTCGTCTAGTGGTTAAAGCACCAGGTTAGAAACCAAGACCCCCAGCCAGCTTTCATCCCTAAAGACTGTGAGTTCTTGATCTGCTTTAGGCATGAAAGCTGTCTGGGTGTCTCTGAGCCCACCACTTCCTCTCAGCCCAACCCCCACACAGTGTTGTAGGGAAAATAAGAGGAAGAAAGATGATTGGGCATGTTCACTGCCTTGAGTTGTTATAAAAATAATAAAGGCAGGATACAAATAAATAAAAATAAATATTTTAATAGTATACATTTCATATTATAAGCTATTAATAAGTAATCATGTATGTAGCAGGTAGGGATCAATATTAATCTCAATGTTGGAACATGGTAGCTGGAATGGTTGGGGTGCTGGGCAGGAGGTTAGCAAGCCCGCGTTTGAGATGCTTGTGCTTCACTCCACCTCCTGCCAGGGACATAGAAAGAGCCCCCAACTGGGTGTCCCCAGGGCAACGGTGATGTCAGTAGCTAATTCTTTTTACCCAGAAGTATCTTGGTGCTTTTCACACGAGTGCAAAAGTGGAATAGTTTTGAAGAAAACGTTTATGTGTCTGTGGTTAAGTTTCAGAGCAGGTGCAAAGTTTGCCATTGTGCTGCTGAAATATAAAACAATCTCAATCTTATAATTAATTATACATTAATTATCTCTAAACAATAATAGTTCTATGCTTTTCTGTCCCATGCTTATATCGCAAACATCATTGTAGATATGCAAGTTGTAGGAATAAGGAAATATCTAGAATAATACTAATAAGGGAATAGTGCTTGTGTTAGCCTATATTTTATATTTATATATTTATATAGATATATTTTATAACAAGCATGTGCCAGGAAATTCTATAATAGCCTTGTGGTTAACTGGATCCATGTCAAGTGTGGGAAATCAGGAGTCCAGGCAGTTCAATGAATATATAGGTCTATTGCAAATTTAATTTCTCTACAAGAATCTGAACTACTAACAATCAAAGCAAATTGATGGTAGATAAGAGTCAATGGAATTCAAGATAGGCTGGACATAGATCTCTTATGGGACAAAGAGACTCGAGACTGATGATGCATTTGACCCCCTCCCCCTTGGGCTCAGCCTGACTATCTCCTACCATCTGTCCACATTTTCACTCAAGAGTGTTGCCTGTTCAGCTAATTGTAATAATCTCTTCTTGTGAATCTATTCCCTCTCTTTTTAGAGACCTTTCATCTAACTCCTCAGACAGTAGAGATTAATTAATTTCAGCTACTTTGAAATTGTTCCACGTTATACACTTATCTGAATGTTGGAGCTGTATGCTGAGAGAAACTATCCTGAGGCAGACCAGACTAAATTTTTGAGGATTCTACTTGCTGTTTCCAATGCTCTTCTTAGGTTAGAACCTGGGATGCCAAAAAGTGAAGTTAGGTTAATGTTAAATTACTAATTAAAACTCCACTTCTTCTCCTTGGGCTTAGTCCCATTAATACTAGCTGATGATTGCCACCTAAGCTGAAACAATCTCATCAAATAAACTCTGAGAACAATAGGGTTAGATTGCTGAGATACGAACATGCTGAACATACACTCCTATAGAAACTACAAGTAATCCTCACTTAATGACAGTAATTTGGACTGAAAATTTGCCATTTGTGACCTCCTGCCAGCATCTTCATGGACTTTGCTTTTGAAAGCCAACAGTTAAGGTCACAAATGGCAATCACATTTATTATTTATTTTATTTTATTGGACTTATATGCCGCCCCATCTCCGAAGACTCGGGGTGGCTCACAGTTAAAACATACAAATAGAATAAATAATTAAAAAGAATTAAACCACTATAAAGTCCAATGAAACCGAATTAAAAAGTTAAAACTATCCCATACCCCCCATGAGGTAATCACAGCCCGACTTGGTCAAATAGCCAGCTCTTCAAATCGCGGCAGAAGGTGCGGAGGTCAGGGGCCAGATGGAGGTCCAGAGGCAGTTGATTCCATAAGTTGGGGGCCGCCACAGAGTAGGCTCGCCGTGACCACAGGATGCTGCAGTGCATGTTAAGAGCCAGTTGCACAGCACTGGAATCACAATCACATGACTGAGGATGCTGTGATGGCCACAACTATGAGGACCAATCATCTCATTTGTTCAGTGCTATCGTAACTCTGAACAGTAGCTAAATGAGGAGTTGTTAAGCAAGAACTACTTGTAAATGATATCAAAATTCAGATCAAGATAAATAGTTTAGGGAAATAGGGAAAAAAGTTTCTGGGGAATGACCAATTACCTCATGACATTTCCCAAACTAAGGAAAGCTTTCATCTGGATTACAGTATGTATAATAACTTCACTTTTTTTTAAAAAAAATTCATATTTATATCCCGCTCTTCTCCAGAGACTCAGGGAGGCTTACAATTTTTGGGATACAACCCAATGCGCTCAGCAATAGCCTTCCTTCCGTTGTATATGCCTGCTTATTACTAAGCGGCATTTTTACAAAGTCAGCTTATTGCCCCCAACAATCTTGGGTCCTCAGTTTACCTACCCCGAGAGGATGGAAGGCTGAGTCAACCTTGAGCCTGGTGGGATTCGAGCCTGCAATAATTACAGGCAGCTGGAACTAAGTGCTAGGCTATTAACAGCCTGCACCACCAAGGCCCTTTTGGCATTATTACAAAGAAGATACTCTAAGGCTTCTCTTGTGCAATTGTAGGACGTTGAAATAAGGCCAGCACTCTAATATTTGCAGGGATATCCAAAATGTTCACCTTCAGCATTCTTTCAACAATGCCCTGAATGGACAGGCAACTTTTAGATGGCTTTATTCTTTTTTGATGTTAAACCTTCCCTGACACAGATGGTAGCAGCAGAAAAGATGAGAGACCAATTATTGCAAGGCCTCCCACAGTTATAATCCAGCCTAAGCATCCATTGTAATGTTTTTTGTAAGATGTTGTAATCACACTCAGGAGCCTGTGGGTTCTTAAAATGAGCTCCACTCATTGTGTCCTTGATTTCCATTGGTGCTATTTTGGATTTTGTGGCTTGAAGGTCTACTGTACTTCCATGACAATTTCCTGAGGTATCAGTTAAAAGCATAAGAAGTATGTTAAGTCACTTGATATGCTCTGAATAAACAATTCAACCAGGCACATTGCATTATCTGCAGTGGGTCTTCTAACCCAGTGGTGGGATTCAAATTTTTTTTACTATCAGTTCTGTGGGTGTGGCTTGGTGGGCATGGCAGGGGAAAGATACTGTAAAATCCCCATTCCCTCCTCACTCCTGGGGGAAGGTTACTGCAAAATCCCCATTCCCTTCCCACTCCACTAACCTGCTTTCCAGCTCCGTTCTCCTATGCAGGGCAACAAAAGAAGACTCAGCCAATCAGCTTGGACTCGGGAGGCATAGAATAGATGGGGGTGGGGCCAGTCAGAGGTGGTCTTTGCCGGTTCTCCGAACTACTCAAAATTTCCGCTACCGGTTCTCCAGAACTGGTCAGAACCAGCTGAATACCACCTCTGGTCTAATCGTGCTCGTTGTCAGTTATGTGCAGTAGCAGAAATAAACCTGGGTTAATATTATATATCCAATTTGGGTTTTTTTAATCCCTAAAAGTTCATTCTCTCTCTCTCTTTTTCTTTCTCTCTCTCTCTCCCCCTCCCTCCCTCCCTCCTTCTCTCTCTCTCTTTCTCACACACACACACACACACACACAGAGTTTGTAATTCTGGGAATCTGTGTAAAGCTGTTTTATTTACAATATAGGACAAAGATTCTCTTATGGAAGAATACCAGTTGCAGTATGTCCAGCAGTTGCTGAGGAAGCCTGTGCTTAGGTGAGGATCATTTTGTCCTTGGAGACCTTTTTGCTTTGACGTATTCTGATAATTCTTTTTTCTTTTTTTTCAGTGTCAGGTAATTGGCTAAGATCAATATGAGCAAAATCTTTTTGTCAATAGAGCAATAGCTAGGCTCATATTCCATAAAATGATAACATTAGCTGAAAAGCATCTGGAATCTCATGGATCCCTAATGGTTAGGC
This sequence comes from Naja naja, assembly GCA_009733165.1. Lineage (NCBI taxonomy): Eukaryota > Metazoa > Chordata > Lepidosauria > Squamata > Elapidae > Naja > Naja naja. The sequence goes on from CM019149.1 coordinate 201,333,663, forward strand.
AGTGTATTCTGGCTTAAGGTTTGATTTGAATTCAATATAGACATCAGATGTTGGTGTTAACATTCAAAGTCCTTTACGATATGGGTCCAGGGTACTTGCGGGAGCGTCTCCTGCCAATATCAAACACCGGTCACCCTGTGCGTGCGCACAGACGGGGACTCCTCGGGGCTCCGTTGGCTAGTCAATGTCAGCTGGCGGTGCCCTGGGGAAGGGCCTACTCTGTTGCGGCCCCCGCCTTGTGGAACCAGCTCCCTTTGGAGCTCCGTTTGGCTCCTGATCTTCACTCCTTCCGCCGCGATCTGAAGACCTGGTTGTTTGAGCAGGCTGGGCTGGACTGACCTTCGGGGTTTTTTTTAAATTACTTTAATTGGGTTTTAAGATTGGGCTTGTTGATTTAATTCTTTTTTAAATATTTATTGTTTGTATTATTGTGTTTTAATTGTGAGCCGCCCCGAGTCCTCGCGGAGAGGGGGCGGTATACAAGTCCAATAAATAAATAAATAAATAAAATAAGATGCAGGTATGCCTCTGAGCATATGGACTGTACTGCTGAAAAGCTTACCCTAGAATAAGCATGTTAACCTTGGGATCCTCAGCAAAACCCGCAATATCTTGCTGGCAAAGTGATGTGTTGTCTTGAAGCTTTGATTCTCATGACATTCTGGTGAAGAGAGAAATGTTTTGGAAATGGTGCTTATAGGTAGTCCTCAACTAATGACAGTAATTGGGATTGGAGTTTCCATCACTGAGTCATGTGGCTGTGAAGCATGATATCATGTGATTACACCCGTTAGCAATAACAATCCAGCACTCCCCATTGCCATCATTAAATGAGGTTGTTGGGTGAGTCCCAAGTGGACCAAATCAGGCTAGGAAGAAAGCAAGATGTGGTGCCAGTGCAGTGGGGTTGGGGTGGCTTTTGCTGTGTGGGTGGAGGATATGTATGAGTGGCCCTTGGAAGGAGAGGATGAGAGTGACTTACCAGAGCAACCTGCAACCTTCCTTGCCATCTTCTCCATTGACTTTGCTTGTTGGAAGCTGGGAGGGAATTTCACAAATGGAGATACTGTGCAAAACTAGTTTGGGGAAAAAATAGAGCATGTTGGTCACCCATATCCTGTTCATTGTTTTTTGTTCTCATTCATTCCTATCATCTACAATCCAGCCACACTGAGGGATAAAGATCCTCACAATAAGGGTTCTGTTGATAGAACTGGGCCAAATAGCAATGATAATTTCAAATTCAGAGAAATAAAGGAAATGGACTTTCTTCTATCATATGCAAAGCAGCTTTGGAGGATGACCTGGTTTTTTTTGGGGGGGGGTTACTTAACACCCCTATATTTTTCTCTACCAACAGGAATCCCCAGAAAAACTGGTTTCGGAGAAGGTTATATCAATGGGACCCCTACTTTAAATTCCCCACCAGATTAATCAACACAATTGTCGTTATGTTCCTATGTCTTTACATGGTAAGGCAAGGCAATGCATGATGCTTTCAGTAAGGAAGTCACTGCTGCTTTTGGTCCAATCAAATCATCTTGAACTGAAAGCATTCTGGGGAATCAGCTGTTATCTGTAGTCCAAAGGACAGGCATTGATCATTGAAGCTAAGCTGTGGTGCATGCTATATTTTGCATGCTGAGCAAAATTAGTTTTCGGGATAGGTCTTATTTTTGGGGAAATGGTGAATAAGAGGATAAACTCCTACAAGTAGAATCTTATTTGTTAAAGGAAAGATCAATTAGAAATTAATTTCTAGATATATTCTCCTACAGCTTTTATCTAGGATTGTAGTAGTCATGTGCAATGCTATTTGTTGCAGATTAAGTTCATCCATCAAGCCAAGCAACATTTCTTTTAAACATGCTTTGCTGAATAACCATATTTCTTGTATTTGACAATCACAATTACTTGACTTTATGTAACAATTAAGATACAAACTATATTGTATCTTAATATTGTATCTTGTATTAATATAAGCTATGTGAACACAACAAAGCCAAGTTATTTACTGTACTTGAAATAGCACAGAAACAGTTCCTGTATAAAGATTTTGTCTGCCCACCAACCAGGATAGTCTGGGGAGATGCAGTAATTATGATCTTCAGTTAGCTTGTGTTACCACATCCCTTCCTGTCCCTGGTCAGGTTATAGAAACCAGGCAAAGGGAAAAAATGCCTTTCTGCTAGTTACGGCTCACAAGGGCAGAATGAGCCTATCTGGAGAGATATGGCTCTCATGACACGTACAACAAAAATTGGCACCAAAAATATCTTTGTAAACTAGTCTTTAGAGTATGTTAACAGTAAATAGAAATAAACATTACAGTTGAAGAAAGGATTAGGCTCCAGGAAGGGAAGTATGAACAAAGGAACATTTTCTCTTAATCAACAAAAGAAATTTCATCTAAGATGATGATTAAGATGGTGAATCCAGAGAAGAAGCTAGCTTTGCATGATTTGTCCTGAGCACAAACAAAATAAAATCAAGAATGATGACAATCACTCAAGTTACTCATTACTTTTAGAAGTCTGCATGGGTTGCATCCCTCCCTGTGAGAGAGAGAGAGAGAGAGGGAGGGAGGGAGGGAGGGAGGGAGAGAGAGAGAGAGAGAGAGAGATCCCATCTGTTAAGGTTAAATAGCAAGGGAGGGATTTGCTGGAGACTTTATATATATATATGTGTGTGTGTGTGTGTGTGTGTATGTGTATGTATATGTATATATGTGTGTGTATATGTGTGTATATGTGTGTATATGTATGTATATGTGTACATATATGTATATATATGTATATATGTGTGTATATATATATATATATGTATGTATATGTGTATATGTATATATGTGTGTATGTATGTATATGTGTATATATATGTATGTATATATACATATATGTATACATGTGTATATGTATATGTATATATTTGTGTGTATGTGTGTATATGTATGTATATGTATATATATATGTATGTGTGTATGTGTGTATGTATATGTATATGTATATATGTGTGTGTATATATGTGTATATGTATGTATATGTATGTATATGTGTATATATATGTATATATGTAGGTTGGTATTGTCTTGTCCCGTGTAAGATTGAGAATACCCTTACAAGGTATTCTCAATCCTTACACGGACAAGATCCGAATACACCAAGACCAACTTTACCATGAAAATCTACGAAAACAAATATGTATATATGTATATATATGCATATATGTATGTATATGTATATATGTATATATATGTGTGTGTATGTGTGTATATGTGTATGTGTGTATGTGTGTATGTATATGCATATGTATATGTATATGTATATATGTGTGTGTATATGTATGTATGTGTATGTATATGTGTATATGTATATATGTATGTTTGTTTTCGTTTCGACTTTTCATAAAGTCAAGTATATATATATATGTATGTAATATGTATATATGTATATATATATGTATATATATGTAGGTCTTGGTGTATTCGGGTCTTGTCCCGTGTAAGATTGAGAATACCTTGGCAACGTTTTGACGAAATCTCATCCGTCATCTTCAGGCTGGTGTCTTCAGCCTCGTTCTGAAGTGTCAGAACGTTCAGAACGAGGCTGAAGACACCAGCCTGAAGATGACGGATGATTCTCCAACGTTGGTATTCAATCTATGGGACAAAGACATATGATACATATACTGAAACCCACGAAAACTAATATGTATGTATATGTATATATATATATATATTTGTTTTCGTAGATTTTCACGGGTAAAGGTATGTAGGTCTTGGTGTATTCGGTCTTGTCCCGTAAGATTGAGAATACCTTGGCGACGTTTCGACGAGATCCCACTCGCCATCTTCAGGCTGGTGTCTTCGGCTTTGTGCTTCTGCCAGCAAAGCGTGATCTGAGCTGCCTTCTCTCTATAAATACTGGAGGGGAGGTGTGGTGTGCTGGCTCTGCTGTAAGTGGGTTGGTTGGCTGTGTTTTTGGCTGTGTTGTCGCTTCTTGATTGGTTAATGGAATTGGTGTTTGCTGATTGGTTGGCTTTTTTTGTAAGAGCCTGTGTGGCTGAGGTAGTGGCTGTGTGTCCTTCAGCCTTTTGTGTTTTAGCTACCTGGGTAGTGGGCTGTGTGATGACCTTCTGAGTTTTATTGTTGTGACATCCTGGGTCTTGTGCTGTTATCTCCTCGGTCGTTGTCAGGAGGTTGCAACACAGACAAGATCAGATCACGCTTTGCTGGCAGAAGCACAGAGCCGAAGACACCAGCCTGAAGATGGCGAGTGGGATCTCGTTGAAACGTCACCAAGGTATTCTCAATCTTATATGGGACAAGACCCGAATACACCAAGACATATATATATATATGTATATATATGCATATATGTATATATGTATATATATATGTGTGTGTATATGTATACGTATATGCATATGCATATGTATATGTATATGTATACACACACATACACACACACACACACACACACACACACACCCCTTAACAGATGGGATCTATTCCTGTTGAAGAATTTAGTTAACAGATCTCCCCCAATTTAAATTACTGTAGGTGTGAAGGTCTACAGGTCAATTGTGAATCCATTCCGACCTAATGGGAGTCCCTAAAGGTATCTATTATTATCTTATAATTTTCACGTCAGACATTTTTTTCCGTCATTATCTTTCATTTCTCTTCCAGTTCATTGGGTTTGAATTTCTTTTGATCAAATCACTTATCACAGCACTCAAACTAGTGGCTACCATCATCAAAAATCCTTCTTCAGCTTTGGGACATGGATCATGGGTCCAAGCCTTTGAAGAGTTTATTCGTGTCTTAGAAGGTAAAGGCATAATATTTTGTGACTATAGCATTATTTTTCCACGGGTGGTATAATGTACCAGTTGCATTCAAAAAGATAATGACAAACTTCTAATAATGTTGTGCCTAAACAAAAACCTGATAGTGCCTGAAGAAAAACAAAACAAAACAGCCCATACTTGTACATCCATTCTTTCTTTTCTCAACAGGAGGAGGAGCAGCTAGGTTGGAAAATGCCCTTTATGGAGGGCTGGAACTTCAAGTCTCTAAAATTGAACTTGAAGAAAAGAAGCTTCTCCCTTGTGCAGAACCATCTTCCTTTTTGGAACCCAGCATGGTTTGCTAAGCTGAATACAGTAAAAGGAGAAGGCCACCATTTCTCCAGTAGAGAAGAAAAATGGCTTCTCAGGGGGAGGTGTTATATTCTCCATTGGCCCTCTATACCCACTGCTGTAAGGACTCTTTGAATACAAAAATATGAATTTCATACCAATAAAATAAATAAGTTCATAGTCCTGTGCTCTGGTCAGAGATTGACAAACTCCCAAATATAAGCTAAATTTCTTTCCTAAAGTTTTCCTACCCACATTTCCTACTGTATTAGCGTTTTACAGATGGAAGGAAGAGGATGTATTCTTTTTTCAATATCCATGCTGGCAGGGAATAGTTAAAACGTATATATTTTAAGGTAGATGGCAATTATATTAAAAAGAGTGTGGGATGAAAGCAAGAAGATATAGAGTAGTATAAGGTAATTAATTACTTGCACCGGAATTTCTGCTGTTTAGTTGCTGTTTAGTTGCAGGCTGGTTTATTTTTTTCCTTACACAGTGATTAGCAAATGTTCAACATAACTATTTTTGTCAGATTTCCTTGGTCTTTGAGGTAATAAACAGGGGTGGGATTCAAATTTCTTAACAACCAGTTCTGTTGGCATGGCCTAGCCTAATTTGTGGGTGTGGCTTCATGGTCATGTGACAGGCTGGAAGTGGCTTGTATGTAAATATGTAAATATTGAATTTTTTTATATAAAAAAAGAGCAACTTTTACCCAAAGTCAGGCAAAGCAGACAGGCCAATTGAGTTGCTCACAGCATCACAGATTCATTCAGAGATCTACCGTTCTGCAATCTGCTACCTGAGTTTGCACTGAAAAATAGAAGCTTCAGGCCTAAGGAAGGTTCAGCTCTGCTTTTAGATTAGCGAGAAAGCAAGAAATCCAACCATTTCCTGCTTTCTAGCTAATCTAAATCTCCTGGCGCAGCTGATAGTCGGAACAGCTGATGGTCTGGGGGGGAGGGAGGAAAAATAGCAACTTACCCAAAAATTAGGAGCAGGCAAGTTGGATGGCGTGCATGCCAGGTAAGGAGTGAGTGGGTGGGGAGGGGAGGAGTGAGGACAGCCAGTAGTGCAATTTGCAGGTTCTCTGAACTGTGCAGAATTGTAACAACCAGTTCTATAGAACCGGTCCAACCAGGTAGAATCCCACCCATGGTAATAAAAACTCATACTTTTCTCTGTTAGATAGCTCTATGTGGCTACAGTTCTGGTAGCAAAATATAATTGCCTTTCAAAATCTGTGGCTGTAGCATTGACCTGAAAATGAGTTGTAAGGAGTTTTTAGCTGACCAGGAATCCTTTTTTCCCTTAGGTTTCATTCCCGAAAAGACTCAGGTGTTTGTTTGGCCTTTCTAGCATGAGTAAGGTGTTTAGAAATGATTACAGCAGCAGCAGAAGAGCAAATAAAGGCAACAGAAATGATAGGGGAGTTAGAATAGTTCCCTGTTTTTATCTTTGTGTGAAAACAGGTAAGGGAAGTCATGATTTTGGATGGCTTTGACTACAGGTAGTCCTTGACCATTGTTCATTCATAGTTATGATGGCCTTGGAAAAAGTTACTTGCAAGTGTACTCACAGCTGTCACATCATCCCTGTACTTATGTTACCATTATTTAGGTGATTGGCAGCTGGCTTGCTTTTATGACTGGGTGCAAAATCCTGTGGTCATTGTGATTTGAGACCTTTTTTTTTTGCCAACTTCTGTATCAACCCCTAGGCAATAATAGTGGCTGAAGAACCTCTTGTCCATGCTTGCTTCTGGGATGTGTTGATTGACCTCACTGGGATCCAGAATGTGAACTGATAGCCAAGGAACTGATCCAGGACTTCTTTTATTCTGATCATTCAGACCTTTCTTTATTCTAGAGATTGATTAGGAGATTTCAGGTTTAGAAAGTCACATTTATGTTATAGTGTAGACTAGGGCTCTCCAAACTTACCAACTTTTAAGACTTGGGGGCTGCAACTCCCAGAATTCCACAGCTACCCATGATGATAAATTTGCCAAGTTTGGAGACTCCTGATCTAGACAAATGAAAAGACATATACAAACATTTACAACAGCATTTGCATTATTTATATTTGTTAAATTAATATCCTGTCATTCTTTAAGGAGTAGTTAGTGTTCTCTGCATTTGTCTTATTACTCATCCTGCAATCAGATGAGATACATTGGACTGAGAGATGACAGCTGGTCCACAGACACCAGTGGGTTTCTACAGCCAAGTGTGGATTTGGATTTGAATGTGTCCAGATCTACCCCAATAACTTGCAAACTACATCTGCCTAGCTAGAATGTGAAATATTTACATCTACCCTAAACATTAACATTTGTGAATAAAGCCTATATCTATAACTGAATAACAAAAAACAAAATATTGCAACATTTCAAAATTATAAAAAGACACAGGCAGTTAAGAAATTAATCAGTTTAACTATGTCCAAATGTTACCATTATTTGATAACAGGAAAAGCAAATTAAAAAGAGACTGAAGAATGTTTATAGACTCTTTGGAAATTTTGTATTTTACCATGACTACCTCACTAGACCATGGTGAGGAGTATTTTGAGGGCATCATCTCTGAATTAAGATTATGTTGTTTGTTTTATAGGCATTTGGATTGTTACTACTGTTATTTCTTCTGCCACATGCATTGGATATACATTTAACATCTTAGCCCGCTACAGGTACAGATATAGATTGTGTAACTCTTGTGTAGATGTAAGATTGATGTTGTGATTAGATGACTGAAAATATCTATGACACTGTTGCCCAGTTTTATAAAAAGTCATGAATAGTAGCATTTTCACACTGTGTCTTCCACTATTTACAAGAAGCTAATATATCAGCATGGGTAATACTGGATAGTAATGGGTGTGGGAAAGAGCATTATGAAAACGGGAAGATTGTTCTACATTCATTCCACAACCAACCTTCACCTGCATATTCTGTGCAAAGGGTTTCATCATTCAAGCCTATTTGCTCAATTATATATTTTATCTTAATCAAGAAATGTATAATACAGTTTATTTCTCATATTAATACATTTCTCAATGACCAGCTGAACAAACATGCATTTTCTGCTTGGTGCAAAATTCACATATGGTTCCCAAATGTTGCTCATTATTCCCTTTTTTGGTTAGAATTCTGCCAGTACTACCAAATGATGGTCTATTTCATATTCAGGACTTCTAGTTATCCTGAATAGACTTCGCTAAGTCTCCAATCTTTCAATATAAATCATTCACATTTTTGATTCATTCCTTTTCATAGGTATCAATATATTTTATGGAAGAGTTTGTATTGTATATAAGTGTGTATATACATGTGTGCCTTTGTACATATATATACATTTATATTTATATAAATGTTGGTTTTAACATTCGAAGTCCTTTACAATTTGGGTCCGGGGTACTTGCAGGAGCGTCTCCTGCCAACATCAAATACCGATCGCCCTGTGCGTGTGCACAGATGGGGACTCCTCGGGGTGCCGTCGGCTAGACAATGTCGGCTAGCGGTGCCTCGGGGGAGTGCCTACTCTGTTGCGGCCCCCGCCTTGTGGAATCAACTTCCTTTGGAGTTCTGTTTGGCCCCTGATCTTTCCTCCTTCTGCCGCGGTCTGAAGACTTGGCTATTTGAACAGGCTGGGCTGGACTGACCTCCTGGGGGGTGTTTTAACGTATTTTTAGCTATTTTATTGATTGGGCTTGTCAAATTTAATTGTTTTTTATATATTTATTGTGTGGTGTTTTTATTGTGAGCCGCCCCGAGTCCTCGCGGAGAGGGGGCAGCATACAAATCCAATAAATAAAATAAAATAAAATAAAATAAAATAAATAAATAAATAAATAAATAAATATATTTTTTGCTCATAGAAAACAAATTAAACTGTTGAGAGCAGGCAAAAGGTACCTACTTGTGTCAGAATCTATGAACGTGTCATCTTCTCAAAGCGTGGTGAGTTACCAGCATTCAAAAAAGTACTACTGATTGGGGTTGTGGGCTACAAGGCAAAATAAAGCATAAATAATTATAATGGCCTTTTATTTAGGTTAAGCTATGGAAAATATGCATGGAAGGAAGCAAAAGTAGTTCTTAAATGTTAGCCAAAAATGTGGTAGGACCTGCAAAATACAACGTGCCCAAAGCATGTTAATCTTCATACGTATAATGAGCAGGGTGCACTGAGTTCAAAGAGTAGCTCATAGCCAGTGCAACCATTCTGACATGGAGGCAATGTGATATTGCTGAAGTTACCAGTCTATCAATCAACTCATGCCAGATAGTTTTTATCCAAAAGGGGGCACATCAAGCATGACTTTGATTTTTCTTCAGATGGTATCAGTACTGCATGATTGTCTAGGCTCAGTTCCAGTTATGGGAGGATCTTTAAGCTGTGAATTTAATCTTTAAGGGGAAACATGACTTGGTAATTTTCTGGCATATTTCTGAAATTCTGAAGTCTAGTCCCCAGAACCACAACAACTCCACCTTGTCCAAATTCTGCTTCAGTTTGTTTTCTCACCTGCATTCCTTTTCATCCCTCCGAAATTAGGAGCTGTCAAGATACTTAGTCCTGAAGTCTGACAGAAGCAAAAGTACAGTCACATATCATCAGCATATTATTATAACTAATGCTAAATCCATATATGACCTTTTTATGAGAGTCTTTTTAACAGATGTTAAATAATATAGAATATAAAATAGAACTTTTGCATAGGAAAAATTGTCTTGTGGCTGCCATTTTGTCCCTGCCCGTTTGTGCCATGCATTGGCTGAATTTATAAAACATATCCAAAACAAGCATTGATGCAAATAGCCTGCAGCTGCTTTGCCTTGAACTAGTTTTCAAAACAAAGTACATTCTTGAGCCAAGCTGTCAGGATAATGTCAATTACAAATACAAGACAGAGCTATAGATACAAGAACAGAAAACTAGCTTTCCTGCATAATTTATCCATATTTCTTTGGTTATTTTTCTCCTTTGGGGATTTCTTCTATTTTTGGAATTTTATTTGGGTAAAAATAAACGGGTAGAAAGCAGTTGCATCTCAGGGTTTTGCATCCTATTTTCTTTCTAGTCTGATCTAAGGCATGATGCTGACAGAATTGGTTTGTGTAGCTATACAGAAGTAGTTCTGTGGTTACACAAATATATCACTTAGGTTTCCTGGAAATATTGTATATTTTGTTTGTATGCGAATTTCTAACTGAGCTCTCCTATTCTTTAACAGGTAGCACTATCAAAGTTCATCTCTTTTCAAATTGCATACATAATGTGGGGTATGTGAACACTTGTCTTAAAGGGATTGGAATAAGTTATTGGGAGCTTTTAATTCTCCCCATTCGTTAACCAGTTGTAAATTTTCTTTTCTAGGATACCTAATCATGCATTTGGTGCAGTGGTTATTTGGAATGATATTTATGTATGTTTTGATTTTACCCATGATACATGGCAAATGGATGGAGCTTTTAAACAAATGGGGAACTGTGATGTAAGTGCCTGCAGTGACAATAACAGTTTGGTCTCCCTGCCTTTCAAAATTTACCAAGCTGCAAATGTGAGCATTATTCACATAATCAACCCATGTTGATCAGTATCAAAGCTTAGAAGATAATCTGGCTGGCTGGGTGGGATTGGGGAACTTTTGAGCAGTTACTCCATCATCCACCTCATTGGCTGGATAATAAATAAGGGATTTGTGCATCCTCAAAAAAAATATGTACAGAGCAGGTGATTTTCCTTCTGCTGCTGTTCCAATTGCAGAAATATTCGTACTCAGAAATGAGATGTTGTATCATTTCAAGTACCATTTGTCAGTTTGATAGAAAGAAATGCATAATACAAACAACCCCAAAACCTGTGCCTTCATATGAAGTTCTGTACTATGTTCATAGGATTCCACCTTTTATCTTTTTTTAAATACTTTTGAATTTGAAAATTGTACAGAATTGATTATCAAGGAATTCATAATGATGAACATAAAAATTTTGGATCCCAAAAAAGAGGATGGTAGCAAAAAATAATCCTTTCAATATTATTTATATATTTTTGATTGGTTTAGCTTGGTTATAAAATGCAATGTTGTTTTCTGTCTCTCAGCCTGACGTTTATCATTGTCGTAGTGATCAAGGAGATACAGGTGTTTGTAGGTGGAAAGTTTTTCCTCCAGCCAAAAATGTCACCGGGTGACAGTCAAAAGCCTTTGGCTCTTGATAACAGGTCAGTTCTAGGGCATGATATGCCTACTGCTATTCTGTGAATATAATTTTTCCCATTGCAGGGCTCCTGGGTTTGATAGCCAATGATGCTTCCAGATAAACATATTTTATTTTTTATTGGAAGATACTGTATAGTTTTGCAGGTGTTCTTTCCTGACTGTGCTGACTAAAATGACTGTCCAGAAAAAGATGTGGAAAAAAAGAAGGGATGTGAAAATATGAGACAGGATCCATATTTGCACAAATAAAAACATTATTTGGAAATAATTACTCAAGGAAGCTAATCTAATTCAGCCTCTAATCCTGCCATTTGTTAGTCATTAATTTTGGCAGAAAAAAGTTAAAAGATCAATGGGGAAAAAATTAAGTACAAAAATACAGTTTCAGAAGAACTGAGTGGCATTTGTATTATGCTGTTTCAAGCTATAGAGAAAACAGGTTCTTCATGTTGAATATTGCATGAAGAAAACTAGAGAAGATTTAACAATGTAATTCTTACCTCCTTTCTTTTTATCCTAGTCTTTATCTGGTTTATCTTATTCTACTGAAAAATATTTTAATGTTGTGCCAATGTTGCAATTTGTAGGCTAATTTCAATTCAGTGAAATTTGTTTATATATTTGCACTACATCTTGGTACAACAGTCTGTATCTCATCAACTACGATTGGTGGGACTTGTAAATAAACCTTATTCATCTTCTCATGGGCTCAGTAAAGTATTATAACTTTCTACAAGTACAACTTATTATACTTCCTCAAATGAGCACTAGGTAGAACTACTAAACTTTCTTTTTTGATAAAACCCATTGGGGATATATCTGCCTCCAAATTCTAACACAGCTCATAAAAGCAAAACTAGCCTCCATAGTTGGAGAGTAAGCATGAGACTTCTCAGTGATAGCCTCTTGTTTTGCAGGAGAGTCTTCATAAACTTCAGTTATTTTTTATTCTTCCATTCGGTGATCGTGGGCTTAACTTCCTGTCTGATGAGACTATTCCACAGTATCATTATTGGGGTCTGGCTGGTTGGACGGATAGATAGGCCAGTAATGCCAAAAGGTTATGAACAATATGATGCAGGTAAGCATTTGAAGGACCTTACAGAGAAGACCTCATCTACTTCTACATAACAAACTGGATTTTCCCACTCATTAGCATCTTTGCTTCAAGCCTTGGATAAAGTGGGTGGGATGGGAGAACAAGAAGCTGCATTTAACATGCAAAAAAGAAATACTCATGATTTTTCTGCAGGATACACAGTTTGGATTGGAATGCTTTTTCTGGACCACTATCACACAAATCCCATCCTTGTGTGCTTCTGCCAAATCCTTTGTGACAAACTCAAACAAAAACAACTGTCTGCCAATTCATACTTATCTGTGTATAAGCCATTGGAAGTGGGTAAGCTTGAATCACAAGCCACATGGCCTGTTGGGATGTTAAACAATATGCAAGATATAGGGGCAGGTTAAAATAGAATCTTCACTTCTGGGGAAGAAGCCCTGAACATTGCAGATTGTTTTCATTTAGGTGGGTCCCATAACTAAACATTTCCATTTCATCAATGGTTTGACCTTTTGCCCAGGCTTCTATTATGAAGGTAAAACTATGTCCATATACTTTGTTAGAAGTTTCCGTTTCAGGTAACTATGCTATCATGCACACTGGATTTCAGGAATAGCTTTCTGAAGGTTATCTGTTCAGACATTTGTGACAACATCAGCCCCAAATATTGTTTATCTGAGGGTGTAGCATTTCTTTGCAGGGTGGAGTTGTTTAGATGGTGAATTATAACACTTGTGCATGGTTATAGAGATGTTGCATTGATTTATCTCCTTTCTCCCCCAAGCTTATTAAAAAAAACCTTAACTTGCAATTCCCCCCCCAATGAAATTCCAAAATGCATTAAAATCAATTATTTGACAGCAAGGGGTAAACTGAAATACAATGCATATGATATAGTCTCAGAACCTCACATACAGTACTTTGAATATGTTGGTCAGAAATAAACAAGAGAATGATCTGGGGAATATTTTAGGCTGAGAGAACGACTGGCCTGCTAAACATGGCAAAAATTAATACTGGTTTCTTATTTTAGTTCCCAGAGTGTCTAGCAAAGCCAGGACAAGATGGTTCCTGCTCTATACACTTCTGAATAACCCCAGCGTCCAAAAAGTCCGGAAGCTAAAACCTCTCTCTTATTCAGTGGACTGATCAAATCTTTTGTTGTTGTTGACAATGTGTGCTAAATATGCTAAGAGCATACATTTGCTCCTGTGGTTCGCAACCATTTAGTATTTGATCCAAGTTGTGATCAGGAGGGGCTTGCTGACATATTCATTTGTTTCCTAAATGAACACTTGCAGCATGGCTAGTATTTATCATGTTAATATACTGTATTCAATCCCAGTACCGCTATATGATAACTGCAGTGTGATTATTATATATGCAAAAATGAAAAGATTTAGCACAACCCACAATGGAGGAATGGTTGGTGAAGATGACAGAATTTGCAACGATGGCGAAATTAACTTCCTTAATTAAAAAAAAAGACAATATCAACACTTATTATTGACTGGAAACTCCTTAGAGTTTTTTGTTCTTGTTGCTTGAAACAGAGGAAAAGAAAGTGTAATTTATGGTTTTGATGATTAAAAAAATAGATAATGGTAAAAAGAGAATTTTTTTCTCCTTGTAACCATAGACTAAGTGGTAATTTTGTATTGATGCTTGTAATTACTGTAAAGAAAATGGGAAGTCACTCTGTTTCTTTTCAATTTTTATTGTTGCATCTTTGGCTCCTTCCTTCCTTCCTTCCTTCCTTCCTTCCTTCCTTCCTTCCTTCCTTCCTTCCTTCCTTCCTTATGCTCTCTTTTCTAATTTGTATTAATTCTTGTTAATTTTTTAATCTTTTAAAATATCTAATACAAATTATTTGCTTTAATAGCTTGTATGTATCCCCAAGTTGGAAATCCAGCTGGGATTTTGTTTAGCAGACTTTCCAGAGAATAGCAGTAGGAATTCTGGTTCTCCAAATCTGCTTTTAATGGATGTCACTGGAGGGTGCTTTCTGTTTGGGTGTAGAATAAACATTTTGAACATCAGTTGACAGAATGTTTTGGGGTGACAGGAAACCAAATGTGTGTCTCCATCTGGGTCCCTTCTCCAATTTTGCACCATTAAATCCAGATTTCTAAGGTCAACTGTTTAGTCCCCAACTATGTTTCTAATACCAGTGTGAAACTGGAGACAGGCCTCATGAAAGTGCAATATGGATGACCGTACTTAACGATTGATTCAGATTATACCCTTTTCTCCTTGGCCTTCTCCGTTAATTATGAGGAATGATTTTCAGTCCACATGGGAAAAGGCTGTGGGAACTAAAACCGCAGCTTTGCTGTTCTCTCCAGGTCTTTTACTCCACATGGGAGATGATCAAGCCAAAGCACTCATTAAACAATATGTAGCAGGCACAGAGTGCCAATGCCCTCTGCCTCCCTCATGGTACACTTAACTAATCACAAAGTATCTAAACACCAAAGTGCTTTTATTCTGGCACAATGGCATACCTTCCCCTCAGGTGTCCTTGAAGGCCAAGACAGGAAGATCCCCTACCTGGAGAGAGACATGCCCCTGTGTCAGAAAGTGGAACTTTCTAGTGTTGCTATGCAGTTTACAAATTAGTGAAGTTTGATGAGGTGATCAAACCCACCAATGATAGGGTGGCATTGAGCACCCCACTGTGATACTGTAGGACACGCCCTTGAGTATAAAAGGGGCTGTCAACTGTCATTTTCTGTGTGGAGACTCATTTTTGTCTGAGGAGATCGGAGATACTGAGAAGATCCAAGACTCTGAGGAGATATTGGGATCTGACAGACTGAGGTCTGTGTATGAGAAGATATAGCGAAGGGATCTAAGAGGAGATCTATAACCTAAAGAGAAAGAGACTTTCTAAAGAGGTTAGCTATATCTAAAGAAGAGGTTATGAGAGGAAGAACTGTGATTCTCTCATAGAGATTTCTAGTTCCTTGAAGGACTATTTAAAAGGAATGAAAGAAGAAAAGAAAAAATATCTGTAAAAAAAAGAAAATATCTGTAGATATTTACTAATAATATGTTTATTGATTATTCTGTTCTATCAAATAAATCTGCTTTAATTTGATACAACTTGGCATTGCAATTTATTGAATGACTCTGTGAAATAGATATAGGTTTAAAGATCCAATACAAATTCAATTTAATATTTAACACCCTGTGATTCTGACCCCGTAGAAGCAAGAGAACACCTCCAATTGCCAGTAGACATTCATACTAGGCTCATCTTGCCATTATTGCGTAAATACCCAAATTATACCTGTCTGCTACTTTCAGACATTAACCCTGCTAACAATAAAATGTTGCCTGGCTTTGCCCAGCAGTGCTTAAAATCTGTCAGATGACCTATGCCATACATTAGTCTTAATGAGCATTCAGTTATTCAAAAGTGCTTTGTACTGTGATAGATTCAGTTCGCCATATACTAAATTGTATGCTCCCTCACATTGATCTCATATTTCTACCTCTCCCTTTAGATTTTTTTAAATCTTATTTTTATATCTTTTAGCATTGTTTTTTTCTTTACAATTAGATTTTCTGGTATCCTTTTACTTTTTAGTCTTGTGTACCCCATCTTCCTTCAGTATAAGATCTATAAGATTTGAACTTTGAAGGTGTATGTGTGTATGCCATAATATGATTCTTATGTACAGTAACTCTTTCGCCATACAGCAGGATGAGGGAAATTCAATATGCCATTCAGATGCTGCTGACTATCAACCCCAATCCTCTCCATAGACATGTCTAGTAGTCATGGATAATGGGAGATGTTCTTTAGAATCTTCCTGAAGAGAGGTTATTTGCCATGGTGGCACAGTGGTCAGAATGCAGTAGTACAGGCCACTTCTACTGACTGCCGGCTGCCTGCAGTCTGATTTTCACCGGCTTAAGGTTGACTCAGCCTTCCATCCTTCCAAAGTCGGTAAAATGAGGACCCAGATTGTTGGGGGCAATATGCTGACTCTGAAAACCGCTAAGAGAGGGCTGTAAAGCACTGTAAAGCGGTATGTAAGTCTAAGTGCTAATGCTATTGCAAAAGGTCATGGATGACAAAGCCTAACTTACTGAACTCACGTTAATGTTATCTTTGGATGGTATAAGAATAAGAGAGAAAATGCTGTTTAATACCAATATACAACAAAAATGACTTATTCCTGTCTCATTAATGTGCTGGGGATGAAATAAAAATAAAATAGAGATATAGGAAAGAAAAGAAAAGAAAGAAAGAAAGAAAGAAAGAAAGAAAGAAAGAAAGAAAGAGAAAAGATAGAGGAAGAAAAAAAGAAAGACATATATGTGCCAAAGTTAGATGCAAATGAAGAAAACCTTAAAACAGTTCTGTTGGCATCTTGTCCTCCGTAATCTTTGCTTGTCACGACTAGAAAGAAAAATGTTAAGAGGTTTTTTTTTAATAAAGCATGCTCTAAAATCTGTTCTGTTATGGAGAAACTTTCCACCAAACAGTACCTAAGAAGCATGAGAATTGTACAGGTAGTCCTTGACTTACAACAGTTCATTTAGTGACCATTCAAAGTTACAACGGCACTGAAAAAAGTGACTTATGACTGCTTTTCACACTTACGACTGCTGCAGCATCCCCATTGTCATGTGATCAAAATTCAGATGCTTGGCGACTGGTTTACATTAATGATGGTTGCAGTATCCCAGGGTTATGTGATCAGTTTTTGTGACAAAGTTAATGGGAAATCCAGATTCTCATGGCAACCTTGTTTAAGGTACTGCAGGGATTCACAAAGGTGGCAAGAAAAGTCATAAAATGGGGCAAACTCACTTAACACATGTTTCATTTAACAATGTAAATTTTGGGCTCAATTGTGGTCGTAACTCAAGGACTTCCTGTATTTCTGTTGACCACGTGTTTACAATAGGTAAATGGACATTTTGGATTGATTTTGCCAATTTAAAAGATAGTATTCTTGAGAGGGATATGAGGAAGAACAGGAGGGCATCTAATTCTGTATTCCAAATCCAATATTTTGCAGTTATTTTGTATTTCTATTACATTGATGTTCAATAAACATTATTTAAAAAGCCAAACTTTGCTTGTATTTTCTTTTGAAGGCTTGCATTTAAGCAGTCCTCCAACTTTGCTTCCCCTAAATATGGAACAATTGGTGTAATCTGTTCCTGCCTATATGGTGCCAGCTGTGCAGAGGTGGTATTCAGCAGGTTCTGACCAGTTCTGGAGAACCGGTAGTGGAAATTTTGAGTAGTTCAGAGAACCGGCAAATACCACCTCTGACTGGCCCTGCCCACATCTATTCTCTGCCTCCCAAGTCCTAGCTGATTGGCTGGGTCTTCTTTTGTTGCCCTGTACAGGAGAACGGAGCTGGAAAGCAGGCTAGTGGGGTGGGGAGGGAATGGGGATTTTACAGTGTCCTTCCCCTAGAGTGGGGTGGGACTGGAGATTTTACAGTAGCCTTCCCCTGCCACGCCCACCAAGCCACACCACACCCACCAAGCCACACCCACAGAATCGGTAGTAAAGAAAAAAATTTTTTTGACAAAATTTGTATTGTTTTTAAACGAGAATACAGACAAACAAACCAATACAATACAAAAACAATAGACAAAAACATAAAAATTCTTCTGCTGAGAACAGTGTGTGTCCTGGCCCTCACTTCTCCATACAGATATAATTTCAATTTTTCACTCATTTCTAATATTCTATTCCATTTATCGTAACAATTTATACTATTTCCTTTATTCTCCCCCAATGTTTTTCCAATCAGTATTAATACACTTTTATCTATCTATTACAATCATATACTATCTTACAAAGCATATTTTGCCCTGTAATTATTACTCTAGAGGATAGCACCCCAATCTCTTAGCCAATCATTATTTCACATTTGTATTTCAACTATACATTTATTGCCTATATTAGACCTCTATTTTAAAAAAAAATCTTAACTATTATCAGTCAGGTTCTGCTTGGTACTTTCTTTTTTATCTATTAAAATTCTTAGCAATACAAAACTAAAAGAAGTTATACATGTATATAACAATTATCAATAAAGTACTTATTTCTGTTCAAATTCAATTCTACCATTAAAATTTATGTGCATCTTATTCATTTATTTTTATTTAAAATATTTCCATTTTATTACTATTTAACATCCATATCGCTTCAACAAAATCTTTTTGAATTATTGAAAACCTTATTCTCTTATCATATTTGCCTCATTTACTCATTAAGAAAAAAACACATCCTATTAATCCTCTAAATCTTCTAACTTCTATCTATTTCTAGTATAATGATAAATCTCACGTACCCTTGCAGATCCCTTTAAATTAATTTAACCATTATCTCGAAATCCAAATAGGTAAAACTCTTTGAACCTCGTATACCTCTTTTGTTTCTGCATGTCTTGCTTCCATTTTTTGCAATTCCCTTTTTTTTTCTGCCCCCCTTCTTCTCCCTTCCTTTTCTATACCCTTTTCTATCAGGTTCTCTCTTCTGAAATCCTGTCTTTTGGTTCCTTATAGGATTATAATTATGTTTTTTTTTTGCTTGTTGCTTCAAATCTTAAGTTCCTAACTCTTTTCCCTCTCTTCCCTTTTTTCCCCCTTTCGCCTTTTCTTAACCACACCAACAATTATTTGATCATTAAAGATGGCATCCGCTTCTTTGTTCCGCCCTTCTTGTTCAACTGACATTTCCTGCAGTTTTATGTATTTTAAAGTCTCCATTTTTATCGATTGTAGCACTTCTTTGCAGTCTTTAAGTAGCATTTGTAATTCTTTCATAGATGACGACATTTTTTAAGAAAGGATTTTCTTTTTTAAAGCAACCCCCGATTTACTTTAATCCATTTAATATCCTCCGTCCAAAAGAACAAGAGCCCTCCAAATATCCAAAGCTGTTTCTTGCTTCTTTACACACTTTCACTTTCCCCGGGGAGACTTGCAACAAAGTTTCAGCTGTAGTGTGTTTTTCCCCAAGTCCTGTTGTCTCAATTCTTTTAAGTCCGGTGGTATCCTCAATCTCCAGACTCCACCCTACTTTCACTTTTCTTCTTCCTCTGTTTACTTTCTCTCTCTTTCTTTGTAAAAAGAATTCTTTAAAGCTTCTCAGCAAGTCCTCATCACTTGACACTTTGTTTACAGCTATAAAAAGCCTATTGATGTCCAAGTGAGTTAGTATCCCTTTCTTGTGTCTGTCTTTTCCCAATACTCAAGGTTTTAGTGTTAACATACAAAGTCCTTCACGACATGGGTCCTCAATATTTAAGGGAGCGCCTTCTTCCGATGTCAAACACCGATCGCCCTGTTCGAGCTCATAGGCAAGGACTCCTCGGGGTTCCGTCGGCGGGCCAATGCCGGCTGGCAGTTCCTCGACGACGAGCCTTTTCTGTTGCTGCCCCTGACCTCTGGAATCAACTGCCTTTGGAGCTCTGCCTGGCCCCTGACCTCCGCACCTTCCGCCGCGAGTTGAAGACCTGGTTATTTGACCAACCCGGGCTGTGACCCTTTGGGGAGGGTTATTTTAAATTTTTTATTCATTTTATAAATATTTGGGCTTATAATTCTGATTTAATCGTTTTTTAATGTATTTATTGTTCTTTGCTTTTTAGTTGTAAGCCGCCCCGAGTCTTCGGAGATGGGGCGGCATATAAGTTCAAATAATAAATAAATAAATAATACTCCTAGTCATTCAGAGCTATCACCATCAAAGAGGAAGAAAGAAAGAAAAACTAGCTTTTCACTTTCCTTCGCAGCTTTAAAAGACCTTTCTTGTCCACTGCTCAAATTCAGGTACCTTAAATAGATATTTTCCATATCAAGCCTGGTCCATCACACTTTCTCCTGCCAGCTTCCTCCTGCATGATCTTATCCGCTCAAGTTCTTCTTTGAGGTGGCCATTTCTGACCACCGCACGCCTTCGGAAAGGGAGAAAGACCAGCTGGTGAGGAGAGATGCGGCTCTCCTCAGCCCTGCTGGCAGCTCCCCCTTCTTCACCACCTCTATGGGGCAGTTTTAACCCCAGAGCCAGTTGGCTCGGGGTCTCCAGTGGCAAGCATGGACCGAAACTGTGCACAGTTGTGGATTTCAGGTCTGTCACCGAAGAAGCTCAAGCTGATTCCCGGTAGTAAAATTTTTTGAATCCCACCACTGCAGCTGTGTCTTTTCTGTTCATGCTAATGGCCCACATCTAAGAGACACTGAGATGTATATATATTCTTGCAGGGGTCAGCTGTCATTGAGTGCTGCGTGGCATCACAGCAATATTTATGTTTTGGGAGGATGTATATTGTGTTTGAAAACCATCTAAAGTGTGTGAAGCCTTTTAGAAATCTTACGCATCATTGTCTTTTCCCTTTCCTTCAAAAATGGATGGGATTTTTTTCTACAATTAGATGGTTTGCTTCTGAATGTCTATGGTTCAATCAGTGGAGTTTCTGAGACTGGAAAAAAGCAGAGTTGGGAATTACATATCACTCGGGGTATTTCTTGCCCATGATGCAAAGTACCTGAATTTTATATTAGAAATGTGGAAAACATGAAAGATGTTTTTTATCATGTCTGGTGGACTTGCCAAAAAAATGTTGGGTTCAAATACCCAACTCATAGAATGAGACAGAGAGTTGTAAGAGAAATGAAAAGTAAACCCAAATGATATTGTTTTTATTCTCTTGAAAATTTCTTTAATAGAAATTATATACAAAACCCCCGATTGCACTAAGTGTTGTTCTGGAAAATTGTTCTTATCAATTCACCTTGTGCTGTTCAAGTCTTACTGTTTTGCATTTGGCATGTTCTCTTGAACTTTTCTTCTGAACTTTGTTCTCCTGTATTTTTCTTTGTAAAGCCTTTTTAAAAAACTTATAGTTGTTAAAAGTGGTGTCTGCAGATAATGGGAGACTCTTCCAGCTGGTTAGCTTCTACACAACTTCCTCATTGTGCTGTTATGACAGGCAAATGTTTAACCAAATGTTTGCTTTATGAGTTGCTAGTTCTGTTGGAATTAGAAACAGCCTTGGAATTACCTCTGCGATCTCAGATCAACAAAAGGATTAAGAAAAGAACATGACACAAAGGAAACAGAGACACCATATTGTTTCCTGGGGTTGCCTATAGAATTGAATACATCTAACACCTACGGTTCTTCTCAGCATGGCCATTATACCCACTCTGGAAACATGGTAAGTTTTGAATACGAGAGATACAACCATGAGATCTGCTGAGCTCACAATGCTATGTGGCAAGGTGCTGGTGGAGAGGAGGGCATTTTTCAGGGAATATCATATGAGAAAATTAAAGGGGATGCTTAATTCTTAACCCCTTATTTTCTTTTGCGGCTTTCCTCCCCTTGAAATGAACCCAGGGCAGATGCATCTAGCCAATTGCAGAGGAACTATTTGACTTGAACCCCAGGCTTGAAGCAGACTCGATAACTAAGGGGAGTTTTAAGCACCAATTGCTCTCTGCTGCTTCTTCTATAGAAATCTTTCTCCATCACTTCCATGACTTAGGAGGCACTAGTTTGCTGGTGGCATCTAGTGTAGGGTGCTTGCCAGAGATGTAAGGGACTGTCTATGTTTTAAATTGCTTGACATATTATTTGAAGAGTATTGTAGCTTTTGTACAATATTCCCATAATAATACTTTATTTTCAATAAAAAGCACATTCATTTTCAATTTCAAAAGGTTTAGCACATTTGAACAATACAGTAATTGAAAAGACCTTCCTAATCCTCTTCTGTAATTTATGACTACTGCAAATTCCATCCATCTTTGCCCTGCACTCCATCCCTGCTTGATCCCTTCCCCACTAAACATACTTTTGCTCATGTTTGATTGCAATTTCTCTCTGTTGTTCAATTTTGACACAATACCCTAAGTAGAGTGCAAGAGTAATCCTACTGAAGAAAGTTGTTCCCATCCTGTCCCATCTGCTGTGCTTTGTTAGTGAAGATATGATGTTAGGAGCTTCAGTAATGAATGGGAGGAGGAACCAGTTTGAGCATCCAGATCAATTCTGCTCAGAAAGAGATGGTTGCCTCAGGGCAAAACATGCGACAGGGACATGAGAGATAGTGGTGCATACCTCTCTAGAGACCATCTTGTGGTTTCCTTACTCTCTTGGAGGGCAGGGCCTGAATTCTGCCCATTAAGTTGTGTATTGTCCTTAAATGTAATGGTGGATGATGTCTTATTAAGGCTAACGGAAGATTTAGTTATGGATATAGTTGACTTCCTTATGGGAATGGAAGGGACACATCGTCTTGCTTGTGGCTTCAGACTGAATGAAAAGGGCATGGCCATTTCCTCTGAATATGGTTAATAAGATTATTTCATGGACATAGTTCATGGAAGCACTGGTAGCTGATGAGAGAACGTTGGGCCCAGTCTGTATTCAACCTGCTGCTCAGCTGAGAAGCTCAGAAGATGTCCTGGGTGAACCTCTTGAGTTTCAGGCTAATCCATTTGCAGGGTAGTTCTTGTAGTGCAAAAGAGAATGACTTCCTCATGATACTCTGACTCCCCCAGAGAGAGGAAAGAAATGTAGGTAGGTAAGTAGGTAGGTAGGGAGATACGCAGAACTGTTATCCAATGATGTTTTCATGTTCAGAAACTTGGAATACTGCATAGATTAGGATTCAGATAGTCCTGACATTCACAGTTGAGCCCAAAATTTCCATTGTTAAGCAAGAAAATTGTTAAGTGAGTTTTGCCCCATTTTACGACCTACCTTGCCACAGTTGTTAAGTGAATCAATGCAATCAAGTTAGTAACATGGGTGTTAAGTGAATCTGATTTCCCCATTAACTTTGCTTGTCAGGGGTTGCAAAAGAAAATCACATGACCCCAGGACCCTGCAATCATCATACATACATGCCAGTTGCCAAGTGGCTGAATTTTGATCATGTAACCATAGGGATATGAAAAACAGGCATATGTCACTTTTTTTCAATGCCATTATAATTTTGAACTGTCAGCAAATGAATGATTGAAAGCTGAGGACTAACTCTAGGTGGTATATTTTTGCAGATTGCAATTCCACTAGAATCTACAAGTACAGAGTTTTGCAATGAGGGGTTTTCCAGCCCTACTAGGTGATGCCAGATATAAAAGCTGAGCTCTTTTGCCTATAAGTTACCCACTGTATTAATGTGCTTTGGCAGTTTCCCCTAACTTGATACAGAAGTTGAATCAAGAAAACGTAAGACTGCACACATACTTTGAATTGCATTTCTTTATTTGTCCCACAAAGGTATTCCCCATTTTTTTCCATTGGGAACTACAGTATTATTTAATCTACAGTATGTAACTTTCAGTTAAATATGTTGTTTGCATCTGTGTATTCTATGCAGTCAGTCCCCAAATGAAACCTATAATGAAACCTGTACAAGTCTAACAGACCTGGAGCCTGTTTTGCATTATTCACTTCTTCCATCAGTAAGTAAAACTATAAATAACTTACCATAATTGTGAGCCACATTCCTTGACTTCTTGCAACCCATGGATTTTCTTTCCTTCTTTTGTAGATTGCCATAATTGTGGTGCTGTCTTGTCTTGAAAAGAGAGCCAAGAGAAATGTAATTGATGAAAAATGCCATCTCCTCAACAGGAGATGGGGGGTTGTTGTGTAAGCCTGCAAAATTATTTTACTTCAGTCTTCTTTACTTCCTCCTTTATTGCTTCAGTTGTTGAGCGAGATACAAAATTCTGTCTCTTGTTCTTTTGGTGGCCTCAATCATAGTTAATTTATGTTGTTGTAGTGTGTCTTTGATATTGTGTCTCTCTGTCTTCTTCTGGGTCTGCCTTGTGTTCTTTGACCTTATCTTCTTTTTATGTATGCTTTGTTGTAAGATATAGAATCCCACAACATCCTCTCCAGGTGAGCAAACTTCTTTATTTGCTGTTTTTGAATGCAGCTTAAGATTGGTTCTATGCCAATTCTTTCTCTTATGGTCTCATTTGTCATTAGCTTCAGTACCTGCATAATTATAGTATATTTTGGGCTAGAGAGTAGAAGCTCAGGCAGCCTTTAGGATTATAGACAATTACTAATTCTGAGTTAGAAGAATATAAGAGGAATTGCCTTGCTGGACTGGAACATAAATCTACCTAGAATCTCAAGGAATATAAAATATGCAGATATAGGTCACTCAATCGACCAGTCAATCAATTAATCAATCAATCCCTACTGAGATCAACCAGTCTAGTCAAGTAGATGCTGCAGATATCTAAAATTGGTGGCCATCTGGAGAAAGTCCCCTTGCCTAATACTGCATCTTGTTCTACTGTCAAATGTCCCATGTAGACATTCTTCCTATGCCTAAATGAACATTTAAAGATGCAATTT
This sequence comes from Naja naja, assembly GCA_009733165.1. NCBI lineage: Eukaryota > Metazoa > Chordata > Lepidosauria > Squamata > Elapidae > Naja > Naja naja. The sequence goes on from CM019149.1 coordinate 201,358,466, forward strand.
TAATATCTTTTTCTCCCCACAGACCATTAGATTTAATGGGAGTATGCAGCAGTCGTTGGGCAATGGGCTTTGCCTTTGGAGCCACAGCTAACAAAGTCATGATACTGTTTGCAGATGGTTATTTCCCTCTACGAGTTCTGCCACAATGGATTAAAGGTGAAAAATCCTATTAGAACATTTTAGCCTAAAACCTAAATTACTGGTACTTCCCTTCAGATTCTGATCCATCCTCATCTCTGTGATGTAATTTACAAACAGGTGTTGGGAATAAGGTAAGGAAACAGCCAAAATGTGGAAATTCTCTCTAAACATAAAAGATACAGCACGGTGGCTAAGTTAACCTGAGGCTACATTTAAATGTGTCATAAGGCACAGTTAACTTCCAACTTTTCTGTGTCACATTCATCTTTTCTCCTGGTTCATCATCAATTTATTCTGCATTACCTTTGGAGATCTATTTAAGCAATATTCTCATTTAAATGCAGTTGTTGAATATTTGCAATTCAGTAAGAGGACAGCTGGCAAACTTCTCCCAGATCAATATTCTTGAACTATTAATTATTTCATTTAGATACTATGCATCTCACTCTGAAAAGTGAAAATTCTTGCTAGAACTAGAAAATTTACACCCAATTTAAGTACTCGGTTGTGCCAGTGTATTTTTAATTCTGGTACTAGAAATGTCCTTAATAATGAAGAAAAACAGATACTTCAAACACTGGACTTCAAACTAAATACCTAGCAGTCTGCAACTTAATATGCAGTGATTTGTTTAACAACTGTGGGGAAAAAAGGTCATAAACGGGACATAATTCATTTATCAACTGTCTTGTTCAGCAACAGAAATGTTGGGCTCAACTGTAATCATAAGGACTATCCGTAATACTTAGATGGGTGCTTCTAACTTGGGTCTAGAACTAGGTTAAACCAGCCTGGTCCCTGCAGATTTGTTGAGAATGCAGCCATTTTCACTATGAATTCTGGAGTTTGCCATCCAGTTTAGCTGTGACAATCATCACTGCTAGCACCAGGAAATGAGTTTCCTGTCTTCTATAGCAAAAGCCCACATTTTATTATTGAGCTATGGGCTCTTCCTTAAGACTGGACCTTAGTACATTTATGCCTGCCCATTACAGGGATTTCATTATCCATTTTCTATCTTTTTACAGCCATTGCTATTCTGATCGGTGCCACAGAGGTGGGCCTTTCCTCCTATCCATTCTTTGCTTGCCTTTCAACACCCATGCAGATCACGGGGGCCACCCTTGGATTCCTTTACACAGCAGCTTGGTGAGCATCCTGAGAAATTGGCTTGATTCGTGCAAAAAATGATGAGCACCAGAAGGGGGGTTGTGGGAGAACCTGTGGGATAAAATATCTGCCCACCGCTCACACATACAGTATTTCCAGGAAGGGAATATGTTCACATAGTTAAAAGAGTTTTCATTACTGTTCAGATCTACTAGCCCAGCTTTGTCATAGAAGGCTATCCCAGTTTCTTTTCAAATTCAGTTGTTAATCATGAACAATGCCAGTCAGTTCCCACCCTTTCTTCCTAAAATGGTTAGATTACTTTTGAAAGCACACCACAGCTAACATCGGAATGCCATAGTTTGCTCGGTCCCCATATTGTCATACTAGGCCAGAGGTGGGCAATTATGGCCCCTTTACAACTTGTGGACTTCAACTCCCAGAATCCCTGAGACGGCACAATCATGGCAATTCCTAGGCATGGCTGGGACAGGAATTCTTGGAGTTGAAGTCCACAAGTTGTAAAGGGGACATAATTGCCCACCTCTGCACTAGGCAGATATCCATCTGCTGAAAATTGCAGCTAAAAAAATCAATTGTTTTAAATGCTTTACGGATAGTAGAAGACATGACCTGACAAGGGGACAAGAGGAAGACCGAGCACTGAGAATGAGGCAGTATAACACTTGAGAAATATGGAAAAGAATTCTGAATGAAAGAATGTTTAGAGAAATGAATTGGCTGAGCCCCAGAGGTGGTATTCAGCAGGTTCTGAGCAGTTTTGGAGAACTGGTAGCGGAAATTTTGAGTAGTTTGGAGAACTGGCAAATACCACCTCTGACTGGGTGGGCCCCATCTATTCTCTGCCTCCCGAGTCCCAGCTGATCGGCTGGGTCTTCTTTTGTTGCCCTGCACAGGAGAATGGAGCTGGAAAGCAGGTTAGTGGGATGGGGAGGGAATGGAGGTTTTGCAGTACCCTTCCCTTGCCACGCCTACCAAGCCAAGCCAAGCCCACCAAGCCACATCCACAGAACTGGTAGTAATTTTTTTTTAATCCCACCACTGCGGAGCCCTCTGAAAACCTAGGAGAAAAATCCCTGGAAAAATAGACGGAGGTATGAGGAACTCTCTGTGGCACAGACCATATAATAAACTGGGCTGAAATACAGCTGGGAAGCTTGTGCTTCAGTGTTTTTACAAGGCAAGCCCATATGGTTTGTTTATAATGTGACTGTAGAAAATTGAGTAAAACAGAGGATCACAGATCAGTTAAGTATGTGTGGGAGTGTGACTGCGCATTACCGAGGCAGCTCTGTACATAGCCTTAGCTTTATACATTTTCCTGCCATTTTCAAGCAACTGAAAGCTCCTTCTCTCTTTTTCTTTGTCCACAAGTCAAAGCAGAAAAGACCTGTTGTGTTCCCTTGTTATCTCTGAGAGGAACTTTAGATCCAGCAGCAATCTCATATTTTCTCATAAACCAGGGGTCCCCAAACCTGACAACTTTAAGACGTGTGGACTTCAACTCCCAGAATTCTCCAGCCAGCTATGGCTGGAGAATTCTGGGAGTTGAAGTCCACACGTCTTAAAGTTGCCAAGTTTGAAGACCTCTGTCATAAACAAATAAGCACCTAGCAAACAATGAGTGTCAAACTAGATGTTTTGTCACTCATTTCCCAGATTCTCTAGTTTGGTCCTATGCTTTTACGATACATCATGTCTTACCTTACCCTCAGCTCACAGAGGAAACAGTTTAAAGTTATCTGTAGCTGTTCCAAATTTAAAATCAGCTTTATTCTGGAAAATCGAAATCTATACCAAAAATTCCAGAATGTTTCCAGACTGAGGCCAACTGGCAAAGAAAAAGAAAAAGGCTAGAAAAAAACAGGAGGAATGCCAGTTTGACAACTTGATGGACAGATGTCAGTCTGTTTGAAAGCAGGATGATGGTGTATCCTGGCTATGGAGTGGGAGGGGTTTAGGGGGCAGGGTGGGGAAGGGGATAGATGGATGGATAGATGGACAGTTAGACAAACAGGAAGATAGAAAAAGATCACCACAATAAAATGCTGCATAACAATGAGCAGTTATCTTCAATCTTTATTTATTGATTAGCCCTTGGGCCATATCAAAATGCAGAGTTTTAAAAACAAAACATCACTAAAATTTGACAAAAGCAATCCAAAATGGGATTGAATAATTACAATTCAGAATAATATTAGAATAAAATACAATCCAAAATGGAATCAGGATAGAATACAATGATTTAAGATACAGGTTAAATATGATTAAAATTATATTATAATGTCACCCCTGTATCTACCCCAAACAGTCTTAAAACTATTTTTAAAATTACATTTATTTTAATCAAGTGATCTTTCCTACAATCTACCACACTCTGCTGCACCAACTTTGTCCTTATTTCTATCAACTTTATGGCAAATTTGGCAATCCATTTCATCAAATACAAATTAGAACCTAGCAAACAATGATGCAAGAAGCACTCTTTAGAAATACAGGTGTTGGTATAAAAGATCTTGTCCAGCTCATGTTCCCTCATTAGTTATAACTAATGGCCATACACTTACTGTATTGTGAATTTGCATACCCACTATAGCAAAAGTTGGTGACACACTGAAAGCCCAGATATTGTCTTGGTTATCAAATAGGTAATGGGATACTGTGAGCTGTAATCCCACTTTAGGCATGAAAGCCAGCTGGGTGATGTTGAGCCAGTCATTCTCTCTCAGCCAACCCACTTCACAGCAGGAGGAGGAACATGAGCTGGATATGTGTGCTGTCTTGAGTTATTTGTAAAAATAATAGGTGTAGCTCTCTGTTTATTCTGGATGGCAAAGAATAAGACATTTTCCCATTCCTTGAGTCTGCCATGAGCAGTGATGAAATAAGGAGAATTACCTCAGAATACCTTAACCTTACTCATTCATGAGCCATGAGACGAAGGTAAGGAAGCATCATGAGAACACAATAACAACAACAAAAAAGTTGTTAGTAGGACATATTTGTAGGAATTCTCCCTCTGGTTATGTTTTAGTAGCAGGACTTGCTTATCTGCCTTGCACCAGTTCCTTGGGCTTCTGTAGACCCAGCCCCTGATTCATTACCCTGCGGGCTTCCTTCCTTGAAGGGAAATACCCAACTCTTTTGCATTGTAGCATGTGAGTAACATAATGCTTTATTTCCCTTTCATTGGGAGATGCAGTTGTAACTAGTTGCTGAGCAACATTCTTTGAGAGATGCTCTGGGGAGTAGAGAGTTTCTATAGCATCACTTTTCTTTCGTACGTCCAGTGAGACGTCTTTTCCCATGTCATTCTTGTAGCCCGTCTCTGCAGTTTTGTCTTTGCATTGTTTACTCTTTCTTTCTATTTTTCATCCCTTTTCTTAGTTTGTATTAATTTTTATTATTGCAATTCCAAGCTTTAATAAAATTATTTTTTTAAAAAAAGTACCAGATAGGAGACTGACAGGAAACACCACAACTGTAGAGGAGATGGAGTAGGGAGTGAAAGTCCCACCTCCCTCAGCAATAGAAAACAGGATTCTTTTTTTGCTGGCAAGAAAGCACTAGGAATCAAGCTCACATCAAAAGAGCTTTGACGTACCTTTTATGTGCGTTGAAAACAAAAATAAATTTCATAATGATAAATAGATCACAGGATACATTCATAATGCTGGGATGATCTGCTTTTTAGGAGAGAATATTTGTAGCTCAGGGTTGTACTGTGAGTCCTTGGGGCTCTCTGAGGTTGGTTGTTTTCTTGCAGATGTTTCATTACCAAGCTAGATAACGCCATCAGTGCTAGTAGAGAATGAGGTTTGCTCTCATTTTGCATTCTAGTTGTGTGCTCTATCAGAGTTGGTGGTTCCTTGATTGGCCTGTTGTTTGCTGTTAGCTTCTTCGGCAGTTCCTTGATTGGAGTATTGTTTGCTTCTTGATTGTTAATCTAATGCAGGGGTGTCAAACTCACGTCGTCAGGGTGGCATGCCACGTGATGTAACGGGACTTCCTCCCCCTTTGCTAAACCGGGTATGGGCGTGGCCAGCCTGTGACGCACCCGGCTTGTGGGCCGTGAGTTTGATAGCCCTGGTCTAATGTTAATCTTGATGTTAATCCTTGCTCATTTGGGTGTTGATTGCTGGTGAGGACATATTTTGGCCTTTTTGATTTGGTTTACAAAAATATTTAAAATAGATATTAAGTTGTATTAGTATTAAGAATTCTCATACTTTGCATTGCCTTGGAATAGACTGGTGTGAGGATAACTCTAAGAAATCTCCTCCCCTCCCCCAATTATCCTATGCTAGAGGAAATTGGAGGCTGAGTCTAATTTCTGAGTAGTTCAAATAAATACATTCCTAAATCAGCCCAGCAACGAGTCTGTAGCTTTAGATCTTCAGTATAGGGTGTTCTCAGATTCAGAGAAATGAAATTTATTTCGGTTCGTGGGGTATCTTTCAAGTCATTCCTCCATGAATGTTTTTTCCTTGGAAGGCAGAAACAAAGGAATTTCTTTCTTTTCCAGTTAAAAAGCATGGAGCAACAAATTAGAAGAAAGTAAAAATAGTTTTTAATCGATTCAGATGTAGCAGAAACAGGTAATTAGACATTGTTCACTTTAATAATATAGTAGACAAAAAGGCACATCTCTTTGCAATGAAACTACAAGTAGAAATAAGGGGAAATGAGTTTTGGAGCAGAGCAGAGGTGGTATTCAGCAGATTCTGACCAGTTCTGGAGAACTGGTAGCGGAAATTTTGAGTAGTTTGGAATACCACCTCTGACTGGCCCCATCCCATCTATTCTCTGCCTCCCAAGTCCCAGCTGATCGGTTGGGTCTTCTTCTGTTGTCCTGCACAGGAGAACGGAGCTGGAAAGCAGGTTAGTGGGATGGGGAGGGGATGGGATTTTGCAATAATCTTCCCCTGGAGTGGGGTGGGAATGGAGATTTTACACGCCCACCAAGCCAAGCCACACCCACCAAGCCACACCCACAGAACCAGTAGTAAAAATTTTTGAATTCCACCACTGGAGCAGGGAAATTGTGATACCACTGTTTGGTTGATTATTGCTACATAAACTCTTGATATGGCATCGAAATAATAATAGGGGAAAAAATCAAATGGATCAAACATGTTTGGATTATAAATATGTTGAAAATACTGCGACTTTTATAAAAAACGGTTATCAGCACAGAAATTTGGATGTTAGAAGGCAGCAGAGATGGAGTAAATTCTTAATACTTTACTTCTGTCTAGTGACAGTTTAGATTTTTGCAGTCCAGATCTGCTAGTTTACTAATTTCACCGTGCCACAGTGTGGCTTAAGCAAAGCAGGTGTGGCATAATGTGTATAATTTAAGGCAGAATTACAGGAAATGTTAAAAATGATGTGAATTACATCAAAATATAGAAGGTGGAGATCCCTCAATTATTTGTTGAAGGTGACCATGGATGGATTACGGGACTATTGAATTTCCGCCTGCACAATTACTTCAGTGAATAAAATCTCTGGAAGCCTTATGTCTTGTACAGGATGCATTACAGATAATTTCTGAGGAATGGCATCTCTATTAAGTGATGAAGGGAGGTTGGTATCAAGTGATTGCGGATTATCTGCTTGGATAATTCTCCACCCACCTCAGATTTCATCTGACAGATTAGTGCTAATGGTGGATGCAAATTACTGTAACTTCTTAACATGTAACAGCAAATGAGGCTCAGCAAATTCTTTACACTTTATGATCCATGGATATTAAACATTTAGCTCTTTGTCTTTTGAAGAACAGGCCAGAACTGGAATAGACTTTGCTCTCACTTTAACACAAAGGCTGTTTTTGGTGACTCTGCGTCCATTTCCAACAATTGGAAAAATCCTGCCATTAATTCCTTCTATAAAGAGAATGCTGGCAAACATGAAAACAATTACAGAGGAATTAATTTAAGTTTGGGCAGAATTCTGATAGAAAAGATACAAAAGACCAAACTAAGCAACGTTTGGGAGCCATAGAATTGCTTTAAGTTGGTCAAGGCTGCACAGTTCAGGTTTTGATGTTCAACATGTCCTTGAGATTAAATAAATAAGAAAATTTATGGTATATTAGTTGATATAAAGAAACCATGTGATAAAACAGATAGGCTTGAATTATGAAACATTTTGTGAAAAAATGGAAAGATACAATGGAAGTAAATCATATATGAGAATGAATGGGATACTTAGTGAATAGTTTAACACTGAGCAGAAAACCTCTCTGGGGAAGTTAGATACATGTTGATTATGGATGTGACTGTGCATGCATTTTTGTATTTGAACAATGTCACATTGATGACTCAGAACCCAGATGATTTGCAGTAAATGTTAGACACATTGTAAAATGAAAAAAGAAGTGTGGATCTAACATTTTCCCCACTGATTGCATCTGACAGGCAAAATACAGAATAGTGTTATATGTGAATTAAAAAAGAGATTTTACTCTGTGTATCTTAATAATCTGTTTATCAAAATGGGGAAACAGAAAAAATTGTAAGATGTGCAAACAGGAGTAGAAAAGTAGCACATGGTTTATGGTGTGCTGCTTGTGTGAAAGATATGAAAAGTTATTTATTTATTTTTACAGCATTTTTTTTACAAACTCTCACAAGACTCAGACAGACAATGACCATGTTTAAGGACATGCTTCTGCTAATTTTAACATGTAGAATTGAGAGTTGGAGATATTAAGAAAAACCTAAAATTGGATACAGTGGGAATACGTGCTCAAGAGGGGTGTGATTAAAGGAAAGATAGAATCATGAATGAAGAATACTGAATAAATGTGGAGTGAATACAAAAGTAAATGATCAATACAACAAATGCATTGAGGTGGATTGGTCACATAAATGGAATGGAGGACGATCATTCAAATGTACGAAAAAAGAATGAACGAGTTGAAAGGAACAAAGTCAAGAAAAAGTCTGAATGTTCTATTCTGAGAAGCTGATTAATTCTTAATCTTATTTATTTATTTATTTATTTATTATTTGAACTTATATGCCGCCCCATCTCCGAAGACTCGGCGCTTACAACTAAAAACAGGGAACAATAAATACATTAAAAAATGATTAGATTAAATTATAAGCCCAAATATTTATAAAATAAATTAAAAATTTAAAAAATAACCCTCCCCAAAGGGTCACATGATTGGTGCTGATCAGTTTCTATGGCTATAGAAACAAGATTCTGATGAAACACATGTGATTAGATCTAATTTCAGGACTTTGATTTCCTAAGCTATGCTTCACAACTGAAGTTCTTCCTTTTATTTATTTGTTTGTTTGTTTGTTTGTTTTGGCAGGTTTGTAATTACGGCTGTGCACATTGGACAGTGCCCACATGGACAAGTTAGTATGTACCTATTTAATAACATTGCAAAATATGGATCTCTCTTTCTCCCTCCCTCCCTCCCTCCTTCCCTCCCTCCCTCCCTCCCCCCACCTCATCTATCATTATGGTAATTGTGAAACACCTATAAATATTCGTCCTAGACATCTTACAAGTCAGCTACCTCCATCTTTCATGTACATTAGTTTACAATTCCTATCAGCCACAAAATTGACATGGGCAATGACTATATTGTCTTCCTTTTCTTCAATGGGAACCATAACTGAACTCTTGCTGAGAGCACCCAGTTGAAAAAGATACATCAGGTCTTCAACTCTACTTAGCTAAAAGAAAGATGACCAACCCAAGAGGAAAGATTAAAGAGGATCAGGAAACAAAATATCTATTTCCATTATTGTATTCTTGGGAAAACCTAAGATGAATTTTCCTCAATTCAGTTCAATTCAAATATTATTTATACGTTTGGAAATAGAAGCATTCTTTATGCCACTTTGAGATTCAGGAGCAAAGGTGGCACATGTAATAAATAGGGAACAAAGATGGCTTGAAGCAAGAGAAAGTTCAATGCTCAGATGTGCCTGAGTCTCCATGATGAGTTTGTAAGGAAAATGAGATTCATATTTGGGATTTCTTATTGTATGATTCTTTGTATTAATTGAAAGGCCTCTAACCTTTCTGGTACAATGGTATAATTTGAAGAGCAAACTTATAAGATGGTGACCATGGCATCTGTACCAATCATAAAACACCCATGTATCAGAAGGCAAACAAGACCATTTCTATCATTGTCATGTCTAAGAATGCCACTGGGGTCTAAATATGACCCAGAAGGTGAAACAAAGCTTACGGGTCATCAATTCCTATTCATCCCTAATAGGATCATCCCTATGATATTGAGGACAAAAATCTTAGTCATTGTTGCTGCAACAACTAGTTGTAAAGCTGGTTGACATCCAGAAGAGAGTGTAAAATTTATAAAAGTAAAGGAGTCCCTGCAGATTTTATTTTGCTAATCATTCCCAACTAAAGGAGGTAGTGCTCATCTCTGTTTTAAGACCACTGAGCTTTAAATGTCAAAGACATTTCCACTGTCATGTGGCTAGCATGATGTCATGAACCTTCCCAACAGAATGGTACCTATTTATCTATTTGCATTTGCAGGCTTTCAAATTGCTAGGTTGGCAGGAGCTGGGGTGAGGACAGGGACTCACTCTGTTGCATGGGGCTTGGGTCTCGAACCTCGGCTGACAGCTTTCCAGCCGACAAGCCCAGCTTGTCTTAACTGCTGAGCCACCATGCTGCTGATAAATAATAAATAAAGCTACAAATGTTGCTACAGTAGTTGTTAAGCTTTTTCTTTAAACCAGCTTTTTCCTTTTTCCTTTTAATCAGCTATTTTTCTTGCTTCTCAACTGCAGAAAGGAAAGCTGTGCAAAATATTGTGTGTCCCATTAAAGCAAACAGGGTTTTCTTTTTCTTTTCTTTTTGAGGACCCTGGAGAATAGTTAGAAATGGCTGCTTCCTGAGTCTTTCTTTTACGCTTCTGGTAATGTAATGGCACTTGCTCTTCTTCACTTGTCTCTCATGCTGGGTCCTTCCTTCTTTTATGGGGGAAGAAAAGGGAGATGCGAGCAAGTGCTGTCATGTCACTTTTTAAGAGCTCCAGATGTGGCCAGGACAAAGATGTAAAAAAAAAATCTCAGGGATGCTATTTTGTAGCATTTCCAGCTAACATCAACAACAGGGAAAGCCCTTTTTTTGTCAAGCCAACATGGTTTAGACATGTTTCAAGTCGTCAGCTGCAAAGCCACTTACGGATTTGCTGGCAGACTGAGGGCAGAAGGGCAGCCATTCAGCTGAGCTCCAGATTGATTCAGAGCCCGCAGTCCAACTGAACATTCAAAGTGTTAATGCTGAGGCTCAGGAGGAAGAGAGATGTGGGCAGCTTTTGTTGAATGGCAACATATGGCCGAAGGGCTAATCATTAGGAGTCTACCTGGCATAGAAGTGATTCATTGTAACACCAGCAGATAACAGCTTGATCCTACTTTTCTCTGCACAGATCCTGGGGTACTTTGAGAAGATCATTTTCTATTGGCCTTCCTTGGTCTGCCAGCTTTTCCTGCTAGGGAAATTCACCCATGTGTTGATAAAAGCGTCATGGGCCCAGTTCCAGACAGGCCTTCCAACGGTGAGTATTCCTGGAGTATTTCTTCCCCTTTGAACTCCATGGGTATCTTTGCAGGAGTATTCTGTGTCCTCCAGATGTTGCCCAATATCGTCACAATGCCCAATCTAATGTCCAATACCTCCAATAGCTGGAGATGTTGGACATTAGAATTCAGGATCTGGAATGCCGTAGAGATCCACCCCTATTTTAGGGGATCTTTTTGACTTATTTCCAGTTCATCCATCTAATGCTGAGAAAAGAAGATGGACAATCTTATCAACAGCCACAACATTTTCTTAATCCAATATTTTTAAGATTTGGGTTTCCTTTATATATAATATGTGAAAACTGAATACTATACAAGTATAGTATGACCTCAGCAACCACTCGTTGTTATGAACAAATGGTACTTATGACTGGTCCTCAAAGTTCCAGCCATCACAGCACCTCTGTGGTCAACCTGGTCACTATTTGCGACCTTCCCTGCCTTTATTTTCTTGCAAAACCATTCCAGGAGAAATGGGAGGCTATCGTTCAGGAGTGGGGAACTATGGGCCCTTTATGACTTGTGGACTTCAACTCCCAGAATTCCTGAGTCAGCCATTGCTAGTTCTGGAATTTGGGGTAGTTGAAATCCACAAGTCATAAAGGGGCCCATAGTTCCCCACCTCTCCTGCAGTTGGTGACTTTGCACCCATCATTGCTTCCATCTCTCACTGCTATACACAAATACGTTGTGCAGGTGAAGGTAGTTTCAAGATAATTTCAAAATACTTTGGATAAATGACACACTTTTATCTTCACCCTAAAGATGAATTCAGTATTGGACATTCCTGTAATTCTATACCCATTTTCTTGGAAAAGTGATGGCAGATAGCTTTTTTAGTCTTTAAAATGTTTTACGCGCTCCTAGATATAACAATATCAAAAAGAGATGCACAATTTTATAGAAAGTTTGGACACACACACACACACACACACCCCTCCCTGACCCAGACTCCTCAAAATATTCTTAATTCTAATTTGTGTTCCCTCCAAAGTTACTCAGGAGATCATATTTGTTTGTTTATTTACTCATGTATTTATTAAATTTATTTGACATCCATCTCACCACAGGCGGCTCTGGACTACTTACAACATTAAAGGCGATGAAACAGATAATTCTAATAACAGTAACAATAACAACAACAACAACAACAATAATAAAAACACAGATTATAATTAAAGATGAGGAGGGATGGAGTAGGATGCATGATGCATGGGGAGGGGGATTTTTTTTCTCCTGGTCCATCAGCCACTTTTAGCATGATACTTCCCTGTTCCTTATTTCTAACCATTTCTGACCTTTGAAAGTGTAAAGCCCTAAAACAATAAATAATTTTATTTTTCCTTTCCTGCAGGACAACACTACTTTACTGGAAACCCATCATGCTCAATATGTTCAACAATTATTGAGGAAACCTCCACTGCAGTGAGGACACTCATTTTGTTTGAGGAATGTTTCTTAGGATATCATATATATACCATATATTCTTTATTTTTAGGGACAGTTCCAGGGGTGGGATTCTACCGGTTCGCACCTATTCTCTAAACCGGTTGTTAACATTCTAAGCAGTTCGGAGAACCGGCTGTTAGAAGAAATTACTGGCCTAATCCTGTAAGGAAGGCAGGAAGGAAACATTCTGGTGTTGTTTACAGAAACTGCCTCTCCATTAATCCTTATTACGTTCTTGGCAGGACTAGACTTCCTGTCTTAGGAACATCTCTGGAGTTTTTTCCCCTCCTTTGCTGGTACTTTGCTTGTGTGGAGTGACCATTCAAAATTACAATGGCACTGAAAAAAGTGTCTTATGACCATTTTTCACACTTATGACTGTTTCAGCATCCCCACAGTCATGAGAGGCCAGGTGAGGAGATGCGTGCCTCGATGTGAGTGATATTGACTTGGCCACGCCCAGCCAATAACATGACCACCAAGCCACGTCCACCCAGTCTCATGACCACAAAGCCACGCCCACCAACTAAGCCACACCCACAGAACCGGTTGTTTAAAAACTTGAATCCTACTCCTGGACAGTTCCCTCAATAATCCACATTTCATTTTCTGGGAAACCCCTTCCTAGCTCACATGAAGATAAAGGGAGGGAGGGAGGAAGAGCAGTCAGTGTTGCAAGATTATATTAGAGATAGTCCTTGATTTACAACCACAATTTGGTCCAGAATTTCCATGGCCAAGCAAAGTGGTTTTAAGTGTGAGTTACACTTAATTTTATGACCATTCCTCCCATGGTTGTTTAGTGAATCACTACAGTTATGTGAATCATGTGATTGTTCAGCGAATCCAGTTTCCTCTAATGGTGGGATTCAGCCAGTTCGCACTAGTTCGGGAGAACCAGTTGTAAACTTTCTGAGCAGTTTGGTGAACTGGTTGTTGGAAGAAATCATTAGGGCAGAGAACTGGTTGTTAAACTATTTGAATCCCACCACTGGTTTCCTCCCTTGGCTTGGTTTGTTGGAAGCTGACTGGGAAGGCTGCAAATGGGCGGTCACTGCAACCATTGTAAATACACACCAGCACCCAAATTTTGATCACATAACTGTGGGGATGCTGGGATGATCCCAAGGGCGAGGACTGGTTATAAGTCATTTTTTTTCAGAGCTGATGTAATTTCAAACAGTCGTTAAATGAATAGTTGTAACAAGTTACAACTTGGTGGCTCAGGCTGTTAAATGCCTGCTGTTAAGATCCAGCTGTCTACAATTACTGCAGGCTCAAATCCCACCAGGCTCAAGGTTGACTCAGCCTTCCATCCTCTCGGGGTAGGTAAATTGAGGACCCAAGATTGTTGGGGGCAATTAGCTGACCTTGTAAAAATGCCGCTTAGTAATAAGCAGGCATATACAATGGAATGAAGGCTATTGCTGAGCACACTGGGTTGTATCCCAAAAATTGTAAGCCACCCTGAGTCTTCGGAGAAGGGCGGCATATAAATGTAATTAAAATAAAATAAAAAATAAAAGTTGAGGACTACCTGTATGATAGCTTTATAGTAAAATAATACTGCCCTGCATGTTTTTGGTTTCTGGTCTACCTTGAAGGGCTGACAGTAAATAAACTCAAGCAATGATCTATCCATTGATGAGGGGAAAAGACTCTTAGACATAATTGGTATTGTTTTCATTTGGGACATAGTAACATAGTCCTATGACAATATTAGTCACAAATAACTAGCTCAATGGTGCTCTTAATATCTAGTTCTGAAATGAATTGGCAGGGTGAGATTAAGTCAGGTGATGTCCTAGTCTTAGTTCAACAATGCTGCCCTTTGGACCTTTCATTGCTCAACCAACAAATTATGAAGACTCAACATTTAAACCTTAGTTACTTACCATGCCAAAGATAGTTTTTTTTTAAATTATCTTGAGTAAAGTTGAATAGGGCAGTTAAGGAGAATGATGAAAAGTATGAGTCAAATCATGTGTGGCAGTGAAAGAGTTAAGGGCATGATGGTGGTGGTGGGGACTCAGGGATTCCCATTCCCTCAGTGCCCTAAGCACGTGTTTCTTTTGTTCAAGGGTTAATCCAGGCCTGGGAATTGGTAATCCATTGGGGTATCTTGATTAGTGCCAATGAAGTCTCTTTGCCTTTATTGTGGTCCCCTGAATGGTGGCATCCTAGCTACCATTTCTTAGAACAGGGCTTCCTAACCATGGCAACTTTAATACACATGGACTTCAACTTTATGTACGCCGCCCTGAGTCCCTCAGGAGAGAGGGCGGCTTATAAGTCCAAATAAACCTAAACCTAAACCTAACTCCCAGAATTCCCCAGCCATGGGAGTTGAAGTCCACATGTCTTAAAGTTGCCCTAGAAAGAGAAAATAGCTTGAACTGACTGACAGTCAATCTAATGTAGTATGAGTGGTTAAAGGCATGTGGTATTGAAGAAGGCTGCTTTTTGATTAAGGGTGAAAGAAGACAAAAAAGTGCATGATGGCAAGGAAGACTTGTCCTCTTTTTCTTGTTACCCATCTCCTCCAAGCTGTCCATATTGTCTTCCTTAAAAACAGGAAGCCCCAGAAATCTTGGATCCAGCAGCACATCTATGAATGGGATCCTTACTTTCAGTTTCCCAGCCGAATGATCAGTACAACGGTGCTTGCCATCATCTGCCTTTACATGGTAAACCAAAGAGTTGTGGGTCATATATAACATGTTGAACTGGGAAACTGGGTGTTTCTAATTTTATTTCACTAAACTCAAGGCATTCTGGGTATCAACTGTTATTTGTAATCCAAAGAATAGACATTGGATTATAGAATCTTAGGTGTAGAGCCCTGTCTGTCTTCTGTATGCTGGGAACAAAAAATACTTTATTCCAAATTACTTAAGACATGTTGAAATAGCGTTGTTGCAGTCTTCTTGTGACTCACAAACAAAAGTATAGAAATGTTCATGTAAAGTGCTAAGACTTGGTTGTTTAACCAATCCGGATTGTGATTTTTTGGGGTGGGATGGTTTTATTTGTTGTATTTTGTAACTATATTGGGGCTTATTTAGTTTAATCTGTTTTTAATTATTTATTGTTGTTGTTTTTATTTGTGAGCCGCCCCGAGTCTTCGGAGATGGGGCAGCATAGAAGTCCCATTAATAAATAAATAAATAAATAAATAAATAAATAAATAAATAAATAAATAAATATCCATTATTCTGTGTAACATCTTCCTACCCAAATTGTGAAGAAATTATCTGGTTTGCAGGAGCAGCCCAATTTAATGAAACTGCTGAGGGCACGTGAATTATGTTTTGTTATATCTGTTTATGAAAAGAGATAAGGTTAAGTTCTCAAGAGTCCTGCTCTATAGCACTGGCCTTAATATTATTCTCATACCATAAGGAAGAGCTCTATAAAACCTTTATTTTTGTTTATACTCAGAGATATTAGCTGTTTGATTCATGTTTTTCTACATAAAATATACACCTTGAGTTATGGTTTAAGTTGCATGTCTGCTTGTGGACCTGCCAACAATATCTCTAAATCAGTATAAAGAGTATGCGAGAAAGGCTTTGAGAACAAGGGGTGAAGAGATGCTGCATAATTCTCATCAGCATAATGGGCAGAGAAAGTATCAAAAGGAACCCTCCCGCATTTCTCGGGTTTAAGAGAAAGACAACAGAAGATCTGCATGTTTGAGACTTACAAGATTGGTGTTAACCTTCCCAGGCAGATTAGACAGGAAACATAGCCAGGTGAAATAATTTTACTTTACTATAAGGCTACATCAACAGAATCTTGCAAATCTGAAAGTATAAATCTCCCACCACTTCCTTTACACCCTGAGAAGTTGTGGGGAGTGGATCCTTTCTGAACTTTTTCCTCTGTTTAGGTAGCATATTTTTTGGCCCATTTCTTTCTTACACACGTTTATAATCACTAAATAACTGCTTCTTTCTTTCTCTTCCAGTTTGCTGTGATTGAGTACTATGTTTATAAGCTTGTTTCGTGTACACTGTTGATTCTGATATCAAATTATGAGATGCTTCTAGTTTCCAGCAATGTATCAGATATCCAACCTTTAAAAGAATTCATTGAAGTCACGGAAGGTATAGTCACGAGAGTATCAGACTTTTAAATTAATCCTGGGTTGATTACATATGCAAATACTGGCCACAGAATTAATATTGGTGATTGCTTTTTGAACCTTGTTTTATGGATTTTGCATCCAAATTTGAAAAAAATGCAATGGTTAAGTTTTTAAATGTGATTTTTGAACAAAATGTTAACTGTGAAGTCTTTAAAGTTTAATAAAAAATGATTAGAAAATTATTTCCCATTCCTTATGCTAAGAAGACATACTACTGTCAAGGAAACATAGGTATTGTCCATAATGGTTGCCTTTTCATTTGTACATCAGTTTAATTTCTGAGCTGAAAAACAACTGAGATGTAACAGGACAAGGATAAAAGAAATTACTCTAAAGTTTATTATATTTCCCCCCCATGCTTGTGCTGGCTGAGTATGGAAACGTAACTGGCACTTGATTATGGGGATTGTGAACAAAATAAATCACCAAAACTGCTTCTCTCTAGGTGTGTGGATCTTCACTGTTGGCTCTGCTTCTCTCACAAGTGTCAGCTACGTGTTCCATATCCTCGCCTGCTATAGGTATGCCGTGATCTTTTTCCTAAGTTTGTGATCCTCTACTGTTCACAGACCAGGGTTCTTCTATTAAAACATATGGTTTAAAGGAGTTCTGAAATTCTACCTCAAAAATGTGCATTAATGCCTTTTTTTTTGTTTAGAAAACATATCAAGAGGCTACGGGCAGGACAGAAGGAATTTCTTCCCACGTTATTTAGTAAAGTTTCATCTTCACAAAGTGTGGTGAGTTCTTAGTTTTCTCTAATCCTGGTTAACTTCTCCATATCCAACTGATTTTTAAGCAAAATCTTTTTTGTAGCCTTTCAATCAGAATTCTTTCAAACACTCTTTTACCCACACTTAATAAACTATTCCCCCTGCAGTTTTTGTATTTGGTCTTGCTAGTTTCACTTTGTGTTGGAGGACAATGGCAGCATTCTTCTAATTATCAGGCTCATATTCAGATTTCAAGAATAACCAAGAATAGCCTGTAATTTAAGGTGAGAGTAAAATCTATTCCACTGTTGACCTTCAAAGGACAAAGAGATTGGAAAGAAATGCTTAATATTTTTTTAAAATTACATTTATATGCCGCCCTTCTCCGGAGACTCAGGGCGGCTTACAATTCTTTTTTGGGATACAACCCAGTGTGCTCAGCAATAGCCTTCATTCCATTGTATATGCCTCCTTATTACTAAGCAGCATTTTTACAAGGTCAGCTAATTGCCCCCAACAATCTTGGGTCCTCAATTTACCTACCCCGAGAGGATGGAAGGCTGAGTCAACCTTGAGCCTGGTGGGATTCGAGCCTACAGCAGTTGTAGGCAGCTGGAACTTAAGTGCAGGCAATTAACAGCCTGAGCCACCAAGGCCCTTATCCACCCATCATAAAGTCCACCCATAATATCCATTCATCATAAAGTCTAAAGAATTTGCTGAGTTTTACTTACAATCATATTTTTAAAAGTACGATCATTGGCATCCACAGGTTGCATTGGTGTGTTGGATAAAATTTGGACTGGGTAGGAATCCCATCGTTTGATAGCAACCTTCTCCAATCACTTAATGGAAATCTGCCTAAAAAATTATGCATATTGTGCATGCGCCAGACAGCTTCCTCCTGATTTTTCTTACTATAAGTAATTGTGTAGACAGAGATTCAACAGCTTTGTAATCCATCCATATACATTTCCAGAAGATACAGCTGAGGGACTTCTGCCTTCTGTATATTGAAAGACTTCCTGTTGCTAAATGTCTACTACTGAAGCTTAAACTATTCTGTATGTGCTATTCTTAAGGGTAACGGCACAGTGAGATTTACACTAGTTACCCAGATCTGTAGAAATCTGGACAACCTCTAAATGGAAGCAAAATCTTTTTCTGTACCTCTGCTGACAGTTAGTAGAGGTTTGAATTTTGCAGCCCTAAACAAACTCCCTCCTGAACTAATTCTGCTTATTTGTTACTCTAGGATGTTTCTTTTAATCCGTATCAATTCTCAGTAAGCACATGGAATTCCAAGTTTGGAAGTAATCAGAATTTATGTATCAGTTTTAACTGGTAATTATTTTTTTTGTCAATAAGGCTCTGCATGAGAGACATACCTGATCATATGTTGAGGCTTGTTCTTTGTGTTTGTGCATTTCTATGATAGGAAAGGAGAAACAGATAAGTTCTGTAAGTTCTGATAGCTTTGGTTTTTTTGTTTTACATTATATTTGGTACTTAAAAGGCATACTATGGTCCTTTGAATAAGAACCATGCATTTTTATTTCAGTTAAAATCAATGCAATTTCAACTGGTTAATTAATTAATTAATTAGTTGGCAAAATGCCTATATAAATATCCGTCCTTTTTGTTTTCACATTAACAGGGAGCAATTGCAAGATATTCCGGTTGGCAAATTGCCTATCTAGTTTGGGGTAGGTATGCTATATCGTTTTCCCTAGCAGTGTAGAGTGCCCTTATATGACCTTTTCAATTGGTTGCTTATGCTTTCTTTTCTAGGTTATCTGGTCATCCACATCGTACAGTGCCTCTTTGGAGTGATGCTCATTTATAGTTTGGTGTTGCCCATAAAGCATGGTCAAGGGATAGAAATGGTTAAAAGTTTGGGAACGGGCATGTAAGTGCCTTTGATTTTACTAGGGTGGCCAGAAAACATGTCCCTTATTGTCTGGTGGAGCACATGCAGAGGCTAGTTCTGTGGTGAGAGGTCTTTGGGGCATAAATACGGGGAACTTGAGGTGTGTAGATATTCTAATTCTGGGGATCGAATACACAGGTTCAAAACTTGGACTTCCCAGTTTACATATGAATATTTTTATCAGTTAGCTCAAATCTAGTGCCAATTCTTAAAATATACAGGTACTCCTTGATTTACAACAGATCGTTTAGCGACCGTTCAAAGTCACAACAGCACTGAAAAAGGTGACTTATGACTGTTTTTCACACGAGCTTTGCAGCATCCCCTTAGTCACGTGATCAACATTCAGAAGCTCGACAACTGACTCGTATTTGTGACGATTGCAGTGTCCCAGAGACATCTAATCTCCTTTTGCACTCTTCTGAGAAGCAAAATCAATGGGGAAGCCAGATTCACTTAACAACCATGTGACTAACTTAACGTCCGCAGTGATTCACTTAATCACCGTGGCAAGAAAAATTGTAAAATGGGGCAAAACTCAACCAGTTTCTCACTTAGCAATATAAATTCTGGGCTCAGTTATGGTCGTAAGTTGAGGACTACCTGTATTCATGAAATTAATATTAGAGGACAACTCCACCCAGCTGCACCCTTGTTTATGACTTACCTGTGAGGTCCTCAACGTTTCAATGTTTTAAGATATTTATCTGGAAGGAGGCCTAGGCATAGCTGTAGATGTACCTTTGGTCTGAGCAACTGGAATTTAAAAAAGAAAAAATATGTGTGTGTTTGTGTGTGTGCGTATTTATTAGATTTTATTCGGTCTTTATTTTGGTCATCTCTGCTTTGGCCATCTCCCTCTTTCAGGTAAAATATATAACATAAAGAGCTATAGGTACATAAAACATATCTTGTTTCATCTGGGGTGTAGACTTCCACAGCTACAGCTTATTTGTGCCTTCTCCCCTTCAGCTTGACCATTGCCATTGTCATAGGGTTCATTGTGCTTCAGATTACGACTGCCAGACGATTTTTTCTCCAGCCTAAGATTTTGCAAGATGACAAGGAAAAGCCTTTGGCTCTTGATAACAGGCAAGTTCCCCTTAATTAGGCCTCGGTTCTTTATTTTTAGGAACGATACTTACTTCATTTCATGAAGGAAACTTCATGAGGTAAATTGAGTATGTTGTTGCACCAAGCGATCATTTAAAACCAAATATTTTAGGTATAAACTTCATTCATGTTTTATTTGGAGCTACCTCAAATTATATAGTAGCACATTTCAGAGAATATCTTTTGCAGCTCTAATAAGAGTGATCCTCTGAAACGCTTCCTAATTAAATTAACAATTAACATATAATTAAAAAAATAATCATCAGAAGAGGCAGCGACCACTTGACAGAGTTCCACAGTCAGGTCCTCAGACATGAATCACCATGAATCTCTCCAATGGTCATTTATTTGTAATTTCAGAAAAGTGTTCCATAATTTCAATTACTTCCTGTTCTTCTCTAATGTGATGCTGGGCCTGAGTGCCTGTCTCTTCCGGCTGATGTGCAGTGTTGTTTTGGGAGCCTGGCTGATTGCTCGGATTGATAGGACCATCATGCCTAAAGGCTACGAAGCGGCTGACATGGGTAAGGGCCGGGGTGCAATTCAACTGGTGTAACAACCGGTTCAATGACTGTGTGCTTTGTGTGCAGAACATTTGCTAATGGTCTTCTCCTGCAATCCCTGTGTGTTAAACAGCTGATGGGCAGTAATCCACTGTGCCGCGTGAGTCAGCTGAGCTTGAAAACCAGGATATAAAGCACAGACTAGACCTGGGGTGGCAGGGTGGGCCGAACAGCTGATCATCGGAGAGAACCGGTTCACTCCCAGCTGATCCTTGGAGCTACCGGTTCACCTGAACCAGGCCGAACCAGTAGAATCCCACCCCTGGGTAAGGGCTGGAGTTTTTCAGGGAGAAACTGAGAATTCCTTTGAATACCCCTGAATGGAAAAGCAAGCATACCAGAAAATTGGTTTAGGTTGTGGCCTTCCCTCAGTTTAACACATATCTTCCCTGAATAAAATATTATTCAATTAATGAGGTATGGTTAGTTTAACTACAGGTAGTCCTGGACATATAACCATTTGTTTTGTGACTGTTCAAAGTTACAACTTAGCTGAGAGAAGTGACTTACAACTGAGCCTCACACTTAATGACCCTTGCAGCATCCTCATCATCTCATGATCAAAATTTGGATACTTGGCAACCAGTATATACTCATGATTAACGGTTATGTGATCCACACTTTATCATCTTTCCAGCTGGTTTCTGACAAGTAAAATCAATGGGGGAAGCCAGATTCCTTTAACGGCTCAATGACCTCCTTAAAAACTGTGGTGATTTGTTTAACAACCATGGCAAAAAAGTCATAAAATTGTGCGTGGCTCACTTAACAACCATTTTGTTGGAAATTCTGGTTCCAATTGTGGTTGAAAGGTGAGGATTACCTGTTGGGCTGAAAGCTAAGAATAGTCTGTAAAATTCAACTCCCAAGTAAGTTCTTGTTAATTAGGAAGGTGTTTTGAGACCAGGCCATATTTTGGGCCTCCATATTTCCCTGCCATTTTTTTTCTTACTGCAAATCTATGTATGAAAGAAGAGATGACCACCGCATAAAGCCATTTGATGGGTGACTTCACTAAAGCTTGAATAGACCAGGAGGTGTTATTCTGAGAGTTCACAGATGAAAGAGCCTCCCACACTTTCGGGCCAATGGCAGATTACACCGCAGGCTAGCCCAGCCATATGAGTATATTTGAACGCATATCTCCTTATCCAAATCAGATCTCTAAATCAAAGTTGGAGAACATAATCTGATCCAAAGGCAGGATCTCTTTGCAGAATCTTCCATGGTATTGTAATCCCTTAATCAAATCACCCACAGTTGTTCCCACAGATACGATTGGCTTCTGTGAAGATCTTAGAGCAGGGGTCTTCAACTTTAGCAACTTTAAGACTTGTGGACTTCAACTCCCAAAATTCTGGGAATTGAAGTCCACAAGTCTTAAAGTTGCTAAGGTTGGAGACCCCTGGCTTAGAGCCCCTTGAAGCCACTTTCAGTTGAGAGAGGATGGATAATCTTTTATAGTGAATAGCTATAAGTCCTTTGGTATGGGTGGCCATAATTAATTTAAATAAACAAGCAAACACATTCAGAGCAGAACCATCTCTGTGTCTTTCTTCACCTGCATCAATTCTTACAAGGAATTCTTCCAACATCCTTTCTTGTAGTTAGTTACTCATGTCACTTGAAATTCTTCCTTATTGGGTACGCCTTCAAGTCCTGACTCTATGAGACTTACATTCACCCAGTCTCAGGTTCTCTTTTGGGAAGAAGGTAGAGCTTGAGTGAAGCATCAGGAAAACTATACTAACAGCTATAGCCTTTCACTGGGGAAACGGCTGAGTAGCTCTTGAAGGAGATGGGTGCATCTCACGGAAAGCACATAAGTTTATTTTATTTATTTATTTATTTATTTGATTTGTCAATCACTTACAAAATAATATATATAAGTATAAACATGAGTAAGAATGCAGAAAATAGGTACAATTAAATGGGGACAATAGGATAGGGACGGGAGGCACGATGGTGCACTTATGCACGCCCCTTACAGACCTCTTAGGAATGGGGTGAGGTTACCCAAACTCATTGTCTGGAATTTACATCTTCACTAAAGAGTGTATCAGATTGTTTATAGCTAATTGCCTTCTTCTAGAAGCGCCATCAGATCCCGTTTGTAGCTGAATTTTCCTCCCAAGTAAAGGGATTGCTAACTCCTTGCAGGATACAAGACATGGATCGGGATGCTTTTTATGGACCATTATCACACCAATCCTATTCTTCTTTGCTTTGGCCACCATCTTGCAGCCAAATGTATAGAGAACCAGCAGCAAGGAAACTCATATTCCTGTCACGTCGATCAATCAACAGGTAAACCCTGCTGTGGTTTGATCCATGTTTTGTTTATGTTGCAGTAGAGGAAGGAGACAGGAGAATATTGGGTTTTGAAAATTAACGAATAGATTATAGAAAATGACAGAAAATGTTGCATTTATTATATATCCCAAAGATTAGGAAATCCACACTGCATTCAAGCAACATAGTAGATGGGGAAGGGGGAATGATGGGACTGGCAATGCTTGTCTCATTTCACACCTGAAGCCTGCAGAAGGGTCCCTTAAATGACTGTATGCTCCAGTGGTGGGATTCAAATTTTTTTACTACTGGTTCTGTGGGCATGGCTTGGTGGGCATGGCTTGGTGGGCATGGCAGGGGAAGGATACTGTAAAATCTCCAGTCAGAGGTGGTAATTGTCAGTTCTCTGAACTACTCAAAATTTCCACTACTGGTTCTCCAGAACTGGTCAGAACCTGCTGAATACCACCTCTGGTATGCTCCCTCTGTGACCTGAGCCAAGAAGATAGAGGGTTTGGGACAACAGAGTGGCATTTTCTGACTGGTAATCTCCAGAGCTGTTGGACATCAGTTTCCATTCTCTTCACCCATCAAGATCAGTGCTTGTAATGAGTATAGGACTATGAGGTTTGAGGCCCTTGTGCATCTGATAAGGGTCAGGCTAGAAATATCTGGAGAGTGCTGGTAAGTCTTCCTAGTTAGGTGGGTGAAGTCAGACTCCAGTGTGCCTTTGGGTATTGCTAAAGAATCATTAGGATACTGGAAATTAAACGCTCATCCTTTTTCATTTAGATTTTAGGGTGTCCAAGAAGGCCAGGACAAGATGGCTGCTGCTTTATACTCTTCTAAAGAACCCCTGCCTCTCTGCACACAGGAAGCCAAAATGAGCACCCTTGCTTTGTTTTATCTGAATGGGGCTGAATAGTTTCAGATGTGCAGAACAGAAGACAGAACATTTCATGTCCTTTGCATATGATTACCTCAGCATACGGTGATGAAGAAATCTTGAAGGATGTTCATTATGGATATTTCTATGTATTGAAACCCATTTCCAGTTGATTTGGATTCAGACAGATAAGATTGCTTCTGTGGCAGGCCACCTTCCTTTGGAATATTCAGGCTCCAGTCCATTCATTTCAGTTATTACATGAGAAAGCAGAGGCCATGAGTGTAACAATTTGGAATAGGGTGCAAAGGAATAAGTTGTTTTATTATTGTTTTTAAATTTCATTGCAAACTGTTTTCAAAGGTTTTTTGGAATGTGGATTACAAATACTTCAGTTAAATGAGGAAGGAAGCACATAAATAAACATATTAGCCATGCAATCCCCAGGTGTTTATATAATAACTGATTGAAATAAGGATGGTATTTAATCATAATCTGAGTGAATTCATCAAGATGTTGTCTCACGAAAGCCTGCACTCAAGAATTAATTTGTTTACATTGTTCCGTTGCAAATCTTTGGTAGATCATGTCGTCTTTGATGGTTTTCAAAAAACTATACTTGTATTTACAGGTGAAACTCGAAAAATTAGAATATCGTGCAAAAGTTCATTTATTTCAGTAATGCAACTTAAAAGGTGAAACTAATATATGAGATAGACTCATTACATGCAAAGCAAGATAGTTCAAGCCATGATTTGTCGTAATTGTGATGATTATGGCTTATAGCTCATGAAAACCCCAAATCCACAATCTCAGAAAATTAGAATGTTGTGAAAAAGTGCAATATTCTAGGCTCAAAGTGTCCCACTCTAATCAGCTAATTAGGCCATAACACCTGCAAAAGGTTCCTGAGCCTTTAAATGGTCTCTCAGTCTGGTTCAGTAGGAATCACAATCATGGGAAAGACTGCTGACCTGACAGTTGTGCAGAAAACCATCATTGACACCCTCCATAAGGAGGGAAAGCCTCAAAAGGTAATTACAAAAGAAGTTGGATGTTCCCAAAGTGCTGTATCCAAGCACATTAATAGAAAGTTATATGGAAGGGGAAAATGTGGAAGAAAAAGGTGCACAAGCAGCAGGGATGACCGCAGCCTGGAGAGGATTGTCAGGAAAAGGCCATTCAAAAGTGTTGGGGACTTTCACAAGGAGTGGACTGAAGCTGGAGTCAGTGCATGAAGAGCCACCACACACAGACAGATTCTGGACATGGGCTTCAAATGTCGTCAGAAGCATCTTACCTGGGCTAAAGAAAAACAGACCTGGTCTGTTGCTCAGTGGTCCAAAGTCCTCTTTTCTGATGAGATCTCATTTGGAAACCAAGGACCCAGAGTCTGGAGGAAGAATGGAAAGGCACAGACTGCAAGATGCTTGAAGTCCAGTGTGAAGTTTCCACAGTCTGTGTTGATTTGGGGAGCCATGTCATCTGCTGGTGTTGGTCCACTGTGCTTCATTAAGGGCAGGGTCAATGCAGCTGTCTACCAGGAGATTTTGTAGCACTTCATGCTTCCTTCCACAGACGAGCTTTATGGGGATGCTGACTTCATTTTCCAGCAGGACTTGGCACCTGCCCACACTGCCAAAAGCACCAAAATCTGGTTCAATGACTGTGGGATTACTGTGCTTGATTGGCCAGCAAACTCGCCTGACCTGAACCCCATAGAGAATCGATGGGGCATTGCCAAGAGAAAGATGAGAGACATGAGACCGAACAATGCAGAAGAGCTGAAAGCCACTATTGAAGCATCCTGGTCTTCCATAACACCTCAGCAGTGCCACAGGCTGGTAGCTTCCATGCCACGCTGCATTGAGGCAGTAATTGCTGCAAAGGGGGCCCAAACCAAGTACTGAGTACATATTCATGCTTATACTTTTCAGAGGTCTGATATTGTTCTATGTGCAATCCTTGTTTTATTGATTGCAGGTAATATTCTAATTTTCTGAGATTGTGGATTTGGGGTTTTCATGAGCTGTAAGCCATAATCATCACAATTATGACAAATCACGGCTTGAACTATCTTGCTTTGCATGTAATGAGTCTATCTCATATACCAGTTTCACCTTTTAAGTTGCATTATGGAAATAAATGAACTTTTGCACAATATTCTAATTTTTTGAGTTTCACCTGTAATGCTATGGAGGTTGATAATGTCCAAACAGGTTTTTCTGCCACAAAGAGAGAGCATATCATTTGCATAAAGTAAAATCAAACTAATTTGATGCCCTGCACCAGAAATTATATGGAAAACACATACATGTTGCATTACAAAATTAGGGTACCATAATACATCCTTATTTCACTCATAATGTTGGAATTGGGAAAACCTGAAGGGGTTGAAAAAAAAATTAACAGTGGCTGTGACCACATAATCAAAAGTCTTTCTTTCTCCCTCCCTCCCTCCTTCCCTCCCTCCCTCTCTCTTTTTACAATTGTCACACACAAAGTACACAGAACAATGGAAAAATACTTCAGTCTTGAGGTCATGGCCTTCATTATAACCGTTAAAATTCCCATTGCAGATACTCCTGATTGGGATATGAGCAGTTAAATCAACCTTATATTCTTATAGCTAGTTCAAGTGAAACCGCTGAATGAGAAGTAAGAGATGTTATACAGATGTTACCCTGTGTTGGGATAAAGGAAATACAATTTGTCAAGATGTATCGATCAGTCTGGCAGTTGCGTGGCCCCCTAGAAGGAGAAGCACATGTACACAAGAAGGAGTAGATTTTCTTATTTTGTTCCATTTTTAAAAAAGAAACATATAAAAGAAAGACGTTTAGGATTTTCCTTTATTCTTGGATATTTCCTGCCAAGTTTGTCTTTGATTTCTTAACTGATAAGCTTAGCTGTCACTTTGAGTTTTCTATTTCAGGCAGGTCCATCATTAACCTGGCAATTGCTGCTTAAGGACAATTATAGAGTTAAACCAGTTGTATTGATGGCAAAAGTCCTGAAACACTTTGGTCCAACACGAATTCTAAGTAATGTTCAGAAAGAGAATTATTCTTCGCTAAGAAATGAAAAAGGCACCTCAGTCAATCTTGCTTAGATTGGAAACAACTCCTGATTTACTTAGTCGGCTGGTTCCCAACAGAGAGTTATGCAATAGAGCAGGGATGTCAAACTTGATTTCATTGAGGGCTACATCAGGGTTGTGTTTAACCTCAGAGGGCTGGGGTGGGTGTGGTCGGGGTGGACGTGGCCATGGTGGGCATTTGACACAGGCTCAAGATGCATTCCCTTCCCCCCTTTGCGTTCAAAAACAGCTGTTCCAGACAAAGGTAGATTTATTTTCTGGCACAAATAGTCTCAATTCTATAATGTAGAGATTAAAGACATGTAGAGTCCACAGCTGCTATGGGGCCTGACTCTTTTGTATAGGAGCAGATCTGAATATGTGCATAATATTGCCAGAACAGAGACATTCAAAAGTCTAATGGGAGTTAAGACAACTTAAACAACATCCAGGGTATTATATTTATACTTGCTGGGTTGAATGATAAATTAACATTTAGAACCTTAAAATACTTTTAAACAAAACAATTTCTCATTTCTCTTTAATTCACCCATATCTCTTTTTTTGTCTTCTTCATGTATTAATCCATTTGCCTTATCTAGGGCATTTATCCATCCCCAAATAACAAAATTTGGGCAATATCAACTCAGGTTTCCCTTCTCACTGTTGAATCTGTCCTTGGAAATATTAACTAACTCTATGCAGAACAGCTGACCCTCCCATTTTTCATTTTTAATAGTTTCTTAGAAAACATTGAAATTGTATTCCAGATATCCACACTGTACAACACAACAAAATCATCACGCTATATTGCTAAACATCTAGACTCTGGAAAGATTCAGAAAATATGCTTGCTGTGTAGAAACATTTCCAGGTCCATTTGGACTACAACTGGATACACAATTAAATCTCACTGACTTCGCTGAGTTTTATGCATACCTATCAAAACCTGCCTTCTATCTGCCAGTTTTGCACACTATCCAGTCATAATATGATTTGATTTTGACTCTGTATGTTCTGTAAATTCAGCCATTTGTGCTTTACACAATAAATCACAATTTAGAAATAACCACTGGACGTTTTCACATGACATACTGCATTAAAAAAAATCTTACAGCTTGTGCATATCCTACATCCAATTATGTTCTGTATTTTAAGTTTTTAGTCTCACTGTATCGTTTAGAAACCATTATGGGGGAGCTAACATATGGGGGAGATTTAGTTGTAAATCGAAACCAAGCAAATTACATTACAGCTCCAGATAAGCAAGCAAACTCTTTGGATTAGCCCTGTTCCATATTTTTAAACTGGATGAAACCAGGAATCATGTGGAAAGCAACCAGCTGGAAGGTAGATAGAATGCATGGGGCTGAGAAACAATCATATAAAATGTGCCCTCCCCCCGCAGCCCATTTTTGGCCACCAGACTGCTGTAGGAGGGGCCCAAAACGGGCAAAAATGCCCCCCACCCATGGCTCATTTTGGCCAGCAGAGGCACCACAGGCTGGTCCTTTGTTATTACCAGGCCGGGCCTGTAGGCCAGATTTAAGCACCCTGTGGGCTGGATCCGGCCCACGGGCCTTGAGTTTGACACCCCCGGAATAGAATGTGAAGTAGTGTATTTTTGGGGGGGGGGAAAACCCATCAAACCACTTGGTGGCAATGATGGACCAGTAATGTCTGAGATAGTTAACTGTATCTGTCAATCAATCTGATCGATCAATCAGCTTTCTCTGGAATGTTTTCTTTTTAAGAACCTCATAGAAATATGTTACCCTCAAAATATACTGTAGTAAAAAAACTATTCTAAATAGTGGCTACGGTTGTCATTATATATTATTTACAGATGGAAAGCAAATATGATGATGTTAATATTGTATGCTGACAGCCTTCAGCATTACTTGCCCTTTTATTGTGAATTATTTCAGCCAGAACAATTGTTATTTTAGCCTACACCACTACAAAATAGAGACATGACTTAATTTATTATTTATTTATTTATTTATTAATGGGACTTCTATGCTGCCCCATCTTCGAAGACTTGGGGCGGCTCACAAATAAAAACAACAACAACAATAAATAATTAAAAACAGATTAAACTAAATAAGCCCCAATGCAATTACAAATACAACAAATAAAAACCATCCCACCCCAAAAAATCACAACCCGGATTGGTTAAACAACCAGGTCTTCAGATCATGGCGGAAGGTGCGGAGGTCAGGGGCCAGACGGAGCCCCAGGGGAAGTTGGTTCCAGAGGTCCGGGCCACGATAGAATAGGCTCGTCGTCAGGGGACCGCCGGCCGGCACTGGCCAGCCGACGGGACCCCAAGGAGTCCTTGCCTATGTGCTCGCACAGGGCGGTTGGAACTCGATGTCGGCAGGAGTCGCTCCCTTAAATATTGAGGACCCATGTCATGAAGGACTTTGTATGTTAAAACTAAAACCTTGAATCTCACCCGGAGTGCAACCAGCAACCAATGGAGGCAGCGCAGGAGGGGGTAACATGGGAGAACCGGGAAACTCCCATCACCACCCGTGCCGCCGCATTCTGCACCAGCTGCAATCTCCGGATGGTATGCAAGGGCAGTCCTAAGTAGAGAGCGTTGCAGTTGTCGAGTCTGGAGGTAACAAGGGCATGAGTAACCGTGCGCAGGTCGTCTCGGTCCAGAAAAGGGTGTAGCTGGCGAACCAGACGGAGCTGGGCAAAGGCCCCCCTGGCGACGGCCCCTACCTGCTCCTCCAACTGGAGCCGAACATCCAGGAGATTCCGCGCCCTATCCACAGGGGGCAATACCACTCCCCCTATGGCCAAAGATGGACACTCCAGACTGGGCTGAGACGCCGGTATGCACAGCCACTCAGTCTTGGCCGGGTTGAGACAAAGCATGTTTCTGTTCATCCAGATCCGTACCACATCCAAACACTGGGTCATCAGGGAGAGGGCATCACTGATCTGGTTTGGGGTGGAAATGTACAGCTGGGTGTCATCAGCGTACTGGTGGAAACTCACCCCAAAACCACGGATGATCTCACCCAGCGGCTTCATATAGATGTTAAATAGCAGGGGGGAGAGGACCGACCCCTGAGGGACCCCACAAGAGAGCACCCTCTGTTAAAATCTTTGCAACTAGGAATAAAGAATCAAATGTGCTTCAAATGTGTTATAACTTCCATCATGATAGTCTGAGTGGCCACTGATGAGGGTTCAGGTTAAAAACATCTGGATAGCATAGATAATCTAGAAAATAGTATCACATTTCTTATTCAAAATGTTTTTCTTCTGTACTTTCAAATTCATCTGATATATTCTCTGATTTAACACTAGAATTCAGATGTTTTACATTTTGTTACCAGGTTTAACAGCTGGCAACTCCAAATAACTTGGCAGTTAAGATCTATATAATCTGTTGGATCATCAAACGTTCCTTTAAATATACAAGCATTCACAAGCTAAATCAACCTTCTAAGCGCGTTTCCTCAGAAATGGGAAATTAATGCATGAAAAGTCTTAGTAAACTCTCTTCTGGTAGATTCTCAAAGGATTATTTTCTTGATCATCCCATACTAGTAACAGCAAGATACTCCCAAGTGATCATCCAGTGAGGTGGATAGGAAGAAAAATTAGAGCAGATGAAAAAAAAAATCATAATTAAGCTTGTTTATAATTAAATCAGCAAAATCCATCATCACATGATGTGGAGAGGGCTGCTAATTTGAATGACTTTAAAATAGATTGGATTCATTCACTGAGGATATCGGGCCTCCCAAAAGTAGTTGTGGAACAAGAGAGGGCCGAATATCCACTTTCTGCTTGCAAGCATCACAGTGGCACGTACCTGGTCATTGTGAGAAACACAACACTGGATTAAGATGAGCCTAAACTATCCTATATTATGAAGTTCAAATTGCAATTATTATGAATAGCCACAGGAGGGCAGAATAGCATAAGAAGTCTGTGTAGGTCACTTGAAGAATAGTTAAGAAACTATATGGATAGAAGGTGTTAAAATAATGGGAAAAGGTTCGGGGAGGGTCAAATGCAGCTGGCTGGCATGGAATATTAATTTTTCAGCACCATTTGTGTGGCAACTGCATTTTGGGTATGAGAAATGAACTTAACTATAGAGCAATGTAGGAGAGAAAAAAAAGGATTGCAATAAATTGAGATGGTGATTACTTTCCCCATCTGTGCAAGTGAATGGAAGGAGGTCTGATTCCCCCCTCCCCTTAGAAACTTCTGTATTGTTGACAAGGAAACAATATGGAGAGGAATTGTGCTGGTTTTGAAGCAATTTTTACTTTAATAAATGCTGATCTTTATAATGGCTCAGTTGAATGCAAGACTTTTAAATCTAGTTAACACAGCATGCTTGACTTTAATGGGTGCCTATACCCTTCGTTTTTGGTGAATTGTACAAATTGCAAATAAACAGCTGAATTTATTTGTACTGAACCAGGGACTATCTCATCATTCTACAATATCTAAGTCATCATTTCATGGAAAGACTTATGCATTTAAACACACTGGAACCGTTCAGTTTTGTTGATACTGTTTGTACATTAAACACTTTTTAATTGGAAACGGGACAGGGAGGCGCAGAAGCTTAATGATGCTGGATGTGCTGAGCAATTGGCAGGACTCCGGGGGTTAGAGTCCAGCTCTGCAGGATGGGGTAAGTTCCTGTATCTTGTTCTTAGCTCCTGCCCACCGAGCAGCTCAAAAGCATTATTTGCGAGTAGATAGATAAGTACCGCCATTTCAGTGATGGGAAACTGCTGGCTGCGTTCTGTACTGTGAGCTGGAACTGGTGCTGGATATGACCAGAAGTGATTGGCGGAGGAGTAGTGCAGGAAAGTCCTGGATGAGCTTGATTTCCTCTGAGAACACTGGAGGCCAGCTGGTGTGAAGCTAGTTCACCCTTGTGGTGATGGACTAGTAACAGTTGGCTGCCAGGACTTCTACTGTATGCATAACATTGTAGCCTTCCTGGCCTTGTATGCCATACACTAAATCAGGGGTGGCGAACACGCGGCTCTCGAGCCGCATGCGGCTTCCGGCCAAAATGAATGCGGCTCTTTGCCTCTTATATTATTATTATATTATTATTATATTATATTATTTTGTATACTGTGGCTCTTTGCCACGTTTGGATTTTGTTATGCTGCTTCTGAGGAGGGATCTCTGAGGAGAGATTTCCGAGCGCGTAGTCCCGCCCCCGGCTGCGTCATCCCGTCTCCCATCCCTCGGGAAACAACTGCACGAGCCAGCGAGCGTGGTGTGGCTCTCTGACTCGCACAGTTTAAAATTGCGGCTCTTTGTGTCAAACTTGTTCGCCACCCCTGCACTAAATGAATAGATATTTGGAGACAACACTGACCTTTCCTGTACCTGCTTAATCCTGAGTTAAAGCTATATTTGAAGCCACTGATGGAGGAGCTGCATCAGATTCTAAGGTAACAGGATTCCAGGTTGATCTCCTCTTGGGAACCCATTTCATTTTGGGAACCGACTGATAGTTAATGAGTAACTCCAAAGCTTCTCATCTGCTTTTCTGAAATTGATAGAACCAGCTACAGAGCCACGTAACACAGTAAATGCTGAGGAATATTGCCATGACTTCATGACTCTCTGTAGTTGGTTCATCTTCATCTTCATGGCAGTATCACACAGCTTTATAGGTTCATTTCCTGTACGACCACGATCCAGGTTTATTGGCGCATAAGCAAAATATTAGTGTGTGATCAGTCGGGCAAGAATGTTGAGTGCACATTAGAACACGCATCCCATTTTAAGCAACTGGGTAGGAGAAGGAATGTGCAACTAGTTGGATGCATATCTAATTCAATCCATTTCTTAGTCTGTTACTCATGCCTACAAGCCTGTCTGGGCCTGCAGGCCTCCTTAGCTTGAACCAGGCATACATACTTAAATATAGTCTCTATGGAGTTTCTCAGTCATAGAGGTCATTGTTGTCCCAAAGGTGCTTTTTTCAAGAGGCAACTGGACTTTCTGTTTTTTCTTTGAAGACATTTTGCTTCTCTTCCAAAGACGCTTCTTCAGCTCTTAAAGGTAGTCTGTTTCATTGCATATGATGAAATATAGATGGTCTTTTTTTTTGCAGGTTGTATGTCAGTTTCTTTCTTGGCTTGTTATCTTGTGCAATTTTGTGTGCTTGGCCAAACATGGATAGGCATTAGCAAAAATCACCTGGGCCCTTTAAGGCTCCTTGCCTATCTTGTATCTCTCCATACCTAGCTCTTACTGTTATTTATGCTTGATGCCTAATGCAGGGCTACTGCCTGTAAAAAGGTAGGCATGGCCTTTAAAATTGGTGGGATGTTGGCCTTCTCGGTCTTGACTTGGTGTATATCTCTTTTGAGCTGCTGTTAATTCTATTGTCAGCAAGAAAAAAAATGTTCTGAAGCCCTACTAAGATTGTCTTGGATGCTCCTTGTGTTAGCCTTGTGTTGTTATTTTCAACTCACCAGATATAGTAGGAAATACTTGGTGGGCCTTGGTGGCTCAGGCTGTTAAATGCCTGCACTTAAGATCCAGCTGTCTACAATTACTGTAGGCTCGAATCCCACCAGGCTCAAGGTTGACTCAGCCTTCCATCCTCTCGGGGTAGGTAAATTGAGGACCCAAGATTGTTGGGGGCAATAAGCTGACTTTGTAAAAAATGCCGCTTAGTAATAAGCAGGCATATACAATGGAATGAAGGCTATTGCTGAGCACACTGGGTTGTATCCCAAAAAATTGTAAGCCACCCTGAGTCTTTGGAGAAGGGCGGCATATAAATGTAATTAAAAAAAAATACTATAGGCTCCTGAGCTCCATTTTCACTGGCAGAGAGTTGCAGGAGGCTCTGGCAGCTGAAAACGGAGCTCGGGAGCCTGTTTTCATTGGCAGAGTGCTCAGGCCACCAAAGATGCCCCTGACAGGAGTGACATTGAGCTGGCCATGCCCCCTGGCCCCCCGAGATCAAACACAATCCTGATGCAGCCCTCAGTGAAATTGAGTTTGACACCCCTGTGCTAGATGATAGCTCTCATCACGTCCACTAACGGACAGTGGCCATGTTGGCTAGCAGCATGGGAATTATAAAGCAATGCCCCAGGGTCAGGTTTTCCTATATCAGAATGCATGCTCACAACTGCAAAATAGACAAGTGCGAAATAACCCTATTTGATAGCTTAATTCCTAATGCTACCTTTTCTCAAAAGAGAGATGCATGTTCATCTCTGCATCCTTTCCTTGTTCACATAACAACATGAAATTATAATTGGAATAGGACTGATTTAGCAACCCCTTCCCCTTCAACTGTGGAGAAACAAGTGGCAATTAAATATGAAGAAATACTATCTCCCATCATGAATATTAATAAATAGCTGAAGGTACTATCTGTAGTAGTCCAAGATTGGGGCTCCCAGCTGTTAATTCGGGAAATGACTCCATGCATATAAAACAGATTCATGCAAATGCCATGGATGATAAACAGGATTTCTTTGAGGGAGGCATTGAAAGCCAAGTGAATTGACTGGCCATGGGCTATTGTGACTACAAACAGGCAGACTATATTTCTTAGTTTTTTGTGGAGAGAAGAGGCTGATAATGGCATTTAGCATTGATCTCATATTTGATGACCAGCAGTTTCATATGGAAATTCTACCCTACACTATCCTGGCCATTAGTAGTTCCTATCACTTGATTGCAAGCAAACAAATGATGTCATGTATGGAAAAAATGATCACAAATTAAGAATACAGAAAGAAACTTAGCAGAACAATAATCTATAGGCATTTTT
Organism: Naja naja; assembly: GCA_009733165.1. NCBI lineage: Eukaryota > Metazoa > Chordata > Lepidosauria > Squamata > Elapidae > Naja > Naja naja. Next base: position 201,393,316 of record CM019149.1, read on the forward strand.
GGGTGAACCCCTTTGAATATATTCAAACCCATTTTTCCTGGCATTTTCACAGATTTTCACATGCCAAATACAATATATTTGGATGCGTGTGTGTGTATGTGTGTGTTTGTGTGAATTCCAGATTGCATATTGACCCAAGAAGAAGTATGGATATGCTTCAATAATAATTATGCCCACAGAATTTTCCATCCCAGATATGAGTGTTCATAAAAAGGCAATCTTTCATAAACTCCTTCCCTTTGCCTTAGTGGAACACTCCAAAAAATAAGGGTGCAGTCTTTTAGGTTGTTCAGTAGCAAACAAGCTAATCCAACAAGCCCAGAACTACTTTCCTAATCAAGAAAGGGAGAACTTGGTGACAGACTTCCACAGCAAAAGTTTCTTGGAGCAGAAATTTCATTTCCTACTCTAAATGGAAGGTTCACAGCCCCGCCCCCCTTTAGATTTCAAGTGCAGCTGTCTGATACGGCCATGGCAGACATTAATGGACAGACATTTTTTATGTGTTCTTAATTAGGAGGTACTTGTATTGGGATTTCTTTGAGATGAACAGAGAATGTCTGGGAAGATAAGAAGTGATTCATTCCAATGAGATGGAGACAGTGCTCTTAATTATCAGACATAACTATGAATTGCTGTGCACATTGCCAAATCTATTTCTGGAATGTTTGGTTTTTATAAATTATAGTTCTCTTCCATATTCTTTTAGAATCCTTTGAGATAGGGCAGTCCAACTGGCACAACCAACTTGGCCATTCAAGAAGGGTTTTGAAAGGCTTCCAAACAAAGGCAGCTTCAGAGGACGGGAAGGGTTTATAATAGATTACTGAAGTTCATGGTTAATGAACATGCAGTAATAAGTGATCTATGGCTGGAATGGAGATGAGAGACGGCCGGTTGGGTGCAATTGTTAAGGTAGCAGGCTAGAAGCCAAGATACTGAGAATTTTAGTCCTGCCTGAGGCATGAAGCCAGCTGGGTGATCTTGGGACAGTCACTCTTTCTTAGTTCTAGAAAGAAGACAAGCACTTCCAAAAAAATATTGCCAAGAAAATTGAAAGAACTAGTGCAGGAGATCTTCAGGAGTCAAAATCCCTCCATAAGCAATGACACCATTTAAGAATTTGCTATGGAATCAGTGGTTTTAATGGTAATGATAAGGGGCCCAGGGTTAGGAAAAAGGAATGGAAAAGTGGTGAATTCTGAGGGCAACACCAAATTATTTAATATGATCAACACAAAAGGGGCAGTCAAGATCTTTGGAAGAATCTCTACAAATGATGGGTTTGGGTATTGAAATGGCAAATGCGGTTCAAATGGAAGATTGGATAAATTGATGCATCTGGAAGTAATTTCTTTAAACAAAACAAAACACAGCTGACCTTTATAGATATGCTAATGGAACCAGAGTGGCTGAAAGTGCCTCAGGAAAGAAATACTGTGGTTGTCCTGGATTATTCCACAGGAATGTCAGCCCAGTACAAAAAGAGTCACTTCATGCTGAATATCATTAGGACATGACTTTTTTTTTTAAAAAAAGAAGCCAAGTATCTACGGCAGTGGTGGCTAACCTTTTTGGGCTCCTGTGCCAAAAACTGTGTGTACATGCACCCAGAAGCAATGTGTGCACCCCCACCCTCTGCGCATGCGCACGCAATCCCCCTCCACACCATCCCCTTACCTGCACTGCGCCTCACGGCTGATTTTTCGGCTGGCTTGAGGCCTTTTTCGGCCTCCCAGAGGCTTGGAAAAAGCCTCTGCAAGGCTTTTCAGGACAAATAATAGGCCCATTTCACCACTTCCGGTATTACAGGAAGTGATGAAACAGGCCTATTATTCATCCTGAAAAGCCTTGTAGAGGCTTTTTTCAAGTGTCTGGGAGGCCGAAAAAGGCCTCAAACCAGCTGAAAAATCAGCTGTGAGGCACGCGCATGCGCAGTGAGGTAAGTTTGCCTGGGCTCATGTGCCGGCACAAATGGTTCTGCGTGCCACTTGTGGCACGCGTGCCATAGGTTCACCATCACAAATCTATGGTGTTCACTTGGAGTGCTGCATACGATAGGCAGCCTTGAACAACATGAAGTGGAGTGGAGGACACATTTCATCCTCACAATCCTCTCTTAAGAAGAGAAAAGTCTTTGTCCTGCCCAATTTTGGAGTGTGACCTTAACACAAGCCCAGAGTTACCATTTGGGCAATGGAATTCTCATCCTCCTGAACTCCAGATGCTAAGTCAGAGCATCAGGATAAGACTTCGCAGAGAAAGCCCAGGAAACCACTCAGTGGAATAAGTTTGCCAGATTCCTAAACATACATTTTTATTGTAAGGAGTAGGACACCCATAACAGCTAAAGACTAAAATTACCAACTGAAAATCAGCAGCTTGGTTTAGGGAAAACCATTACTTTTGACGGTATTATGAGTGGAAGGGCAGCTATCTTGACAGAGAGCCAGTTTGGTGGGGTGATTCAGGAATCAAGCTAGAAACTGGAAGGCCACCAGTTCTGGATTTGCTTTAGGCCTAAAGCCAGTGGTGCGACCTTGGGCCAGTCACTCTTTCCTAGTCCTAGGAAGGAGACAAGAGCAGACCATTTCCAAAATCTTGCCAAGGAAACTGCCAGAATTTGTTCAGGCCATTGCCAGGCATTAAGACTGACCGAAAGGCACCCCAAAATAAACACTAATAAAATAAAAATGAAAACAGTTAACAGTATCTCAGCAGGTAAACCAGGCAAAATGGAGAAATAAAAACCAGAAATCACTTTACTTCTGGATGTGGATGATTAAGCAGCATTTATCTCTGTTCATACTGCCTGCAGGGTTCCCATTAGTAGCATTATCAGTCATTTATAATACCTCAATATTGTCATATAGAAATGATGGTTCCCTTAATCCAAGGGATAGGGAACTGTTGTCTCAAGATATTTTGGATGACAGGACCTAGAATCCTTTGTCAACGGTCATGCTGGCTTAGGCTGATGGGAACTGAAAGCCCAAATATTGATTGCGTCTCTGGTTTTCTCTCCCCGTCTCTGAAAACAGAGCTATTCAATCATACTTAAAATGAAGCCTGCAGTTCTTTATTGCATTATAATCTGGGATGGGTGGTGGGGAACCCAATTAGCATTTCTGATTGAAAATGGTTGATGAATAATCAGCTAGGCCAAGACCTAAAACATTCTGAAGATAACTCATTGGTCAATCACAGAATGCCTGTTTTTTTAAAAAATCTGCTTCTTAATCCATTTTAAAATCAGGAAGGAACTCACTATTTTCCTCCTTGTTTTTTTTTGCACCTTTCTTTCCTTGGCAGGCGTCTCATCCTTTTGTGAATTACTTTTTCCTCCTTTCTTTGGATAGGATTAATCATATGGATGTTCCCACTCAATCAAGGCACACACAAAGAGTAGGATGATCCCTAGCCAATCAAATCTGGGTGTGGTGTGGTGTTCCTGAGCTGTTTGAGGGAAATGAAGGGAAGTTAGACGATTTAAGGTCCTTGAGGATCTCTCTCTCTCTCTCTCCCTCCCTCCCTCCTTCTTTCTCTCTCTCTGAAAAATTGAAAACTTAATAGTGTGAATTGTAGTCTTGCCTAAGGCATGAGGCCAGCTGGGTGACCTTGGGCCCGTCACTCCTTCTCAACCTTAGCGAGAAGGTAACAGCAAACCATTTCTGAAAACATTTCCAAGAAAATTGCAGGGACTAATCCAGGCTGTCACCAATGTCAACACTGACTGAAAGGCACTCAGAAATACAATACTAATAAAAGAATCCAATTATGCATACAGGTCTACTTTCTTCCGACACAAGTAGTGAGAATGACCTGCACATTTAGGAATTTCAAGCTCAACCTTCCTACGCCCAACAGCCCTGCACCTTCAAGAACTGCCTCTAGGTGGGAGCAGAGGGGACGCGAGACTATTGTCACCAACTTCCCTTGCTGGTTCTTCGCCAAAGGTGCTCATTGACTTGCCTTGGGCTACGATGCGTCAATGCATGTTGTTTGCCAAAACTTTTGTTGCAGGATGAGCTACTGGGAGGAATGAGGCTTTTGAAAAAAGAAAAGTCAGGTTTTCCGGCTGAGATCTTGCTCAGCTTCGTTCACTTTCCCACTGCTAACCGCCGGCCCAGCGTCCTGAAAAATCAAGGCACTCAGACATAGATGCTTCTGGGCCAGAATAATCGTTTCAATTGTTTTGTGTGCCAGAAACGCTGAATACACCCTGACAGAGAGGAAATGGCCACAATGAGAGGAAGAAAAGGGAGAGGTTTATTACTTTATTTAAAGTAAACTGTTAAGGGGATTATACACAGGCCCAGGCCCTGGGCTTTCTCTCAGACACAAGGAACAGCACAACAAATCACTGCAGCACAGCCATTATTATGGTGTTCTTGAAAGGAAAGATCTGAAAACCAGAGGCAGAGTAAAACTCTTTGTAGAGTCCCAGAAATAAAGCAGAGACAAATAAGTAGGATAAAAGGAGAGTTTCAGTTTACTGTGTTGCAGTCAAGTCACACCTCTGACAAATTTATCTTATTAAAAGTAAATAAATGCTAAGGTCACATTAAGGTCAACGGAAGGCTCTCATATGGCCCTTCCTGTTAAAGCTGTTAACAGTATTTAATCTTCACACCTTGTTTCTCTGCTGCCCAGATTAATGCAGCCCATCCTTACTGACAGATACTTAGGACTAAATGAGCATCCATGTTTCTTAGCTGAGGGGAATGTTGACTCTACTGATTGAGGATGATGGCAATAAAAACCAACATAGCTTGAAGACTCCAAGTTGGGGAAGGGTATTTTAAGGGATACGGGGTAAAGAAAATAGACACCACACAATGCTTAGGAGGCCTTCTTAGCTAACATCCATTGAAGTTTAATCACATTACAATTATAAAAATTGAAATTTGATTCATGGTAATAACAGCTCAACATTCATAATTAGTATTGGAAGAAAAATGCACAGTAGAATGATGGCAGAGGCTGCAGCAGCGAATTACAGCAACTAAACAAAGACAGAGCTCTGAGGATTATCGGGCCACGTTGTTGCATCTCCGAATGCTCAAGGATCAGGGTTTTGCAAATTCTGATCCAAGAATCACCTCAGATCAGAATTGTTTGCCACTTACTTATTTTGCAAGTTCTCTGGCAAGAGTTCTTGGCTTTTTTTTTTAAAGCATAAAAATAGAATGCAGAACACACACTTGAGTGAAAATGATTGTAAAAATAATTTAAATAGACATAATTTAAACACCAATGGTGCAACTAGCTGCTATGCTAATTAATGTGCAAATGGGAAAGAACAGACTCTATGGGTAGAAGAAAATGACCCTTCATAACAGCTGGGCATGGGAAGATGCTTTTTAAAAAAAATGCCGTCTTCTTAGTTTCAGTGTGAAGTCCCACACAAAATTAACAAAGGCTGATATAGAAATGAGTGTAATCTGTTGCTCATACAGATTGAACAGGTCATGGATGGGCCAAAGAAATCTGGTTTGATGCAGACTTGCTGAAAAATGACCATAAGAGGTGATGATTTCTAACAAGCTGAGACTACCTTGTAGTGTTTCGTGCACTGTGATTGACATGGCCATTAGAAACCAGATCAGACTGGGTGTGAGATACTGCTGGCATCAAGAACCTAGGGAATGATGTGACAGTGTGTTATCTTTCACCAGTAGGTCAAGCAAGAAGTAAAAATGTTGAAGGAAGCTTGCCAAGGGCAGTCAAGGATAAGGAAAGGAAAAGTTGCTTCTCTGGCATGAAAGAAGAGATGTGAAAATAACTAAAGTGGTTGTAAACTTGCCTCATTAGATGGAACACCTGCTCCTTCTAGAATGCCTGGGGTTAAAGCTTGGAGAAACGATATAAACTGGAGTAAAGTTTCACTCCAGGTGAATTTATAGAGACTTAATAGTTTGCCATAGCCACTCTTGAACCTACACCCTGGGCTTTCATGGTGGCTTTCCAGCCAAGCATTAACTAGCTAGGCTAAGATTTGGTTGTTTTAGATATGCAAGGTGCTGCCTCTGTGAGTTACAAGTGACAGTGAGGAAAAGTGGGTGTGTTATTGCTCTGCCGGAAGAAGGTAGTGGGTATTGTGCGTTTGGGGCCCCAGGCTGATGAAAGACAAACTAGGGAGTACAACATCTACCTGCTTTATATGCTGCAAATATATGCTTAGATGAGTAGCGATAATAGCGCTATGCTTATCTGAAGCTAGAGATGTACTTGGTGTTTATGAGAGTTTCCTGTGCCCTGGGCTCTTCTAAAGCCAGTTTCTACCTCAAACTGAGGCGAGGACTCAGAGGTGCGCTCATAATTTATATGCTCCATGAACTCTTTTAAAATCAACTTCATTGGGTGCAGAATTTAATTGTGTTGATGCTGAGTATATGCAGGTTCATATCTATTGTCTAGACCAGGGGATTTGGACTTCAACTCTCAGAATTCCTCAGCCAGCATATGCTGGCTGAGGAATTCTGGGAGTTGAAGTCCACAAGTCTTAAAGTTGCCAAGTTTGGGGACCCCTGGTCTAGAGTACTGAGAAGGTATTCAAAATAGGGACGAAACAAGATGGACGAAAGTTCCACATTCAAAAGAGGGAATCTCAATGTCTCTCTCTTTAAAGAAGGCAACTCAGTATGGTTGAGCTCCTGTAAGTGACCAGCATTGACTTCCAAGAAACATGCGATGAATCTGCTTTTTCTAGTAATTCCAGGTGTTCATATTTTCTCAGAAGAAGAAGAAAGACAGTCAAAGATAGTGTACTATAAAAATTGAAATGGAAGATTGAAGGATAATTTGTACTATGATGGTAGTAGTAGTTATGGAGAACCGATGGATTCCTCTTGTCTTCAGGCCAATTCAATATTTTTGCGATTCAGGTAGCATAGCTACGCCATTACAATTCAGAGTCATGAGGGACTGGAAATTTGCTCCCCTGAAATTAGTAGCTAGGCTAAAATGATTTCTGCCGTGGTAAATTCAGATGTGGCAAATGAATTTTATGCAAGGAAAAGACTTAAATGAAACCAGTAAATGAGAAAGCAGAAATAAATCCCTTGTAACTCAATGTCAGAAAATAAATAAGTTTCCCCCCCTCTCTTTCTGGTATCAAGAGTTAGCGCACACTGAATTCCAAATCCCTCTACAAGAGCTTCTAAATGGCATTCCGGAATAGTGGTTGAAGCTGAAGTCATGTTGGAGGCTGGTATTACATGCTGGGGCATAGAGATGCCTTCAATAAAGGGATACCATGAGTTATTTTGTTGTGGCTGGAAAAGGAACACCAGAATGAGGGGTTCTTGGTGTTCTCTGAACTTGGCTGTACCCAAACTAGGTAACATCATCAGTGCTAGTACTAATGATGTTACCTAGCACTGATGTTATCTAGTTTGAATAATGAAACCTCTGCAAGAAAAGCAACCAAGCACAGGGAGCACCAAGGACCTCTCATTTCAATCCTGAGCTATGAATATTCTCCTTTATTGGGACACAAGAGTGCTCTCACCTTACTGGCAGGTAAAAGCTTGTTTTATTCTTTCTGATATTTGAGAGGTCCAGGAACAATCAGCCCTTAAAACAATTAAGTATGCTGGCAAACTGTGGTATGTAGGCACCAAGTTTTTATTTATTAGATTTTAAAGAAAATCCTGATTCTTTAAAATAAAGAACTCAAGGCAGCAAACATACCTACTACTCCTTCCTCTTAGTTTCCCCACAACCACCAATCTGTGAGATGAGTGGGGCTGAGATAGTGTGATTGGCCCGAAGTCATTGTTGGCTTTCATGTCTAAGATGAGACTAGAAGTCACCTCTCATGATTTCTAGCTTTGTGCCTTAACCACTAGATCAAACTGCTCTTCAGAATCTTTACAAAATTTGGTCTGCATTCTGTAACAAATTAAAAGTGGTTACAAAAATGCTTCCAACAATGGCTGAACGCACCTTAAGTGAATAAATTCTGCTGTAACTTTTTACATGTTTTCACATATGAAGCTAACAGAGATTAAATTGTAGACCATTATTTAAATAACTTTGGGGATTCTGGAAGTTGTGTGGAGCAAAGATGCATTTAATGGAGAAAACTTGAGAAGAAAATAAAAAAGGAACTCGAGTGTTTTGATTTTGTTTTGTTTTGTTTAAAAATGTTTTTTTTTACTTCATTAAAGGGAGAAAAATCCCACAGTATCTGTTAAAAAACAAATAGCAACAGGGACACTTGGCATGCAAAATTATTTTGAACATTCTTTTACATCAGTGGCAGCCAATTCAACACGCATTTTACAGAGATTTATTTCTTTGTTCTCAAACAGGTAAATCAGAATTCTGTCATTCATACTATACCGAAAAATGGTCTATATGGGACGAAAATGAATCAGGCAACAAAGATACTATTTATAAACCAGATCATCTGAGGACTTTTTTCTTCACATTGTATAGTACAACAAACCAGTATTTTACACAGTCACTGGAGTAACAATTATTCCATTATACTTCTAAACCAGCATATGAATGAAAGGGAGTTGTATTTTTTTGAAGGCAGTGTAGTTAAAATGTTAATTTTACAGTCTTATTGCAACAAAGAGACAGTGAAAACTGCAAATTTGAATCTTGACTCAGATCACCAATGTAGAAATAGGTAGTGCTATAAACAGGAGTGAAATGGAAGATTGGGACTCGGTATTTTAACAAATTTAGTAAATTGTGGGGTTGAACACCTGACCCTCAGTATGATGTGCTTCTTCCTATCTTAAATCCAGTTTATTGGATGTTTTAAAAGGAAAGACTGGTTCTGTAAGATGTATCTCCCGTTAGTATAAAAGAAGGAGAAGCACATCAAGAGGCTGCCAATTAAATTGGTTTTATGAGGGGAAAAAATACATGCCAGACCTGGCAGAAGAAGAGAGATGGGCCTATACGTTATAAATGAGGTAGAAGCCAAGTGCAGTGACAGTGTGAAGGATATGAAAGCTTTGGAAGCAGTTATGAAGAAAGTGACAGGAAGTGTGGAGTATAGAAACTACCCCTATTTCTTGTGCATGACAAAATGTTTTTTTTTGGGGGGGGAGGGAGGAACAAAGGCCTGATTGACATTTTGTTACGCATTAGTAATTTTGAGAAACAACAACAGAAAGTTATCCATGGGTTTTCCCCATATCCCTGAGGTGGGGCCACTCTTCACACGGATGCCATTATCAACTTGAGGAAGCCTGCCTGTGGAAGGGTCATAAGGTCTGAAATATGGTCATGTAAACATCAACCCTCACCACCCTGACCTTCCTTGGGAAATCAATGAACCATCACCACCTACATTGTACGTATACAACAAAAAACAGAACTGAGTCATCGCTTTTAAATTAGGAATCGGCACAAAAAACCCTTAGAGCTTTATTGTTGTACCCCTCCCCCCCGCAAAAGGAGAGGGGAATAAAAATATATTTATATATGTATATATATTAAACCACTATTTAAGTACATACCCTATTCATAAATAACCAAACACTTTCTGCCATTGCAAAATTACTCATTGAGATCTTTAAAACGACATCCTCATTAAGACAAAAAAAAGGGGGGGAGAGGGTCTTCGTGTTGGGTTAATTTGCGCATAAAAACAATAACACAAATCTGGGGTTGAGTGTGTAATACGTAATTCCCAAGTCTGGAGTGTGTAGCAAAGCCAGTTTTCTTTTCTCCTTCCACTCCGCTCCCAGAAGGGAATGCGCCCATTTGCAGATTCGGTCTGAATTTATTCTCCCCCTGCCCAAAGAGCCAGGGTGGGAACACGTTGCGGGCCACAGGCAGAAAGTTTTCAAGAGCTTTCTTTGGGTTTGGCAAGATTTCCATTCCTGGGAGCATGGGAGGGTGGGATTCCTGGGAAAAAAAAGATACATTTCGTCTACGTCTGAATCCATTTTCTCTCATATAAATAGAAGCCAACGTTTCCACACAGGACATGCAAAGTAGTGCAACAATTCCACTCATACTACTATACAACAGTCTGTTCTGGAAAGACCGAAAGGGGTCCTCTGTTTCCAAGAAATGCTGCGCCATTGCCGATGCAAGGATCCTTCTGCTGCTGCAGCCTTCATCTCCAATCCACAGGAAGGAGCGTGTGTAGAACAATTATAAGGTCCGGACAGCTACAGGGTACAGGAGTGACAAATGTTCAGCTCCTTTGATAGGCAGTTTCTTTGCAGTGTAGTAGTGAATCACCTCAGGCACGCTGTCAAAGGGAGGGCTGTTCTGACCCAAAATATACTTCTCTTTGGTCTTTGCCAACTTCATGTGCATAAACCCTTGGTTACTCCTGTTGGAAAAAGAAAGGAGAGAGACACAGATGATATACAAATTTCCACAAGCCACCATCAGTGATGATGAATATATTATATGAATGTAGAACATGCAGAGTATATTTAAAAATGCCCCATCTGCCTTTGGCACCATATGTAACAAAAGAAAAACAAAACAGAACATTTAGTGAAATCGATTGCTTTAAAAACTCCAGTGATCTGTGATTAAAATGACCGTAACCTGTTTGCCAGCTGCCTAAGAGAGTATGGAATATCCGGCGCTTTGGTTTTGAAAGTGCTTTTGTTATTTACTTATTAATTAATTTATTATTGAAATTTTCCAAGGCAATTTTATGATGGAGCGGAGTATCTGTCAGCAGCTCCTAAAAGCAATTGTGCCTTTTCTTAGGATTTTGGAGCTGCCAAGAGATCCCAGAAAAAGATGCATTTGTTTTAAGATTCTGTAGACAGATATTGTATTTTCCAATAAAGAAGAATATGTATTACTCAGTGTTGAAATGAGGGGTCCTTGGTGCTCTCTGAGCTTGGTTGTTTTCTTGCAGATGCTTCATTATCCAAACTAGGTAACATTATCAGTGCTAGCATTGATGTTACCTAGCTTGGGTAATGAAACATCTGCAAGGAAACAACCAGGCTCAGAGACCACCAAGGACCCCTCACTATATTTTCCCTTTTCTGCTTCTACATTCTGAAACACTGCAGATCCCTCTCATTATGAAGTAGACTGCATTATAGGGACTAAAGAGAAACAGTTGTTGGCTCTGATCAACCATTAATATGTATAGTTGTGTGCTACGTTACTGAGAATGATGCTATAAATAAATATTTTCTATCCCTAATTTGACGGAACCTCTGAATGTACCCAAGTTGGGTTAACATGATAAAAATATAGACCTGTCTAAGGGGTGTCTTTGGATTTTATGACAAATATGCAACTGCTCTTCATTCAGCTGTCAATTTTTTCTGCAAAGTCTAAAAACAAATACCTCAGACAGCAAATGCTTCACTAAATTTGAGGGGACAGAAACCTTCATTGGAGGATGCCTCCAGAGAAACATGCATAGCTTACTACTTAATTTATAATGAGCCAAAAAGTTTTTTTTTTAAAAAAGAAAGAGATTGGAGAGAAAAATGTAGGGAGATTTTCCTGGCTGCACAGGCAATTGAAAGAAGGCTGAGAGATTGCAGGGAAGGTGTTTGAGTTTGCGTCTCAAGGGCACAAAGAGATAATTTTAAATTGAGAATAGTGCCTTTATCCCCTTTTAAATTGCTTAAGAAAATTCAGCTTTTTCACAGGGCATGGGGATATCTCCATCCTGTGAAAAAGCTGAAGCAAATTTCAGGCTCACATTATTCAAATTTTCCAAGGCAATTTTGTGATGAAATGACCCTTCTCTATAGAGCAGGAATCACTGCAGGCCTTGTAATTATAGCTCTGGCACGCTTAAAAAAATCTTGATTTAAATTTAAATTCTTTACGAGAATGATTCTCTTTTGAAATGTAATTGTTCTCTAAACGATTTCCTTTAAGCCAAAGGTGACACCTCTAAATACTTATTGTGAGCAGATATATTGTGGTATCCCTTCAAGTTTATTATGCTTTTTTTTACCCTCCTCTAGTAAATGCTCTAGAATCCTGATACCAAATTAATGGGATTGTAAAAACAGGTGCATATTAATTTAAAATTAGAAGGCCAACCCAATGATAGGTCTTTTTAGATTTAATGCCAGAACAGAAGACACCGGTTAAATTTGTTTGTTTGTTTGCTTGCAGTCAGAATGATTATCTATTGATCTGGATCATATACAAGATTGGTTTGGGATTTAGCTTATATACTGGGTCATGATGAGTTTTTTTTATTTACTATCCATTATGGTTTACAAATCATGTTTTATAGCTTGGCATGACATGTGAATGGAACCAGCTATGGTCAGTCAAGCCAACCATGAATAAGCTATCTATGGCTTAATATTCAGACAATACGAAGGTTTTTATTTATTTATATGGAGGGAATTATATTGAAAGGTCTGAAAGAGCCAGTGGAAAAGTTGTCTCTGTACCAATTTTACAAAGGATTCCTAGTGGCAGAATATTAGAAGAGAAAATCATATTCCTGAGTTCAGTTTTCCAAGCCTACTTCCCTGTGCAAGACATGAATATACATCCCAGATTGTCTCATCATAGGACTATTTTTATTTGTTAGAGATAGGAATATAATATGGATTCAGGCTGTCAGGGGCTGTCCTATTATCTTGCAGAATAATCATGCTTTAGAACAGTGCCCCCCAACCTTTGGGGCACCAGGGACCAGTTCTATGGAGAGAGCTTTTTCCATGGCCTGGAGGGGGCGTGGTTTTGCATGCTGCCTGCCAGAACCCCAGGAAAGGGTAGCCTGATTACTAGCATGCCAAGGACCGGTGCTGGTCGGGGGTTGGAAATCCTTCCTTTAGAAAACCTGTTAAATACACAAAGCTTTGCTCTTCTTCCAGTCTTTTCACAATGGTATATAAAAGTTTAGGCATATTCTTGGACTCCTGAAGTGAACAGAAATCGACAACTACTACTACATGGTAAAAAGTTAAATGCAACGTCCTTCTGAATATGTGAGTGGATGTCCATATAATTTATGGACAGTTATTTACATAGTCAAAATAAAAAACGAAACCAGTGAATATGGCAGACCAAAAAGCCGTGTATCTTTTCAGTCAATACGTGTTTTGGTAGAAACAACGGCTTCCAAATATTTCCTATAGCCACCTTTAGCAGTCTTTTAGATCTTGTTTATGAATTTTCCCTTACTCTTCCTTGTGGAACTCTACTAGCTGATAAATATTGATAGGTCTTGGAAATATCCAACCTTTTTTTTAAAAAACTTCATTTCTTTGCTGATTATGGGACATTGATCTGCAAGGTAGAGCCCACAATCACTGCAAAAGACTTGCTGAAACGTTTAACTGACACTGAAGTAGTTGCCCAAAAGTCCTCTATGCAGTACTGATTATACAACAATAATCTTCATCAGAGTTATCAGAAAGAATATTTTCTCTAATCTCATCACAGGTCATTGTTTCAGTGATGCAAACACATAAACCAACAAACTTTGATAAGCCTGAAAGCTGAAACCCTTTGGAACAAGGTGCTTTAGACTGATAAAAACCAACATTGACTTCTTTAGGCACTGCATGAGAAACATTTGAAGAAAAATGCCTGAGGAATTTGAAGAAAAGGACATTTGCCAGCCATTGAGCAAGACGGTTATATGGCATCCAGTAGCACAGGAAGTATTGTGTGGGTGGAAGGAAGGATGGATTCTACTAAATTTCAACATTTCCAAGAAGCTAATGTTCCATAGTCAGTGAAGAAATTGAAACCGAAAAGAGCCTGGAAATATTAGCGAGACAACAGTCCAAAATAGTTTCCCAAATCAATCATGAAGCAATTACAAGAGAGAAAGAGAAAGTCTCTGGAATGGCTGCCATGGTACCCTTACTGTAAAAAATGTGGGAAGATCTCAAACATGAAGTGCACGCAAAGAGTCCTCAAAATATATTTGAACTAGAAGAATTATCTAAGAAAGCACACAAAAAGTAAGGGAAAAAAAGATATCTAGCTGCCTATAGCAGAGGTCTCCAAACTTGGCAACTTTAAGACTTGTGGACTTCAACTCCCAGAATTCTCCAGCCAGCTGGCCTATAGCAAATATGGTAGTTGGAAGCATTTTCTTCTGCCAAAGAAGGGCTATTAAAAGGGTGTATAAATTTCCTTATCTATTGTATTTAGTTTTCTTTCCCCCCATTCTCATTAACCTTGATTTTAATAAGACATGAGATCAAATAGGGAACTTGAGTGGAATGTTTTCCATAATTATCCAGATGACTGCATGAATTGCAAAAACTTTGATGCAACCCTCTGCCTGTGGAATTAAAATGTGTTTTTCTCTGCTCTCTTGCAATGTTTGCTGTTCGTGACCCATATTCAGCTGTGGTATGTGTTCTTGCAAGTTGTTAATGGATTTTTGACAGCTCTTGTTCAAAAATCTATCATGCTTGCCTTTCTAACTGTGGACACAATGAGTGCCTGTGAATTGGGAAGCCTATTGAGGAGTGTGAGCTCCCAAACTTTCATCTCTAGATGTGATTGTCTTCCACCCTGTATTAACTTTACCTAGCTTCCTCTTGCCCCTAGAATCCCAAGGTTCAAATGTTCCTTGCTCTGCAATCAGCCAAACACACAAAGTGACAGGGTTAAAACCCATTCATCCACTTTAATGCCCACAAGGTACTGTACCCTTAAAAGGCAGGTATGCTAATTTCTCAGCCACATTCTCCTCAATCACTTAAACTTTACTGCATCTGGATCTACATATGCTACGAAGGTGAGAAGAACAGCCGGATGAATTCTTCAAGAAAGCTTCCTGGGAAATTCCTACTTAAAGCATGTCTGCATGCAAAATAGCTACTCTGATGATGAAATCATTTCCAAGTTAACAGGAAGGAAGCTTTTGAAAACCTGGAAAATTATTGATTCCCCTTTTTTTCAGTGACATTTGTGAGGTTTCTTGCCAAATCCAATCATAATTAAAAGCAGATCTGGAGAAACTCCAGCAAATAAAACCAGGAAAGGCTAACCAGGAAAGCAGTTTAATGAGTAACTAGAGGAGGGAACCTATTGGATGCAATAGGTCACACTGAGATGTCTGTGGGAGAATGTTGGCAAGAGGAAAGCCAAAGCTGGCATCTCTGCTAGAAAAGGAAACAGCCTATATGATTAGATAAGGGTAGTGTTACAAAAGGTCTTGGAGGCAGAAAGAAAATGACTCAAGAAACTCATGAAATCTCCACTTGTTTTGGCAACTAAAGAACAGCCTGGCTAATAACTGGTAAGGATTAATAAACTCTCATAAATTCCATCATCACATGCTACGTCAGGTTTCCTCCTAGTCTATCTAAGGCCTTATGAAACCTTTGGACTGCAGCTACAATAACTCCTTGGAATCTTGACCCGTGCTGATGGAGAATTATCAAAACCGCAGGTCAAGAGCATCAAATTAAGACAATACAGACAAGAAGAAATTACAAGGATATTGTGTAATGCTGGAGATTCTTTCCAAAGCTATATAATATGATAGGAAACTTGTGAAGTGATTCCAAAGATTTGACATTAACAGAATGTTTCAGGATATTTTACTCTATAAATAGGGAAATTACATATAAGCTATACAAACATAACATGATTCACTTTAGCATGCCTCATTCACATACCACGTAAAGCCATCATGGTGTTTCTCCAGTTCCACTTTACATCTGCATGAATCTAACCATTGCAATGGGTAGGTCACTGCTGATTGCTCAATGTGTAAAATCAATTAGCTGAGTTTTATTCAGTACATCAAGGTAAAGCAAATAACAGGGTTTAGCACATTTTGTGAGCAGAACTGTTGTTCTGTTCTGGTCTTGTTTTTGTGTGTGAAATTTCAAAATGCACACATTGTATAGTACAATTATATTACAACCTGCTGGGTAGATTCATAAAACTACTTCAAATGTTAGCTAACCTTTCCAAATACCAAGTTCAATTTTCCAGCACTGGCAAATGTTGCATTCCCATAGTAAGGAGTCTTGACAAATAATCTCCAAGAATTTGAACAACCAAGTGATGTTGTGCTGACCATGGCCACATAATCTGGGCTTAAAGCTTTCTCTCTAAAAATAAAGGAACCACAAAAGTCATACTGACAGCTGCATTTGGGAAGGATAGAAAAAAAAGAGGCCACTGGACAGCACTGAAAGGATTAGAGGCAGGCTACAGACAGGACCCAGATGGAGTTGTGAGCTGCAACAATTCAGCAAAACAGTATCTGCCGAAACCTAGTTAAATGAAGTGATGATTTTTCAGTCCATGTAACCCTGTCAACAGTCACTCAATTGCAATAATAATAGCAATTATGGGCTGCAACCCACTGGCTCCAGATCTAAGAGTGTTCCATCTACCCAGAACTATTCAACAACACGAAAGCTCAGGGTTTTTTTTTCCTAACATGGCCAAGACACTGATGCAATCAGATGGGAATCATGTACATGATGCAAAAAACCCTGAGTTCTGTTTTCTGCAAGTCTGTTATGTTACAGACCTGCACCTTCACATTAATGTTTTCTTTGGTTGCTACAACATTACATATTGCAAATCAGGAAATAAATGGTGATAAAGACATTGCTTTAAGAGCTGTTCTACACACTCTAAAATCTTTTAATTGTAACACTGCAAGTTACATGTTATGGTCATTAAACAGGAGAGGATTAAATACCTCTGATCTGATAATTTATAACATGCAGAGAGCTTTTAAAAGTGGAAGAGTACATTGAAACTATACTCCTATCCCTGTTGTTGTACAATCCAGAATTCTACCTTCTTTTTGTGAAATTCTTAGATTGTTAGAATGAACTGCTTGAAAAGCAATGCATTTATTATTAATTTGACTTGTATGCCGCCCCCTCTCCAAAAAAAGGACTCGGGGAGGCTCACAACTAAAAACAGAACAATAAATTAATTAACTAAAATTAACTAAAAAAACCTAAAACATGCATGACTGAGTTAAAATGCATTTGAAGCCAGGCTGAAGAGGAAGAGGTCAAATGGAGTTCCATGTCAAATGGGCATACACCGGCCAACACCAAAGAAAGTGAAAATGTCTTAGAACTATCCACATCTGGGAGTCAGTCATCTAAACTGGCAGCACCATTAGCTATCAAATGAGCAATTCTATTTCAGAAAAGTTGCTTTGTGCTGAAAATCAGCTTTCATTGTTATGAACTAGCTTGGTCCATGGCCACTGATTTGTTAAAAAAAAGGCATTTCGTGGCATCAGACTTTTAGCAACCAGTCAAAGCACTGGAAAAATTAGTTGAGAACTGCAAAATGTGCAGTTTAAAATTTCCAGACACGGGCCTCTGGATGATAACAACAAGCTAGCATTTTACTGAAGCACTGTAGGCTACAATAATTGCATCAAAGCTTTGCCATTGTGTGTGCCATTCATAATTGGAAGGAAGGACTCTACTAAATACTATTCAGCCACACTACTTATAATGCAGTTCCTGCCTATGAAAAAATAGTTGTCTCAACAAAACAAATGGAACATTTTTTAATCATTCTTTTTATCAAAATCAAAATGAGAAATACTGCACATGGCAGACACACTTTCATCAACCCCCCCCACCCCACCATTACATGAAACATCACCTTCCTAATAATTGTGGCATTTAATAAGGCTTCACACTTTTTTGCAGCTGCCGGGACACATTGCCCACAGCAGTAGGTTGCTTCCCAAGACCTCTTACTTTGAGTTATAATTGCTTAATGCATTTTTCATGAAGAGCACAGGGTAATAGTTATGTTAAATTGCCTTCTTTTTCATGATAAAATGACTTTAAAACACTCACACGTAACATTTATGCAATTGGGGAGAGAGCATGGGCTCAATGATTATGACTCTATTACTTGGAATCCCATGCATTGTCAGGTTCACTTCATCTCAAAAGGAAAAAGAGAATTTTCATTCTCAATCACAACCACACTGGCGGTATAATAAGCCATAATTATAGAGTGGCCACTGCTTAGCTCTATCACATAGACATCTGCACACTTCTGAGATCACAGATTTTTCAGTTTAATGAATGCCTGTAGCAAGGTACCATGGTCCTGAGGACTGAGAATCAACACTGCTTGTAGTGCATTCGTGGAGAATCCCAATAATGTCATCAAATTTTAGTCTGTGGTACATGTTTTAAATTTTTTTAGTCATAGTATTCTGATCTCCCTCAATGGAACAAAGCCCCTGAGGTGGGAAAAACAGAAACCTAAGTATATTTCTCAGAATGTTGAATGTTGTAGAGAATTCTGCTTCTCTTTTGGTGTTGGTTGTGGTAGGTGGCAGCTTAAGTTTCAGCAGGGACACGAATCACTTCTGATCCCTTTCTTTCCCTGAATTCTCAAGTTGTTTTGAGCCAGCGCACAGGTGTTTCACACAACTGAACGCGAACTTTAAAAAAAAGCTTTTACAGTACAGCAGGAAAAAATTAGTTTCAAACCAGGAGTACCATTTCCCCTCAGATTAACAGGAATGTATGATTTATGTGCAAGTAAGGATTCTTTAAAAAAATCAGAATAACAATATTTCTGAGGAAGCTAAAAAACAAGGCAAAGCAATTGCTACATTTTCTAACAGGTAATGTTCCAAAAATGGATCTTTAGGAAGATTTACCAGATGTCATTAGTTCTATAGTTCTGCATTTAAAAAAAATGTCATTGTAAATCATCTCTTCTTTACTATAAGACACAGGGATGCTGACATAATCAAAGAGGTTTCCCCTGATTAGAAAATACAGTATTATTAATATAGAAGGAAGACTCAGGAAAAGGTACCAATGAGCATTTTGCACTTTTGGAAATTCAGAATATTTGTGTAAAGGAAAAGGGAAAGAAGGGATTTCAGTTGGAGAGACACTTGCTCCAAGCTCTGCTATATTTGCTACTAGTGAAAATGGAGAAGGACAGGGTGGGAAAAAGAGGCTCTGTTAGGCACAAGTAACCAGACCTACACGTGTAAAGTTTTTATGGTACCACTTAAAAAGTACCATTTTTAAAATATTCTGCCATTTTATACAGGAAACTCCCCAGACTGCCAGCCTTAGCCTGGGAACAAACAGATAAGATTCTATGGAGCTTAAGGAAAGTCAGTTCTGGATCTCTTGTGGCTACGCAAAAACTTGAGGCTAATTTTGCACTTGACGCCTCTTCCTGGTTTGGATGGGTACTTCCCACCAGGCTGAGTAAATAGATTAAAAAAAATTAAGATGCCTAATTATGTTCTATTATAGTATCAGCCTTCCCAGGTAAACCAGATAAGAAACATGACCAAATGAACTAATTCTGCCTTATTGCAAGGATACATTAACAGAATATTGCAAGCCTGAAAGTACAAATCTCCCACTGGTCTCCTCTGCAGCCTAAGAAGTTAGGGTAGGATCCTCTTTCTCCTCCCATTATAGAGCTATGGGGCATGACCGCTCTTATCTGAGCGTTCCCTAAACCAAGGGCCTTCAAACTTGGCAAGTTTAAGACTTGTGGACTTCAACTCCCAGAATTCCTGAGCTAACATGACTGGATCAGGGATTCTGAGAGTTGAAGTCCACAAGTCTTAAAGCTGTCAAGTTTGAAGACCCTGCCCTAAACAGTATCTCTGGCTTGCTCCTCAAGGTCTTCCTTACAAACCATCCATGTAATTTGTCAGCTGGAATCTCTATAGGATATGGCAGAGTTTTTGCAATGAAACAAATGAAAATATCTGTGTGGGTGCTGCACTGTAATTTCAGAAACGACAAAAAAACAAGAAAAGCTACAATATGATCTGAAAGAAGGCACATGTCTAGACACAGTTCACAATCACAGCCAACTCTACTAGTTTCAGCGTGGAAGAAAAAGCAAATGTAAGCTTCCACAGAGTGAAGATCCTGCATGATCATGTTTATTTAAAAAGCACAAGAATGTCTAGGCAATTCCTTAGATTTCTCTCATGTTGCTTTTGTGAAGTTAAAAACAAAAGAGCCACTAGAAATTCCTGCTTGAGAATCTGATGCTGTGCAGGAGGGTTGGCAGAATATGACAACCGAATCCTACCAAGAGATCTCCTTCCTCATTGTCAGCCACTCCTGTTATTTGCCTACTTCTGCTTCACATCACAAGATGCTGCAGGTGAGATAAAATAACAATATGGATGACCAAACACTAGAGGGGGAGGGGGATAGCTCAATCAGAGGCTATTTCTGGGACCAGATTGATAGGCGATCCACCCTAAGGAGATGGGATGGGGGTCCATAATACACATTTCATCTCTGCCATGAACTCCTGAGAAGTGGCTCCTCAGCCAAGCCACCAGTCCCGTAACTTTACCTCACCTACTTGCAGTGGCAAGTACAATAATATGAATCTACAGTAATATTATACATTATGGTACAGTAGGTGATTATATTAGACTATATTACTGTATAGTATGTCATCTCCCCTGAAATGTACCACACATATCTCTGCTCTGGGGGGACCAATGTTCTTTCTGCGAGATATTAAACTTTTATTTAGGACAATAATCAGGGATGGGATCCGACCGGTATAACTACCGGTTCTGTTGTTCTGTGTCGTGCGCGCATGCGCGAGTCACGCGAGTGCAATTTAGGACCTGCTGAGCTGCCCTGACAGCTGAGCAGCACTGCGTGTGGGTGCACAGCAGTTGGAAAAGCCCTTTTTGCTTGCTTTTTCAACCACAGCTGTGCCACGCAAAGCAGCTGTGGTTGAAAAAGCAGGAAATAAAGGACAGGTAGGAGCCAAGGCAGGCGGGGGGGCCACAACAGCAGCAGACACAGAACCGGTTCTGTGTCTGCTGCTCTTCAGAGCTACCGGTTCTGTAGAGCCGGACAGAACCAGTAGAATCCCACCCCGACAATAATCAGTTGAATTTTAGGTTGTTACAGAGATTCCTTACTGACAGTGATCTTGAAACCCTCTCATCATCATTCAGATACATGACTCAAAAGCTCTTCTTGCTATAATAATGAGTAATGTCTTTGATGACCTATTTGGTCTCAATGCAGCTATTCCCCTAAAGCATCTATTGCTTTGCTATTTAGAGTATTGTCAAATTATAGATTTTAATCTGGGAAAAGAATGATGGAACAGGAGACTCTCAGACTCCTACTCACATTCCCTACAACTTGCCAGTTGGTTGACACTTCTACCTCTTCACTTCATTTATTTCCTGGAATTTATGGCTCTCATCCTATTCAGTAAAATGTTGTGCTTAGCATGAGAATGCAGCTGAATTCCCCAACAGAATAGCCTCCAATTAACTAAATGGCAATGACAGCTTTAAAAAAAAGTAAATCTGAACTCATTCCCCCCCTCCAAAAGAGGGTGGAAGGACAAGGGGAATGCAGAAATGCAACTTTGAACGCATAGTTTTGACAGCAAAGTCAGAACTTCAATGTCTTTGCCAGTTTTTGTAGGTACTATTGGAAATCAAAAGAGCAATAGCCATTACTCACATGCATAGGTGTGGGCACATCCAAATATCCTGCCTTTTGCTATAATTATCCTTATTATTGACTTTAAACAAAATTTTATTGGAAACTGAATCTACATGTTTCCCTTTCATCTTATTCTTGATTACTTTAGATCTATTGCTACATTGGTCCCTAATACCCTGAGCTATGAAAGGAAAGCATAAGAAAATAAAAGGTCTAATGCAATACAAAAGAATTTCATATATTCAATCCATCATTTTCCAAAAAAGCATACAGTAAGGAAGCAAACATAAATGCCATTACAGTCTGTTGGGGGTGGACAGAAAGGGGCTTATATTAAACATAGGAATCAGTGGTGAGATTCAAAAATTTTTACTACTGTTCTGTGGGTGTGGCTTGGTGGGCATGGCGTGGCTTGGTGGGCATGGCAGGGGAAGGATATTGTAAAATCCCCATTCCTACCCCACTCCTGGGGGAAGGTTACTGCAAAATCTCCATTCCCTCCCCACCCCACCAATCTGCTTTCCAGCTCTGTTCTCCTGTGCAGGGCAACAAAAGAAGTGGGACTTGGGAGGCAGAGAATAGATGTGGGCAGGGCCAGTCAGAGGTGGTATTTGCCGGTTCTTGGAACTACTCAACATTTCCGCTACTGGTTCTCCAGAACTGGTCAGAACCTGCTGAATACCATCTCTGGTATGAATGGTGCATTAAAGATGTCAATGGCAAAAACTAAACAAACCAAGAACTCTGTCAGAGGCAACCCCAGGCTTGTGTTCAATGAAGCTACCTGGTTGTGTCATTGCCATGCGTTTTTTCAGAATATAAGAAAGTGATCGGATATAAGCCTCTGTGAATGCCCTACACCTGCAACGCACAGAATTTGGGCAGTACCCAACGTTAAAAGATTGATAATTTACAATGGAGATCTAGTTTATTGTGGTGGGTAAGATATCAGGGTGGAAACTGTGAGTTTTACTCCCATCTTAGGTGGGAAGCCAGCTGGGGGACCTTGGGCTGGCCCCTTTGCCAGCCTTTGGAAGGAGGCAATGGCAAATCAGTATTTCTAAAATCTTGCCAAGAAAACATCAAAAACTCATCCCAACAGTCACCAGGACTCAACACTGATTCAAAGGTGCTGATGATGGCGGAGAATATTTGCAGCTCAGGTCATTGGTGTTCTTGGAGCTTGGTGTTTTTTTGCAGGCATTTCATTACCAAGCTAGGTAACATTATTGGCGCTGATGATGTTACCTAGCTTGGTAATGAAATGACTACAAGAAAACCACCAAAGTTGGACAGCACCAAGGACCTCCACTGACCCAAAAGGAAAAAAATTACAATGACCCACCTAAAGCGCCCAGCAAATTCATGAGGACATTTCTCCTGCCCTCCTGCCATAAGACAAACTTGGAGCAGTATTATTGATTATATATTATATATTTCTGATTATATATTAGATTGCTATTCCCTTGGTATAACTAGCTATGCTTCTTTGTAGGTCCAACTGAAAATGAAGAAGAAGAAAAAGAGTCAGCTACTTTTCAAAAGGAGAGCTTTTGGCATCTATTTTGAAAACAGGGAGAAATCTAGGGGGATACTTTCCAACAACAGACACTTAGAAAACAACAACTTGCTAACAGCAGGACCCTCTGCCACTTCCTTGTAAATGCAAAGAGGACTTGGGGTATGATTTAAACAACAGCCCTCCAGCTGAAAAGTTTGTAGAGATGGTGTGAAGTCCTTATGGCCTTCCCTGGATCCCACATCAAATGATTATGTTTCAAGCATTTGGAGTTCAAACTGTGGCATTGCTTCTGGATCCAAGCTTATGCTGGCTGTGAAGATTTTAAAAGTTTGTTGGGGCTTAAAACCTGCAGCCCATACAGGTCTGGATTCTAGTTTGCACAGTTCTGCAGGTTGGCACTGAATCCTGCCCCCACTTTCTAGCTATTTTGTTGTGCCCTCAAATGTTTGCCTGGGAACTCAGGGAGACCATCTAGAACTGGAGCCATATTGCAGGGAAAGAGGAAGCTGGCTAAAAAAATCCCCATCACCCAGCAGGACTCTCCTAAGAAATCTAAGAACAAAGGGCCTTCTTTTATTCACAGATGTTCAGTTAGGACTTAAGCTACAAAGTTCCTCTCTTATCCCATGGATGGGAACTTTCATGCAAAATACTGTATTGAAAGGGAAAAATCAATAGGTCTTTGCAAATAAATAAGCGGAGATGAGAGCCAGCAAGGGTTTAAGTTCACGCCATGGATATTCACTGTAAGACATATCAATTTCATGCTAAGACGTAAGAATTTATTAACCCAGAAGTTAATAGCCAAATATGTGCTGGGAATTATAAGAGCTATAATTTAATATAGTTTGAGAAGCCTAATTTAAGACAAGCTCCTTGCATCTACCCCAAAGTTAAAGATAGAACTGAATGCACTTAAAATAATCACAACAACAACTGTTTTGGGTAATTTTGGAGGAAATCCAAGAGATTCTTTTTAAGGCAAGGTGGAAGACAGACTGAGGCTGTCTGGGAAAAGGGCAGAGGACAATGGAAAGCAATCTATTTATCTTAATAGTTGAAACATAAGAACAATGCTATCTAATGGGGAAATTTGGAATTGATCGCTTATTAGAAAAAGGCATTGCTCTTTTCAGGTACTTTGTCAATTAATTATAAATTGTGACTGGATCATTTATTGAGACTTAATCTTCTGAAATAATGGGGCACACCTAATTATTTCTTACACCGATTGCAGAAACTTTATTCTTCACCTTTAACAATTATCTGTAATGATGGAACACAGAATTCTCTATCACACAACCATGTTGCATTGACAAATGGGATATGGACTGACAGGTAGTCCTCAACTTATCACCACAATTGGGATCGCAATGTAAGTGAGGTGGCTAAATGAGACACACCAGATTTTATGATCTTTTTTTTTTTGCTATGGCCATTAAATCACCATAGTCATTAAGTGAATCACATAGCATCCCTGAATGACATTGCTTTTTGGAAGCCAGCTGGGAAAGTTGCAAATATGACCCAGGGACAATGCGACCACCACAAACACACGCCAATTGCCAAATGATACGAATTTTGATCTTGTGACTGTGGGGAGTCTATAACAGTCATAAATGTGACCACTTGTAAACCACTTTTTTTCAGTGCTGCTGTAACCTTGAATGAATGGTTGTAAGTTGAGAACTTTCTGTATATTATATTGTTATTCCTCTTTTTGGTGCCAGAAGTCTCCTAATTTTGGTTAAAAAATAGTAACTGCTCTTCAAATGAAGGGGATAACGCTGCAAACAACGTTGTTTTTTGCTTCACTGACAAGCATTAAAAACCACAGGCAGAGCATTTATTTCTGGGCAACATCTAGTGTTTGCAAAATTAATCAACTACAGTGATATGTAGACTGAAAGATTCCATGTGTTTCAGTTCTACTGTGTGTGACTGAAGTTAAGCTTTATTTTCAGGTGCTCTAAAATGTTTCAGAAAACACTGAAAAAAGGCCAGTGTCAGCCAGTAGAACAAGTGTCTTGAGACACTACTGTATGGAGATTTTTCAAAGCTCTGGAAAGGCTTTTAACCAGTGAACTGAAGGCACAAGAGTTTGCAGAGTGGCCCTGGCAGAACCTGGACCTATGAGGCTGAACAGCAATGGCATTTTTCAGCAAGAAGGACAGCATCCCTATTTTGCATTTTTACAAAGCGCAGTGATTGGTTGAAATCTTATCCGAACCAGTAAATGCTTAGGTTCTGAAAGGAGCATGACTTACTCTGAAGAACATTTACAACAAGTTAAAGTAATGACTTGCTTATCTGCCATTATATTTCAATAGCTTATTTAACTTCAATGGACAAGGATATATACATTTTGAGGGTGCCAAGATTTAATTTAATTTTAAATTAAATTAAAATATCCAGGCATACATTGTATATGTCTCTCTACTGTATTCACTATTATAATTTCAATTCTGGAGATCTCTTAATAATTATGGGTGGGTGTCACATATGATCCTGGGAGTATAGATTATGTACTACTGTCCTAAGACTTCTAGTGTTGCAGATTTAAGGCCTTGCTTCTGCTCTTTGGTTTTTGTTAAGTCTTTTCCTTTTGCAAACGTAGGCTTGTTTTGTTATTTTTTACACCCTTCTCTATTTTTCTCCAGAATGATCTAACATCTGCAGTCATTATCTGAATCTTTCCATAGCTTAATCAACTAAAATCAGAAAATGGTAGATCACACTTCCAGGAATTTGTATGCAAACACTTCAGCTGACTTTAGGCAGCTTGGAAAATGCAATTTGCAAAGGTCAGTTTTCATCTTTTTGTAATTTGGGCTTTGGATAGCAAAACCTCTCAGGGCTTGGTATTCTATCAATATCCTGACAATTGATTTCCATAGGGTAGTTTCTTTCTCTTCCTAAATTAAATTTACATCTTTCTGCTTTCCAAATACAATTGATTTATGTACCAACAGACAACAAAACACTCTTATGTTTTATCATTTGCACCACAATAATATGCCTATTTAATTATACGTATCTCTAGCCTGCCAGCTGGAATAAACTCTAAAATTTGTATTGATTTTTTTTGTATAAAACTCAATGGCCACCTATCTTAGATACAATCCTGGGCAGCTCACAATAGGCAATAACAACAAAACATAAACATTTCTCACAAAACCCTAACAAGAAACACATCAGGTTTCCTCTCATGGTGCCACAATATCCTATTAACTCCTGGGGTCATTTTTTCCCCTAGCCTGGTGGATGGGGGCCTTGACTGCCTCCTAGAAGGTTGTTCCAAAAGGGTGGGGCAGCTATGGAAAAGGTACATAGTCAAGATCACACCAGATGGTACCATTTAAGAGAAGGACTTGGCAGGATGGGCAGATACTCCCAGAAAGATGTGGTCTTGCAGATGAACTGGCCCCGCGGTACAGAAGGCTTTAAAGGTGATAATCAGCACTTTGAATTTTAAAGTCTTCATAATAAAATTTCTTTTAATTTTTCCTTAAAAAGAGAATATTTGTAGCTCAGGGTTGAAAGGAAGGGGACCTTGATGCTCTCTGAACATGGTTGTTTTCTTGCAGATTTTTCATTATCCAAACTAGGTAACACCATAAATGCTACTGGTAGCTTCATTACCTAGTTTGAGTAATGAAATGTCTGCAAGGAAACAACTAAGCTCAAAAAACACCAAGGACCCCTCTTCCTTGAACACAAGCCATCAGCAATCTATGAACAGGAGTTATTCTCTCTGTGCTTAATAGCTTGATAGGTAAGGTGCATTTTGAACTGATTTTTTTCAGTGGTTTCCATGCAGGCTACCATATTCTCCCCTTTTAATTGAGAAATTCACACCATTAACTGCTAACATTCTAAATCCTGGTTGCCGCGAAAAGATTTTAGGTTTAAGAAGAATTTCTTGCTGACAATGCAGAAATGAGACGTGAATATAGACAACTGTTTACCAAATGAAAATTTGCCACATTACATACAAAATTTTGAACACTTATGTATCCAAACACCAAAAACATAGATGAACAATCCATTATTCCACCCATTTCTGCCAAGTCCAGAAGACTTTCTGACTTGGCTTGTAAGTTTATATTTAAAACGTTACGTGCTGCACAGCAGATATATATTATAACTAGTCAACCCACAATCTGTTGGGTCATTGGTTCGGAGGTATTTCCTCACCTAAATAGATAAACAGAATGGCCATGGACAGGCAAAAAATAATTGAGAGTGGAAATGGCTTCCAACTTCCTTCTGGCTTGTAGGAAGCTGGTAAGGAGCCTTGGAAATGATGTTCACATGATGGCTGACCACGGCAGAGCAGCAGCACTGAACTTCACCAAAACTTTCCCAAATTGTAATTCCAAGGGAATTATGGTTCCCAGATTTTGGATGCATTCTGTAAGGTACATCTGAGGTATGTTGATTCAAAAATTGTTGCCCTGTGATGTACCATTTCACTCAATTGAAAGTCACATACAATCAGAGAAGACAGATTCGGTAGATTATAGATTGTTATAATACTGCAGTAGAAGTGTATTGAAGTGCTGACAGATAAGCTCCAAAAATAAACTTCCTAAAATGCAAGTCCAAAATATATATCCACAGAGGAGGATCTCTGTTGGTCCTCTACTTAAAACCCTGCTTTGGGATAGTTTCCTTCCCAGGGGTGGGATTCAAATTTTTTAACAACCGGTTCTGTGGGCTTGGCTAGGTAGGTGTGGCCATGTGACTGGGTAGGCATGGCTTTTTTTTGCAGCAACCCTCCCCATTTTTTGGTCCTTCTGGTCCTGAGGGAAGCCTCCTAGGGGGGCATTTTTTCTCGCAGAAGGCTTTCCTGGGGCTCAGGAAGGAAAAAAACAGAGCCTGGGGGGGTATGCAGCACCCCCAAGCTCCATTTTGGGGCCTTCTGGGCCTCAGGGAAGTCTCCTGGGGTCCATTTTTGCTCTCAGGAAGCTTCCCTGGGGCCCAGGAAGGCAAAAAATGGAGTGCTGCAGACGGGATGTGCCCCTCCTCCATTTTTTTGCTTTTCTGGGCCTCAGGGAAGCCTGCTGAGCGAAGCAGTAAGACAGCGAGGAGAATCCTGGCACAGCTGATCATAGGAACAGCTGATTGTCGGGAGGGGGAAAAATACCTTAAGGAGTGACTGGGCAGAGAAGAACACAGTCAGCGATGTTGGGCATGCGCACGATGTTGCGCATGAGTGATAAGGACTGGGTGGGGAGGGGAGGGGTGAGTGGAGAGGGTGGGGCCAGCCAGGGGCACCATTTGCCGGTTCTCCGAACCATGCAGATTCGTAACAACCAGTTCTACAGAACCGGTCTGAACCGGTAGAATCC
Source organism: Naja naja (assembly GCA_009733165.1). NCBI lineage: Eukaryota > Metazoa > Chordata > Lepidosauria > Squamata > Elapidae > Naja > Naja naja. The sequence goes on from CM019149.1 coordinate 201,421,584, forward strand.
TACCCCTGTTCCTTCCTCTCAGAAAGGCTGAGTAACTCTGGGAAAGACACAGAGAGTAGTTTCCTCTGAGAATGGGCAATTTTTTATGTGCTTGAAAAGGAAAATCTGTCTTGGATGAAGTGTTCCTACAATTCTAATTCACAACTAGGACATAGCTAAAACTAAAAATTAAGAAACAAGCTGTACAAATGGTTTTTTCAGACTGATAAGCAAGCAAAAGAGTTCTTGATGCTTTGGGTATCCCTTTCTACTCTTTAAAATCTTTCTTTGGGAATTGTAAAATGATAGAGCAGCTTAATTGTCCACCAGTATTCAAATTACCTTTATGAGGATAACGTCGAAATGGATATATAACAAGCTAACTTCAATTTCCTTTATTTACGGATTAGATTATTTATGCCCACCCCATAAATAACCCTGCCATTTTCAGAGCATATTAATTAAAACACCCAAAGAGCAATTGCAGACATTTAACATCATTTTCATTAAGCTGTTTCCATGGTGCTGCATTTATTACTCTTATTCCTAAGTGAAGTAATCTTGACAAAAAAGAAATCTATTAGCTCTGGAATGACTAACTGCAAACTGTGACACTTGACTAGACAACGCTGAGAAGAAATTCAATAAATTGCTGCTTTGGGAATTTGTTCTAATGGACTGCAAAAGCTGGCAGGCTAGTGCACTAATACAATGTGTGTGTGTATGTAGAGAGATAATAAACTATAATACTGGGTTACCCTCAGAAGCTAAAGGATGATTTATTTATGTTTTCTGACTGTAGAAGAGGCCTGCATTATTTTTGATCTTGTTGAACCAAAATTCAAGCACTAGTTATGTGGTGGTGTCCTGGTAAATGTGTGATAACACTCCTAATTTTGCACTTTCAGGCAACTGGTCACCTGAAACTCATTGAGTCCTCTTGTGGTCCACCACACAATATTGCTTGGTCACAGGTTGGTATGCAATAAGCTAGGAAACCCTATTCATTAGCTTAATTTTCCTAAAAAGCACATGATTTAATTCTTTAAAAATGCTAGTATTTATCTAAGCAAAGGCAGTAAATACATACATACATATCAAATTCTTTCACACCAAGATGCCTAGGGTATATATTCAGGTTTATTTTTAAAAGCTAATGAAAAAAAAGGGGGAAAAGATAGAAGAGAAAAATGGGGATTGTGGGAGATTGTAGAATGTGGCTACCATGTAAAATTAAGAAGCAGATGAGTCTGAGTAAGATAGATTACCCAACAAAATCAAGTTGTTTTTAACCTCCTCAGTGTGATAGATCATATACAAGCATTAAAACTGTGCAAATTATTTCCACATTATGGGCACATGCAGACATAATCAGAATCAAATGGGCTGCCTACTTGAATCTGAGCAAGTATGTCTGGAGAAAGTGAGCATATGTATGGGTCACCAACTTTAGGAGATCACTTCCAACTTTCCTAATTATGACCATCATTTCTGACTTGAACCATATTTGTAAGCCAGTGAGATACTGCAACAAACTACAGGTAGTTTTTACTTAGTTACCACAAGTGGAACAAGCAACTCAGTCATTAAGCGAGATGGTTGCTAAGCGAAACAGTTTTCAGACCTGTGTCTTATGTTCAGAGACTATCAAAGGTTGCAAATATGATCTCCTGATTAAATTCCAATGATTCAAGAGCCGTGGTGGCGCAGTGGTTAGAATGCAGTACTGCAGGCTACTTCTGCTGATCACTAGCTTCCAGCAGTTTGGCAATTTGGGTCTCACCAGGATCAAGGTTGACTCAGCCTTCCATCCTTCTGAGGTCGGTAAAATGATGACCCAGATTGTTGTGGGCAATATGCTGACTCTGTAAACTGCTTAGAGAGGGCTTTGAAGCACCATGAAGTGATATGTAAGTCTAAGTGCTATTGCTATTGCTATATGCAACTGCCATTCAACTAAAGTAAGCATTGCAGGAAAGAGTTGCCTTGGCGAGAAGGACGACATAGAAGTTTAATAAATAAATGAAGTAACAAATCCTGAATAACAGAATTTTCAAGAGGAAAACTTTCCGCATCCACTGTTTCCATAATTAACACATTTGGTTTTTGAAGGGCTTTGAGAAAATACAGCAATGTACAGAAGAGTATCTGCAATTAAATTATCCAAAGACAAAGATAATGGTCTTTGCCAAAAGCCTACATTGCATAATAGGTCCTTTGGCGGACACAAGACAGAACAGGTAAAATGTTTTAAGTATCTTGAAGCAATATTCCACACTTCTGGGAACATGAAAGCCAAATGGAACATGTAGCGCTTGGAGCTCAGAGGCTATTCTGAAATTCTTTCACACAAAAGGAGGTGCTAGAACCTGCTGCCATCAAAATACTTCTGGAAAAATCCCTGCCGCAGCTGTCTTATGGTGCATAACATGGCTCTTATCCAATTACAGACTACGCAAATTGATGCAAACTAACAGCAATTTTCCAGTTGGATGTCTCCCAAATGCTGGAAATCAGACTTTAGGGGCCGAAACATGATTTGGGCTACTAGCTGCCTACTGCTACTTGAAGCAGTTTCTTCCTCACACATTTGGTCTCGCAGGTATCCTTGATAACTTTTAATCTAGATGGAAGCAAGGTGTGCCTCTAAAGTTTTGCTCCTTGGTTCTCCCTGAATTTTGAGCAAGCCAAAGTACTTGAGCACGCCTTAAGTACAAAACACTGTAATTGAGGTTACAGCTTTTTGAAATAATTAACTTCACAAATGGAGGAAACTCAAGAGTGGGTTACATGCCTCTGAGGACAGCTTGCCAGCTATTGTTTCTTTCTTCTATTTCTCAAATGGAGAGCATTTCTAAAGATTAAATTTGATATGCTTCCATCGGCAGTCCTACAGGGCAAATTCTGAAATATCTCCTCTAAAGAATACATTGACTTATCTGTATTAGAAATGATAGAAAATGGTGCTTGTGTTTTCCTCTATTGCACTAAACATTTTACATCTTCCCTCTTGCATTTTCCAAGTCAATTAGAGCAATTTTATGTTTCCCTACTGCTATCAGACAAAAAAAATGACTTCATTAAATAGAATGTGGCAAAATCCTGTGTAATGGCATGCAGAGTCTGGTACATGATAATATCTAGTTCACCTTTGTGAATTGCCTTTTGACAGCTGCTCACATTATAATTTTTATGTTTTACAGTATTTTTGAACTGTAAATGAGTATGTGTGTGTATATATACAGCGTTGATTATGCTGGTTATTCTTTAGTAAGTGATTTATTGTTTTTATATTACTGCTTATTATTGTTACGCATTCTACCTGGCTGGCCTTTAGCTGTACTAAAGTAATAAAGTAAACCTGGAACTTGCTATTATGTGCTGAGTTAATGGCAGTGAAGTCACATGGTTTATAAAGTGCAATAATGATCTGAAATGAAGATGTCGGTGAATGACAGTATAATATAGTATAGTTCAATGAGGTAGGGAAATTCAGGATTAGAGAGAGAGGGAAGGAGGGAGGGAGAGAGAGAGAGGGAGAGAGGGAGGGAGAGAGAATATACATATATAAAATATTTTCTTGGTGTGTGTGGAATTTTTCTTGGAATTTAAGAGAACGCTTACTCTCAAAAGAAAGAGAAACACACATACCAAGAAAATATTTTATATATGTATATTCTCTCTCCCTCCCTCTCTCTCTCTCTCTCCCTCCCTTCCTCCCTCTCTCTCTAATCCTGAATTTCCCTACCTCATTGAACTATATTATACTGTCATGCCCCTGTCGGAAGCTGATTCTGAGGGGGAGGCCGAGCAGCTGACAGGGAGTGGGAGTATGGCTCCATTGGCTGTGGAAGAAACTGGGGAAGGGCACAGTCTGGCTGGGCAGAGCAGGGGAGAGGTAGAGCAAGGCAGAGGGAATTTGGAGGAAGACCCAGGCCCACCCCCTCTTCATCTTAGGGCACGCATGGAGGAACAGAGAAGGGAGCAACGTGAGTTGCGTTGCTTATGGGGGAGGAAAGGGCCCTGATTCCCTTCATTAGCTGCAGCTGGGAACACAGTGTTTAAAAGAGAAAGCTACGCACAGCAACTTGTTGGAAGCAAATCATGAGTTATCTGTTATTGTCGAGGCTTATCTGGGTTCCTGGCGTCTTCCCAACTGTGTGTGTTTTTTGGCCTTTCAAGTCTGGAATTCCTTCTCCTGCTCTGTCACGTTAATTACTGCAGCGTGGTTTGTGTGGATTTTTATTTACAGTTTGTATGTACTTCATTTTCGGACTGAATTTCCTCCACTTAAAGACTGTTCTTGGGAGACTTTTTTCTCCAGCCAAAGGTAACCTGGACATTGGGGGCAAAGTTGGAGGTATTAAAGGGAGTCTTCTTACTTATGTGACTGTGTTGCCTTTGTGCCATGCCCCGGGTCATCATACTATACTATACTGTACTATACTATTACTATGTAATACAATACAGTACAATACTGTGTGTTTGTATACACACACACACACACACATATATGTATATATACATACACACACACACACATACATACAAGAGATAGACTAATATATGGGTGCACAATCAATCAGGAAAGATAATTAGTTGAACTAATTCTAATTTGCCATAAGGCTACATTAACAGAATCTTGCAAATCTGGAGGTATAAACTTCCTGCCACCACTTTTAATTGCTTGATCCATTGGAGTGGATCCTTCCTAAGTTTCTCCCTGACTGTTAAGCCACTGGGGGCTCCTGCCTGTCTTGTCTGACTGTTTCCCGGACAGCATCTTTGCCCCTTGCTCCCCAAGGTTATCCACCCATCCCATCTGATGTTTTGCCTGGCAACGACGACTGAAACTGCCAAAGCTGCCATTGTAAATTGGCGTGGTTATGTGATGTCACACTTTATGACCACGTTGCACGTTGCTAAGTAATGCAGTTCCCTCCTGATCCCAATTAGTAGGACCAGAACAACAAGAAACTACACTGACTGATCCCTAGATGTGTATTCTTTCACACAGAAACTTATAAATATATACACACAGTCATCTACTTTTTCTCAAGAGGAAAAAAAGAGTTAAAAACTGTGAGGGTGATAATTTGAGGCATGTGGAGTAGCCACACAGGGAAAAACAAAGACAAGAGAGGAACAAAAACGCGCAGAGGTGAGCAAGGGGCCGAGGTACAGCTGAATATAGACGGAAAAAAAAACACAAGATGTCCAGTATAGGTATACCAAAGGGTTAATTTCATCATGCAAGTAGCCTCCCATGCAAGAACTAATTTTCCAAGCCATTGCTGCAATGATGCCTGAAGGATCCTCTTCCTTTTTACTTTGCTTTCATCAGCTCCTTGCATTTTCATCAGTAGTCTAAGATGACTCCTCCCCTTTCCCCAATCCACAGATAATTATTTTAGGGGAAAAAAAGGGGGATATAAAATTTGACCTGTGGATGTTGCGGATGCTAATTAAATGCAATCTTCATGCTCAGAGAGAGTGCATGTGCAAATATCTGCCTGGATAGCGACTGTGAAGGGCAGATTGCTGTAACAGATTTGGTCTGATTAAGGAGACCAGTTTATGCCCTTCCAGTGTGTTGTAAATATTGCTATAAGCAGGTATGAATGACAGACTATCTATAAATAATCCCCTGCAGTACCACTTGTAACACTAATTACTTAGCCTCCTGCAAGCAGCAGGATATGCTTGCCTGTCAAAAAATGGCTGAACTGGAAGTTTATAATATACTGAAGGTTTATAATCTGTGCATTTTTCAAGAAAGTCATTTGTGTGCAGAACATGGGGGGAAATTAATATGCTCTATCTTGGTTATCATTTCGGAAAATGTTCACTTACACATTCTCTTCCATCTGTGGAATGTGATCAGAAAATTTACTCCTAGTTCATCAGGCACGATTTACTGATTACAAGAACTGTGTTGGCAATGGCAAAAATAGGCTGGAAGGGCATTTGTACCTGGCTGGGCAGAATAGTAACACTAAATCAGCCATTTCCCGAGTAGGGTTTTTAACAGGAGTTGCTGGAACAGTTTTTCAAAAATTGCCACTTAATAGCCTCTGCCTGTGAGTAAGCATCACCGGTCTAATGGATATGGTCATTATGGTGATATGCTGGCAGCTCACTTAAACAAGGCTGGCCTGTGGAAAAATCCTGGGGGTGAAATCAGTGTTAAGTCAAAGCCACAAAATCATACCACTCTACAGTCTTTGTGCTGTGAAAAAAAAAGAAAAGAGATGAACATCATTATTGCAAGTCAAATTGCAAAATTTTGGAGAAAGGAGAAATGAGAAGTTCTTGTGTTTTGTTGTTTTTAATGCCTGTTACCGGGTAGCATAGGAATTAATTTTGGTTTGTCTCCTTCCTTAATATTCTCACTTCCATTTAGAACTGCAATCAAGACTAGGGAAATGCATTTGCTCATTTTATGTTCTAGGTGAAAAGCTGAATTACGCACATTCAAATCAAATAATGCATTTTAGGTTACATTTTTAACATATGAGAACTGGTGGAGTAAGAGGGTTAAGGGTTTCAAGTGGAAAACGTAGCTGAAATAATATGCCAGTAATCTATTCATTAGGTAACTTTTAGCTATTCACTATCCCCTTCACACAAGTGGAGTAAATAATGCTGTCTAGAAATCAGAGTCACTTGTACGCTTATGCTTATCTCTTAGATCAAGCAAATTCAAAAATCAAGTATACAAGTGAGGACTTACATGCCTGAATGTAGTTAGAAATTAGAAAGGTAGACATTATTCTGAGAATATAAAAAGGATGTACATCAGGGAAAAAAATCAGAATGAGTGTGTGGCAAACATATTGTGCCAGATTAATTGTATCTTCTTCTTTGATAAGAGTTACTAGCAAAGTTGATAATGCTGTAGATACAAGATATAATGTAGGGGTTTAACAAAACCTTTGACAGAGTACCTAATTATAGTGTCCTTAACAGAATGGTCAAATATGGTCTAGATCAGGGGTGTCAAGCTCACATTGTCATGGCAGCATCACATGACATATCATTGCCCAGTGTGCTCCCACAGATGGGGCCTCCTGGGGGTACCGTCAGCTAAACATTGTAGGCTGGCGGCCCCTAGGGGGAGGGCCTTCTCTGTGGGAGTGCCCACCCTCTGGAACCAACTGCCCCTTGAATTGCGCCTGGCCCCTGATCTCCACTCCTTCCGCCGCGACCTTAAAACATGGTTATTTTTACAATCCGGCCTGGACTGACAGGGGATCGGGATTTTAATTTGAATGTTTATTTGGCACTAATTTAATATTTTTTAAATTATTTTAATTTTTGTATTGCCTGTTTTTTATGTACGCCGCCCTGAGTCCTTCGGGAAAGAGGGCGGCCTATAAGTCCAAATAAACTGAAACTGAAACAATTTCCGCCCCTTCGCTAAAGGTATGGGAGTGGCCATCGTGTGATGCATCTGGCCTGTGGGCCGCGAGTTTGACAGCCCTGGTCTAGATGATACTACTGTTAGACTGACTCACAACTGGCTGAATTGTTGCAGCAAAAAGTGAACATTAATGACTCCACTTCTAAAAAAAAAAGGGGGGGGGAGGGAAACATATAAGATCCCTTCTCCTTTAACAACATGATAATCTACCAACAATCTTAAAGTGGTTCCTTTCTTCCTCATCCCTTTTAATGGAAACTAACTGGAATATTGTATTAGTAGGCAGCAAAAGTAATTTCAACCTGCCCTCTGAAATTTCTGCCAAAATAACATAACTGTTGTACCCAGATCTTCTAATAAAATGTAAATATATGAAAGGGACATTCTGAATTAGACTGCCACAGCCATTCGGGGGAAAAGGGTGGCTTTTCCTCAAGATTACAACCTTTCTTCAAAAATGAAATCTTTTTAGAAGATTACTTTGGCAGAATTCAGCTTAGCTAGCCTGATACAGAAAGATGACTGAAGGAAATGCAATTGACCTGTGCTAAATATGGAGGTCAAAGCCAGATAGCTCAGCATGAGTCTCTGACCTTGGTAAGTTTGTTCTGTAGTTCTGTTATCTACTTCATGCATTGCAAACAAATTGGAAGCAAGCAGTGGCCTTCCACTACCTTGCTTATTTACTACTACCAGTATAAAGGCTTTGGTCAGCTGGTAGAGTGTTTAATGAAGAAAATTGTGTCGTTTTTCAGAACTCAAACACTTCAAATCAAGATTTATACTCAGATGTTCTTAAACAGAATAGAATGTGTCTGCAACTGGGAAGAAAAAGATGAACTCTCTGAATGTAATATAAATCAACAGTGAAAGCATGGACTGTACTGTACTGTATGTGTTGAAATTGCCACAGCTGATTTTTTTGTGTCTGTAACCAAATAACAAACTTGTCAATTGAAAAAGAAAAGGAGATTCCAAAGGAAAAATATCTTACATAGAAACAGCAAAAAATATAGAAAGGTAATCTCATTTTAAAGATTTATATCTGCAATAAAAGTTTGCCAGGCTTTTGAAGAAAGGGATTTCATTCCAAAATTCTAATACTTTCAATAAAGTTTACTCTGCTTTTGGACAATCCAAAGCTGAATGTATTTTTCATGATCTTGAGGTAAATTCATTGTTTTGTTTCCAATAACTTCCTGCAGGCTTTTAAAAATTGACAATATTATTCTTTACATTAATCAGTTCTAATTTCTTACATCTGCTTTCCTAGAAACTGTCTTGTGCTTATGAAAGATACAATTGCTTCTACCACAACTATGCAATGATTTCAAAATCATTAATTTTATAAATCCTACCTCAATGTGTACATGCACAGTATTTTCTCCCAAATTATTTTGCTTAAAAATTCAGGCAAAATTAATCACATATTTTAAGAATTTCTTGTGGAGAATCAAATCAGAAACATTAGAAATGTTCTTTAAGAAAAGTCAGGGAAGGGTGTAGGGAATGTTATTTGATTACAAAACAAGTTGCTTTTTTCAAAGCCAAGACTGAATATTGTTGTATGATAACTATACCCGTACCTTTTTAGATTTTTTTTAAAATAATAAACTTTATTAATTTTACAATTAAAATAGACAAACAACACATACATAAATGTAAGAAAGGAAAAAGAAACAAAGAAGAAAGAGTAAAAAGAAAAGTCAGAAAACAATTAAAAACAATTTCATCATCGACAGTTTGTGGGATCTTATTTTTGTCCTTATTTCATGCCATATTTACAATTAATCCTTAATGCGAATATATAATTACTACTACAATTATAGCATATCTACTTTTGCAATTTATTGTATAATCCATCTTTGGTCTATCCATTCATACCAGCAATTCCAATTATCGTAATACACTGATGTTTCTTTATCTTTTAGTGCCAAAGTTAATTTGTCCATTTCTGCACAACAAAATATTGCACAACAATATTTTTGAATAATCATTTCCTCTGGTGGAGTATGAGGTTGTTTCCAACATTGTGCAAAAGCCAATCTGGCTGCTGTCAAAATATGTAATATTATATACTTCACTTTTTTTGGGAATTGTTTATTGAAGATGCCTAATAGGAAGCATTCTGGTTTAAATTCAATCTGTTCTGTTGTCATTTCCTCCAGCCATTTTTTAATGCTCTGCCAGTATTTTGGGGTGTACCTTTTTAGATTAAGACTATTGTGTTTAACATGCCTGAGTGCCTAAAGGAAGCTTCTAACTAATCTTTGGCTGATCTTGAAAAGTTGATCAGGGCTAGACCTGTTTTTTTTTTAATTCATATTTATATGTCGCCCTTCTCCGGAGACTCAGGGCGGCTTACAATTTTTGGAGCACAACCCAATGCACTCAGCAATAGCCTTCATTCCATTGTATATGCCTGCTTATTACTAAGCGGCATTTTTACAAAGTCAGCTTATTGCCCCCAACAATCTTGGGTCCTCAATTTACCTACCCCAAGAGGATGGAAGGCTGAGTCAACCTTGAGCCTGGTGGGATTTGAGCCTGCACTAATTGCAGGCAGCTGAAACTAAGTGCTAGGCGTTTAACAGCCTGCACCACCAAGGCTCTGTTGGTAACTAAGGTGAGAGCCCATAAAGAAAACTTGATCTGAAGGCTGAACTGAGAAACTGTGGGAATATTTTGAAGGAGTACTTCCAAACTGTTGCCAAGAAAAGGCTACAGACTTTTTATGAAGTCATCAGAAGCGAGGTCAAGAGACAGTATATCTTGTGAAGGACTATAGGACTGCTTATAGCAGTAAAATCAGATATTAAATTGCTCTAAAAGCAGATTTTTTTAAAAAAAATATCATCTTTAGTCATAAAGAGCACATTATGAAATGATTTAATTCAACAGATGCCTTTACTTTAAGCATTGTTTAAAAAGTTAATGCCTTTACTTTAAGCATTGTTAAAAAACCAAATATATAAAATTGCCATTTCTGTCCTGGGAATGCAAAGCCCATTTGTTTGATGTATAAGCTAAGCAAAAGTATCTAGGCTTTTTTTTATTTAGTTTAGCCATCTTGGGGCAAATAAACTAAATCATACTGTGTGGAAAAAGGAGAGGATATACGGAGCAAAGAATTAGCTATCAGTCTTCTGAAAACAATTTGAATCAAACATTTGCCTAATTTCTATTTGTCAAAATCCATTGTCAGAAGTGGACCAGAGAAAGACGACAATACAGGTGTCCTCAACTTACAACCATTCTTTACTGATTGTTCAAAATTACAACGGCACTGGAAAAAGTGACTTATCAATCAACTGTTTTCCACACTTATGACTGTTGTAGCATTCTCCTGGTCATTTATTTATATTTATTTATTTATATTTGGATTTATATGCCGCCCCATCTCCAGGGGGACTTGGGGCGGCTTACACAAAATCATATACACAGTATAAAACTCATTCCAAAATTTGCCCAATCCAAATAATTCTAAAATATCAAAATATCCCCAAATTAAAAAAAATTAACATTCTGATGCTTGACAAATGGCTCATATTTATGATGGCTGCAGGGTCCTAGGGTCACCTTTTGTGACTTGTTCAGTGACATCAACGGGGAAGTTGATTCACGTAACAACCATGTTACTAACTTAACAACTGTAGTAATTCACTTAACAACAACGGCAAGAAAGGTGATAAAATGGGGGAAAATTTGCTTAACAACTGTCTTGCCTAGCAACACAAATTTTTGGGCTCAACTGTGATCGTAAGTCGAGTACTACCTGTAAAATGTTTGTACTGGAACTTGTACTGTAAAATCTTTCCACTTTGTAAGAAATAAGCATCTTACATTCCTAATCTTAAATGCTCCCACTTTCCCTTTCTGGTATTGTTTGTGTTATCACCAGCAGCTATGTTGCCGGCTTCAAAGACTGGTGGACTAGTGAAATTCACTTCTTTTATAATGGAAAGATGATTTAATTCCATATCTATTCATTTCAGAACAGACACATCAAAAATTCTAACACAGCTGTCAGTTTCAAGGATAAAACTCTGAATTCTTGACGGGAGTAGTTATGACAACAACATTCTTGTAGGTTTTCTTAAACAAAAGGAATAGGTACTAAAAGTGTTTTAATATATCCCTGGGAAACTGTTCTAAGTCTTAATGCCTAGTGTAGATCATTGAACTATCCTGCCTTTCAACGCCTAAGGATTTTCAAATTGTACTGCTAGTACAGTCTTCACCAGAGCTTAATTTTACTGAAGAAAACAATACCAAATATGTTCTCAATCCTCCCACCCCCCAAATGCTTTAGGGAAGGAGAAATAAAGATTTCCAACATTGCTATATCTTCTTTATAAAACAGATTACAATATATGGAACTTTTTAAGCGTTTCATAAGAGCAAGCTTCCTATCTTGAGCAACAAAGAAACAGGAAAGCCAGAATTTTACTCCTCACTTTGTTTCAGAATAAGGATTTCGGATCAGTAACCCAGATGTGTTGATGGCTACAGAAGTGATTGGGAATTCTGGGAATGTTAGTTTAGTACACCTGGGGTCCATAAGATCGGAGAAGACTAATTTAGGTGTTTAGTACATGTAGGGATGTAATGAAACTACCTGTCAGTTAGACTTACGAACAACTTTTGACACATATCTTATTCTGAACGAAAATAAAATTGGAGAGTGATACAGGAACACTGGATGTGCAGAATAGTTTGTAGTTGGTAAGTTATGGAGCAATGCTTTCACGCAAAATCGTATTTCTACTGGAAGGATATTCACATTTCCACAACACAGTCTGTTAAAAGGCCTTCCTGCACAAATTCAAGCACACTACAATACTACAAGACCCATTCTCCAAAAGAGAAATCTCCTTCAAAAGCGTGGCAACTTCATACTTATAAACTTTCTTCTATTGTTTTTTTTCCCTGCACTCACCAGGTTTTGGTTTGGGACATTAATGAATGAATAAATGAATGAATGAAGTGCTAAGAGTGGGATAACACAATTTGCCTTCCAACCCCTCTTGTCCCCAAGGCATATTTTCCTTCTATAATAGCAAACCTTTGCAAATTCTAATTCCACTGGTCTGAAAGAGCAGTCAGCCTTTCCCTACACTCTCAGCTGTTGTTGACATTCCAATTGCCCAAGAGACTCTTACCTAAAATAGGATACCACAAAAATCATGTTGTAAAACAATCAGAGGGCTTAGTGGTACAACAGCAGGAAACACAATGGGTTTGTTTAGGACCCAACATTTCTTTATGTGGTTGACCTAATAGCCACAGACCACCAGAGAAGAGTTTGTCACTTTTGAGGGCATCTCTGAAATTGAGTGGAAAAGCCTGAATTCCTTGCACAAATTTGGTATCTTTAGTGGAAATCACTTGATTTTTTTTGACATTTTTGTTTAAAGACGTAACTCACTAATATCACAAGCTAGTCGCCATTCAATTACTAAAGACTAAACTAAACTCATGCAACCTGTGATCCATTCACAGGTTGGCTGTCTATAGTCTCTGCGTATGGTAGCCCATTAAAGCTCATCAAGACTTCTGGATTTGCTGTCTGCCTAGAACTGTTCAGTATTTAGAACATACATTGTATTTGACAGTAAATTAATGTTGTTGATCAAATCCTGCAATGTTTTTTCAACAACCTTTAAGACTGAGTTATGTAAGTAACTAAAGTACGCCAACTATTCATGCAATACTTTTCTTTTCTTACTAGTAGATCAGACACAATTGACAGATGAACACCACCATATTTATGCCGCCCTATCACTTCAACGTATACATGGTGAGATGACCAAGGTATGAACAGCTGTATGAAGGCCTTCCCAGTGTAAGAATAGATATAACTGGCACACAAGATGAACCTGTGCAAAGGCTCTCTTAACGTCAGTTACTATCTGTGCTTCATGCAGGAACTGTTAGTTCAAGATGACTTCCCTCCCAATTGTGCAAGCCCATCAAAGCCTAAAGGTGGAATGTCATTAGAACATAGAATAACAGAATTGAAAGGGATCTTGAAGGTCTTCTAGTCCAATCTCCTGCTCAAGCAGGAAACCTTATACCATTTCAGACAGATAGCTTTCCAGTCTCTTCTTAAAAGCCTTCAGTGATGGAGCACCCACAACTTCTGAAGGCAAAGCCATTCCACTAGTTAATTGTTCTCACCGCTAAGAAATTTATACTTAAGAACATTGGTGTAAAATATATTGGTCTTTCTGCAAAATAAAAATGAATATATGTAACTTTTTATCTTTGTGTATCTCAGAAAACGAATGAAAAGAAATCTTAAATATATATGAAATTGCACTGCAAATAAGCAAAAACTTCTTTTATCAGTTGGAACAGAACAGCTGCTTTGGCACTCAACTATAGGTTCACTAAGAGATGGGCTCAGAAACCAGGCAATTTTTTTGATTTGCTAGCCTGACATGGGCAATCAGAAATGAAACATATTGTTTAATTGGGTACAGCAACAATCTCTCCTAAGAAACCAGCTTTCTCTGCTGTCTATACATTTCTGAGACTAATGTTTTAAAATGAGGGGAATCAACAGGAACTAATAATTGGAGGCCCAAAGGTTCTCTGTTCAAGTATTCGCTCTGCACATCTGTGCTGAAAGGCTGAGTGCCAACTCAAGCAATTTATATAAGTAGCATGACTAGCCCAACACTGATTTTATTTAGAATTTTGTTTCTGGGAATGACCTTTTCCCTTGTTTTACCTGCTGTTCCCCTGTCTGAGGTAACCTCTTTTTAAAATTGAGAAACAGGGCCAGGTTATTTGAAAAATAAATTTCTTATTAAAGCCTTTCTAGTGGATAAAATTGCCACGGCTGCCCTTTATGTTTTCAAAATGTTCATAAGATTTTATTAATTTCTGGGCTTTGGGCAGGACCATCTTTTCTATTTTTCTCAGAGATGGGCTATAGGGACTAATATTAGGTGGCTGAAAATTTTTCTGCTGTATAGATTAGGGTGTGTTAGGAGATTCTTCCTGACTCATAGCAGCCTATTGAAATGTTTTTATTAGGGGAACCTCTGCAGGAAGAGATCAACCATTAGGGGTAAAATTATTTTCCTCTGTGTGTGTGTGTGTGTGTGTGTGTGTGTACACACACAAGGCACTAATTAATAATTAATGCATGTCAATCAAGGCACAGACACTGTTTACATACCTATTACAATCAATATATGAACTAACAAACGGCGACAATTTGCCTTAAAGATCTTAAAGTGGAAATCAACATAGAGGGAGGTGTACAAGAAGATGATACAATATCACCTATCCTTTTCTCAGCCTGCCTTGAAGTATTTCACAAACTGGATTGGGCACAAGATGGAATAAAAATCAATGGTGCCTATTTAAATCACTTAAGATTTGCAGATGATGTTGTTCTCTTCTCACAACATCCAGAAGAGCTACAAAGAAACATACAACAGCTGCACAAAATAGGAGAACCATTTGGCTTAAAAATAGAATAGAACAGAATAGAATACTTTATTGGCCAAGTGTGATTGGACACACAAGGAATTTGTCTTGGTGTAAATACTCTCAGTATACATAAAAGAAAAGATACATACAAAGATAAACCTAAAAAGAGCCAGGTTATGTTTAATAAATTCACCAAAGGAATATATATATATATCTGGAGAAGAACTAGACATAGTAGACTACTACATATAGCTTGGCCAATGAATCTCAATGGGAGGTGATAAAATAAAGGAAATTGAATGGCATATTAAATGTGATTTGTAGACATTCAGCAAGCAAAGCATAATTTTCACGAAAAACTTGAATGCCTGAAGAAAAAAGTTTTCAATGAGTGTGTGCTACCTGCTCTAACATATGCCAGTGAAACATGGACACTAACCTCACAATTGATTACAAAAGCTAAGAATGGCACAAACAGCCATGGAAGGATACATGCTCGGCATTACAAGACAAGATAGAAAGACCTGCACATGGATTAGAGAACAAATGAAAGTATATGATATCATCAAGAGAGTAAAAGTATTTAAATGGAAATGGGCTGGTCACATAGCAACAAGAACTGATGGGAGATGGACGAAGGCAGTCATAGAATGGATCCCACTTGATGAAAAGCATCCATGAAAGAGACCTAAAATAAGATGGATTGACGACATCAGCTAGTATTCTGGGCCTAAATGGCAAAATAAAGCTGAGGACCATATTGGTTGGAAATATATATATATATATGAAAGAAACCTTCAAAGCATCATTTTGAAGTATAAAACTACTTATCATAAAGTAGTATGTTGCTTTTTATCTCTCCTACTTCAGTTTCAACAGAACCTATTTCAAGGTTCTGTTCTATTAGATGAAAAAAGAAAGGATAGATCAAGACATCTTCCTTCCTTCCTTCCCTTCCCTCCCCCAACCCTTTAAAGTATGAGTTACACTATTAGTTACTTTAACTTGTGTCACTTACACAAAGTCTTCTACAAGTGTGAAGTAGAAGATTCTCTTAGTTTGATGTGAGATCTCTTTCCTTAGATACAAAGGTCTTAATCACAGAGTTATGATCCCTTCTCACAGTTTTTATCTGAATGAGATCATACACAATGCACAATTAGCTACTAACTGTTAGAAGATAGAAATCTCAGCCAAAAATAGTGTGTTGAATTTTAAGGGTGTTTTAAGCAAAATAAAAGCTTCAACGCTACACAAACTTTCGTGTCAATATTACATGTTAGGGCACTGGCTGCACTGGCTTCAAGGTGCAATTCAAGGTGTTTGTTTTATCCTCTTTAAGTGGCATGAGGTCCAGGTTACTTGAGGAACTGTCTCACCTAATGGGACTGGCCTACCCCACCTGTGCCAGCAGAGGAGACCTGCTGCAGCCATGGAATTCCGGCTGAGTCCAGGAAAAGGTTCTTCTTTGCTGTGGCTCCTGCCCTTTGGGATGTCTTGCCCCCTGGGGTGAGGTTTGCTTCCACACTCCTGATCTTCCGTAAGGGCCTGAAGACCTGGCACTGCACACCAGAACAACTAGACATAAGGACAGTTTTTTTTCCCAAACGCCATCACTCTGCTAAACAAATAATTCCCTCAACACTGTCCAACTATTTATGAAGTCTGCATTACTATTACTATTAATCTTCTCATCACTCCTTATCACCCATCCCCTCCCACTTGTGACTGTATGACTGTAACTTTGTCACTTGTATCCTTACAATTTATATGGAGTGTTTCCTAGTATCATTTGATTGCTTATTGTACCCTATGACTATCATTAGATGTTGGTGTTAACATACAAAGTCCTACATGGCTTGGGTCCGGGGTACTTGCGGGAATGTCTCCTGCCAGCATCGACGTCCCATTGCCCTGTGCGCTCCCACAGGCAGGGCCTCCTTGTGGTGCATTGGCCAGACAGGGTCGGCTGGTGGCGCCCAGGGGGAGGGCCTTCTCTGTGGTAGCACTCACCCTGTAGAACCAGCTCCCCTTGGGGCTCCAATTGGCCCCGGACCTCCATTCCTTCCGCCGCAACCTGAAGACCTGGTTTTTTCAGCAAGCCGGCCTGGACTGAAGGGAAGGGGGATGGGTTTTTAACTGTATTTTAGATTAGTTTTATTGGTTTTAGAGTTTATTGGGCTTGGGTTTAATAGTGTTTTAATTAATTTAATTTGTATTGTGTATTTTACTGTGAGCCGCCCTGAGTCCCTAGGGAGAAGGGCGGCATATAAGTCCAATAAATAATAATAATAATAATAATAATAATAATAATAATAATAATAATGTGTTGTACCTTGATTCTTGACTCTTGACGAATGTATCTTTTCTTTTATGTACACTGAGAGCATTTGCACCAAGACAAATTCCTTGTGTGTCCAATCACACTTGACCAATGAAGAATTCTATTCTATTCTATTCTATTCTATTCTATTCTATTCTATTCTATTCTATTCTATTCTAATTTATTCTGTTCTGTTCTGTTCTATTCTATTTATTCTGTTGTTCTGTTCTGTTCTATTCTGTTCTGTTCTATTCTACTCTATTTATTCTATTCTATTCTATTCTATTCTATTCTATTCTATTCTATTCTATTCTATTCTAAATTGCCAGTTGGCTGGGGCCTCAACAGGGGACTCTCATGCTGGAGATATTTGATGAATCAATAGGAGATCCCCCCTGCCCCACTGCACACCCTGTTCCCTCCCTCCCTTCCCCCCATCTTTTAGTCACAATTTGTGTTTTTACTGTTACAGATATATATGTTTGCATGGTTTTATTGTAATTAATGTTGTAAGTCACCAGAATTGTCTTGCAGCAAGATGGGCGGCAAACAAATTTAATACATAAATAAAAATAATACTAAGCAAAATAAGCTTGAAAGAATTACCATATATCTATATATATAAAAGTGAAATACCATTCATGCATCATCATAATATCTCCAGAACTCTAAAGCTTACAAACTTGAAATTTGGCACATATGTTCCTCTTGGCTTCTAGGTGCTCACTAAGAAAGGGTTTTTTGAAATGACCATCAGAGCATTAGTATTTCATATATTATTATTAACATGCTCTGATGCTAAGGGGTTCTACTCCCCCTGACCACCTGAAAAGAAATCTGTTCCAAATGCTAGTTTCACAGCAGCAAGCAGCTTTAGTACAGAACAGTTGAGCTAAGCCACACCCAGGCTCCTTGCTGTCTCCTTCTTGTTCACACAGCAAATACTGTATCAGTTTCCAAACAGCCCTCAATTCTCTCACACACCAACAAGACGCTAGCCAGATGAATACCGATGGATGCTGGTAGGCAGAGGCAGAATTTTTTTCCTCCCCAAAAACTAAGCCCTATCACATAGTTTTGTAGCAAAGCACGGGTATCGAGCTAGTCTTTTATATTTGAAGACGTATGCTTACATTTAAGAAAAAAGTGTTAGGAGACAGATTTAGAATGTTACTTTAACTGTGAAGGGAGTTATTGTCAATGAAAAGCATGGTAAGCCAAGATCTTCGAAATTCTGGATTCAGTACTGAACATGAAGTGAGCAGGTACATGTTACTCTAGTAACTTATTAGGTCTTCAGAATGGTTGGTACAGCTTTGTTTAACATCTCATTAAATAGGATTTTCGCTTCTAGAAGAATGAGCCAGAAAAAGGAGACAGTTTATGATTTGTTAACTATTACTGCAGTTGAAAGAGATGGGAGCACCTGCAAAAGCTTCTTATCCATAACTAAGCCAAGATCCTTAAGAGTTCTGATGTGGCAAATCAATCAAATGTATTATTAATAATGTAATTTTGCTTATTGCTAATAACAGTGACTAATATTGATAATGGAATGTTACTGTTCTCTTTCCTCAAATACCTGTTTATAATTTATCGATATTATTAACATGTGATTATAATGTATCTTTGGATTAAAATGATTTTCTTACTTGGTTAACTTCCTAAATGTGATCTGATTATATTACTTTTTATTGCCTACCCAAATCACTACTGAACAAACTTTGGTTTGATGTTAATTAGAAAGAAATAATTCCATGACTATGGTAAGAATAAAACTGGTATTAGTCTAGACCAAGGGTTCTTAGAATTCACCACAGATTGATTCAGTAAAATATAAGTCGCAGGGGATAGTGCATTTTCACTAATACAAAACATAATGCATTCATTCATTTATTTTATTTCCTTCTTCAATTTACATAATTGCCATCTCACATAGTGATTCTGGGTACCTTACGAAATGAATGTTTATTACAATTGTTCCAATTGACATTTATAGATATTATTGGTTGCAGAAACAAATATCAATACTTTATCTATATATCTATTTTAAAAGCTGATCTTTTGCATTTGTTTATTTGGAAAGGAAAGGTTAGCCAATTTAATAGGATTTAATTTTAGGCAAATGTATGTATGAATGCAGTCTAAAAATCTTAGCACTAGTTTTTTAAATGATTACTTACATTTTTTCCTCATTCTCTTTAATGTAAATCAATGAAATCTCCCTAAGCCTAAAACTCCCCCCCCCCCATTCCTCTCCAATTTGCAGTGCTTGTTTTGCTTGGGGAAATTTTACATGGTAGTTCACCAGTCAGTAAAACATTCCTTGTATTCTGTGCAATGCAAACGCTTTGTACTTTGTGGGTATAAGTTATCTGTCAAAGCAGGGAAACAGGAGAAAAACAAAACAAAACAATTGCTTTATTAAATGCTGAAAGAAGAAAAGAGTAACAGAAACATTTTAATCCACAACGAGATAAAAACTAAAAACAAAACAAATCTAAACAAACCCCCAATGTTTGTCCCTGGAGCATTAAAACCAAACCTCAGAAGTGTCACTCAAAGCAATCCAGTCTGACATCTGGAATTCTAAAACTCCTATGGGGCTTGAGGAGGCCTTCGTGGTGTCAAGATGAAGGAACGTCTGGCAGCTGTTGCTGCACTCTACAAATCTGCTTAACACCATGCCTATAATTTGTTTAAAGGACACTTACTTTAAAGAAAGTGAATAGTCATGCTTGCTTGTTTGGCTGTTCCTCACTAGATAACTACATTCTTTACACAAGCGCAAGAGGTTTTCTGCATCTGTCCGACTGATTGCTCCATGATACCATCTGCAAAAAATACAAACAATTAACACTTAGAATAAATTCACTTTCAGAGTTTTTTTTAAAGACATTCCATTGTACTATATGATATGCAAGACAAAGCAAAGCAACTTTGAGATATGTGTACTGGGTCGCAGCCCTGCAAACTCCCAACAAAATATCACTTTAGTGTCAGTTTCTGCTGCCCTATGTTTCCCTGCACCAAGTATCAGCAACTTAGGGCCTTGGTGGTGCAGGCTGTTAATAGCCTAGCACTTAGTTCCAGCTGCCTGTAATTATTGCAGGCTCGAATCCCACCAGGCTCAAGGTTGACTCAGCCTTCCATCCTCTCGGGGTAGGTAAACTGAGGACCCAAGATTGTTGGGGGCAATAAGCTGACTTTGTAAAAATGCCGCTTAGTAATAAGCAGGCATATACAATGGAAGGAAGGCTATTGCTGAGCGCATTGGATTGTATCCCAAAAATTGTAAGCCGCCCTGAGTCTCCGGAGAAGGGCGGGATATAAATATGAATAAAAACAAAAACCAAAACCTTACATTTGTTTTTCCAGTGGAATAGTTGGATCTACTCTCTCCCCCAAGATTCCACAGAATTCTGGGCTACCATGTTTGATAGGTTTGAAGCCTCCCCCAGGTGCCCGAAGCTGTCGGCGCCGATCACTTGAAGATGGAGAAGGTGAAGATTGCCTTATCTCTCCTCCGTTGAACTGGGCTGTAAGACATGTTCAAGCAAACCGTTACTTCCAAATTAGCAAATACCCAAAGAATTTTAAATATTGAACAGAAGTAATGGATTTTAAAACAAATAAAAATATAGTGTACACTGTACTCTATGCCATACTATGCTATGCTATAGTTGCCCCTCTTGTTGCAGGGACTCTGAGCAAAGTTTAAATGGAAGCCACGATATGAAACCATTAAAACATGACATTCAAAACAGATAACTCAAAAAGGAATTTCAAAAAGATGAGAGTAAAAGCAATAATAACACAATATAACATAACGTATCACATAATGCAATATAACAGCAATCTACCCAGGCTTCACTAACTTCATGAACACTTCATGATTGGAGAAACAATCAGGTTTTTAATATTTTCTGGAAGATCAAGTGGGATTGGGCTCAATCTGCCTGCAATTAGTGCAGGCTCGAATCCCACCAGGCTCAAGGTTGACTCAGCCTTCCATCCTCCCAGGGTAGGTAAATTGAAGACCCAAGATTGTTGGGGGCAATAAGCTGACTTTGTAAAAATGCCGCTTTGGGGGGGGGGCAAAAAAGCCCTAGTAATAAGCAGGGATATACAATGGAAGGAAGGCTATTGCTGAGCACATTGGGTTGTGCTCCAAAAATTGTAAGCTGCCCTGAGTCTCCGGAGACTCAGGGCGGCATATAAATATGAAAACTAAATAACTAAATAACTAAATAACTAAATAAATCTGATCTCAGATGGTAAGGTGTAACCCATCTGAACTCCTTGGCTGATAGTTCTTCACTCCATCAAGTGAAACAAAGCAACATTTCAAAAGTATGGTTTTATTTATTCATTTCGGTATAACAGCAGGCTGGCTTGGAATTTTAGAAGATGTACTCCCAAGACATCAAGGTCATGGCAGGTTGCAGAAGACTGATTAGCTGGCAGAAAACCAGCCCTCCAACTGCTCTTCCTGAGCTCTATTTCCTGGCTGTACTTATCCCCCAAAGCCACTTATAAAAATACTTGTTCGTTTTTGTTCTCTGCTGCCTCATCTAGTTGCCTTCTTCTGTTATACGCTGGCAGAGCGATGCTGGCAGAACAGGCTCAAATAAATAACTAGGGACAGAAGCAATCAGTCCTTTCCAATAAGACACTGAAAGTGATCGTGCATTCTTCTGTTTATGTTTTATATGCTGGTCTTCCATATCTCACCCATCCTTATAAGATGGATCAGCATAAGGTTTGATTCAAAACACACAATACCAGGAAAACAATAGGACTCAGTTTAGTGCAGACTTCTCCAACTACCTCTTTTATATACAAAAGAACCACAATTCCTAGAACTATTTATTCAACTCATTGCGAATTCTGATCACTTAGTTCAACTCCCCTAGAGGGCATCACTTGAATCCACCAGCAGCCAAGAGCCTTTTCTCTCAGAAAAGAGACACACAAAATGCCAAATATTAATTTTGGAAGAAGATGCAAATAGAGTTACCTCAATTAACAATAATAAATTAAATGTGAGGGAAGTGAGGTTATGAGTCTATTGCGGTCACATGACTTGTTACTTAACCTCATTGTTTAGCAATGGAATTTCCAGTCCCAACTCAAGACTAAAGGGATAAATTCTGATTCAACTTCACAGATTTTTTTTTAATAAAGTGGTCTATTACCAAAGCAAAGCTTCCCATTTACAGAATACCAAGTACAAAGCAAAGCTACATAAACAAAGCAACCCTGGTATATTATTGTTTCAGGAAGTTTAATGGAATATTTTTTTCCTCAACCACATTCCCACTGGAAGTCGAATAGAAAATACATGTGATAAGGGATTAGAATTGCACCAGTTCTAGTTCTCCTACCATCTGAAAATTGGATTTCATGGTTCAAACAAATCACCCACAAACCCAAGACCAAGAAGTGTGACATCCATAACAGGGGTCCTTAAGAAAATCAGAATAACAGAGTTGGAAGGGACCTTGGAGACCACATACCATTTCAGTCAAGAGGCTAACCAGTCTCTTCTTAAAAGCCACCAGCGATGGAGCATCCACAATTTCATTCCACTGGCTAATTATTCTCACTGTTAGGAATCTTCTTAGTTCTAGATTGCTTCTCTCTGATTAGTTTCCATCCATTGTTTCTTGCCTTGCCTTTTGGTGTTTTGGAAAATAGGTTGACCCCTCCCCGCTTTTCTTTGTGGCAGCCCATCAAATATTGAAACACAGCTATCACCTCACCCCTAATATTTCTTTTCACTAGAATAGCCATACTCATTCTCCAGCGAGCTGCTCCGAGCATCCAGGCAGTGGGAGGTGCTTAGTCTCTCCGTTCTGATAGGCTGGGCTTTACTGAAGGACGTTTTGACTCCTCCTCTCCTCCCATACGTCCCCCAGTTCAGCTCAGCCTTCGGTTCGGATAGGCAGCTCTCTCTCTTTCTGGTCGGAGCAGGAACAATCAGAGGTATTCTTTTCCCAATTGGCTTCTTTAAAATTTCTTTCCCTTTCAATTTGGCTTGCAAATTGTTCCTTGTCTTGAGAAGCTGACTGCAACGATTGCAGCAGTCAGTCAGGTGGCTGCAGCGCTAGCGCTTGGGGCAGTTTCTCTCTCTCTCTTTTTTTTTTTTTTCTTCTCATTGGCGAGGCTTCGCTTTCGTTTCCCTCTCGCAACCTCTACTTGCCGTTTCTTTTAACCCCTTGGTGCTGCTGCTACACCCTTCCCTTGGGGTTTCTTCCTCTTATTATTGATTCCTCCCCTCTGAGAACGCTGGGGTAGCAGGAGTCCCGATTCCCCATTTCTGCCGCTCTTTTCAAACGAAGCCATTGGGGCGGCAGAGCTGTGCTGGCGCCGGAGGAAGCAGCTGGCGCCGTTCTCTTCCTTGGGGTAGTTGCGGCTTGCATGTGCGCACTCCCCTTCATCCAGGGCTTTTTTCTCCACGAGGCCTCGTGGGAGCCCAGACTGGCTGATGCCAGAGCCCCGTGAGAGTTTTTTTCCTGGTCTCTTTCTGTGTTTTTTTGTTTTTTTCCCCAGGCTCTCTTTCTGAAGAAGCCTAGGGTACATTACTGTATTAATAATAAAGGATTGTTGCTGGTCTGTGTGACCTGTTCAAAGTTGGCACTCTCACAGGTGGTTTTTCTATAAAATTCTGGTCTACTCTGAGTAAATTCTACCCTGATTTTCTACAGCACAGCAGTCATATTATCCAACTAATCCCCAGGCCTGGGCCTGTGGGAACAGTTGACACAGGGCTTATTTTGTATTTTATTTTATTTTTTCTGCCCTATGAACTAGTTCTCAATTTGGCTTACCTGTTTTTCTTGTGAGACTCCTTGTTTATCTCATCTTCTAATCATTCCCATATTAGCAATAATTGTAATCCATATTGCTCATATACAGTCTCTATAAAAATTCAAAAGGGGAGAGTGTGTGTTTTCTATTGGGGTGCCTTGCCCAGTGACTGGAGCGGGACCGGGACGTGCCAACCGTCCAGGCAGCCACCAAATATTATTATTATATATCTATTTACAATTCTCTGGCCCAATTTTTCTGAGATATCTCTTACCAAACATGGCAAGTAGGGGTGGCGACAAGTCTCATGGCCTAGACAAATCTGTCATTCCTAAAGGTCCTTCTAAGGCCGCACAAAGGGAGGCATCCCGGCCAGAAGGCATTGGAGAAACAGATTCAGAAGAATACCAAGGGCTCTCTGGGGCTCCCCAGTTACCAGACCCTACCCGCCCACCCAAACCCTTCCATCTCCTAGGCCTCTAGACCCCTCCACGCCCCTAGACCTACCCTCTCAGTCACATCAAGCACACGCCCTTCACGGAGGGTGCCGGAAGCAACCTTCACCCCTACAGCAGCTGGACTGCGACAGGAAGAATTCCTCCCACAGGAGGTCCCTGATTCCATGAGGACGTGGATGGAACTGGCGATTTCCAGGGAATCACAGCGGGGTGCAGCAGTCCCTGGCGGCCAGACATTCTTACAGATCAGAAGGTGACTCGCTCCATGAGGTCCTCGGTCAGAGCAGGCTCGGTCGTTTCACAGGTATCTCAATTCAGAGATTTTCACCCTCATCTCAATCAGGATCAGGAGGGGGAAGAAGAGGATCCCTCGCTCAGATTGACTCGGTCTCTGTTCATCAAAGTGAGGACCCCTCGGGTTCCGCCCACTGAAAGAGGGATGTCCGATGACGAGGACTTAAAACCGACCATCCAACTTTCACGGGCCTCTTTCAACCACAGTTGTTCAAATCCTCCTTTCCAAAGCAAAACCACAGCCCGCATTTCAAAGCCCCCTCAGTCCCACACACTACAGATTCTGAGACTGAGGATGATCTGGTCTTCTCAGCCAGTTAATGAGGAGGAGGTTATTCCGTCCCCAAAATGTTTTCGACCTCCTCCATAAGCAGTGGATGTCAGCAACATCCTTCCCGCCCCTTCAAATTTTGATAAGAAGTTTTTCAATCTGGATCCAGATTTCGCTAATAATTTGGTCACACCTGAGGTCGATGATCCAGTGGTAGCCCTGGCCTCCTCTTCTACTGTCCCCACCAAGCGGAGGATGCCCTAAAGGCTGACGATAAGAAGGCCGAGATTGCCCTCCGTAAAGCACACCAGGCAGATGCCTGGGCCATCAAGGCAGCCACGGCGGCATTTTTTCACCAGAGCATCTCTCAGGTGGCTCCGCCACCTGAGGGATACCATCCCAAGTTCCAACATTAGGGCTCACCAGGACGTAGCAAAGCTAATTGCAGCTACGGAATTCTCCGCCGATGCCACATTTCATGCTGTAAAGTTTTCAGCCAGGGCCATTGCCTCACACGTTACGCCCGTAGATTACTGTGGCTTAAGCATTGGCAGGCGGATAGTAAAATAAATGGAAACTCGTTTCCTCCCCAGTTTCTACTAGTAAATTATTTGGTCCTGCCCTAGATCCTCTGTTGATAGAGACTAGGAACAAACGAAAGATCCTCCCTTCCCTTCTTCGTCACTGACAGTAGGTTCTCACAGCCCTTTCAGAGGGGCCCCTCCCGTCCCTACTCCCAGAGTTCTTTCTCCTCCAGGTCCTTCAGGGGATCGGGTTACAGGGGCAGCCAACAGTCAGATAGGTCAGATTTTTCAGACAGGGGTCGGGGGTCAGGGCAAGAGGGGCTTCAGGGGACCACAAAGTCGAGGATCTCGTAGATCCCGCTAATCAGGGGCTCTAGCCCCTATAGGTGGACGGCCGTTTCTTTGCTGACCGCTGGGAGTTGTCCACTTCTGATGCCTGGGTGCGCGACACCATTCGCTTTGGATTAGCGTTAGAATTCCTTTCTGCCCCCAAGTTTCTTTATGCAATGCCCCATTTCTAGGGTACCTGAAAAAGGGCCTTGATGGAATCCGCAATTAACCACTTGCTACACATCAGGGCCATTCAATCTGTTCCCAAGGACCAGCAGGGACAGGGTTTCTATTCTTTGCTCTTTATTGTCCCTAAAGCCTCAGGGGCTGGAGGCGATCTTGACCTCAAACGGCTTAACCGATCATTGGTCTATCGCAAATTTAAGATGAGCACCCTCCAGTCTATCCTTCTTAGCGTCAGGCGAGGTGATTTCCTGTCTTCTATCGATCTGACAGAGGCGTATCTGCACATACCAATTCGGCCTGCCCACTGAAATTTCTTAGATTTTGTTATAATAATCACCATTATGAATATGTGGCCCTTCCCTTCGGTCTTTCCTCGGCCCGAGAACGTTCTGAAGGTCCTGGCGGCCCTGGCAGCTCACCTTAGGGGCATTCGGTTAGGCTCCAGTGTTATCTGGACGATATCCTAATCTTATCCCACTCAGCTAGACAAGCTCACATAGACACCAAACTCACGTTGCAGATTTTACAGCAACACGGGTTTTCTATTAATTGGAAGAAGAGCCATCTCTCCCGTCAACCCGGTTGTCCCATCTGGGGCTATTATTGATACTCTAGAGGAGAAGGTTTTCCTCTCCCCAGATCGCTTAGAGAGCATAAGGAACTTGGCGTGTTAGGTCCTCGAGGCAGGTCTCTTTAGCTGACTTGTCAACATTACTAGGTAAATTGATTTCTTCCATTTCTATTGTTCCCTGGGCTCGCTTCCATGCTAGGGAGCTCCAGTGGTTTCTCCTGCCATACCAAAGGTCGGGTCGCAGCAACTCCACAGCAAGGTCGGTGCCTACAAAAGTGAGACTCTCCCTACTTTGGTGGACAAATCCGTCCATCAACAAAGGATCTCTCCTATGGGAGCCAGAAAGGCTCATAATTACCACAGGCGCCAGTCTGTTCGGATGGCGCACACCTTCAGTCTTGGTCATGTCAGGGTGGCTGGTCAGCAGGCGAACAGCGGAACAGTATAAACTGGCTGGAGCTCAGGCGATCCATCTCGCCCTCCGCAATTTCCTTCCTCACATCCATGAACCCGTCCTCATTCTCACAGACGTCACGGCGAAGGCACATGTGAACAGGCAGGGGTACCCACTCTGTCCTCCTGATGAAGGAGGCAGAGCGGCTGTGTCTTTGGGCAGAATGCCATCTAGGTTCCATAAGGCGGAGCATATATCGGGCGTGGAAAACACTCGGGCGGATTGGCTCAGCAGAGCAACAGTGGACCCGTCCAGTGGCGCCTTCACCCGACTTGTTTCAAGAGCTGGCGCTCAGGTTGGCTGCCCAGGCGTGGACCTGTTTGCCTCCCCCTCAGCGCTCATCTTCGCAGGTTTGTGTCCAGATACCCTGCCCCAGGCGGAGGAAGTCAATGCTCTTCGCTGCCCTTGGCCTCCCGGTCTGCTGTATGCATTCCCTCCCATCCCACTGATCCCCAGGGTAATTCAAAAGCTTTTGGCAGAAGGCCTCCCTGATCTTAGTGCTCCCTTCTGGCCCAGGAGGCCGTGGTTTCGGACCTCCGCAGCCTCTCCACGGAAGAACCCTGGAGGATCCCAGATCACAAAGTGTGTCTCACCCAAGGTCGCTCCTGCATCCAGACCGCAGTGGCTTCAACTAGCCGTTTGGAGGCTGAGCGGCAACATTTAGAGGCGGAGAACCTCTCGTCGAGGGTCATCACCACCATCCAGGTGGCTCGCCGCCCGTCGACTAACAGGATATATGAGGCCTCGTGGAAGTCCTTCTCTACATGGTGTCGCTCCCAGGAGGCGGATCCGTTTCTTCCATCGGTGGCTCAGGTGTTGGATTTTCTTCAGGCAGGCTTAGACAAAGGCCTCTCACCCAACACCCTAAAGGCGTCAGGTGGCAGCCATTCGTCTGTGGTGCATTGGCCTGGCCTTCCTTCCATTTAGCACCATCCTCGAATTAGGGCTTTTCTTGGTAGCGACCAATTTGTGCCCTCCTGTGGTCCACCGTTTTCCATCATGGGACCTCTCCTTGGTTCTTGCATCTCTCACAAAGGATCCCTTTGAGCCCCTGAGGTCCATCAGCCTCCAATTCCTAACCTATAAGGTTGTTTTTCTGGTCGCGATTACTTCAGCTCGGCGCATCTCGAGGTTGCCGCCTTGTCGTGTCAGCGATCTCGTTTTCCACTCTGACAGGGTGGTGTTGCGTCCTGATCCGACCTTCATGCGAAGGTGAATTGCCTTCCACAGGGCGCAGGAGCTGGTTCTTCCAAACTTCTGCCCGCAGCCTTCTCATGACCTGGAACACCAGTGGCATCGTCTAGGCGTCCGCAGGGCCCTGCGTGTCTACCTTAAGCGTACAGCTCCGTTTGAAGTCTGAGGCTCTATTTGTTTCCTTTAGTCCAGCCTCCCAAGAGGCGGAAAGTGTCTTCCTCTACCATTGGTGGCTGGTTGCGGGCCACTATTGCAAGCATACATTTCACAGTCCCTGCCAGTGCCTTCGGTATCACCGCCCACTCTGGAGTGCCTTCGTCGCTGCCTGGGCCACTCAGGCTCCTATCTCCGAGATCTGCAGAGCAGCCACTTGGGCCTCGCCATCACCATTTGTCGGCATTACAAGGTTGATGTCTTTGCTTGACTGGCGCTTCCTTTGGCAGGAGAGTGTTGCAGCGGGTCCACTCGGCCCGGGGGTGTCTTCGGCCCAGGCGGAGTCCCTCCCGTAGGACAGGCCCAGCTTTGGTATGTCCCACTGCCTGGATGCTCGGAGCAGCTCGCTGGAGAATGGGCGTTGGTACTTACCTGATCGCCCTTTCTCGGGGAGCTGCGGCGAGCATCCAGCCCCTCCCTTTCTTCCTTTCCGTCTGGGGTGGGTTCTTCCTGTTCCGACCTCGTGTCCTCGTTGACTTTGAGATAGCTTGGGATCTACTCTGTCGGTGTTGGCGGCCCTTCGTCTTCGCTAAACTGGGGGACGTATGGGAGGAGAGGAGGAGTCAAAACGTCCTTCAGTAAAGCCCAGCCTATCAGAACGGAGAGACTAAGCACCTCCCACTGCCTGGATGCTCGTCGCAGCTCCCCGAGAAAGGGCGTATCAGGTAAGTACCAACGCCCAATTTCTGTAACTGTTCTTCATATGTTTTAGCCTCCAGCCTGCTAATCATCTTTGTTATTCTTCTCTACACTCTTTCTAAAGTCATGGTTCAACATGCGAATGAGAAAAAAGCGATAAAGAAAGTAGTCACTAAGCAAGGCTATATGATTCTCTGTAACAGTTATTATCTTTGTGTTATTGTAACACTCAAGAAAGGCTGTAAAAGTGATCGTTAAGCTACAATTAATCAGGTGAAGTCAATCCTATAGATAATAAAATACTCTCACGCTTTAACTCAGGTTAGAGTTGTTGTTCTGTCTACTTTCCCTCTACCTTCTGTGGGCTCCTGTGAAGAGCATTTGAAAATGAAAGTAATTCAGTCTTAGAAAGTGTTAGAAGGCTAT
Source organism: Naja naja (assembly GCA_009733165.1). Taxonomy (NCBI): domain Eukaryota; kingdom Metazoa; phylum Chordata; class Lepidosauria; order Squamata; family Elapidae; genus Naja; species Naja naja. The sequence continues at coordinate 201,451,128 of CM019149.1, forward strand.
AAAACCTCTAAATACTTCCAAGCTAGCAATTTCAACTGCGAGGAATACTTTTTTAAAAAATGGAAGTTACAACAAACTGTGGAAATCAAATGAAGACCTCAAAGATCAAGAAAAAATCTCTGCTAGAATGGTCTTATCTGTAAAACAAACCCAGAGATCGCTGCAAATAATCTGCTGAAAAGTTTAGCTGATAGTGGAATAACTGGCAACATTGCAGTGTTGCTTATACAAGAATGGTCCATATGGGACAGTTTGTCAGTTCTCTAATCTCATGACAAAACACATTGTCTAAAGTATGTAAAAAGAAACCCTGGTAAACTTGAAGTGTTTTGGAACAAAATGCTTTGGAATGATGAAACAAAAATTGAGCTGTTCAGCTACAACCAGACAAGAAATGTTGAGAGCAAAAAGGGCAAAACAGTTGAGGAAAAGCATACTTTGGCAACCATTAAGTATAAGGATTACTCTATTATCCTTTGGCAGCCAGAAGCATAGGAAATATTGTGGGCATAAAGAATGATTCAAATAAACACCAGCATGTTCATTGCATCTAATGTCTCACAGTCAAGGAAGAAATTGAAGTTGAAAAAAAGTTTGATATTTCAGTAGGACAACAGCCTGAAACATTCTTCCAAATAAACCATGAAATACTTATAGGGAAAATATATATATATTTGAAGACACCAGCCTGAAGATGACGGATGAGATTTCGTCGAAACGTTGCCAAAGTATTCTCAATCTTACACGGGACAAGACCTGAATACACCAAGAGCTACATATATATATATATATATATATATATATATATATATATATATGTATGGATGTATGTATTACAAGTACCTTTAAATGTAACTTCAGAGTTCTCAGACTTGAATATTATTTAGAATTTGTGACAAGATCTTAAGCATACAGTGCATGCAAGAAATTCTAAGAATATTTCTAAGTCCTAAGAGCAAGGGAGAATGGGAAAAGATACAAAGAGCAAGAATAGGAAGACTTATTGTTGGCTGCTTGAAATCTTTGAAAGCTGCTCAAGGAGCTATTGCAAAACACTGAGTGAAATATTATGTTTTTTAAATTTTAACCTGAACCTCATTTATTATGATTGTAATAAACATTTAATTGATTGAAAAGATTAGAGTGCCATGTGTAGCATTTTTATTTGATTCTCTAAACTAATGAACATAGATAGTAGTTATACATTAAGTTTTGAAGAAAAATGTATTTAACGTTGTTATGGAGGTTGTATCAGTTTCTGTTCACTCAAGGATTTACTTAAACATATAATTTGAGCATGTCCAAGTCTACTTTGTCTCGTGACTATGCCAAACATGGACATGTGTACTGGTGATTAACACAGATGTAATATCCATATAGGAAGTATTTTCTAAGATGAGGTGCCAATGAATAACATTATCTGAAATTATGAAATTAAACTATACAAATTAAACTATTCTAAGACAAACAGAATAATAATCAGCAAATATGCTCAAATGGTTCACAAAATGGAATTAAACTGTAAATATTTATTGTGCAAAATAGCAATGTTCTGTAATGTGGGGAGGTATATGCATAATTCCTTAAAAATATTGCTATAATAATTAAACTATCTACATTGCTAGCAGACAGTAATCCATTTACAATAATCTGTACATAATTAAACGCTGCAAGCAATCATTTAATTGGAGAAGTCAGACAAGGAACTCTTGTCAACTCTGTGTGAAGATGATAAGGAAGTCACAGTTTAAAAAACATAATTGCATTTAAAATTTCCCTAAGATGGTAATTTTACTACAGAACTCTATCCATTAAGTGTGGTATGATTCCAGAGCACTTCCAGATTTTTTGTTTGCTAAAGAACAATTTCTTGAATTAAAACTGAAAGGATGTTCTACTTTTATATTATAAATTGCATTAAGAGTACATAGAAATACTGCTTGCTGTGTTTCAACATGTTATTGTTCATTGTACGTCTCCTGTCTGGAAGACAGCAAGCTTAAAAAGTGTTTGACTCATGCAAAGATGCAATAGGAAACACAGTTTTCGTAATGTGTCTGCATCAGAAGAGAATGAATATTTCTATCCATGGCCATCTGCAGTGCAGGACAAGGAGAGCAAATGATGAAATTTGTGTGACCTTATGCAAATGTTGTAACTTTCATATTGTGTTAGATGCTAGGAAAAAAGTGTGTAATTGTGTCATCTATATAGTGATGAGTGAAAAGAATTACTGTTTTAGTATCACTGAAGTTTGTGGAGGATGTCACTGATTATCATATGTAATGAATGCCTTGAGCAAAATTATTTTCTTTAGGGGAGTCTGATCAGTCAGAGGAAAAATGAGTGAATTATATGGATACATCTGCAATCTTATGTGGATATTGAACTCACAGGATGTTTAATTAAAATATGTACTGTTACTAACTAGCAGTTATCTTATGGCCTACTAATAATATACTCCAGCTGGCACACCAAATGAGTATTAGCAGCTCAGAGCAGAAAACATCTTAGCTTGCCAAAATCAGTATGGGATTTCTACAGGTAGAATTATGTCATTCTGAAATGAAAGCTTTATTTGGCAGTAGAACTAAAAATGCATCCTATAATCCTTAAAAGGTATAGAACCACCACCACCACCAAGAAGATATACATACATACATACATACATACATACATACAAACATGTGTGTGCACATGTGCACACATCTGTGTATGTACACATACACACACACGTATAAAGTTATAAAGAACACTCCTTCATTGAGACAAAACTCTATTGAGTTTTTGTATGTGTGTCTGTATGACTTTTTCTTCATTATTGTTTCATTCCAGCCTTTTCCTCTCTGGAGGCAGTATTGGATTGAATCTCTAAGGTGATGGGAATTTTCTAGTCCCATCATTTCCAATATACACTCCAATGAATACATCTCAAGGCCATCAGCTACAGAAAAGTAAACCTAATCTATCAGCTGCAGAAAAGTGACAGAGAAGAAGCAGAGAGCTACTTTTTCTTAACAAAACCTTAATGAAGAAGAAGGGATAGCTTTTATAACAATTCACAAATGTACGCTTTCTTATTTAGCCACTTAAATGATTACTGTAAGAAATGCATGTGTTGATGTTCTTGGCAAAATCTGAATTGACTGATGTTTTCTCCCAATTATAAAAAGACCGTGCTAGAATCCCTGCTGATATTTGAAACTTTGATAATACAAACATTTACATTACTTCAAAGTATCATATGAAACTGACATACATGAAATTAAAGTACATATTAAATATTTTCTACACTAGCTTTTTGCTTACAACTGCAAAAGACAGAACTTGAAATCTTGGCTGATCTCAGAAAAAGCTAAACTAAGCTAAGATCATATCTAGATACTGCTTGCATAAGAGACCACAACAAAATTCCAAAGTGTAGGATAGATTGGGAAATTTAAAAGTAAATCCCCCAAGAAAGCAGTGGCAAAGCAGTTCAATACTTCCAAGAAAAATGTCCACACTGGGTTACCAAAAACAGTTTTTAGCGATTCTCCTGAGAAAGTTTTGGGCCAAGAAACAGGCGGAGATACAATGTTATACAGGTAGGGCAAAAATTGTAGCTTATGTTCTAACCCAGGGATGTCAAACTCAAGGCCTGCGGGCCGTATGTTACTCGCAGGGCGCTTAGATCTGGCACGCAAAGGACTGCCCTGTGGTGCCTCTTCCAGTGAAAATGGAGCTCTGGAGGACCACATATGGCTTTCCTGAGCTCCATTTTCACTGGCAGAGGGCTGCAGGAGGCTGTCGCGGCTGAAAATGGAGCCTTGATGCGTGACAGTGAGGTGGCCACACCCCCTGCCCCCCCTCAGGTCAAACACAACCCTGATGCGGCCTTCAATGAAATCGAGTTTGACATTCCTGTTCTAATCTAATCCAATGATTTATAAAAAAACCTCACATTTTCTGACTTCTGTCTTCCTCTCATAAACAAAAGGACAGCTACAAGGCCAAAGGATTTTACATATTTTATTATTTGCAATTCAAAAAAGGTTTTCAGTATAAGAATTTGTCTTCTTGCTGTAGGTAGTATGCTAGTGTAACAACCACATATTAAATATCAAGAGAGCTATTTCACTGTCACACTACTATTTTGTCACATATTCATTCCCTCCAGATGAGAAGAAGAAGGAAAAAAATTATGTATAAATTGCATATGATCATCACACCCTGTTCAAGCATCCACTAACTCTGGAAAAGAAAAAACTAACTTCAAATGTTTGCAATATAATAATGTATTAGAATAAAAACTGCAATCAATCTACAGAGTAGCAAAAGGTAAACTGTCAACTGCGATGCAAAAGCCAATTTTTCAGAATTTTTAAAGAAACTACTTATAATGAAATTTTTAACATGCATTATGCAATAGTGCTGGACTTGGAAGGATGAGTGAATGAAATTAAATGTACATCTCCAATGTTGCCTATCCACAGAAGGTTTCTAAGGGTATGGAGATGCTACTTTTATAGTAAGACTGTTGATTTTTCATACTGAAACAATGGATTTTACAATAATGTTTGCCCTCAGTTTAATTCTGTAGGTTGAGGGAATAGTAGAAAAATAGCAATATCCAATTTCAAAAAGTGAAAAGAATGGCTGCTACTTAAATGGAAAAGAAAAAGGTCACGATAGCTATTCTTCTCTTTGAATATCTGTTTACCCTGAGTTAAATTCATATCACTGCACTACCATTTCCAAAGATTCATTACCATTTTTAAAGATTGTAATTTCTATAAGATTTCTGGGGAAATGTCAGTATTTGGTTTATGCTTTAAACAAGAGGAGAAAAACATGGTTATCTACTAAACACATATTTGGGGTGTAACCTTCAATCGTCCTATGTGGGCAGAATATGAATGCTGGCTGTAGGCTTATATACTTTGCCTATGCCTCTCCAAAGTGCTATGCTTCTCCAAGCTAGAACACCTCTAGTTTTTTTAAAATCAAAGTAGCATAATTGCCAACATACATGTACACATTTATAGCATTCACTTCTGTATACAGTGAGCAGAACAGGGAGAAAGTGATGACCTAACACTCAGAGTTATGGTATGTGTGGAAAGAGACAGTAATTTCCACAGCTTAAGTGTTTGGCATCTTATAAGATGCCAGAAGTGAATATGAAGCTGTTCAGGTAGGCTTCTGCTTTGGCTCCTAAATTAATTTGGGATTGATTCCAAAGAGATGGGACATCAAAGGTGGTAACATAATCCACGTAGATTGAATTTTTAGACCTGGCTTTCCATTCTGTGATGTTCTATGAGAAGACAGCCAACATTCTAAGAGTATTTGGATCAATCACAATTTCCGGCAGGTGGCATTGCAAACAGCACCTTCCACTTACCACAAAGACATGCTTTTTTGTTCTCATTAGCGACAGTTTAGAGCATGGGTGTCAAACTGGTGCCCTGCAAGTGGATGCATCATGTGCAGGCCACACTCACCCCAGCTCTGCGAATGGGAAAAACATCATGTGATGGCAACATGACGCTGCGAGTTTGACACCTGTGGTTTAGAAATACTAGGTTGAGTATTGGGGTGAACAATTTGGGGTGCAGCATGAGGTCCATAACCGGGCTCCTGACTGTGAATCTTTGTAAACAGTGAGATAGTTGCTCCTCTCCTGCATTTCTAGTTGCATGGATCTATTATGGCACACTGGTTAAAGTTATTAATTTATGTTCAGGAAATCTAAATTCGTTGATTATGGTAGTTAATTAGGAATCAATATGACAAGGATCATCCTGGCAAAAACTGGAATAATATGGGTCCCCAAAATAGGTTATTGATAGTGGATTTTAAATGACTGCATTCAAGCAATACAACTGGTCAGTTGGACCTTGCTGGGAATGTGTTTTCTGAGTTGTCAAGCCCCTTTTTTCAGTCTGCCAAGGTATTTAAATCAAATAACCATTGTCAACCTCTAAAGAGCATGAACAACATTAGCATGTTTAAATGCCTTCCCAACAGCTGTGCCTGAAGGGAAATTTTTATAATTTTTTAATGACTAAGGGTTCGCCACTTGAATCCATAGCCTATGACCTATTATACTGCACCTTCTATAAGGATTCAAGAGCCCATTTCATAATAGTGTTTATTGGGTGAAGTACCCAGACAATTCTGAATTTTTAGGTACAGTTACCATTATCAGACCTGTATGATTTCTTGAATATGACTGTCAACTCATAAAATATTTCTATGGTCTTTTTAGAGTTGCCAATGACAACAATTTTTATGCAGTTTGTAAACTTGTCATGACTTGATCACCATGACAATCCACTTATAATTTCACTTAAAATAAATACTATTTATTGTCTTAATTTGCAGAATTATGGTCAGTGATTAGTAAAGAATGAAGACATCATACTATATTTTTATGTTTTTTATTTTTAGAATAAAGCTATCGCTTTAAAAAAAGTAAATTTATATATTCCTGAACTCGGATTCAAGATCCAGACCTCTTGTTCAATCTTTTCCTAACTGGCACACTTGAAATGTCTTAGTGCTACAATTCTCAGAATTAACAGCCATCATGGATTTCCTATAAAAATCCTGAATAACATAGCCTCTATGTTAGATTTTTTTTGTACAAATAAAGCTTCTTTTGAACTAGAGACAATTAGTCCAATGTTCACTTCCAGCCTCAACTAATAGAATACTTCTAAAGATACGAAGATCTGAGGACTAAATTCTAGTTCATTTGGAAAACTGAACATTATAGAGATCCCATAGCAGTAGGATCATCACCAACTGGCTTCCTAGTTCAAAAAGCCCCAATTCTTAGCATCTCCTACTGATAGGCAGCAAGGCTCAACAACTGCTTGGGCAGATTAAAAATGTCTGCTCCTGAGACAAAGTAGTAGCAAAAGCTTTATCTGTGTGTAATAGATGGCATTATCTATGGATCTAATACATTTGGCTGCCTAGCCTGACTTCCCGTATTATTTTAAAAGTTTTCTGGCAAGCATTATTATAAACTTATTCTGTTTCTGCAAAGCAGTGTCTGTTTTCTATATAAACTTATTCTGTTTCTACTAAACTAGTGTCTGTTTTCTATCCAAGAACCTTATAAAATAAATTATCCTTCTAGCAAGCAAATATAAATGAAGCAAACCCATATGATTTTTTCATTCTAGATGAAGAACTGCCACATCCTGCAGGTATTATGGTTAGCATATATAATTAAACCAGGTATGCTGAATTTAAAAAGAAATTGATCCAGATTCATACTACCAACTGAAGCAACTGAGTACAAAGACATTTAAGGTATTTAATATGAAAATGGCTTTAAGAAAAATTAAGAAGTCTCTAGTAATACATCCACTTGTAATTACAGACTGCAAAGCAATAAAGACACATGGTTGGCTTTAGCTCTGTAAGCATTGGTTAGACTAAGTTTTACCTAATTCATGAAAAAAGGAGCACCACATGGTGTATTCTGTTCTTCCTATTAAGCAATAAACCAATTTTGACTGTGCTTTTTCTGTTGTGTGTTTAGATGTTGAGCCAATAATTTCACACCATATCTGATTTGAATAGATTAGAAAGAGACTTGGTGGTGCAGGCTGTTAAATGCCTAGCATTTAATTCCAGCTGCCTGCAATTAGTGCAGGCTCAAATCCCACCAGGCTCAAGGTTGACTCAGCCTTCCATCCTCTAGGGTTAGGTAAAGTGAGGACCCAAGATTGTTGGGGGCAATAAGCTGACTTCGTAAAAAGCCGCTTGGGGGCCGGCAAAAAAGCCCTAGTAATAAGCAGGCATATACAATGGAATGAAGGCTATTGCTGAGCACATTGGGTTGTGTCCCAAAAATTGTAAGCCGCCCTGAGTCTTCAGAGAAGGGCAGCATATAAATGTAATTAAAAAAAAGAATAATTCTCAGCAGTGGGAAACTTCAAAGCTATACCCAAATTGAGACAAGTTTATGTCCCAAAAATACATCATTGTTTCCTTACATGTTCCAATAATCCAAGATTGTTTGAATCAGGCTATTCAGTTCAGTTCAGTTCAGTTATCAAGCTCAAATTATTCTACTCCAGGCACATTATACAAAGACTTAGTTGGCTTAGAAGATTTTAATGCTGGGAAAGATTGGAAGAAATAGGGGACAACCTTCAAGATGGAGAGACTTATAGCGGCAATCATTTTCATCATACAGAAACTCTATTTATCTGGATGCCAGGAGTCAAAAAGGACTTCATTGCACATAATCAATCAATCAATGAACCAACCAATCAAACAATTCCTGCTAAATTCATGTCTTAAGATACACTACTGTCTTTAATGAATGAAAACAGTTTTCAATTTCATAAACATTACTATGTTGTTCATGTGTCTTAGAACAGGATCTCAACTATATAATTTTATAACTTATGATACCTGCATGACTGATTAAAACACCCACTTTTCTGCTTAAAGTGGCATGCATTTCCTCCCCTAATTTTAGTACCCCACAGTACAGTCAATTTTCCTGTCAGAATAATACAATTATAATTTATAACATTATATAACATTCTCTAGAAGTGTCTGAAGTTCAAAGTTGTGATCGTTTTTCTCTTTTTATTTTTCTAAGACTAATTTTTCTGTAGTAAAACCAGAATTATTTGAGAAAAAAAATATTTTTTCTTCTCTATGAGAATCAATCTGGTGGTTATTTTATTTCAGATGCTTAAACATTGCTACTCTTGCTTTGCAATTTTGATGTTTAACCTTGCCCTGACAGCAGGATGTTCAGAATATAGAGCTATATTTGGTTCTTTCAGTAATATCCTGAGAAGTAATGTTGCTGTACTGTATTATTTAAAACTGAGAAAGACATGAAATATGTAAAGTAATAGGTCTGGCTAGAAATAATTTAATTAGTAAAATGATGCTCAGAGCTTTTCATTTTTAAATAATAGAACAGGCCTAGTCATGCAGCAAAATGGAGCAATCTAGTTCACACTGCCCAAAACAGGAAGGGAGGAAGAAAAGAATGAAGGAAGGGATTTAAACTAACAAGACTGTTCAATGTTAATAGTGATGACAGTTAGGATGTCATTTTCCAGTTGTAAAAAGTTTTGGGTCTCCACTGACAATAAAATAATGTCTAATTCTTGTCAGTCTTCCAAATAGCCATGCTGAGACACTGGTTGGAAAAGGCTTAATTATAAGCAATTGAATACAGTAGTGCTGAAAAGTTTGTGAAGCCTTTTTAATTTCCAGTATTTCTGCATCAATACAACTTAAAACATGATCTCTTCTCCATATAAGCTCTACATTGCAATAAGGAGAACCCAATTAAATAAATGAGTCAAAAACATTATACTTGTTCATTGATTTATTTAGAAAATAAACCAAACCTGCACATCTATGTGAGGCAAAAATATGTGAACCTCCAGGATTATCAGTTCATTTAAAAGAGAAATTAGAGTCAGATGTTTAATAAATGGATGATGACCAGATGTGATCATCTGCCTTGTTTAAGTAACAGCAATCTGGGTATTCACTATCAAAGACTTATTTTCATAAATTAATACTTTAGAAGAAAGCTAATGTTTTGGAACGGCCAAATCAAACTCTTGACCTTAATCCTATAGAAATATTGTGGAAGGACCTGAAGTGTGAGAAAGCTCACCAACATCCTTGAAGCTGTTCTGTATGGAGGGATGGGCTAAAATTCCTCCAAGCTAATGCGCAGAACTAATCAACAGCTATTGGAAATGTGCACACCTGTTACCGAAAGCAAAGTTTTGCAACACACAAATATGTAGTTTTGGATCATTTTCCTCAGATTCATGAAAAGGCATACAAGAAATTATCCACTTGTGGCCACAATTGGACTGGGAATTTTGGTCACTGATCAAACCAGCCATTAAGTGAAGTGCCATGTAACTACTTTGCTTAATGACAACAATCTTGGCTCTCCAGTTGCTGTCATTATGCAACAGTGTGGATAGTTAACTGGACCTCCAGGAAGAGAGTACAAGCCTCCCATGACACTTAGGAGACCTGGACCCTCACCCTGCCCCACAAGGGAGAATACTCGCATGAATATTGATGTTCACTAGCATTTTTGCCAGATCAAAGATCTGTACCTCCAGTGCACTTATGTTCTTTCCTTCCCTCCGTGAATGAAGCTTTTCTGAACTTTCCGGAGGGGAAGGGAAAACAACAGCCAATGCCAGAATTTTGAATGGCACAGCAGACTGCTGTTTGCTAGGATTTTCACCAGATTTGAGGTCTGTTCCTCTAGCGTGTGGGAGGATTTCCCCTCCCTACATGAAGGGGAGGGGAAATTCCTTGTCATGCTGGGGGAATGGAGCTGAAATCCAACATCCCCTTGGCTTGCAACTTTTCCTCCAGATTCCCTATTGACTTTCTGGGGAAGCCAGCAGATAATATTGCAAACTGAGAACCCATAATCACAGGGCATTTGGCAACCAGTTGTAAATACATACAGGTTGCCAAGGTCCCAAACTGTCGTATTACCTAAAGAGGGAGTGGCAAGATGTTTTATGATGGCTGAAAGTGCTTTGCAGGCAATCAAGCAGCCATTTCTGATGCCGTAATGACTGCAAATGTTCATTAAATGACTGGTTGTAAGTCGAGAGCTACTGCAATGTTTTGACTCATTTATTTAATGAGGTTCTCTTTATCTAGTTTTAAGACTTACGTAGAGAACAGACCACATTTTGGGTCATGTTGATGCAAATGTTGAAAATCTAAAACAATGCACAACCTTTTAAGCACACTGCACATATGTTCCCTTGCCCCAAATAAGAAAATGCTTAAAACTTTATGACATCTTAAAAAAAATAGAGGACAAATCTACAATAGCTACTACAACCCTGAGCACTAAATACCTGTTTACTCTTAGTATGTACTGGATGAACAAAACTGCTAATTAGAACCTTCAGCTAAGCAGAAAATCAGTAGAAAGTATTAGCATACACAGAAAAAGTCACCACTGATATATATTGCTATTTATCTTCTACAAATGCAGTTTCACACAGGTTAAAAGTTCCACTCAGCTGTACAGAACAATACTTTCTAACAAACAGATGTTGCCTCATTAATTGCAACCAAATTAAGCATAACACCAAAATACAACACCCTGCCCAGAAAGCTGATTAGGGAATCTCTTCTGTTAACAGCAACTGCCTCAACACACTTGTACCAGAAATTCAATTAACAATAAAGAATCATTCCAAAATCTGGTTATACAGTTATGAGTTACCGAAGCATTGATTTCAAGTGAAAAGAAATGAAGTAGCATCTCCTCAGGGCTTATTATACACAGAAAGGCAATACCTTAGGCAGCAGCAGACACATCTACAACTCTGGTCTGCATCTCAATGATTTAGGAAGGCAGTTCGTTCCTCCTGCCAATCAGGTTGTTAAGCTTTAGTAGGAGAATAAAGTATATGAAATTAAAAGGCAATGAGTGTTTTAAAATGATTCAGATTCAATTCTGAAGGATGTAATGAGGAAGGGCAAGTGTGCTCTGCAATGCACCTGTGGGAGGTATGGAGGTTCTGCAGTAGCAGATATGGGGGGACATCTAAGGCATAATCCTATCTGCTATAAATAATCTATTCATGTATCAGTGTTTTGGATACAAATATATAGACATACAGAAAATAGCAGAGAGAAAGAGAAGGAGAGAGAAATTTCCTCACTAAATAGAATAGCTCCATAGGCAAAATACTGAAAGCCAAAGTAACATTTGCATTGCAATAAAAACAACCTTAAAAATAGCTCCTGAAATTTCATCTAATGCTCATTTTTTTCAGCTGATATAATTTCAATTTCCTACCTTAATTGCATTTCAAAACAACAAAGATGTGTTGAATAATATCCCAAATGACTGTGTAGCAACCTCATCTGCTAATCTGAATCTATATGACTGGTACTAAACTATGCCTTTTGGGTTGTCAGACTTTCAAACAGCAATGTATCATCAGGTAAAAACTCCCTCTATGACTGTCACTCCATCAAAAATCTAATCTTTTATGAAAATTTAAGTTTCTGTGAAGTAAAATATGGAACAGGCATAAAACTTTGAAAATCATCATTATTCTGGCTCCAGCAAAATACATAGTAAACAAGTTACTGGATAGTTACTGGATTTTTCTGTAACTGAAATTCAGTCCTGCAACCACAAATCCATCCATGATAGCACTGACAAATTCCTATCTATGATTTCTTTCACCCTGTTTTCAGGTTCTGAAGCTTTGACAGATCTGGTTGAAGAGATGGTTATACTATGTGCAGATGCCACATTGTGAGACCTAGCTACCCTGATTGACCCTGATAAACTGCCTATCAAATTGGATAGACTGCAATTCCCCAGTATCTTCTGACACCTAGCCGTATTACTAGTTAAAACGAAAGACAAGATAAGGATTCAGATATGGAGCTATGACTGTTTCCAGAAAAAGCTTTTAGTAGTTCACTGTAGGAAAGTGCACATTCCACTGTGAATCTGTGTTCTGTGCCTGTATCTATGATCCAGTCTTGACAATTTCTCCTGTCTATTGTTCAGAAGCGTGCTGGCTCTGAGCAGCAAGGCTTTCTGTTTGATTTTCTTAGATCACAATAATATACACTAGATATCACAAAATTGCTCTATTATGCTCTAAAACAGCATCAACACTCCATACTTTTTTGGAGTATGATTCATATTTTAATACAGAAAATTTTGAAAATGGAGATAAAAATGAAACCAAAACTTTTCCTTTTGGGCCTAATGGAAAAAAACCTGGGGAAAATAACTTTGTTATTATATATGTTGACAGCAGCAAGACTATTGTATGCACAAAAATGGAAGGACATTCGATTCCTATTATGGATGAATGGTTGCAGAAGTTGATGGATTTGGCTGGAAGGGCAAAATTGACTACTTTGATTAAAGAAAAGAACATAAGTACTGCTGTTTCCATGCTTCTGAACTTCATGTTTGAAGTGGAAAAGAATGAAGGTTTTACTGAGTAGATTGGTAGATCTTTACAGCAATGGCTTCTTCATATTATTATGAAAAAGCAAAAGGTTGTGATTTGATGTTAATGCATTATTTTACTGCAACAGAGAGAGTGGTAGTCATTCCTTACTTCTCTTCCTCCTCTTCCTCCTCAATGTTTTTCAATTTACTTTTGTATTTTACAATATAAAACTCAATAAAATGTTAAACCAGAACACTCCATACTTTAATAACAAAACAGAACTGCAATGATTTCCTTCAGAGGCTCTCTCACCTGCCAAAGCAGGAATGGTGACCTTATTCCATTCCCATGGCTGGTCATACTCGTCTGCAGGCCTATCATCGTCCTGTGGCAACTTGCTCTCTCTCAGGCGTTGACTCACAGCACTTTCTGAATCAGATTCCACACCGTTGCCTTCAGGTTCGTAAGGTGTGTCATAGAGCTGGATGTCTTTTTGCTGGGGCTTCACACTGTCTTGCCTCTGTAACTCTGTCAGAATGGGAAAATAATTGGATTAATTTTTCTGCTGGCATCAGCAGGCAAGGAAAAAAAAGTTTATGCAGTGTAATTTAATGTAAACATTACATTAACAGCAACAAGAAAAATGTGGATATGTAAGCTGCTAAAGGTTTCCAAGTTTAGCTTCTCTCAAACTGAAAAAAGAAGAAACAGAATAAAGTCTCTGTTAACAGTTTACCAAATGGCAATATAAATTTAACAAAATGTCAGGAAAGTTAAGAATCTAGAGGAAATAGATTCCTATAATTTAAGCAAGATTTTAGAGCAGAAAGGACAAGCCAAGTGTTTATATGTGAATCAAGAGAATTATTTATGCCAGTCTTTGAACCCACCAGAATGGCTAGGCTGACATTTTCACCCTATTTTCTGTCACTCACTCACTCTCATTCTCTCTCTCCTATAAGTTTCTTAGGTTTAAAGTATACATTTCTCCCATAAAACTCTTGAAATGGGCTAAAAGAATCTTGGCCTCTTTACTAACAGGGAAATATAATAAGAAAACTCAGTACTTGATGCTTCATGTAATAACAGTGGCGAGAATTAGCTACGCACAAAATTGGAAAAACAGAAGTACACCCACAGAGGAAATGGTAATAAGGAAAATACTTGATTGCGTTGAAATGGACAGGTAGATGATGGAAAGACAATCAAAGTACTAGAAATAATATGAGTATAAAACTATATATAAAAACTCCAGTTAGAACTATAGGAATAGGAAAGATAAATATGGTATTGTATAAAGAAAAGTTAAATGGTTGAACATAGGAGGTATAATAGAATGCATAATGTATAATATTGATACAACCAGTATATCGCGGTTGTAAAATTGAAGCTGTAGTAGAAAATGAAGAAAAAGTATAATAAAACTTTATTTATAAAAAAAAAAAAGAATCTTGGCCTCTTATATACATACGCAATCTGAGGCAGTCTCTGAGCTGGTAAATTTGCAGCTTCCTGGCTTAACACATCTCCTCCAATGTGGTAGCATCTAGATGTGATGATAAACAATGCTAAAATTTCCCACTAACCTATCTGGAGTCTGGGAGGGGAAGGCTGCTTCACAAAAAACTGACATAATTTGCTACTCAACAAATCTAATACAGGCCATGAAGCTTGCTGGTTGTCATAATGCCACAGTTACAGAAAAACAGAAGAACAATGGCAAGATGCTGTATCTGCATAGAGCTGGTCTAAATACCCAGATATCAAAGCACCTTTAAAGTTGTTCTGAATTTTAATTGTATTCAATAGGTGTAAAGGGTTTTCCTGAAAGTGATATCAAAAGACACTTTCCCTTTTATAAGCTATGCTCCAAGCACTATGTTAACATGATGGACTCTGACAGCTTTGCCTGGTATAGAATATCTAAGCAGAACTGGGGAACTTTTTTATCGTGAAATTCATCATGCAGTTGCTACTGTTGCTCTAAGCTTTAAAATGCATCTTGGTATGATCAAGAAATTACAACGTGTGGTAACTCAACTTACTAGGTGACCTAGCTTTCCAGATTATAACCCCATGGGAAATATTCCTAGGGGAGATGGGAACGGGGTGGCTAGAGCAATCAAATGAATATTGTGAACAAAAGGGCTTTGTAGAAGCTACTTCAAATTCTCTTTGAAGATTACATCACAAAGCTTGGCATTTGTGATTATTATTATTATCTTTCAATCTCTTAATTCTAATGAAAAAAAGTCTGTAAAATCATGCATATTAACTCAAGCTGAGTTTGGCAATTATAAATGTATTCTACCTCTAAATATTAAATAAAAAGTAACTTGCTGGTGAAGGCAATTAAACTGGGATGTCCAGATCAGCCCCTTCTTGCCTGATGAATACCATCCTATATTTACTTGTCTACTAAACCTTGACCCCATAGATATGATGTGACTGATACTATACATTTCCATTTTGCCTTTGCCTCCAGGAAATCACGGCATCATTCTAGGGTAAATCTAATTTCATATTAACATTGTTATGGGGGAGTTACGTTAGTAACATGCAAGTTTCCTTTGTCCAAGGATATCTGGAGAATTTCATTGGTGAAAGTTAAATATTCTGGAAATAGATCTTGAAATTCTTGAAGAGGTGCTGTTTACAGGTGTGTCCTCATCCAGCTTTTCTACTGAATGAGTCACTGATGGTAATAACTAACAGCATCCTCTCTTTCCCTTTCCGGAAACATCTGAGTCATGCTATTCAAATGCCCAGAAACTTTTATACTCAAATATTAAATGAGTACTAAAATACACCATGTGGGGCTGCTAAAAAAGAAGCTCCCTCTGGCACAAACTGTGGTGTCAGAAAAGTATCTTGGTACACAGACCATCTGGGTCTCTTGCCTACCCTGAATTAAACTTCAAGGTGTTTGGTGGTGTCCCTGCTCCCTGAAGCGAGGTTGGTAGCCACCCATGAGGAAAGATTACTCACAATTGAGGTATTCCAAGTATGGATATTACCCTCCCTCCCTCCCTCGGCAAAGCATATCTTTCCAGTCAATTGTTTTAGCTTAGAAAAGGAATCCCAATACTGTTGAGATATTTTGAAATTATGCATGGTATGGAAAACATAGACATGGAGACATTTTAACTTGGCTGAGGCGAAGAATTTAAGAGTGGCACATTCAGGATTGTCCCTCTTCAAAGGATCAAGCTGAGCTTCAAAATTCCATATGATGTGAAAATAGCTAATTTGTTTTCAATGGAAAAAACCCAAGGTGACAGGAAATAAAGCTTAGTAACTAATGAAATTTCTTCAGAATCAGAGGCAGATTGCCTCTCAACAATATCTGTGTGAAATGTGAGCTGTAATATACATATATCTGGTTTACAAAGACATCTGACTGGTCACTATGGGAACACAGAAAATATAGACAAGAATTTGGTAATCTTTTGTTTAGTCAATAGACTCTTTTTCTTCTTCTCATATTCTTAGAAAGCAGGACAATATGTGTGTATTTTGCTTTTGTTTCTACCATCATATTGTATTTCTGGATATGTACTGCATCATTCCTCAACTTGGATGAGAGCACTGCAGATAGAAGGAAGGATCATGAGAGAAACAGAATTGGCTAAATTCTACTCCAAATATGTACCTATTTCCTGACAGTTTGAACAAATAATCAGTGGAACGCTTTGCCTTGCCTCCAGAAGTTGTGTGTGTTCCAACACTGGAGGTTTTTAAGAAGAGACTGGACAACCGCTTGTTTTCTGCTTGAGCTGAGTTTGGGCTAGAAGACCTCCAAGGTACCTTCCAACCAGTGGTGGGATTCAACTGGTTCGCACCACTTCAGCTGAACTGGGTGGCTGGTCCCGCCCCTCCCCTCCCCACCCCTTCCAAGAGTCCTACTAGGCCCAAAATGGGGCACGGTGTGTGCGTGCGGCGTGGCCCCCTCCGTGGCCCATTTTTGCTCCCAGGGGGCTGCAGGGAGGCTGAGTGCTGCCTGTCACATCCCCTGGCCACGCCCACCATAGCCACACCCACCCAGCCGGCCATTAGGGCAGAGAACCAGTTGTTAAATTATTTGAATCACACCACTGCTTCTGACTCTCTTATTCTGTATCTATTTCTCCAGTGGTAGCAAATGATTGCCACTGAAAATAATACAGCAAACCTTTATTGTCACAGAATGATTCTATGCTGTATGACACCCTGCAGAGTTGAATGTAGCATTTGGGCAATTAATAGGATGGCCTAGAAACTAGCAGACAATCAATTTTAGGCCTTTTGTTTGGCACTGAAAGCTGGCTAGGTGACTGCCTTTCAGTTCAAACCACCTCACAGGGTTATTTTTGTGGGGAAAATGGGATGCAGGAGTATTAGAGATCTTCGCTGCCTTGAGATAAAAAAAGCAGGATAAAAATATGATAGCAACACTATGTAAATATAATAATTATATGTTATGTAAATCCTGCTCATGGATAATGACTACTATTTTACTAGTAACTAATACCCCCCCTCTTTGATGCATAGCTTTACAGAACTGGCTATTAAAGAACCTGTATCTTCTGGGATGGGAATTAAAACAAGCCTGATTCAATCTTGAGCAAGACTCCAAAATGCATTGACCTCAATAGATCATTGTTAAGAAATGCATCTACATATTTTGCCCAGAGATACTGATTAGTAATAACATTGGTACCTGTTCTCCTATTATGATTGTTACTTTCTGTTTATTTTTAGAAATTGTTAAGTTTTTCTTTAACTAGATTTGTCAGTAGTGATAACATGCTGAAAATGAACCTTCTAGCTCTTCACCTAGGCCTCCGGCAAGGAAGACTGAGAATCCTCACTTCATCACACTTGCCACCTTTATTTATTTCTTTTTTAAATACGTTTTTTACTATTTTTAATTGTTACAAACAACTCATTGTGTGAACAGTGTGGTCCCAGAGTGTTTTACATTTTAAAAACAAATATGACAATAATTTTACATTACTATTGTTGACTTTCTTATATAATTTTGTATTAATATGTCTTATCAATCTTAATTTTAATTTTTCAATATTCCTGTATACTATTTCGTGTCTATCTCTACATTCTTAACATCCCTTCTTTTATTATAAATTCTGTATTACTCGTCATATCTGCAATATTTAACAATTTGTATAATTCAGTCATTCATTAGTCCATTTTTAATTTATATTTTCAATTATTTATTCCCTTATAATTCTTAATTTTACCACCATTAAATCCCTTCCCAGTCCCATTTATTTATTTATTTATTTATTTATTTATTTATTTATTTGAACTTATATGCCGCCCCATCTCCGAAGATTTGGGGCGGCTTACAACTAAAACAGGAACAATAAATACTTAAAAAATGATTAAATTAGATTATAAGTTCAAACATTATAAAACCTTAAAACCATCCCTCCCCCAAAGGGGTCACAGCCCAGGTTGGTCAAACAACCAGGTCTTTAACTCACGGCGAAAGGTGCGGAGGTCAGGGGCCAGGCGGAGCCCCAGAGGCAGTTGATTCCAGAGGTCAGGGGCCGCGACAGCAAACCATATTCAAATATTTAACTTATTGTTCAAATCTAGTAATGCTATAATTACTTTTATCTATTACTATATTTCACTATCCTATATTTTTTGATAACTTCTTTGATTGTTGTAAGCTGTCTAGAGTTGTTGAGAATCAGGCAGCAAACTAAATAAACAATTATTACTATTATTTGCAATATTGAATTTCTTAATAGGCAAACCATGTAATACATTTTTAGCTAAAGTATCACTGCTTGTAATTTATATTGCA